>CM024757.1:47219875-47819875 GCA_014218235.1 Colocasia esculenta
GAATCTTCTTCAGCTTTTAAGGCGTTGGAGTGCTTCTTTCTGCTAGAGGACTCTCCTAGCCTTTCCATGTTGATCTCATGGGCCATGAGGGACCCAATGAGCTTTTCTACTGACATTCTCTTCAGGTCATTAGCTTCTTCTATTGCTGTGACCTTTGGGGTCCATGAGGACGGTAAGGATCTAAGTATTTTCCTCACCATGTCTCCAATGTCACGTCCTGAGAATTACGCAGCGGATATTAATTGATTAATTAAAGTCGATATCCCGAGATGGGACAGTCGGCAAATAAGTCTCTAGCTAGCACGCATTAAATGTATAACAACATACATCTTCATAGGGCCTAAATATTGAACTCAACTAATCTTTTATTCAATCTCAACTCATTGTATTCCAAATCGATACTAGTACAGGACTAAGACTCAATAAAAAGGAAAGTACATTTATTCCTCACTTCCTACTACATGAATCTAACACTCAAAGCAAACTACTATAAATAGACTCATGTTTGGAACGCTCGCCACTCGGACGCATTCCCATCCTCGACTTGCTCTTCCTCTTGAACTTCATAGTCACCTAGATTGGGTAAAAGTAGGGGATGAGCAAACTAGCCCAGTAGGATTTATATCTCAATGTGCGGGCAATGATATAAGTGATTAACATTTTAGAACTAGGTAAGTACGATGAATGTCATGATATGCGTGTACGAATAAAACAGATTTAAAACTAATCAGGCATGATATAACTAGAAAGGACTAGCAATAGATCACTTTGTACAAGCACGCAAGATTTCACTTGATGTCAATAGTTTACAAGAACGCAAGATATCATTAGTTGCAATAAATGCAGGATGGCCATATCACACAAGCAAGCAAGCAAGATTGCACAAGCACAATCAAGTAACACTAATCAGGCACGTAAACACTAATGTACACCAAGGAAAGATCCACCAAGAGTGCACACAGGCCACGTGTATGTGGTTATGTATCTAACATTCAACAAGCAAGAAAGTACTCCCAGCACAGATGCAACGCCAGTAATCATTATACCCCTGGTTAACAGTATATCTATGACTCGCCGTCATTGGGGCTAGATTGGAGCCCTTGGACACAACGCCGTGCCCTGTCAGCATCTCATGTAAAATTTTAAATGTAGATACCCACAGTCATTAATAATGGCCAATGAGAGTTTCAATAAGTAAGCATGTGTAATGTCATGTTCATGATGAAGATGGGAACAAGTAATGAGTATTGAACATGATGACAATGGTCAAGAGATAATTCGGTAGCATACGTACGATTTGTACTTGGTTAAATCTTTACTTTAATGGCTTTAGTCTAGATTGTCAATCACACTCACGAGAACAAGAGGAGAAAGGAAGGGCCCGCTATCTTCAGGGAACTTCAATGGTACAACCAACTCATCGGCCATGTGGGAATCCATGGTCAGAGGAGATTTACGAAGGCCTTGGAGAAAAGGTCGCTAGTCTACCGATTCGGAATGACCGTTAGAGAGTTTCCATTTCAATAAGAGGGGTACCTAACAGTGCTAGTGTGTAGTGCGGTACGCGTGTCTCAATTCACAAACCATCGGTCTCAAACTCGCAGGAATCCTTGACAATATAACATAGAATAAAACTATGCACTTTAACTAATCATGGTTTGCAAGATTTTATGATAACCCTTATCATTTAAACATGGTAGAACAGTAGGAAGATTAATCATAAGTAGTACGAATGGATCATAACATTTAAGGAGCACTTAGAATAGCATTCATATAATTAAAACTTTTAAATGGGTTAATTACTTTTAAGCCATTAAATAACACTCATGTAATGATCAGACCCAAGACATGCAACTTACACAGTAAATATCACGTTTATACAGACCTTAGGTATATGCGGTAAAATTTGCAAGAAAACACGTGGTTTCCGGTAAAAATCCTGAGATCGCGACATGGGCATATAAGGATAGCGACAGGGCTGTATCAGGTCGCGACAGGTGCATAGGAGGAAGGCGACAGGGTGTTGTCAGGCCTGGGTCAGGTCGTGACAGGTTCATATAAGGAACGCGACAGGGTGTTGTCAGGCCCGGGTCAGGTCGCGACAGGCCACAGCAAGGGTCGCGACAGGTCGGGACCAGAAGGCGACAGGGTGATGTGAGGAACGCGACGGGGCAGTCAGATCAGACAGCACGATCGCGACGGATCGACTCATCGCAATCAGATAGCGATGGTGCGGCTGTCGCTACGAGACCTCTGAACGCGACCTATTGGGCCGTCGCATTCACAGGCTCTGCTCCAGACTCTGACAGAGCAAGGACATGTTCTTGGATTGCGGTCCAGAACTTCCATACATTGACACAGGGTGCTTCCGAAATAGAGAACAAATTGTATAGTTTATGAAAAAGAACGAAACCAATTTTAAAACAACCTAGACATACGAGGGTACTTCCAGTAAATCAGAATTAGAAAATAAGGATGGTTTCGATAGTCTTTGATCAAGTCGAACACAACATCAGACCAAGTGTAACCTGAAACTGTAGTTTCGTGCAGCAATCCTATTACTATGCTTATAACTCTCTAACTAATGAGATTTAGACAAAATGTTCAACATGAAACCTGGCGAGGACAACTAGTAGAATAACTTTCATGTCATGAGTTTACTCTAATTCGGTCTTGAATCATATGAAACATACCAAGAATGGGAAAATCCCTAACAGTGCACGACTTTGGAAAAATGCTTATAATTCAAAATATACTCAATGAAATTCGATGAAACTAGAGTGCAATAAAAGCTAACTTGATGCTCTACACATTTGGTAAAGGAGATGTTAAGATTTGGCCCGAGAAAACCTACATTTTGGGTTGATGAAGTCTCGTTCTTTAAGAAACCCGTGTTCAGACCACTGTTTGAGGAACGCTTAATACTACATGTATGCTGCATGGAATTTGGGCATTCTACTTGGGTTAGGAAGTAGACTCGACCCTCTTTCCAGGGGTATAATCCTTGCACGATGGGATTTAGGTTTGGCCTACCTTTGATCAGCTTCAAGAAGGTGGTTTGTGTAGGTCGTAGCAGATGAACGGGGGAAGAAGATGAGCTTGGTATGCTTGATCCCCTACTCTCCAGCCACCAAGAGATCCTCCACACGACCCCAGCAAGTTCTAAACTCGTCCCTCGGGTTTGGGTGAAGAGTATTTAAGCAACCATGGTGTTTAGGAGTCCTATCGTAACTAGGAAAGAAGGGTTGCGGGATTGGCATGTTGGTTTCCTATTTTTGATGATTTCCTCCTCCCTTTGAGTGTGTGAGGCTTTAGGAAACCTTCCACCATAGTTAGGCACTAATTTGGGTTGCCATGAATGCATGATTGCATCCCAATTCAACTCTAATTGCCTCTTTTTAATTTTAGTTTATTTATGGTTACGAATTTCTATGTATTTTCTTGCTTCATTTGATTTTTGGGTCATATGTGGTCCATTGGCCCAATTACAATATTGGGTCATTAATATATAATGTTATAAGCCTTTCTAACATTTTTATTTAATTTATGATTGCGTCGTATTTCCGTGTTAACGGTTTTCCGACTTGTTTCCTAATTCGGATAATTGGTCACCATGTGATGATCACTTGGTTAATCGGATTTTTCGTCGCACGAATTCTTTCGTGGAACCCTTAAGGATAATGTGTGGGGTTGATTTCCCATTTTCACGAATTTTTCCTATGTGATTTAGCACATACGATAATGATACGTATGTTTTAAACACTTTGATATTATGGAAATTATTTATTTCCATTTATTCAAATTTTTATATAGTTAAAATTTCCAGGATACTACATCCAATCTCATAGGTTTTCCCCAGACCAACTAGTCCATTTGTGATGTCAGTGAACCGACTGAACATTTGAGTTATGGATTCACCTGATTGCATCTGAAATCTCTCATACTGAGTGACAAGAATGTCGATTCTTGTTTCCTTTACCTTGTCTGTGCCTTCATATGTGATCCTGAGCTTTTCCCACATTTCCATTGAGGATTTGCAGGCTGAAACTCTGTTGAACTCCTTCTTGCTTAGAGCACAGCATAAGATGCTCTTTGCTTTGCAATTCAAGGAGATCTTCTTTCTGTCATCATCTGTCCATTGCGCTTTCTCATTTATGACTACCAGATCACCTTCTTCTACTATGGACCAAATTTGATAGTCGTGGCCTTGTAGAAAGTATTCCATTCTGGTCTTCCAGTAAGGATAGTCTTCACCATCGAAGAGAGGAGGTCGGTTAACAGACTGACCTTTAAAGTTACCTTGGGCTGCCATGGATCTTTACTCTTCAGATCGTTGGATCCTTTTTCTTTGTCGAAGAGACTTGCTCTGATACCACTTGTTGCCCAGTTGACGAGCCCAGAGGGGGGGGTGAATGGGTCTTTTAAAAATAATCTAGAAGATACATGTAACTAAAGACATTCACACAAACGTTCTTCGAAGGAGGTTAGTGACTATTAGTTTAAATTTCAAACACACAAAGAAAACAATCACACGACATAAAGGATTATCCTGGTTCGGACCTCCTTTCCTTAGGAGTCCAACGTCCAGTCCCTAAAAAACCACTCAGGTTTTTACTAACTAGGGTACAGTCCCCCTAAGGACGCTACAGCACCCAGCTCGGCTGGTCTTCCTTCACACCTGAAGGGAATAACAACACCCTGGATACCCCACCAGGTTTTCCTTCATAACTGAAGGGAAACAGCACCCTAGATACTACCAGGTCTTCCTTCACAACCGAAGGGAAACAACACAAAGAGAATGGAATAAGATCAAGCCCTAGATCAAGCTTTTTTAACAAGCCAAGATCTGAAGCGACTAGCACTGAGAGCAAAGAATCTATGCTAAGCACACTCTCAGAACTACACAAGCTCTTTCAAGATTTTCACTACAGTGAGGAGAGCAAAGAGCGAAAGCTAGGTGGAATGATGTTCTTGGCTCTGGACTTCTTGCCGAAGAATTTGAATGCTTGAATACGAGATGCTTGTTCTCTACTTCGTTGGGTGTTCCATTCTTTTCATAGTGTCTTTGAATTTATATCTTCTATTTGAAATACTGCCATTGAAGTAACCGTTGTCTCTTGGATTCATAGACGTTAGACTGTTTGACATTTGGAAGCTTCAACTATCTTTTATCCATTTGAGCACGCAAAGAGATAGGGTCTTCTGACGTCTATAGGTCCAACGTTGTATGATAGAAAGTCTTCAGGACCCTACACACATTAAATGCTAGAATAGTAGACAACTCAAACTGTCTCTTGTTGTCAGTATACGTTGATGTGAGTATTCACTAGAATAGCAATCTCAAATAGCTTGTTTTAAAAGATGTATACAGAGTAAGCACAATAATGGATGATATTGTCTGCATGCATGTAGAGATACGTTCAGAACTCATAAATGCAGGAGTGACATATAGATATATGCGTGACTTTGACTAGTCAATGCTTCAAGAGATAAGATAAAAGTCAAGTTGATATAAACTGTAAAGTTGTTGTCTATATGACTTATGAAATCGTTATGTATACTAACAAGTCATTATAGAGAGCAAATCGTTAAAGCAAGTGTATGTGTTCAATAGGGAAATCGTTATGAACACTTATCAAGTCGTTATGAGCTCTATAGAAATCGTTGTGAGTGCTTAAAGAAATCTTTGTGCAAAGCAAATCGTTATGAGTGCTTAAAGAAATCTTTGTGCAAAGCAAATCGTTATGAGCGCTTAAAGAAATCTTTGTGCAAAGAAAATCGTTACGGCGAGCAAGTCGTTGCGAGTTCTAAAGAAATCGTTACGGTAACTTATGAAATCATTACGGTGAGCAAGTCGTTGCGAGTTCTAAAGAAATCGTTACGGTAACTTACGAAATCGTTACAGCGAGCAAGTCATTGCGAGTTCTAAAGAAATCGTTACGGTAACTTATGAAATCGTTACAGTGAGCAAGTCGTTGCGAGTTCTAAAGAAATCGTTACGATAACTTATGAAATCGTTATGACAGGCAAGTCGTTACGCTTTCTAAAGAAATCGTTGCAATGACTTATAGAATCGTTATGACAGGCAAGTCGTTACGCGTTCTAAAGCAATCGTTGTGATGACTTATAGAATCGTTACGACAGGCAAGTCGTTACGCGTTCTAAAGAAATCGTTGTGATGACTTATAGAATCATTACAACATCGACTTGTTTGAAACAACATGACTTTTCAGTCTTATAAGGAAATCGTTAAGATTTTCAACAGAAATCGATATGGACTTAGAGAAATATCATGTTGAAAAGATTAAAGCTTCAGAAAAGTAATGCATATCTTTATTGGCTTGTTTGACCTTGGTATTTTTCCTGTACTTTAGGACTTATGAAATATTCATTAGATATTATTGATAAAAACTAGTTTAGTTTTGTTAATCACCAAAATACATATGTAATCAATTAAAATTACATGGGGACAGACTGATCATCACGATCCCCCTCCTAGCAGCCCCCTTCTGGAAGCCCCCCTCCCCCTCCCTCCCCACCCCCTCCCAACCCCCCCCCCCCCCCCCTCCCCCTCTTGGAAGCCCCCCTCCCCCTCCTGGCAGCCCCCACCCGGCCCCCTCCCCCTCCTGTCCTAATTCTATTTTGTTAGGTGGTGGGGGTATTTAGATTATATATTAGGGCCATTTGTATTGACATAAAATATCGAACCAATTTCTTTTAAAATTTGATGAAAGAAAACTAAACACATAAAAAGTGAATTCAACCACCCTATGAATTAAGAAATCATGCACTTTGATATATCTACATGTACGTGCCAATTTGCGATTGGAGACTTGATAAACAAAGATGAAAAATGTTGGACATGTATTTGATGCTTCATTTCATATAATTTAAATATAGTTTCGACGTCAACTTCATCATAATCCTTCTATTATAAAGTTTAAGAAAACTAAAGACGACGACGAGCTGATGGTGATGGCAAAAGAAGGTACTAAAAAACATAAGATATATATAACAACCCCTATAAACTATGTCTGAACAAATTACACAAATATACTGTAATTTATATAATTTACATAAGTTATATTATTTATATAATTTACGTAATATGTTGTCGAGTTCCCCCCTAAAATCACCCTAATGCCTTTTAGTTATCTTGGTTCGGTAAATCTTAATTTTTGGGAAAAAAAACCATCTGCGGCATCTGGAAAATGATGGATTCTGGTTGCTGGTGGGTGGTAGAGACAATTGCAAAATTTTCTAATGGACAACAATATTCTTGGGATGTCAAAAATGACACAGTAACAGAGGATTTACAATGTCTAAAAATTTAAAAGTTCCTCCTTTATAGCTCAAGGTTAAAAATATTAGATTCTTTAAAGTTATAGTCATTAAATAATGATATTTTATAAAACAACTAAAAATATGAAATCTAACCGCTTCATATATTAAATATCAGATACTACTTAAAGAGATAAGTGGTGACTGCAGGTGTGTAGGTGAAGGCCAGCACTATAGGCAACTCCAATTCCAACATAGAAGAGGCCATACTCAAAGAGATAAATAGTGACTGCAAGTATATTAGTTTGACAAGGATATAGCATATTCATAGGACCTCCTTTTGGACCTAGCACTGCTGACCTTTTTAATTAATGTTAGTCTAGGGTAGAGTCTTGCAAGTGATTACCTTAAGATAATCCATGTTTTCATGATTCATTTGAATATGTGGATGTTAATTTATGTTTAGAAATCATGTTTATGGAAGTAAGCATGATTTGTGTCGATGAGCACTGTATAGTTAGTTGGTTTCTTATGGTGTGGCCGTGAAGAACTTAAGTTTCGAGCTCTCAATTTCATAAAGCAACAGTCTAGGGGGTGACTTTTTGATAAGGTGACATCCCAACCCGTCACATTATGATTGAGATGACGACAAGACAATATGTCATGCTCTACTTCCTGGTTGCACTAGCTGATGGCAAGCTGGTTGCTCTTTCGATCGATTACACCACATTGGGTGTACATGTTTTCCCTATAGTTTTGGTTGGTATGTTGACTGGGCTCAGAGTCTAGATCTAAGATGTCCACCACTAGCTTGTGTGCCCTCTATAGCACCCACGGGTGTGAGAGATTTGGACTTTGAATGTCTCATTTTGATCTAATTGCAATCTAATCAAATGTCTGTTCATTAGTCTGAGTACAGATCGGAGGAATTAGACCTAGAATAATGGGAAAATCCACTTGTTAGATCTCAAACTGTGGAGACTCGCGAGTCCAAAACTAATTTTTGGCTTGTCTCAGAGATTTGCCCTAGGCTAATCCAGTCTGGATTGGGATTGGATTGGCCGATCCAGTTGATCTACCAGAATCATGAAGATGGATGACGTGCCTAACTCTGGAAATAAAATAGCATGTTGGGAGTTTTGGCGAAAACCAATTAGAACGCATGATTATAGGCCTTTGCACGCAATCGTGATTCTCCATATAGAATGCCAATTCTGCTTGACTTCGCGACCCACTATGTGGATGCCAATTCTGCTTAAATTGGTGACACACACTATGGATGCCAATATGAAGACATCACGGTTTGTGTTCTTTTTAATGTTCAATACCATTAAGTATTTATATAGTGCTCAAATTTATTTGATATTCATGTATGCTTACTCTTCATTTATCTTTATGTCAATGCTTTGTTTCACCCATTAGCTCTGTGACTCTCCATATAACGTATGCATCATATGTATGGTACTTGAATGATGTGAGGGTGTGTTGGATTTTAACTCGTGACATGACATTTAATCTGTGTAGGAAAAATGTCTTATGAGAATCGGTCATGTATGTACCATGGAATAGTGAATGGAGTTGTGACAGAGAAGTTTAAAGACGGAGTTGACAGTTTTATTCAGTTTGTATTGAGTAATTCATCAGTAGCAGTTGATCCGATGGGTAACATCCGATGTCCGTGTTTGGCTTGTAAGAACAGAAAGTGGATATCGACATGGGACGTGCAGCATCATTTGTATACGAGAGGATTTGTTGCCCATTATAATGACACAACATATGGGATTGTCGATGTCAAGCATAAGTCCAAGTTGAGTACGTATGAGCCATTCATTCTGACGGCACAAGCCCAACAAGTTTATTATTCAAATTATTCATCCCTCAAATTGAGAGATTGGTGGGCTGCATGTAGAGTGAAATCAAGGCTATTCCCTGAGTATGAGATTCTCCAGGCTGATGATGACCTCGAAGGTGTTAATGATAATTTTTTCCAATCAGATCGGAGTGATGTACGAGAGTTGGCGGCTTCTACGCAGTTCAATGTTGATGATATAAATGTAACAATTTGCTTATATAAGGATAACGAACAGGAAGAAGTTGACCCAAATGCCCTTGAGCGGGAGGTGGAGTCTGATGTGGAGGAAGAGTCCCGACATGATGAGGATGAATTCGAGGAGGATGACGAAGATGACGCTGAATTAAACATATCTTTAGCATCTGATGATGAATATAGATAATATACCCTACATTTTGTAAGAACTTCGTGTTGTTGTTAATTATATGTTATTCAATAGCTACTTCAAATTTGAGTGCTGATGACATGTTATATCTTTATTTATCTCAATAGAGATATGGTACGTGGAGGACGGAGTCGGACGGTTTCCACGTCCGTAGGCCGAGGGTCCGCGTCCCCGTCCACGACAGGTATATGCATATGTACACACAAGAGTTTTTATATTATTGTTCATATTAAATTCATATTTTCTAACGTACATACAATTTTGCAGGGACTGCCTCCCCGTCCACGCCAGTCGTCCCGGTGATAGGTATATGCATATGTACACAGAAAACTCTACATATTATTGTTCAATTTAAATTCATGAGATCTAACGTACATACAATTATGTAGGGACTGCCTCCCCGTCCACGCCAGTCATCCCGGTGACAGGTATACGTATATGTAAACACAAAACTCTATATATTATTGTTCAATTTAAATTCATATTTTCTATTGTGTATATAATTTTGCAGGGACCGCCTCCCCGTCGACCACGCGAGTAGCGCCACCTTTCCCTTCTTCCTCACCACCAGGTACATGTATGTTTCCATAGATTAGTATGTTTCTTTTCATCCAATTTATACAACAATAGTGTACTTAATTGTTTTCAACATGGGTGGAGAGTCAGCATCTAGCAGTGGATGAGGAGGGGCCTCAACTACCGGGACGGCAGCCATGTTGGATCTCCGGGTAAACTTGATCACTTCAAACTTACTGTATTTGTTATTTATGTTATACATTTCATGTACAAAATTACTGTGCAATTGCAGGGGGAAGATAGATCTCGGTTCTGCTTCCCGCTATATTACGACGCTGGTCCACGCACATATTCCAGGATCAGTGGATGCATGCAGAGAGATCCCGGTGCCCGTCCGAGATTTATTATTTGACATGTTCACGGTATTATTAATTTTTACTAATTTGAAGTCATTTATTTAATTACTATCTCTGTTAGTGCAGACAGTTGAGTAATTTTATTTCTTTACAGTGGAGGTACGCGTTCACGAGACCTGAGGATCTCCCTCGAGCTCGAGTTGTCTGGGAGTCTACTGCCCAGACTAATTTAAGAAAGTCGATGTGGGAGGCTCGGGACAAGGCAATGAAGACCACAGGCAACCGGGATCCTATGGCTTGGTTGGATTATGGCCCTGTTTGGCTGAGGAGGGACTATTGGGAGTCCCTTTGTGAGCGTTGGGCTACTGGACCATGGCAGGAGCAGTCACAGGCGGCAAAACTCAACCGATCAACTCATCCGGAGAAGAATGTGCATACTAGTGGGTCCGTATCTTATGCGACCCACAGCCAAAAATTGGTAAGCATATTATTGTTCAATTGCTTAATACATTGATTATTATTGTGAAACTAACTAATTTTGTTGAATTGTAAGCATCACGAGCTCGAGCGTGCCCGTACTTTTCACGAGTTATTTGATCGGACTCATAAGCAGAAGGGACGGATGACTATGTCTGCGAGAGTGCTCGCACGATTGCTGTAAGTCAAGCTATAAATTTTGAATTCAATTAAGATATTAAAATAATTTGGTTTCAATAATTTAGTTTTAATTTGTTCTGCAGGAGACCTATGACAGGAGGATGGTGGATCGCTATGTAGAGGGCACTCCCCAGCCAGACTTGGATCCGGAGGCTTGGGTCGACGCAGCGAGAGGGCCGAGGAAGGGTCGAGTGTACGGCTTTGGGGACAGCCTGGATACTACTCCAGTGTTGTCCTCATATGCAAGTTCGGTCGCTCCTCCGGCATACGCGAGTTCATCTGTTGCGCCGCCCGTCAGTG
This sequence comes from Colocasia esculenta, assembly GCA_014218235.1. Taxonomy (NCBI): domain Eukaryota; kingdom Viridiplantae; phylum Streptophyta; class Magnoliopsida; order Alismatales; family Araceae; genus Colocasia; species Colocasia esculenta. The sequence continues at coordinate 47,231,223 of CM024757.1, forward strand.
GTGTAGAGGAGATGAGAACCCTCATTCGGGAAGAGCTACGGACGCACTTCGGCGATATAGTTTAGCAGTTGATCTCAGCCATGCAGGGAGTACGCCCCTCACAGCCAGCCCCTCAGGTCAGTATTACTATTAATTTCATATACTTTGAATGAAATGAAACCACTAAAGAATGTCAAAACACAAGTTGAAATGACGGATCTAAAAAAAACCCAAGTCTAAAGGGTCAAAACACACAACCCGGGGGTCCAAAATCCCAAATAGGGATTTGATCGGCGTGTCATTCACTCCAACACGACTGGGTGGGTTCAATTGATATGTGTGAACTGACGGAATCTGATTTGGATTCCCGGATTGGGTTGGGCGTTGAAATGACGGATCTAAAAAAAAACCCAAGTTTAAAGGGTCAAAACAAACAATCCGGGGGTCCAAAATCCCAAATAGGGATCCGATCGGCATGCCGTTTGGTCTGACATGACCGGGTGGGTTAAAGTGACGTGTACGAACTGACGGAATCCGATTTGGATTCCCGGATTGGGTTGGGTATTCAAAATACGGATCTAAAAAAAACCCAAGTCTAAAAGATTAAAACACAACCCGGGGGTCCAAAATCCCAAATAGGGATCTGATCGGCGTGCCGTTCGCTTCGACACGATCGGGTGGGTTCAATTGACATGTGCGAACTGACGGAATCCAATTTGGATTCCCGGATTGGGTTGGGCATTGAAATGACGGATCTAAAAAAAACCCAAGTCTAAAGGGTCAAAACACACAACCCGAGGGTCCAAAATCCCAAATAGGGATCTGATCGGCGTGTCGTTCGCTCCAACACGACCGGGTGGGTTCAATTGACGTGTGCGAACTGACGGAATCCGATTTGGATTCCCGGATTGGGTTGGGTGTTGAAACGACGGATCTCAAAAAACCCAAGTCTAAAGGGTAAAAACACACAACCCGGGGGTCCAAAATCCCGAATAGGGATCTGATATGCGTGTCGTTCGCTCCGACACGATCGGGTGGGTTCAATTGACGTGTGCGAACTGACGGAATCTGATTTGGATTCCCGGATTGGGTTGGGCGTTGAAATGACGGATCTAAAAAAAACCCAAGTCTAAAGGGTCAAAACACACAACCTGGGGGTCAAAATTCCCAAATAGGGATCTTATCGGCATGTCGTTCGCTCCGACATGACCGGGTGGGTGAAAGTGACGTGTGCGAACTGACGAAATCCGATTTGGATTCCCAGATTGGGTTGGGCGTTGAAATGACGGATCTAAAAAAAACCTGAGTCTAAAGGGTCAAAACACACATCCCGGGGGTCCAAAAACCCAAATAGGGATCCGATCGGCGTGTCGTTTGCTCCGACACGACCGGGTGGGTTCAATTGACGTGTGCGAACTGACGGAATCCGATTTGGATTCCCATATTGGGTTGGGCATTGAAATGACGGATCTAAAAAAACCCAAGTCTAAAGGGTCAAAACACACAACCCGGGGGTCTAAAATCCCAAATAGGGATCTGATCGGCGTGTCGTTCGCTCCGACACGATCGGGTGGGTTCAATTGACGTGTGCGAACTGACGAAATCCGATTTGGATTCCCGGATTGGGTTGGGCATTGAAATTACGGATCTATAAAAAACCAAGTCTAAAAGATTAAAACACACAACCCGGGGGTCCAAAATCCCAAATAGGGATCTAATCGGTGAGCCGTATGCTCCGACACGACCGGGTGGGTTCAATTCATGTGTGCGAACTGACGGAATCCGATTTGGATTCCCGGATTGGGTTGGAAGTTGAAATGACGGATCTAAAAAAAAACCTAGTCTAAAGGGTCAAAACACACAACCTGGGGGTCCAAAATCCCAAATAGGGATCTGATCGGCATGCCGTTCAGTCCGACACGACCGGGTGGGTTCAATTGACGTGTGCGAACTGACGGAATCCGATTTGGATTCCCGAATTGGGTTGGGCATTGAAATGACGGATCTAAAAAAAAACCTAAGTCTAAAGGGTCAAAACACACAACCCGGGGTCCAAAATCCCAAATAGGGATCTGATTGGCGTGTCGTTCACTCTGACACGACCGGGTGGGTGAAAGTGACGTGTGCGAACTGACAGAATCCGATTTGGATTCCCGAATTGGGTTGGGCGTTGAAATGTTGGATGTAAAAAAAACCTGAGTCAAAAGGGTCAAACACACAACTCGGGGGTCCAAAAACCCAAATAGGGATCCGATCGGCGTTTCGTTTACTCCGACACGACCGAGTGGGTTCAATTGACATGTGCGAACTGACGGAATCCGATTTGGATTCTCGGATTGGGTTGGGCATTGAAATGACGGATCTAAAAAAACCCAAGTCTAAAGGGTCAAAACACACAACCTGGGGGTCCAAAATCAAAAATAGGGTTCTGATCGACGTGCCGTTCACTCTAACATGACCGGGTGGGTTCAATTGACGTGTGCGAACTGACGGAATCCGATTTGGATTCCCGGATTGGGTTGGGCGTTGAAATGACGGATCTAAAGAAAACCTAAGTCTAGAAGATTAAAACACGCAACTCGGGGGTCCAAAATCCAAAATAGGGATCAGATCGGCGTGTCGTTCACTCCAACACGACCGGGTGGGTTCAATTGATGTGTGCGAACTGACGGAATCCGATTTGGATTCCCGCATTGGGTTGGAAATTGAAACGACGAATCTAAAAAAACCCGTCTAAAGGGTGAAAACACACAACCCGGGGGTCCAAAATTCAAAATAGGGATCTGATCGGCGTGTCGTTCGTTCCGACACGACTGGGTGGGTTCAATTGACGTGTGCGAACTGACGGAATCCGATTTGGATTCCCGGATTGGGTTGGGCGTTGAAATGACGAATCTAAAAGAAACCCAAGTCTAAAGGGTCAAAACACACAACCCGGGGGTCCAAAAACCCAAATAGGGATTCGATCAGTGTGTCGTTTGCTCCGACACGACCGGGTTGGTTCAAGTGACGTGTGCGAACTGACGGAATCTAATTTGGATTCCCGGATTGGGTTGGGCGTTGAAATGATGGATGTAAAAAAACCCAAGTCTAAAGGGTCAAAACCTACAACCCGGGGGTCCAAAATCCCAAATAGGGATCCGATCGGCGTGCCGTTTGGTCCGACACGACCAGGTGGGTTAAAGTGACGTGTGCGAACTTACAGAATCTAATTTGGATTCCCGGATTGGGTTGGGCGTTGAAATGACAGATCTAAAAAAAACCCAAGAAACAACGGTTCTAAAAATAGTTTCTAATTCAACTTCAAAATAATCACATATTTTAAATTTAATTTTTGAAAATAATGTATGTATATTAATTTTTATTAATGTTTCTCATATTAATTTTTTTTTAATATAGGATCCACCTCCGGCACCTGACGATCACGCGGCGGGGACAGCAAACGATCTAGCAGATCTGTCCTGATTTTTTGTATTTATTATTGTGTATGATTTTATATTTGTTATATTTTATGATTTTATGTTGATTGTGAGTATTTGTGAAATTTATGAATATTGTAGCAAGTTTGAAATCATTGTTCTTTCTCTATTTAAAAAAAAAATTACAGAACTTTCCGACGGAATTTCCGACGGATAGTAGTCCATCGGAAAATAGATATTACCGACGGAAATCACCTGTCGGAATTTCTGTCTAAAGTTCTGACGGATTGTTTTGCGACGGATTTGTTGGTCGGAATTTTTCGACGGATATTCCGACAAAGTCTGTCGGTAAATACTGACCAAATTTCCGACCAAGCTTTCCGACCCATTTTTTGACGGATATTTCTGTCGGTATTTCTGACATATTTCTGACGGAATTTTTTACCGTCAGTAATTTCTGACCAGTTGTTTCCGACGGATCAGTTCCAACAACCGTTCGATGGAAAGCCGTCGGAAGTCTCTGTTTCCGACGGATTGTGTCCGTCGAAAATCCCACATTTTCTTGTAGTGTAAGTTCTTAGTGTTAATTCTAAAAGTTGTCTTTTCTTCTAATTAACTGTGCGTAGCCTAGGGAGCATACAGCGAAGAATCCAACCCTCCTCTAATTTTGGTAATTAAACATAATTCCTACCTATTTATTTGATAAACTTTGAAGATCCATGCTTTAGTGTGTCTCTCACAAAAAATATTATTTTTTATTTGAAAATTTATTTTTTCCTTTGAAAAAAAATCTTCTTGAGAGAAGAGACAAGTGTCTTGCTTATAAACATATTTTCTTTTACTTATTTTTTATGTGAAATAAAATTATATCTCTAGATAATTCTCCTTTAGTGAGGATAAAAGAATGTGAGATAGTTTTGTTGTGACAAGACATTCGAGACGTTTGAGTAGGATATATGGTCTCTTATTTAATTTTTCACATACGACGTTAATGAAAATATGTAAAAATTCAATGTCTTTTTTAATAAATATTATCTCTTATTAAGGGTTTTCTCTTTTTTCTTAGAAAATGAGAGGAGAAGAGACATGGTCTTATTTATAAGTATATAATTATTTTCACTTATATCTGATGTGAAATTAAATCATACCTCTACAAACCTCTTTCCTAAGATTTTTTTCTCCCCAGTGGTTGAACATTTTATCCTTTTTTTTCTAAGAGAGTTATCAGATAACGTGGTACCATGAAAGGTTGTAGACCATCAAGCTTATAGAGGCTAAACTCTATCAAGCATGGGATTGTAGGAAGTAATATCTGTATGCATACATCTCATCTTGGATCTTTTCATTGATTTTTTCCCTCTTATTTTGCTGTTGTAATACGTGGAAAAACAGTATTTCCTTTGAAATGTAAATTATTTACGGTACTCTTCTTGAATTTAGAATGGCGTAAATTGTTAAAATTCAAAACCAGTTGATCCATGTTGTATCTTTTAGCTGATTTTAGCTTTCAATCTTAAATCAAAGAAAACTAAAATCAGAAACATAAGGCCGATGATGTTAAAATAATTAAATTCGTTGTTGTAAATTTTAAGATCAGTGATTCCACATTATGGATATATTATACTCTTTATACCAAACAGCCACCAAGAGCAAAAATATTCTAAAACAAAACAAATGGTTAAATCATAGAAGGACGAGTTTATGCAATGATAAATATTAATAATCTCTCCTAAGTCAGAAAAAAGCTTTGAAGAGGACATTGAATAGCTATACATTAGAAAATTAAGTCTCTTTGATAACTAGATAAATTATTCATAGATAGTTCACAGATAAATATCTTTGATTGCAAGGTTTTAAATTAGGCTGATAGTTTTATTATATTTGAGAGGGTGACATAATTTGTCAAGACTTCTTAATTAGCATTTATATATAGGAGATAAAATTTTGATAAACTATCTATTTTGCTAAACCACCATTTGAATTAATAGATATGATAACTAAAAGTCATCAGAGTCTATTAGTTTATAAAGAGATGCTAAAACATTATAAGATTTTTTCATATACATCCCTTTACATATCAATTTTACGTATATATCCCTAATCTAAGTATATTATCATAAGTACCCTCTATTTACATAAAATGGTGCGCTTATACCCTTATCTTAGGTTAGTCGATGCAATGACTAACCTACCCTTCAATATAAAAAAAATGAGAAAATTAATTAGAAGTCCATGACTGTAATACGGAAATCCTTACTGTAACATGATTTATTATATACTGTAACTAGAGATAACACTTACTGTAATGAGTTACAGCTCTGTCAGAGACTAGAAAATAAATCAAATATTTATTAGGGACTCCTAATTAATTTACCCAAAAAACTTTTTATAGCACTATAATAACCTACTAAATTCGAAAAAAAACTCTTCCTTTTATTCGACGATAGAGGCAGCACCGTGCAGCAGATGCCGCCACAACACTGCCATGTCGCTGTGAGCCGCCTCCCTCGCCGTCGACGCCACACCGAAGTCGTGGCTTTAGCTTGTGGCCCAACTGTGGCACTGAAGAAATAGCCCCCCATCGCCGTGGAAACAGTGAGCACCACTCCGTAGGGAGGCGATCCATGGCGAGCGAGTCGATTCACGGCAAGGAGTCCATTAGTGCGTCTTCAGGGACCAATGAGAGCTCCTTTCTCGATCACTGTGTAGAAGTCTAACTACTGACCGCATTGGACAACCCCTACTGCGTTCGCAAGCCCCCTGCTTCCCTCCTCATCAGCCGGACACCCCCTTGGCACTGCTGCGCATTGCAGCCACCTACTTTGCCTCCCTGCTCGCCGGACACCATCCTCATGCCTACCGTACACAAGCCTTCTCCTCCACCGTACACAAGCCTTCTCCTCCATCCCCAACACTGGTATGCAGCGCCTCCTCTCCCCTGGTCACTACCCGTCATATTAATGCTCCCCTCGCTCCAATCTCCAACTGCCAAATCAGGCAATACCCACCACATTGCTCTACCCCCGTCTGTCCCCCTCGCAACAACATTGGCGAGATTGGACACCACCCATCTCAAATTGATCGTTCGGTTTGGTTTTTTGGTTTGAACCAAATAGTGAACACCCCTACGTCCATCCCTTCCCATGTTCTGGCTGCATGCAGTCTTCTAATTAATCAGGAATTAATGAATCACTTACTTTACCTTTCAAGAAAGAAAGAAAAAAGACCCTACAAACTTGCATTGATTGTTTACAAAAATAATTATATGTTATAACATCATCATGAGTACTGTTCACCCTTTTAACTTAAAAGGCATCCAACACTAATAAGTAGGCTTGCAGTTTGTCTTATTCAGAGTCAGTAGTTAGTGAGAATAATATATCAAAATTTATGGTAGAAGTTATGGTTCATAGGCAGTTCCAGATCATGGTTCTTGAGAAATATATGCGATCATGTTCTTATAAGATCTAACCCGCGGCAAGAGGTGTCTAACACCTATAGTATATATCTTTATATAACCTTGAGTTAATTATAGGACGACATCTTTCTGATCTTCTAGAAGATATACCTTTTCAAAGACAAGACCTCACCTCTGCTATAACAACAGTACCTGGAGGTTTGATGCAGCCACCATTGTATGCAACTTGGTTTTGGATAATTTAATTAAGAGATCTAGTTGTGGAAACTGATAGTGGTCCTCTAACGGCGGGACTTAGCATATATCCAGTGGGGTCATAGAACTCTACTAGATAAAAAAATTTATATTGGGATATCAAATTTTATCATGAGTGACCCCACTAAATTTATATAGATGCACCATTAGAACTCCACTAAAAAAAATTCTGAATCCGTCACTGTCCTCCAGAGTTTAAAGAGTGCATTATTGAGGTTAGGCGACACTAGCGGCTGTGGTCCGTGGGAGACTCGTGCATGATTGCATTAATTACGAAACTAGAATATATTATGGGTGTCTTCAAAATTAAAGAACTTTGTTTCTTCGTCTTCCATCAAAATAAATGGAGAGATATATTTTTCTTCGTCTTCCATCAATATATATATATATATATATATACTTGCTGCACTTCTAATTAATGCACTTGCAAATATATTTTAGATTTCTCATTAAATAAACACAATGTATCACATATATATATATTAGGTAATAAAAAAGTAAAAATATATATTTACAAGTACATTTGGAAAGTGCTAATTAATTAATTAATAGGGCAGTGAGGAGATCTAGAGATTGAACTTGGAACATATGAGTTAGTGGTGTGGGTTATCTTTGTTCTTTTCGAAAATCCAAGGATCAATCAGAGCGTAGAGGTCAAAATGTGGTGGGGAGGTGTTTGGGTGCCCCGTCTCTGCACGTCGCGGTGTCCCTGCATATATAGGATATTGCTACACTTTAACTTCTCGTTTGTGGATAAAGTTCGGTTCCTCCCGGTACAGGGGAGGGCCGAGTTATAACAGTCACCAACGGGGATGGGAGGAAAAAAAAAACTTTTTGAAAACTTTTACATATTTTTATTTAAGTTTTTTTAAAATTTTTTCTTTTATCCTTCATTTTTATTGATGACTACTAGAACTCCATCTTCCTATATATGGGAGGATCCGAATTCTTGTGGATATGATAGCAGAATCATTAAGATATGGGACAGAGTTGCTTTCGTCTTCAATTTTAATAAAAAGTGTGATCACGTGTCCTAGTTGTTTATCTAGATTTTCGTGAGCGATCCTCAAAGTCATCGATGCTCGAAACTCCTATCTGACGATGGCAATAATTAATAGTAACGGCAAGAATAATTGAATAGAAAAAAACCAATAACGTTGCTTTCAATTTAAGATCAGTATACTTGGAAAACTATGTGATTTAGATACCCAAAGAGATATTTCAGACAATATTCATTGCGAAGGTTTCAAATATATATACAGATGTAACGTCGACAGTTTATGATTTACAGATAAATTTAATTATAATATTAATTTTGTAAGATTAAATGTAAGACTGAGTTGGTCATCGTTGAACTAAGATAAATCCGGTGTCTCCTTACTTATGTTTGTAGTAATTGTTTAGTACGGCATTTGAATGCTTTGAGAGTCTAAGAACTCTAATCTTTTCATTGCAAAGTCTATACACACTTAAGTCACTAAAGATATCACTAAAGTTATCAGTCAATCTACACCATTACATGGATCATCTTTAGTTCGAAGGCTTTGCGATTAACTTTGAAAGTAACTCATTCACTTCCCTTTGGGTTAGTCATACTCTAGAAAACACCCCCCCCCAACCCCCCACTTTCTCTCTCACTCTCTCTCAATGCATATTGGTTCGGTTCGATTTGAACCAAAAAAAAAAAAAAAGATATTAAGGGCAGTCCCGAGTTTCGAACTCAGACCTCCCATGGAGATTGAAGTTTGCATGCCACTAGGTTTTATCCCTATCTAAAATCTAACCCTATGATTCCCTCTCGATCTAAATTAAATAAATCAGCTACATAATATTAAAAAGTATAATATATCATAATGTAAATTATGAATTTTAAATATCAATAATTTTGAACATTTAGTGATTTAATGCTAAATAATTTAAATATTGTTGAAAATAAAGTTTTATTACATGTATATTCACTAAACAAATATAATACATTCACAAATACACAAATATAATGTGTGTATATATGACAAATATAATATATATTTAGTAAAGTGAAAATATTACTCATAAATATATATTTTCTATATATATATGTTTTTTATTTTATTTATATTCAAAATAATTATATAAAACTATATATAGGTAAACCATTAATAGATAAACTAAAGAGAATTACTTCTAGGTCCCTGACAGGAACCTCAAATTATTTTTAGATCCCTGTTAGGTTTCTTAGAACCTAAAAGTCCTTATTTTTTGAAAGACTTATTTTTAAGTCCGTGGGCATTAACTCCTCCCACGTGCACTATTTCAATACCAATTCTACCCTCATCTTATATAACTAGGTAAGTAGGTAACAAGAGTATATAAGAATAATAGGTAAATATATAAGTGCATTACGTAACTATGTAAGTCACATAGTTATGTAAGAGTAGTAGTAGGTAAGTATGTAAGTACATAGTTACATAGTTACGTAATTATGTAACTACGTACTTACACACTTACTTATACTACAAGAAAAAGTAGTATTACGACGGATGTTTCCGACAGAATATTTTCGTCGAAAATATTCCCGTCGGCATATAAGTCGAAAATACCGACGGATGCATATCCGTCGGAAAATTTCGTCGGTAATAATTTTAGTCAGAGGCTTACCGACGGATATTTCGACGAAAATATATCTGTCGGAAGTTCCGTCGGTAAATGCGTAATTTCCCTCCCCCGCCATCCCCGCGAAACCCACTCTCTCTCTCTCTCTCTCTCTCTCTCTCTCTCTCTCTCTCTCTCTCTCTCTCTCTCTCTCTCTCTCTCTCACCACCTGCAGCGCCACCGCCGCCGCCCCAGCTTCCTGCCGTCGCGACCCCATGCCGCCGTCGCGTCCCCGCGCCGCCGTCGCGTCCCCGTACCGCCGATTTGTCGGAAGTTTCGTCGGTATACGCATAATTTCCCTCCCCCGCCATCCCCGTGAAACCCTCTCTCTCTCTCTCTCTCTCTCTCTCTCTCTCTCTCTCTCTCTCTCTCTCTCTCTCTCTCTCTCTCTCTCTCTCTCTCACCACCTGCAGCGCCACCGCCGCCGCCCCAGCTTCCCGTCGTCGCGACCCCGTGCCGCCGTCGCGTCCCCGCACCGCCGTCGCGACCCCGCCCGCCACCGCTACCCCGCGCGCCGCCTCTGCCGCGACCTTGCGCTGCCGCCTCCGCCATTCAGGTGTGTACTCTCCCCCTCCCCGTCCCAGCGAACCCCACCCCCTCTCCCACTCCCGTTGCCAGCCTCCTCCCCCTCCCCGTGACCCCCACCCCCTCCCTCTCCCACCCCCACCACCACTGCTCCCCCTACCGGGTCCCTACCCCCCTGCCGACGACACCCACCCCCTGCCAGCCCCCTTGCCACTTCTAGCCGCCTCTCCCTCCACCACACCCCACCCTTGCCAGGACCCCCCTCCCACTGCCAGCCCCCTCCCACTCCCTCTCCCGAAGCCCCCTCCCCCTCCACGACCCCCCTACTGACCCCCCACCCCACTGCTCCCCCTACCGGGTCCCCACCCCCTTCCGGAGACACCCACCACTACCAGCCCCCCTCCCACTTCCAGTCGCCTCCCCCTCCACTACACCCCACCCTTGCCACGACGCCCCTCCCACTGCCAGCCCCCCTCCCACTCCCTCTCCCGAAGCCCCCTCCCCTCCATGACCCCCTATTGGCCCCCACCCCTACTGCTCCCCCTACCGGGTCTCCACCCCGCTGTCGGCGACACCACCCCTGCCAGCCCCCCTCCCACTTTTGGACAGGATTTTCTACAAAAAATCTCGTTAGCCTGGCCTTTACCATGAAAATTAGATTGCTTCAATTAACTCGTACAATTAACTGTTCCTTGTGTATTAGGCAATTGTTATTGCATCATGCCTTTGTATGCATGCTAGTAAGTGGGATAATGAAAGGCTATATTTCCAACTCTATATATGCATAATAAAGCTAATCTTTATAATAAAATTGATTTGCATTACATATTTAGGTATGTAGCGACTAATGAAGTGACAAATATAATTCTATGTGATTGATACACAATTACACATAGGGTGACAAGACTTGAGATTAAAAATATTTTTTATATTGAAACAATAACTAAACACTATTATCATAGTTTATCCTGAGTCTCGTTACCTCATATGAAAAAATCATAGTTTATCGGATCACAATAAAATATATCCACCACCTAATCTCATATCTTATTTATAATAAGGCAGCGTATACTTTCACACATCCCCCGCCGTTGGGCTGGTTAGACATAGGGGTGGGCTGGGAGCGCGAGGCCTTGTGTTCGAACTCGAGGCAGCAAAGTCAATAGAAAAAGATCCATGGACTTCAGAAAGATACGAGTGTGAACTCAATGAAGGAATTCAGCAACTTATTTCCCAGATTTTTCACCTACTGTATCAGTATAAGAAGTCATGTTGATGGCAAACATGCATTACTAGGTACAAACTCAGGTGGTGCAAACATATGGTGGTCAAGATTTAGGATGAATGGGATTATGACGTACAAAATTCAAGAGAAAGAGGTTCATAAACTTAAGAAGATAGGAGAGATGATATAGCAAAGACATGAAAAAGAGATGCACATGTTTAGGACAATTTGAGGTGTTTGGTACAAGAAATTCAACAATCTCATTATCACGCATCACCCAGAAAATGTAGACAGATATAGAACATGACATCCTTAAAAGAAAAGACAAGGAAAAAGAAAGAAATGAACTAGTGCAAATTGTTGGGGGGGGGGGGGGGGGGGGGGGGGAATGGGGATGGACACTACCTGAGAGATATTTGTCCTCTCCACAGCTCTGGATTACTTGTGGTTTGGGCTTCATCCTGGTAAGGGTGAGCACACTCTTGGTTTTCAAATATATGCGTATATACATATATGTTAAACAACATTTCATATTTGTGAGGGCAGTCCTACACTGGGGTTGTTACAGGGTACATAATTTCTAGAAGCATTATCTAGGGTATTGAGGCATATTTTTGGATGCACTTTTCTAGGAAGTGTACAGTCTGTCAGGTTCCCATTGGCCTCCTGTCAAGTGGAGCTATGCTTTTATTACATTTTTTCAATAGTTTTCCTTCATGAGTAGCAGGTGATACCAACAAAACAATAAAAGAAAAATATGCACCAGATACACCGTTCAAAGATGGTGATACCTTTTTGGTAAGTTCACTCAAGTGCAAAGGTGGTAACATTTAGCATTCATAAAGATTAACAATGTCAATCCCCCTCCCACTTTCGGCCGCCTCCGCTAGATACACCATCCCAATAACATTTAGCATTCATATATGGATACAATATCTCTAGTATGAGAATCTACATAAAATTTAGTGGTCTAGAGAGAGAGCATTTGTGAAGGGTCCAATTTGCTAATTACAATATGAGTTCATAAAATTATAAAGTTTAGAAGTGTGTTACGGACACCACTTATTAGCCATGGGATAGACATTTGTAAAGAAACCAAATACAAACACCAATGAGGTATACATCTCAATTTAGGAAAAAAAATTAGTACAAACTCTTCCTTCTAGACATTAGTTTAGTTTACGTTTAATTGTTCACTTTCAGTTTAATGATTAGTATTACACTTCTTATTTTAATGTATTTGTTTAGTATTGCACTTGTTTATATGTAATTTTATTACACTTGATTAGTATTGCAGTTCTTACATTAATATAATTCATTTACATGTATGTGTGAATTTGGTTTAATATTACACTTGCTCACACTTAATATTTTGTTTTCATTTTCCTTTCATATTTATGTGGTTTTTAAATTTGATCTATGCATGTATAGCAATTTATCACTGCACACACCTCACGAGAGCGTGTTAAGCCCGTGTCAATGAACCTTCCCATTCAAGACTTTGGGATTGATGTGCACGAGTCTTATTTTCAATGATGAGAACATGTATATCTAACTCAAAGTCTTGAATTGTCCCGTTTTGGACAGTCTGTGAATGTTTGATCGCAGTTAGGTGGTCATTTACTATGTGTTTGTATTATTTGTTGAAAATTTCAGGTGCATCTACTCACTCCTCTCTGATATACCTTTATTGATTTAGAATATTTTCTTAACCACTTATTAGTAAGTGTTTAAGAAAATATCTTAATCAATAAATATTTTGGTATATCGGAGAGGTGTGGGGAGATACTGCCGAAATTTTCAGCAAATTATACAAACACATAGTAAATGGTCATCTGAGTGCGATCAAATATTCACAGATGGGTAAAAAGTGATAATCTAAATAATATGTCCCACCTATTCATTTTGATTTACTCGAACGATGTGAGGGTGTGTTGGGTTTTAACTCATGACATGACATTTAATCTGTGTAGGAAAAATGTCTTATGAGAATCGATCATGGATATACTGTGGAATAGTTAATGGAGTTGTGACAGAGGAGTTTAAAGACAGAGTTGACAGTTTCATTCGATTTGCATTGAGGAATTCATCAGTAGCAGTTGATCCGATGGGTAACATCCGATGTTCGTGTTCGGTTTGTAAGAACAGAAAGTGGATATCGACATGGGATGTGCAGCATCATTTGTATACAAGAGGATTTGTTGCTCATTATGAGTTATGGTCGTCTCATGGTGAGTTTAATATCCAGTCGTCTGAACCAGCCAACTTTGCCTCCACAAGTACGTACGTAGACATGGTTGTCGATGCTGCTGGTCCAGAGTTCAATATTCATGATGACCAAACAAATGAAGAAGTGCCGAATAATACAGTGCAGAGATTTTATCAGTTACTTTGAGATGATGATGAGCCATTATGGGATGGTTGTGAGAAGCATACACGGTTGTTTGCAGTGTCGCAGCTATTGAATTTGAAGTCTGAATTTCATATGACTGAGAGTTATTTTGATCGACTTCTCTTACTCGTCAATAGTATGCTTCCTCAATAAGAGAGGTTGCCTGATGATTTTTACCGTGCGAAGAAGATGGTGAATGATCTGGGACTTAGTTTTATAAAAATTGATGCATGTCCTAATCATTGTATGATGTACTACAAAGATGATGCAAATAAGACATCATGTTGTATCTGTAAGCATGATAGATTCAAGCCTAAGAGAGGAGACAAGTCAAAGCAGAAGGATGTTCCATATAAGTCATTGCGGTACTTTCTGATCACACCTAGATTGCAGCAGTTGTTCATGTCCTCGAAGACAGCTGGACATATGACTTGGCATGCAGAAAGAGTTCGTCATGATGATGGTGAAATCAGTCATCCTGCCAATGGTGAAGCTTGGGCTCATTTTAGCCATCATTATCCTTACTTCCCAAGGGATCCACGCAACGTGCGGCTGGGTTTATGCACAGACGGTTTCAATCCATTCGGAGGCTCGATGGCATCTTACTCATGTTGGCCAGTATTCTTAACACCGTACAACCTTCCGCCAGGCATGTGCATGAAGCGTGAGAATCTCTTTCTTTCATTGCTGATTCCTAATCTAAAAAGTCCAGGAAAAAATATAGACATATATCTCAGACCGTTGATTGATGAGCTGAAATTGTTATGGTCAGATGGGGTTCTCTCTTATGATGCATCCAGAAAACAGAATTTCAATTTGAAGGCTGCATTAATGTGGACAATAAGTGACTTTTCAGCGTACAACATGTTATCTGGCTGGAGCACACATGGGAGATTGGCATGTCCTTATTGTATGGAGGATTCTAAATCATTCGTGTTGAAATCTGGGGGAAAAGCATGTTGGTTAGATTGTCATTGTCGGTTTCTACCGAGTGACCATCCTTTCCGAAAGCAAAAGGAATCTTTTATGAAAAATACAATTATGATGGATGAGGTAGATATGGAACGTGTGTCTGGTGGAAACATGGCGAGGCGGGTCCAGAACTTACCGACTATATCACAACTGGCTGGCAGTACCCAACAAATCCCAGGGTTTGGGAAGGATCACAATTGGCTGAAGCAAAGCATATTTTGGAATTGCCTTATTGGTCAACACTTTTAATATGGCATAACTTAGACGTCATGCATATAGAGAAGAATGTTTTTGATAATGTGTTCAACAGATTTATGGACGTTAAAGGCAAAATAAAGGATAACGTCAAGACACAAATGGATTTGAAAGTACGTTGCAGACGTCCAGAACTAGAACTGTAGCATGTTAGTGGAAAAGTGGTGCAACCTAAAGAATCATATGCGTTTGGGGCCAGACAGATTAAGGAAGTGTGTCAATGGTTGAAGCAATTGAGATTTCCGGATGGATATGTCTCGAATATTGCCCGTTGTGTAAATGTCAACGAGGGGAAAATATACGGAATGAAGAGTCATGACTACCATGTTTTCATGCAAAGACTGATTCCAATTGCTTTTCGTGAGTTGTTGCCAAAGTAAATATGGGGAGCAATGACCGAGCTGAGTCAATTCTTCATGATTTTATGTGCATCAGAACTCAGACTTCATGACTTGCAAAATATGGAGCAAAATATAGTATAGACAGTATGTAAATTAGAAAAGATATTTCCTCCAGCATTCTTCGATTCAATGGAGCACCTGATCATCCATTTGCCATATACTACTAGAGTCGGAGAACCAACATAATTTCGATGGATGTATCCATTTGAGAGGTATATTCCTATGTTCCAATTTATTCACATTACAATGATCTTTTATATTTCCTACGTATTCATTTGAATTGTTGTCGTAGGTGCATGTACGATCTTAAGATGAAGGTCTGCAACAAAGTACAAGTTGAGGGCTCCATTACCCATGCATACTTTATTGAAGAGATATCGAACTTTTGTTCGATGTACTTTGACACGGAAATACGAACTTGACACACTCAAACTCCAAGTAATGACGATGGTGGAGATTCTAATGTGTCTGACCGACTCTCTATATTCAAGTGTCCCATATGAGCATTTGGATATTCTTCTACTCACGCACTCGAAGACAGAGAGTTGGTAGCTGCGGAGATCTACATCTTAATGAATTGTGCAGAACTAGACCCTTACATTGAGTAAGCTCTCAACACTAATGTCTTTATGTATGGACCTCATTTGCTTGCAAATCGCAGAACTTAGAGGTTGTGTGGCATTTTCATTGCAGAGAGTTTGACTCAGTCACACTGCAATGGAATCCACGTCTGACTGATGTGCAGGTTGAAAAGGAACGGGAGAAGTCTTTTGCTACTTGGTTAAGATATCGAGTAAGTGTATAAATATTTTAATGCATAAGTGTTATGTTCTTATGCATAATTAGTTGTTGTAATTTGTCATTGTGTGTCCCTTTTTTTAATAATAGGTTGAACAAGGCTTTATTACTGATTCAAGAGTACAAGAGATCCGTTATGGGCCCTCAAAGATTGTACGGGTCTATCCAGGCTACATTGTGAATGGATACCGATTTCACACGAGAAATTATGGATGGAATAAGTCTACGATGAACAATGGCCTATGTGTGAAGGGAAGTGCCTACAATGAAAATGAAGTAGACTATTATGGCATTCTCGAAGAAGTCATTGAATTGTAATTTTTAGGACAAGGCAACAATGTATTTCTCTTCAAGTGTCATTGGTTCGATCCGACTTCTATTCGTAATGACACAACATATGGGATAGTCGATGTCAAACATAAGTCCAAGTTGAGCACGTATGAGCCATTCATTCTGGCGGCACAAGCCCAATAAGTTTATTATTTGAATTATTTGTCCCTCAAATTGAGAGATTGGTGGGCTACTTGTAGAGTGAAAACAAGGCTATTCCCTGAGTATGAGCTTATCCCGGCTGATATAGAGCTCGAAGGTGTTAATGACAATTTTTTCCAATCAGACAGGAGTGACGCATGAGAGTTGGCTCCTTCTACGTAGTTCAGTGTTGTTGATGATATAAATGAACCAATTTGCATATATAAGGATAACGAACAGGAAGAAGTTGACCCAAATGCCCTTGAGCGGGAGGTGGAGTCTGATGAGGAGGAAGAGTCACCGATGATGAGGACGAATTTGAAGAGGATGATGAAGATGACACTGAATTAGACATATCTTCAGCATCTGATGATGAATATAGATAATATTATAAAATTTTGTAAGAATTGAGTGTTGTTGCTAATTATATGTTATTAAGTAGCTACTTCAAATTTGAGTGTTGATGACAAGGTTATATCTTTATTTTTTCTCAATAGAGATATGGTACGTGGAGGACGTACTAGGAGGGGGTCCACCTCTGTAGGTCGAGGGTCTACGCGGATAGGTATATATGTACTCAACTCAATTCTTTTATTATACTGTGTATATTAACTTTATATTTTCTAATGTGCATATAATTTTCCAGGGTCCGCCTCCCCGTCCACGCCGGTCGTCCCGGCGACAGGTATATGTATATATAAACATAAAACTCTATATATTATTGTTCATATTAAATTCATATTTTCTAACGTGCATATAATTTTGCAGGGACCGCCTCCCTATCCACGCCGGTCATCCCAGCGACAGTTATATATATATGTAAACACAAAACTCTATATATTATTGTTCATATTAAATTCATATTTTATAACGTGCATATAATTTTACAGGGTCCGCCTCTTGCCCAGTAGCGTCACATTTCCCATCCCATCACCAGGTACATGTATGTTTCCATACTTTAGTACGTTTCTTGTCTTCCATTTTTTTTTATAATACTGTACTTAATTGCTTTCAACAGAAGTAGAGAGCCATCATCCAGCAACGGATGAGGAGGGGCCTCAGCTACCTAGATGCCAGCCATTCTGGATTTCTGGGTAAACTTGATCACTTCAAACTTACTGTATTTGTTATTTATGTTATACAGTTTATGTACAAAATTAATGTGCAATTGTAGGGGGGAAGATAGATCTAGGCTTTGCTTCCCACTATATTACGACGTTGGTCCACGCACACGTTCCAGGACCACTGGATTCATGGAAAGAGTTCCCCCCGTCCGTCCGAGAATTATTATTTGACATGTTCACGGTATTATTATATTTTACTGATTTGAAGTCATTTCTTTAATTACTATCTCTCTCTGTTAGTGCACAAAGTTGAGTAATTTTTATTCTAAACAGCAGAGGTACGCGTTCACGAGACCGGAGGATCTCCCTCGAGCACGAGTCGT
Source organism: Colocasia esculenta (assembly GCA_014218235.1). Taxonomy (NCBI): domain Eukaryota; kingdom Viridiplantae; phylum Streptophyta; class Magnoliopsida; order Alismatales; family Araceae; genus Colocasia; species Colocasia esculenta. Next base: position 47,249,411 of record CM024757.1, read on the forward strand.
TTGGGAGTCTACTGCCCAGATTAATTTCAGAAAGTTGATGTGGGAGGCCCGGGATAAGGCAATGAAGACCACAGGCAGCCGAGATCTTACGGCTTGGCTGGATTACAACTCTGTTTGGCCGAGGAGGGACTATTGGGAGTCCCTTTGTCATCGTTGGGCTACTGGACCATGGCAGGAGAGGTCACAGGCGACTAAACGCAATCGAGCAGCTCATCCGCAGAAGAATGTGCATACTAGTAAGTCCGTATCTTATGCGACCCACAGCCAGAAATTGGTAAGCATATTATTGTTCAATTACTTAATACATTATTTATTATTGTGAAACTAACTACTTTTTTTGAATTATAAGCATCACGAGCTCGAGCGTGCCCCTACTTTTCGCGAGTTATTTGATCAGACTCATAAGCGGAAGGCGACGGATGACTATGTCAGCGAGAGTGCTCGCACGATTGCTGTAAGTCAAAATATAATTTTTGAATTCAATTTAGATATTAAAAAATTATGATTTCAATAATACATTTTTAATTTGTTCTGCAGGAGACCTATGACAGGACGATGGCGGATCGCTATGCAGAGGGCACTCCCCAGCCAGACTTGGATCCGGAAGCTTGGGTCGATGCAGCGAGAGGGCCGAGGAAGGGCCGAGTGTACGGCTTTGGGGACAACCTGGATACTACTCCAGTGTTGTCCTCATATGCGAGTTTGGTCGCTTCTCTGGCCTACACGAGTTCATCTGCTGCGCCGCCCGACAGTGGTGGAGAGGACATGAGAACCCTTATCCGGGAAAAGCTATAGCTGCAGTTTGGCGTTATGGTCGATCAGCTGATCACTGCCATCCAAGGAGTAGGCCCCTCACAGCAAGCCCCTCATGTTAGTATTATTATTAATTTCATATAGTTTGAATGAAATGAAACCACTACAACTAGAGACCACCCAGGCCAATTTATGAGCCGGTGTCGCAAGAGCTCAAAAGGGAAAAAAATAAATCTAAATTAAGAAACCTATAAAGAAGATCTCTTTATACAATCAACTTATGTAAAGGATCAGAAATAGGGATCCGATCGATGTGTCGTTCGCTCCGACACAATCGGGTGGGTGAAAGTGACGTGTGGGAACTGACGGAGTCCTAATCAGATTCCCGATTTGGGTTCGGTGCTCAAATCACTAATCTAAAAAAAAACCTAAGTGTAAAGGATCAGAACACGCAACTCGGGGGTCCAAAATCACAAATAGGGATCCAATCGGCGTGTCATTCACTCCGACACAACCGGGTGGGTGAAAGTGACGTGTGAGAACTGACGGAATCCTAATCGGATTCCCGGTTTGGGTTCGACACTCAACTCACTAATTTAAAAAAAAACTTAAGTGTAAAGGATCTAAACACGCAACCCGGGGGTGCAAAATCACAAATAGGGATCCGATCGGCATGCCGTTCACTCCGACACGACCGAGTGGTGAAAGTGACGTGTAGGAACTAAAGGAATCCTAAACGGATTCCCAGTTTGGGTTCGGCACTCAACTCACTAATTTTAAAAAAACCTAAGTGTAAAGGATCTGAACATGTAACCCGGGGTCCAAAATCACATATAGGGATCCGATCGGCGTGCCATTTGCTCCGACACGACCGGGTGGATGAAAGTGACGTATGGGAACTGACGGAGTCCTAATCGGATTCCTGGTTTGGGTTCGGCACTCAAATCACTAATCTAAAAAAACCTAAGAGTAAAGGATCAGAACACGCAACCCGGGGGTCCAAAATCACAAATAGGCATCCAATCGGCGTGTCGTTCGCTCCGACACGACTAGGTGGGTGAAAGTGACATGTGGGAACTGATAGAATCCTAATCAGATTCCCGGTTTGGGTTCGACACTCAACTCACTAATTTAAAAAAAAAAACCACAAGTGTAAAGGATCTGAACACGCAACCCGGGGGTCCAAAATCACAAATAGGGATTCGATTAGCGTGCCGTTCGCTCCGACACGACCGGGTGGGTGAAAGTGATGTATGGGAACTGACGGAATCCAAATCGGATTCCCGATTTGGGTTCGGCACTCAACTCACTAATTTTAAAAAAAAAACTAAGTGTAAAGGATCTGAACACGCAACCCCGGGGTCCAAAATCACATATTGGGATCCGATCGGCGTGTCGTTTGCTCCGACACGATCGGGTGGGTGAAAGTGACGTGTGGGAACTGACGGAATCCTAAGTGGATTCCTGGTTTGGGTTCGGCACTCAACTCACTAATTTAAAAAAAACCAAAGTGTAAATGATCTGAACACGTAACCCGGGGTCCAAAATCACATATAGGGATCCGATCGGCGTGTCGTTTGCTCCGACACTACTCGGTGGATGAAAGTGACGTATGGGAACTGACGGAGTCCTAATCGGATTCCCGGTTTGGGTTCGGCACTCAAATCACTAATCTAAAAAAACCTAAGTGTAAAGGATCAGAACACGCAACTCGGGGGTCCAAAATCACAAATAGGCATCCAATCGGCATGCCGTTCACTCCGACACGATCGGGTGGGTGAAAGTGACATGTGGGAACTGACGGAATCCTCATCGGATTCCCAGTTTGGGTTCGACACTCAACTCACTAATTAAAAAAAAAACCTAAGTGTAAAGGATCTGAACACGCAACTCGAGGGTCCAAAATCATAAATAGGGATTTGATCGGCGTGCCGTTCGCTCCGACACGACTGGGGGGTGAAAGTGATGTGTGGGAACTGACGTAATCCTAATCGGATTCCCGGTTTGGGTTCGGCACTCAACACACTAATTTAAAAAAAAACTAAGTGTAAAGGATCTGAACACGCAACCCCGGGGTCGAAAATCACATATAGAGATCCGATCGGCGTGCCGTTTGCTCCGACACGACTGGGTGGGTGAAAGTGACGTGTGGGAACTGACGGAATCCTAATCGGATTCCCGGTTTTGGTTCGGCGCTCAAATCACTAATCTAAAAAAAACTTAAGAGTAAAAGATCAGAACACGCAACCCGGGGGTCCAAAATCACAAATTGGGATCCGATCAGTGCGCCGTTTACTCCGACATGACTGAGTGGGTGAAAGTGACGTGTGGGAACTGACGGAGTCCTAATCGGATTCTCGGTTTGAGCTCGGCGCTCAAATCACTAATCTAAAAAAGCCTAAGTGTAAAGGATCAAAAATATTTTCTAATTAAACTTGGCGAATAATCACATGTTTTAAATTTAAATTTTTGAAAATAATATTTGTATATTATTTTTTATTTATGTTTCATATTGTTTTTTTTATAGGATCCTCCGACACCTGACGATCATGAGGAGGGGACAACGGACGATCCAGCAGACCTTTCTTGATTTTTAGCACTTATTATTGTGTATGATTTTATATTTGTTGTGTTTTATGATTTTATGTTTGATTTTGAGTACTTTTTATTGTGGAATGTATGAATATTTTAGCAGATTTGTAATATAACATTGTTAATTTATATAATTTAAAAAAAATGTTGGTTATTTCCGACAGCTTTTCCGATGGATATTATTCGTCGGAAAAATAGTCGGCACAGAATTTGTCGACGGAACATATCCGTCGTGAAATCCGTCGGCACTTCCAACAGAATATTTTCCGATGGAACTTATCTGATGGAACATGCCGACGGAATTTTCGATGGATTTTCTGATAGCTTTTTGTCGGAATTTACCGACCAGCGTTCCGACAACAGTTTCCGACCAGTTTCGGTCGGAATTTACCGATGACTTTTCGACGGAATTTTCTGTCGGAATTTTCGACGGATTGCCGACGGATTTTTGGTCCGTCGGTAATTTCTGACCATAATTTTCCGATGGACATTTCCAACAGGCGTTCGACGGAAAGTTGTCGGAACGTGTGTTTTCCGATGGAAATCCGTCGGATTTCCGACAGAATCTATCCGTTGGAAATCCCACTTCTTTTACATAACTATGTAACGTACATAGTTACGTAATTGTGTAACTACGAACTTACATACTTACCTATTTCTCTTACATAACTATGTAAGTTACTTACATACATACATACACACATACATACATACATACATGCATACATCCATGCATCCTTGCATACATACATACATACATACATACATACATACATACATACATACATGCATACATACATACATACATACATACATACATACATACATACATACATGCATGTATGTATGTATGCATGCATACATACATTGTAACGACCCTCCTCATACCGGTACAATTATACCAATCCCCATCGGTATAAAGAGCGTCGTCACAGTGGGATAGTAACCCAACACTAAACGATAAGGTTGATATGTCCATGAATATTAAATGAGTACAGCGGAATTAAAGAAACAATTAAACTTCATTCTATCGTCATCACATATTCCACAGTCTATATAGTAAAAGAATGTGCTAGAGTCCACATTATTACAACTTGAAAAGAACTACATTGTCCATTATGTTGTCCATATAAATAACATTATCCAACTATGAAATAAAGCAACTACAAAAGAAAATCTCCACAATTAACTACTCCTTGAACGCGGCGTCTACCTTCACTATTCTCTCCTCAGCTACAGAAAACCTGTCACACCTGTACACCAAAGCAAGTATGAGTCTTACAAGACTCAGCAAGTAATCTAAACATCAACCTTATACATATCATATACACAATAAGCTGTTAACAATAATGAACACATGCTATCATTCTAACCATAACAATTTACATGGCACCTGCTTTTTTTTATGCTCAATTACACATAATTCCCCCAAACACATTTCTAATTAACACATGATCATATTAAAACATGGAAGATAACATACATCTACACAAGTTCTCTACACATGGAATGTCCTATGATACATGGTTCAAATCTTTATCATATCATTACATAATGTTTTTACCAATTTAAGGCATAAGGTTATGTACAAGATAATGAACACTTCTAGCATGGTATCTAGCCAATTTCTCATGCAATAATATCATTTCATCACACATTTAACTTGCTATTTTAACGAATAATTTATCATACTCTCATGGCACTTGCACAAGCTTTTTAATAACTATATAACATGATACTAAACATTCTATCATAATTAGGCATAATCATATTAGTTCATACATGACATGAATATATGCACTCTTAAACACCTATCATGTAACATGATTTATTAATCTAAACTTATCCATATCCCTGAACAACTCTATCAACTAGAACATGGAATTAAGCCTAAAGTAGATAACGACCTAACATGATATCTAATCATAATTCACATGCATTTTTCTCATTTATCTATACATTTCGTTTGCTGTTTTAATATGAATAAATCACAATGATATCACCTTTATTAAACATGGATTGAAGATCTAAAACATATTCAAATCGGATGACAATTATCTACAAATTAAGCATGAAACTATATACTAAATGAATAATAATTCTATCATGGAACTTAGACATTATTTCATGTATTTATCATAATCATAATCTCATTTTGCTTGCTGTTATGACATGAATTAAACTTAATTACATGGATTCACGATTGTTCACATGCCATCTTATTCATTTGACAATTCTACATGCTCCTTTTTTTTACATTGCATTCCTTTGCATGTTTACATACACATATTCATATACGCTACCATATGGAGATTATTAAACTATATCAGATAATATTAAACATAATATTAAAATTATGATGTTAACTCATGAATAACATGAATAAATATACATATATATATACATGCATTTTACATTGGTTTTCACATGCACTTGTACTCTCATTATTATTTACTTTCCCTTACATATCAATTTACAGTCCTTCCATTTCATTTACTCTTGCATTCACATTTATCACATATCACAACAATTGCACTTACCACGTGCCACATTCACTTATCACTTTGCACTTAATTCACTTTTAATCTCTTAAGTTGTCGTGACACTTAGTCCTAACTACCATCTAGAGGAAAAATATTCACTTTAGCACTTAGTGTTTATCACAAAGCACTTAGCACTTTACTTTCACATATTTGTCACCTGGGCAAGCTCGTGACAAATCTTGGATACTGCGCAGACCGAAAGAAGCACTCTCCACCCTAACCAGTGGTACTTGTCCACCTCCAGGATTTCATCCTAATGCCCTTAGGATTTAATACCCGACATTGAGCCTTCCATAGGGACATTTCTATGGTACAGCTCTCAGACCCCTATGGTAGCAATGTCAATCTCGGTCCAATTTTACAGATTAATCATAATATTATTCTTGTCACATTTTACTCATGCTTATATACACACTTTCATCCATTTTACATACACTTTTCATAACATCTACATTTCAGTTTATAGAATTCACTATTACTGTTTAGCAGTCATAAACAACCTAAAATAAGATATTAACATGCTGCTAACCCTTGATTCATGCATAATTAACTCTAACATGCTCACATGGCCATTTTCTCATTTCAAACCATAACAGTACCTACTGTCATCAAAACATGATGAATTTTTTTTCACAAGTTAAAAATAGTAAACATAACACATACTCAATTTTACAGATTTTTCTGAACAGGAAATATATTTATAACAATTAAAGCAAATTATATGTGCATTTCTCACTAATTTCTCTAAGTAGGAATCACAGTATAACAGTCAAATCTAACAGTGCCAATGTGTAGATACAGTCATCACATGATTGCAAAAAAATTCATGAAACCCTAACTCACAACTGACTTATTTACATAGATTAAACATGGTCATTTTATGCTCATAGTCCAATTATCAGAATTTTAGTAATCAGCACAAATCATGAAAATTCACTAAAACCTCATGACATGACCTATTGATCACCTTTGACCCCACATAAAATCTACAGCATGCACACATACCCGAAAGTCAATCAAATGTCTTAAGAAGATCAAACAACAGTTTTTATAACACTGAGGAACTTGGCGGCACAGTGTTGGCCGCCTACTGAGTCAACTGCACCATCCCCTGCCACCAACATATGAGCTTGGCGGCACATGATGTTGCCGCCAACCTCCAGACAGCAGACTACACAGACAACACTCATATGCATGAGGAAATTGGAGGGTCCAGGACACGAGGAAAAATCCGAAAAAATGATAGGACCTAAGGGAACATGTATAGGATTGATATACATAAGTTACTTGCCTCGAAATAAATCCTAGAAGATCAAACTTCTCCGATGAAGCCCTCCTCGACCCTACCAAGAAGGTGCTCAGAAACTCCTTAAATCTGGTTCTTCAGTCATTGTAGGTTGATCCTAGGGGTTGGGGATGCTTCCTTGATAGTTGAACTATCTTCCAGTCGTTGTAGATCTCCAGGAAATTCCTCCAGTCGCCGGATCGAAGTCTTGGAAGTTCAACTTTTCTCACAGGATATTCTAGGGTTTCACCAAGACTAAAAAGACTTGGCGTGGCCAGAAGATGTTGATTTTATAGAGTTGGATGGGTTGGGTACGCTTTAGGGTAGGTTCCCTGCGATGGGTTTCCTAATCTGGAACCGGGCAAGACGCGAGCGTTACCAAATATGGAACCGTTACGCAGGAGGGATATTGACGTCAACATCTGGTGTAGTCAACTTGGGATTGGCGTCCAGACATGGTGCCGCCTATCCAGTGATTGGCGTCCATCGATCTGGACGCCAATCACAGGCATGCAGTCAGCGACACAGTGTTGGCCGCCAACTGTACATCTTTTCCAAAACACAGATATGCATCCAAACAACGTACAATTACGCTCCAACAACGTAGTGTGTGCATAAATAAATATATATGCATTCACTATATAAACTACTTACATTATATATTATTTATTTAAAAAAAACTTATACTAATCTCAATTAAAGATAACATGCATGAAATAACACACATATATATACATACACAACATAGTTACATGCATTATGCATGAATATATAAATGCAATACACACATTATTATTTAGTTACCATACATGTCATGAACAATTTAATGGGTATTGAAATAAGTAGATATCATATGCACAATGTTAAACATATACATCTATACGTGTACAAAGCATAATTACATACAACATACATGGATTTACATAAATATAGCATGCTTATAATATTTTGATATATTATATACGCACCGCATTATTTAAGTACCATATACTCTATAAACAATTTAACATGCCAAGAATAGACAAATATCATTTACACAAGATAAACATATACATATTTACATTTATGCATCATAGTTACGTAAAATATGCATGGAATATATATATATATATATATATATATATATATTATATATAAATACATTATGCACCTCAACCATTAGATAATACATACACATTTAAATATAATACATGTATAGAAGTAAACTCACATATGCTTATAAGATGCATGGTAGTACTTCATATTATATGCGCAGCATTACTTAAATATAACATGCATAGTATTTAAATAAGTACATCATATACAAAACTAGCTAATTACTTATGTTCACGAAAATTAATATATGTACACGCATATGCACATGAACAATTTATTAATTATAATATGCAAAGTTTTTATACATACACTATATTTATGACAGGTGAATATCGCATGGTCAATATAAAATGACAGAAAATTCGAGGTCTCACATACATACACACATACATCCATCCATCCATCCATCCATCCATCCATCCATGCATCCATCCATCCATCCATCATACATACATACATACATACATATATACATACATACATACAAACATACATGCATGCATGCATACATACATACATACTGCATACATATATATTTAGATACATACATACGTATTTACATACATACATATTTAGATACATGCATACATACTATTATGCATGTATGTATCTAAATATTTATGTATGTATGTATGTATGTAGCACCCTTGATTTTTAAAAATCCAAATCAGATAAAATTTTTATTTTGAATAAATAAGTTAAATAGATTTAATTAGAATAAATGAGAAATAAGCGAAATAAAAGGGAATTAAACTAAGCCCATTCAGTTAAAATCCTAATGGGTTGTGTAAATGGCTCAAATACAAAATAATGGGCCCAAATAGGGATAGCCCATCATGAGATGGGTGGTAATTAAGCTAAATTCGGAATAAAAATTAGTGATAATTAGTAAAGGGATTAAATAAGTATTAAATGAGTTGTACATATCTAAAAGAGAGTTCAAAACCTACCCTAACTCTCTACCCACAAATTTGGATCTCTTCCCAACCCTATTATGGAGATAAAGGGGGAAAGACAGAGGATAATAAGGAAATTTCGAAATTTAGAAAGAGTAGAGTTCTAGGGAAGGTGTGACTATAATAGCAAACTCTAAACACCTAAACTCGGCCCTATCGCTCCATAGTTCGCTGTTGGAGCTTTGGGAGACGAAGAGGACGGCTGAGGAACGAGGAATCTTTGAGGAGGAAGCTTGGACAAGGAGATTTCCCCTCGTTCTTCACCAAAAACCCTAGCTTTTCTGATCAACGCCAGAAGATAGGCAATCTCTCAAGCACTCAACGTGTAAAAATTACCCTAGGAAGTCTTCATGACCCCCTTTGAAAGCCCTCTTGTTTTGCTCTATTTCGTTCGTCCATTAGGGTGAATTAAATGTTTGAATCCTTGTTATTATCATGTACCCGAACCCTATAGTTTGCCTTCAATCCACACTTGTACTTGAATGAATGCTATGGAATTCTTCTCATAAATACTACTCATCACTAGCTTTCAAACGCACGTATTTTCCCTAATTTGTATCATGTATCCATCGCTAATTAATTGATGATCCATGACTAAGCATGTTTAGGTCACCGAAATGTAACATAGTCAAAGCATGCTCTATACATGACTATTTTCTAATTAATCGTGATCAGTGATAGATCTTCATGTCTACTCTCATTTAAATTTGGTTTCATGCTTTTTGGATCACTGAATGATTTTATATCAAATTTTGAATAGCCCTGTATCATGTAGACCCACCTGGAAAAAGGCAAAACCCCTTTTCTGGGGCTCGGGCCACTCCCTGAGATCACGACGGCCCGATCCGCCGTGACCTCAGAGGGGGTCGCGACACCAGGACCTGTCGCGATCTGAACGCGATAGGTCGACTGGTCGCGACCTGCCTTCCGGTTCACCCCAGCGCCCGGCTCAGCAGAACGCGACCGGTCCTGGTGGCGCGACCTGAATGCGACCATTGACCCCGTCGCGACCTGATTCTGAATGCGACCCGAACCTATGTCGCGACCTGAACGTGACAGACCCTATGTCGTGATCTGACTGTGGCGGCCAGAACCCTAATTTTATATGTGTCTATTAAACCTTGTTTAACCCTAATTAAGTACTGTCTTGAATAAGTTCGAACTGTTAATCATCAATGGACATTATTACATAGAATTAAATAATCTAAAAGCTATTTGCACAACTATACGTGATCTCTTGATTTCTTACACTTGCACACACTTAACATTCATGATTGCCTTTAAACCCTATTAATTTACTCAATAATATATCTAGTAATTTAGCGAAATAAATTACTAAATGTCCCTATTTTAATTAACTATACTTGTTTTCATTTTACTCGTGTGTTTTATACACCGTTACCGTTTCCCTCGGCCTTCGAGCACTCGAGGCACGACGGACTAGTTTTTACACACTTTCTCTTGACTTGGACCACCTCTCCACCAGGAAGACTCCTGAATGGACCAAGGACTCCTTGTCAAGGCCTCCATAAGTCTTCTTGGCTTTGGCTCACGTCCTTAGCTGACGAGCTGGTTGTACCTTAAATTCCGTTACACCCTTAGGGATCGGTATGATCCATGGCCTTAGTATGTTCTCTCCTTATCTTGTGATCATGCTGGACCATCTAGCTTGTGCTTGATACGCGTGACATAGTTGACTGTGCATTTCGTTGTCCAGAGTTCCTCACACAAGTCAATATGCGCACTTCCTCTAAACTGTCTCACAAAAATAAAATTGCAAAGATGAACTCATACAATAGTGAGCACAGGTCATATCCACAGAGAGGCCGAATAGAATCTGACTGAAACTACTTTGATTTGAAAACACTTTTCACCAAAATAACATTGCATTAAAAGTAATTCTGTAAACAACATCAATTAAATTTCTCACAACTCGATAGATCAACATAATGAAAGAACGAGTTGAATTGAATTCAAGAAACTTTGTATCACTGTACCCTCTCAATTGAGGGATCGAGCCGGTAGACAGAAATCTAAACTAGAAACACACGAACTTCTAATTCTAAAATGATTCGGAAAGATGACAAAACATGAATTCTCAAAAGAACACTATCAACTCAATGTACCCCTACGACTCAGGGGATCAGATAGAAAATAAGAACAAGAATCTACAATACTACTCAAATAAGCATCATCAAGTTTGAAATTCTTAATGCATTAAACTGAACTACAAGTCTTGTTGATTGATCAAATTAAGCATCATATCTACTGAGGGCAATACAAACTGTAAGCAATGCAATATACCCTCACAGTTCGAGGGATGAAGAACAAGTCAAATAATGAGATATCACTTGCAATATCAAACTTCCGATCTGTACAGAGAAGAGAAGAACACTAATCGAAATAGAAATCTCCAAGAATAAAAACAGAAGAGGAATCAAACTATCTGATCTCTCAAATGTTAATTGCTCTCTGCTAACTCTGAAAGCTCCACAACACACCAACCAGAATCACAGAAGACGGATCCCCTCGCTTCCCCTTCTAGCAGCAAAGAAGAAGCCCACAAAATTGCAGTCGCCTTCCAGGTGAACAGAGGAAATCGCCTGGATCGTCCTTCTCCCCTCACAGATGCTGAAAAACTCACAAATACCGAACTACACAGATCTGCACAGAAGAAAACCCAAACATCTCCAACAAATGCTAAACATAAACGAAAACAAACTCACTCCTCCGGAAGAACAGAACAAAGAGCAGAACCATCTCTAAAATCCCAAAAAAATACAACAGAAGTAGAAAATACAAATAGCACTGGATTGAACTCTAAACACAGAAGAAAAAAATAGAGAATTAAACTCCCAACCCAACAATCGAACCAGAAAAAAGAAAACCCAAGAATTGCAAATCCTAAAACCCCTCTGGAATTCTCACAGTAGCCGAACTAAAGAAGAACAGAAGAATAATCCACAATAACAGGAAATAGAACTATTTGATCTCCTTCCTAACAATCCTCACATCCCTCAAAGCTCTGCTCAAACAAAGAAAATACAGAACAAATGGCAAGAACTAAACTAAAATCTGAACTGGCTAAGCTCTCAATCTCTCACAATTCGTCTCCCTCACTGCACTATGGAAGAACAGAGAAATACAGGAAAGAAAATGGAAACTAAAAAAATTCTAAGCATCGAACCAGAGCCCGGAGATGAGGACCTCGGGTCCTTTTATAGATGCCCGGGCGCCTCCATCACGCCCAGGAGACCGCCACGCCAGCATCTGCCTCATCTGCTCTGCCCCAGCTCAGCAGGCCGCCGCCACCTCAGCATCGTGCCCAGCCTCCATCGCGCGAGCGCACCGCCTCTGCACGCACAAGCTCCGCCCAGGTCTCCTTCCCGCCCAAATCACCATCGCACAGCAGATCTGCCTTGGGCAGCTCAGCAGACCGCCCCAGCTTTATGCGCGTCCACACCTCTTCAGGCGCTTCACCTTAGCTGGCCACCTCAGCACAGCCCCGCGCCCAGATCTGGCCGCACACACCTCACGGCCACGCCCAGCCACTTGCACATATGCTCTGCCTCCATCAGGCCACATCCGCATGAGAATGCCCAGGTCCGGACCCTGGTCCACCCAGCTTCAGAAGCACTCCGCCTGGGCTCAGCTTCATGTCCATCGCCTCCCACCTTAGCCGCTCCAGCACAGATCTGGGCACCGGCCGCACTGCACCTCCTCGCCATCTTCACACGGCCTGATCGCCCTGGTCTCAGCACGAGCCCTCCGCCAGATGCAGCACACCCATCTCCATCCGCCAGATGGAGATCCGGCTGCCCAAGCTCCCTGCATCGCATGGGCGCCCCAGCCAGCGCTCCTGCATCCGCCGCAGCTGCTCTCCTCAGCAGCAGATCACCTCTGCACCTGCTTGCTCTGCTGGCCGCCTAAGCCCAACACTCCCCAGCCGCCCTGGCCTTCTAGCAGCTTCCCCACGAACCAGCCACCCTGGCCTCTTCCAGCTTCTTCGTGAAGCTTCCAATGGATGAGGCAGAAGACTATAATAAAAATGGGGAAAATGGTTAGATTAATATTGACTTTTTTAAAAAAAATGGTTAAATGGGTATGGGGGTTGTGGCATCATATGATTAAAAGAGGGGTGTTAAAAGTGTTTTATTTATTTATTAGGTTGGGGTATGTGGCATGATTGTAGTGGGTGAGGTATACTATTATTTATTTAATGAGATGGGAGTGGGTTATGTATTAAAAACTTATTAAAATTTGATTTATTTACAACTACTATTTACAAGAATTGAAAGATGTTTAAAAAATTATTTATGTACAATGTACTTATAAAAAGTGAGAACACTTTATTTAAAAAGTATTAACAACATTCAATGAAAATCTAACTATATATATGTTCTAACTAAAATGTTCAAAAATTTATTTGTGAACGAAATGAAATGTAAAATCAAATTGCGCATTATTATGGACAAAGATGTCTAAAATCAACTATGTGTATGAGATTTAACGCAAAAATTTATGTAGTTATCAGTGCTTATGGCACGGCTAGTGGACAATTGTTATTTCTACCAGACTCCTGGTATCCGACCTGGTACTGCGCAACTGTTACTATTGGTGTTACATTGTTTTACGATATTGTCCCTATCTCGTCTACTATCTATATCTTCTCATCTGTTCACGTTCTCTCTACACTCTCATCTATTTTGTCTATAACTCTCATCTTTTCTTGGTACTCTCTTGGACATTCATGTGATTGTCTAAGATAAAGAAATGACTAATGTCAGTGCAATGGGGCCCGATCTGGTCCTAGGAGGAGCGCCCGAAAAGTGCCAGTGCCCATGGGAGTTAAAATGATCAAGGATGTGTACGACATGCATCCAGTGCCATTATACTATCTAGATTAATCTGTGACAATCAAAGTGCTATCAATACAAGTGCAAGCTAGTCAAGTGCTATCGTTACGTGCTATTATCGTTACCTGGTCATTCTATTATCGTTCTCGTTGTGCTATTTTCCCTGTACTAGTGCCATCGTTCTCTTGTTATCGTTACTTGCTATACATGACTATTCTCTCTAGATATCCTGCTATTCAAAATATTAATTATTTAAAATATGCTTGTGCTCATGAGATATTAAGTCCTACTGGGCGTTATTCGCTCATCCTGCGTGTTTATTTCATGTGTTCAGGTGAGTCGGATGATGACCACACTCAAGAGGATGGGAACGAGGATGAGGTCCAAGAGTGACCCGATCATCTTTCATGACAGAGTAGTTAGATAGTTTAGTAGTCAATTAGTTAGTATGTATTAGTTTGTTTTTCAATAAAGTACTCTGGGCCCTAGTTTTGGCTCTGATACGTTGATGAAATAGTTAGTTCATGAAGTTTGATGAGATAATGGTGATTGTAACGATGGTTGGTGAATTATTAATGATATTGGAGTTTCTTGGGTATTATTCCAATTGTGCAATGGTTTGTTATTTATTTTCTCGCTCTGTACTATTTAATAACTGTAATATCGCTCCGATATTCCACGTCGGGGCGTTACAATGTATGTATGTATGTAAATAAGTAACTTACATAGTATAACTACGTACTTACACACTTACCTACTTATCTACTACTTCTCTTACATAACTATATAACTTACATAGTTATGTAATTATGTAATACGTACTTATATACTTACCTACTACTACTCTTACATAACTATGTAACTTACATAGTTACGTAATTATGTAAATACACACTTACAGATTCACCTACTATCCTTATATACTCTTATTATCTACTTACATAGTTATATAAGGTGGGGGTAGAATTGGTATTGAAAAAGTACACATGGGAGAAGTTAATGCCCATGGACTTAAAAATAAGTCTCTCAAAAAGCAAGGACTTTCAGGTTTTAAGAAACCTAATAGGGACCAGAAAATAATATTAGGTTCTTGTCAGGGACCTAGAATTAATTCTCCCTAAATTAAATTATAGCTATAATATAATTAAACTACAAATAAACAATATATATAAGACCGAATATTATTCGGTCACAATTCGGTCTTAGATTTGTGACCGAAATATTCGGTCACAAATCGACCACAAATCTAAGACTGAATTGTGACTAAATTATATTCGGTCTCAATAACTTAAACAAAAACAATACATCTGAGACCGAATATAATTAGGTTGCAATGAATTGTGACCGAATTATATTGGTCTCAATAATCTAAACCAATAAACAATGCATTTGAGACTGAATTGTGACCGAATTATATTCGCTCTCAATAAAGTAAACTAATAAACAATGTATTGAAACCAAATATTATTCGGTCACAATTCGATCTCGAAATTGTGACCGAATCATATTCGGTCTCAATAATTTGAATAATAAATAATGTATATGAGACCAAAAAGTATTCGGTGACAATTCGGTCTCAAATTTGAGATCGAAATATTTGGTCACAATTCAATCACAAATTTGAGAAGGAAATATTCGGTCACAATTCAGTCACAAATTTGAGACCGAATTGTCACCGAATTGTGATCAAATGACATTCCAGTCTCAGATTTGAGACTAAAATATTCAGTGACAATTCGGTCACAAATCTTAGATCGAATTGTGACTGAAAATTTTAGTCTCAGTTTGGTCTCATATTTGTGATCGAATTGAGACCGAAAATTTTGGTCTCAAAATCGGTCTTTATCTACATATTTTCTTGTAGTGTCGCAAGCCACTGGGCCGCGTTTTATCTTGTTAAATAATATATTATTAAATATATTTAATATATATTTATTCAATCAATTTTCCAACAAAAAATTGAAGTGAACCGCGCGTGGGACCCTTCAACCCGAACTAGGGTAGCTAATGGATATCCGCTTTCCGACTTTTCGACCCGTTTCTGACCTTTCCGTATCCGTTTTTCCGTTTTCCATTATTTTCTATTTTTCCGTTTCCGTTTCCGATAAGATAAAATTTTTATTTTATTTACAAAATATATACTCTTAAAATCTTATTTCTTGATATTAAAAACTTTAGACTAATTTTTTAACTTCTCCTTAATTTGTAAATAGAATCTAATTAACTTGTCTCTCTCGTAGCATTTATTATGCCTATTATTATCAAAGACATCTCTTTTACCATTACTTCTAATGGTACATATATCTACCATTTGATCGTACCAAATGTTTCCAGTTACTTTCTGTTTCCGACCCGTTTCCGATTTTCTTATAGGAAATGGATGTGAAAAGTGTCATTTCCGATTCCGACTCCAACCTATTGGCAGCCCTAACCCGAACCAAACCGACCCGAACCGGTCGGTTCGGTTCGATTTTTCGGGTTGAACATCCCTATACTTTCTACCATACCCCCTTCTCTCCCCCCATCCTCTCTCTCTATCCTCTCTCTCTTTCTTCTCTCTCATTATTGGGGCAAGTGGGGGAAACCCCTCTGGAACCCCCTTCTTTCTTCCTTCGATGCTCTCTCTCACTTCTCGCTCACTTCTAGAATTGGAGGGGTTACCCTCTATCTCATTCTCTCTTTCTAACTCTAGAGATATTTTAGTACATTTATATATTAATCATTTTGTTAGGTGATAACATAATATATTCCGTTTAGATGGCAAATTAACCACATGGATATAATTGATATTTTTTTCCATTTCAGAGATAAATAGCCCTTATTTACACATCTCTTAATCATTGGCGATAGTTCTTTGGTGAATTAGGAGATAGTGATCATGGGTATCAAAGCACACATTCACAGGTAGCAAATAAGTTCCAAACTTGTGAAAATGAAGAAATATTGCCTTCAGTATACGTGCCTAGAATCCTAGAAGCATGGAGAAAGACCAAAGTTTTGAGAAAGTGCCAAAAAAGTTGCTCGGTTGACTCTTTCAATTCCCCCACTACAAAACGCGGCAATCATGTCTTAATGCATGACAAGTTGATAAGCACGTAGCTACATTTAATTCGATACAAAATGTTGCGGGGAGTTCTCAACAGGTCTCGCTGAATCTTCGGGCTCGACCGACCTCATTGATTATATAGACTGACATCCCGTCGTGGGGTGGGGGGACGGTTTGCGCCATTTTAATCTGACGACCCTAGTCGGAAAGATCAACCTCCATTCACACCACGGGCCGACTTCTTCAGCTTGGTCGGAACGTTTTTCTCGGCTCATATTTAGCCGACCTGGAGCGCAGCATGCTCGCGAGTGTCCTAGAGCATGGATCATGTGGGTGACGATGCAGTAACAAATGAGGTAAGGTCTGAGGATCACACACTCGATAATTGCGGCCATTAAGACCACGATCTTGGTGATTTGACACACTGGTTATAGCCATGATCTGGCGTTAATCACAGACACCCTCAGCGAGATTGGCGGGGTCATCCAACAATTACACATGTGTCCTAACACTATTTAAGAGGCAGACACTCCACAGGCGTAGGTACGCTATTCTATCTCACAAGCTAGGCCATTCTGCTCGGCTAGCGACTGACAAGAGCGTCGGAGTGTCTCCCCGCTGAGGCTACTCGGTGGGCTTTGCCGGCCAGATCGGGAGCTCAGAACCAGCATCACATGTCGGCCAAGCGCGACTCAGACAGAATTCATCGGCTTGGTCATCTCGGCTCATTCTTCCGCGAGGAGCACCTCAGTAGTCACCTCAGCCTGAGCCGACCTATGTTACACATACGGTAACATTGGTGTCGTCCGTGGGAAATACTACTAGAGGTCAGTACAGCTTTCCCTACACCCCTTTAGATGATCCCAACTAAGTGCGAACATTAATCATCCCTTGAGGCATCGTCCATGATCGACAAGGGGGCCGATCTGAAGCATATAAGGTTACTCCGACAAGTATCTCCAGAGAACAGTTAAAAAGGGCAAATGACGAGTCACTTAGAGCATTGTCCTGAATGAATCCCTTACTCTTTCCCAGTAGAACTCACGCCTCAGCTTGGGAGGCCTAATGGTCGGCCATCAGACGATTTGTCGTCAGCAACCTTGCTTTATGTGATCTAGTCGTATCAAATACTGTGTTCCTGAGCACTCTGAGCTGAAGACCATACCGTGCGATTGACCTCGGTCTTGGGGCCGACGAGTTATGTGAGATGTGCAGGTTGGCTATTTCGAGAGCCTACGATATTTGTTGTTATTTAATGATAAAGTTGAATTTTTTTGAGTTGCATGATTTAAACGTTGTTGAAATATTGAAACTTGGCGAGTCGCATTATAGCTTTGTCAATGGTTATCCTATGGGCCCTCAGCCGGTCCCGACAATAGGAATATAGATTGAAGGCGTGGTCGCTTCGGCACACGTGATGAATGAGGACGTCGTTGTTCGTTGGATGAGATCGCTTCGGCACTCGTCCCGAACTACGGAATGACGTCCGACGTGAATTGAAGGCATGGTCGCTTTGGCACTTGTCCACAACTAAGGAACAACGTCTGACGTGAATGGAAGGTGTGGTTGCTTCGGCACACATGATGAACGAGGACGTCGTAGTTTGCTGGATGAGGTCGCTTTGGCACTCGTCCGAAACTGAGGAATGACGTCCGATGTGAATTGAAGGTGTGGTCTCTTCGGCACACGTGATAAGCGAGGACATCGTAGTTCACTGGACGAGGTCGCTTCGACACTTGTCAGGAACTAAGGAACGACGTCTGACGTGAATTAAAGACGAGGTCACTTCGTCACTCATGAGAAACGTGGATGACATAGTTTTCTGGACAAGGTCACTTTGGTACTAGTAAGGAACCGAATGACCACGATCGACATGATATGAAGGCAGGGTCGCTACTACACTCGATCTGTTTTGCGTCAGCTTATATTCTTAGACGTCGGACTAGCCACCGCGGGCTCGACCACATTAGATGGAGATGGCGACGACGTTATGCATGGTCTCGATACCTTAAGAACTAAACCAAGGTTGCATTCTCGGATAAAATCGATGACCCAAAAAACCATCGTGTTTGGCAAGAAAAGCTTGCGATTTAAAGAAATTCCTTTGCAATAAAGTCCTCGACTTTTTGGCCAAGGCAGTGGTGTACAAACATGGGTCTCGGCAACACACGAGACCAAGAAAAAATAAAAGGACCCTCGCAGGGTCATCTAAGCTACTATCGTACTCGGAGAGGCCGTCGCCTCGATATCGGTAGCGACGTCAGCGGTGGAGCCCTCGTTGGCAAAACCTGTGTCGGCGGCAGAAAACTCGATTGCGGTCGGAACGTCGGTACGTGTTGGAACATCGTCGGCTGACCCTTCGACATCAACGTCCCCATCATTATCAATCACTAGCTCGAAGAGGTCGAGGTTCGGATGCGCTTCCCTACGTGCCCGAGGCAGAAGTCGTACCCTTGTTTGAAGAGCTTGACAACCTCAGCCCTTGAGCTCGTCGGATTCTCGGTACTCCACGACAGCCTCAGCAAACGCCTTCTTCTTCTCCTCGGCCATCAGGGGTGATCTCGGCCCTCGTCTTCTCGTGGGCCCTAGGCTCTACCTTATGGGCCTCTTTCTCATCGGAAGGAACTTGTCCGCCCTCTCGGCCTCCTCGGCTCTCAACATTCTTGGCCTCAAGATTGGCCTCGACCTCGGCTACTCGCGCCTCAGCTGATGCTTGGGAGGTCTCAACCCAGAGCAGAAGCGTCCCAAACGACGCCAGCTGCTCTTACGCAGCCCTACAGAAGTCCCCTTGTTTGAAGAGCTTGACAACCTCAGCCTTGAGCTCGTCGGATTCTCGGTACTCCACGACAGCCTCAGCAAACGCCTTCTTCTTCTCCTCGGCCATCAGTGGGTGATCTCGGCCCTCGTCTTCTCGTGGGCCCTCTGCTCTGCCTTATGGGCCTCTTTCTCATCCTGAAGGAACTTGTCCGCCCTCTCGGCCTCCTCGGCTCTCAACTTATTCTTGGCCTCAAGCTTGGCCTCGACCTCGGCTACTCGCGCCTCAGCTGATGCTTGGGAGGTCTCAACCCAGAGCAGAAGCGTCCCAAACGACGCCAGCTGCTCTTACGCAGCCCTACAGAAGTCCTCAATGACGTCGTTGGATTTCTAGGCCAAGGAGTGGGCTCTAGCTTCAGCGGGACCGATTGTTGGCCCCACTCAGTGGCGCTGGGCTCCCTCGATCGACAGGGCGACATCGGAAGAGAGGAGCCCAAGACGGTGACCTCAGTCGATGTTGACCCTATGGCAAGACGAGGACGTTTGGATGGCGCCCTCTTCTCCAACACCTACATCTTTTCAGGGGCTGAGGACAACGGGGAAATGGCACAGATGTCGGTCTCAGCCAGGTGACCGTGCTTCAAGCCTCGGCTCGCACTCTTCTTGCTCCTCGACATGAGCTCGCATGTAGGCAGCTCGGATAGTGAAATGCTACCCTTCACTTTGGCAGATGGAGCTGACGACTTACCCTTGTCGGCCATTGCTGCGAGAGGAGAAATCGGTTAGTTCTCAGAAATGATTAGACAATGACGAAAGGAAAGAACATCGATAGAAAGATCAGACCTCAGCTGGCCTCAGCAATCATCTCGAACTGCTTCTCGGAAGGCTCGAACAGGTCGGGAGGCTCCACCGCCTGCAGAGACTCAACTTCGAGAGCTCGGATGCAACAAGATTTGGAGGGCGGAAAGCTTTGTCACGGATGTTCACCGCCGACCATGTGGTCAGAAAGGGCCATCCGGATGGGGAGTGGACAAAAATGAAGTTCCTCTTCCAGTTGTGGACAGAGGAAGGCATTCAGCCAAGAATTTGCTGACCTAACCGAGCTGCGAAGTACAGCCGGTCTCCGAAGGCTTTTACGGAGAAATAATTGAAGAAAAGGCGTATGGTTGGAAGGACCTCGGCCAAGGCACAAGCGGCCAGGAAGTCGACAACCAACCTCTAGGAGTTGGGGGTCAGCTGCGATGGAGCGACTCCCAGCTCGAGGAGTAGAAGAATGATGAATGGATGAACGGGTAGGCAGAAGCCTGCTCGAACAGCCTCAGAGTAGATGCAAACTCCGCTCGGCATGGTGTAGTGGGCACAGAGCTGCTTAGTGGTATAGATGGTGAAGTCCTCGGGGAGGACGAGACCTGGATGAGTCTTCATCCATTGCAAGGTCTCTTCGTCGATCTCACATCGAGCATCAACAACGGTGTGGGCTTGCCGACAAGATCCCATTTGCCCAGGTAGCAAGCCCAGAGGGGGGGTGAATGGATTGCTAAAAACATCTTTTAGAATATTCGTGTAAATAAAAATGCTTTGATAGAAGACACTAAGTTTGATGGTTAGAGTTAGTGTAAAGCAAAGACACAATAAAATCACACACACACAAATAGCAAGAATTTTATCCTTGTTCAGATCTCCTGTCACAAGGAGTCCTATGTCTAGTCCCAAAGTAACAACTAGGGATTTCACTAATAAGGGTACAGTCCCCCTTAAGGACACTTACACATCCAGCCACAACTGACCTTCTCTTCTCTACCTGAAGAGGCATAGAACCACCTGATGCAACAAGTCTTCCTTCTTACCGAAGGGAACAATCACCCACTCCACAACAGGTCTTCTCTTCACACACGAAGAGGAACACTCGAGAATGAGTAAAAGGGGATGGCCTGTAGACCAAGCTTATAGAGATTGCTTGATCTGAGGCTGAATCTGAGAGACTAAAGTTTACACAGAATGCGGGTCTCTCAGATCTACACAAGCTCTCAAAGACTAAACAGGTTGCTGGGAGAGCTAGAGCTGAAGACTCTAAACTGTCAGTCAACGTTACTATCCATGCTTTAAGAAGATATACTAAAAGGAAATTTCATTATGTCATCCTAAAAGCTTTACTTTATGAGACATGAGTATGGTCAATAGAAGATATATCATGTAGAGATATTGTACCAACACAATAATGTTAGAGACCATAGGATACAACTGGTTCGCGGGAAGATTAAGAAATCCACAGAGATTTGAAAAATATATTTGAATATCATGAAGACTAAATATATTCAAGATTATCTCACAAAGGTTTAAATAGAATATTCAACAGTGTCTAAAACATAATCATTATTGAGAGAGAGTTGATGTTTTAGAGACAGTCTGTGAGCTATGAGAGTCGATGTAATAGGAATCGATATTGAACCATAATCCATGTAAGAGGTAATCCATGTTGACATGAAGTCAATGTGAACATAATCCATGTATACATGAATGAATTCGATGTTCTATACAAAGTCGTTGTTTAACTGAAGTCGGTGTTTAAGTGAAGTCGTTGTTGTACTGAAATCGATGTTCAAATGAAATCGTTGTTAAACCGAAATCATTGTTCAAGTGAAATCGATGTTTGACACGAAGTCGTTGTTCAAGTAAAGTCGATGTTCCATATGAAATCGATGTTCTAGTGAAATCGATGTTTAAATGAAATCGTTGTTGAAACGAAGTCGATATATAACCGAAATCAATGTTCTAGATATGAAGTCGATATAGAACCGAAATCGATGTTCTAGACATGAAGTCGATGTAGAATCCAAAATCGATGTTCTAGATATGAAGTCGATGTAGAACCGAAATTGATGTTATAGACATGAAGTCGATGTAGAATCGGAAATCAATATTCTTGATATGAAGTCGATACTTAAGTGAAATCGATGTTCTCTATGAAATTGATGTTTAAGTGAATCGTGTTCCATATGAAATTGATGTGTTAAAGTGAAATCGTTGTTTCCATATGAAATCGATGTTTAAATGAAATTGTTGTTTCCATATGAAATCGATGTTTAAGTGAAATCGTTGTTTCCATATGAAATCGATGTTTAAGTGAAATTGTTGTTTCCATATGAAATCGATGTTTAGTTTCCGTACGAAATCGATGTAAAAATAAAATCAATGTTCTATATATGAAGTCGATGCTCTACTTAGGAAGTCGTTGTTTAAGTGAAATCGATGTAGCAGTAAAATAGTAATCATTGTGAACTATTAATGGAAGTCGATGTATACTTAGACAAATCATATGCAATGAACTTCAAGTAACAGTGAGTTTAGATGACTTACTGAGTTTGTTTACTTTGATACCTAATGATAAACTTCAGAAAATGATGTTAGTCAATAATTTTCAATGTTTTGTTAATCATCAAAAATACATATAATAAATATCAGATTATATGGAGATAGACTGATCATCAATCTCCCCATTTTTGGTGATGACAAAACATAAAGAATTTCATATATAAGAGAGCTGAAAATAAAATTTGCTGGAAAATGTTAAAGTATGTATTTCAGAATATTTTCTCCCCTTTTTTTCATTAAGCAAAAAGAAATAAAGAAGCAGAAGATAAAATAGGAAGGAAGAGACAAAGATAAATTGGAGCCAAAGATGTAAATCTTATTAATTAGTGAGGGTCAGTAATGTAGAAGGTAGGAGACAGAACAGAAGCATGGCAGTGATAATCTGCCAAGCATGGACTTCCTACTCTTCAAAAAATGTTTTAAAGACACCCCAACTAATATTATATGAAGGCCCCATTTCTGGACTGAGTCTCTTGATGTGAAGCTATCGCTGGTCTTCAATAAGCAGTGTGTATTCATCAGCACTAAGAGATAATCTGTATAATCCAACAGTCCCAAAACTGGCATGCTGAAGGAGTTTGTCTATGGAGATAGGATAGTGAAGCTTGTGAGATAGCAACTCCTTCTGCAAAGCTACAAAAATCTTGTATCTTTCAACCCATATAGAATAAGGATCTGAAACCAGGTTGATGGAGTTGAGATCCATGAACTGCTCAGGAGTAAGAGTCAGCTAATTTGACTGAGTTAAGGAGGAATTCATCTGATCTAGCTGAAGAGCTACCTCATGGTAGACTTTACACCAGTCAGAGTTGAGGAATCTCTCAGATTCTGCTAGCAGTGGAGTTAAAACAGAAGACTTGATAAACCCTCTTTGATATTCCCTGAATAAAAATCTATGAAAGGCAAGAGGAGCTCCCTTCTGAACAAGGATCTATGCCATAACTCTGGAAAATCTCTCAAATATAATAGGACCCACATCAGAGTCTGTAAGCAGAAATTGTAATTTAGGGAGAAATACAACAGCAGGCATCTTCAAGGTGGCAAAATCAACCTGAAGAGGGACATTCAGTAGGTTTTATGTGCAGAGCTGAGCGATAGCTGCCCTAAACTGGCCCAGCTGAACTTCTGGAAGGTGATTGACAAAGCAATAGTCTTGGTACATCTGGAAATGCCTAACCAGTTTGATCTCCTTCTAAATGAAGGGACCCCAGGTGGATCTGTGCTGACAGACAAACCACTCAGACAGAGTTAGAGGATGGTCTGAGGGTGGAAAGGTGTTGGCCCTGGCAACCTCAAATTTCTTGTAGATAACTTTATTAGCCCTAGTCCACTGATCCTTAGTCTTGGACTCAACTGAAGATAGGATTTTGGATTGGTCAGGATTGGGTATAAGAGAGATAGGGAGAATGAGATTGAGATGTTCAGAGAGATTGATGTAAGGGAGGCCAAAAGTGGCAGCAAATGTACACTTTTGAAGATATTGAGAATATAAAGATTTTCTTCTGTGGACAACAAAAAGAAAGTACCACAGAGGATGAAAGAGAGCTTGAGGGGAAGGAAAAACAAGCTCTTTAAATGTTTTTCTTTTCTTGGAGGCAAGACTGGGAGAAGGATGAGAATCAGTCCTGTGGATATGGGCAGAGACAGAAAGAACTGTGTGGAGGATGGCTTCTTCAAACTCATCTTTGATGTCTTGCACAATATGGAGAATGATACTAGCACCCTCAGGAATGAGAGTGATGAAAGATGGTGGAGTAGGTGGATGAAAAGAAGCAAAAGATGAAGTGGGAGGAGGTTGTGTAGATGGTCCAGCAGAGGAGGGACCAGTAGAAGAGGGACCAGAGGAGGAGGCAGGAGGTGCCTTAGAAGTTGGAGGAGGAATGGACGAGGAAGGGATAGGGGAAGAAGAGGAGGCAACAGGGAAAGGAGTAGGAGAAGAAATGTGTTTTGGAAGGGGTTTCTTGGAAGGTTCAGGAGCAGGTGGGGCAGTGAAAGAGGTAGGTGGAGAGGAAGGGGCTGGAGTCTGAAGAATAGGAGGATTAGAAGGCCCTGGGGGCACAACAGCTTCCTCTACAATCACTTGAGGCCCAGATGGCCCAGCCATTGAATCTACTTGCTCTGATGGCCCTGATGGCTCAGCTTCAACATTTTCTACCACAGATGTCCCTGATGGCCCATATTCCTCTACAGATGGCCCTGATTCCTCAACAGATGGCCCTGATGGCCCTGATTCCTCAACAAATGGCCCTAATGGCCCTGGTGGCCCTGCAATGTCTGCCAGGGCCCTGCATGTTCTTCAGGTACAGACTCAGATTGAAGATTAGGAGCTGGCGCTAATAAGTGCACCCTCACAAAATCTGCCAAGTCTGTTACCAACTTCTTCAAGCTCCCCAATTCACTTCTCATCTCCTAGAGCTCAGAGTTGACTGCACCAATTTCCTTAGCTTCAGTGCTCTGGCTGAGAAATATAGAGGTTACATCTGACTGTAGAGAGCACAGAATCTCTCCTTGAGCATTCAATCTGGCAATGACTGGTTCCAAGTGAACATGGATCTTCTTCTTCCAGGATCTACTGTGTGCCTTTCTAGTGAGCATTGGAATACTTTTGGCAACACCTTTTCCTTTATCCCCAGAGCCGATAGCTGGCTCATCATCTTCAGAGGTATCTTCAACTAATCCTTCTTGAAATTGGTCTTCAGGAGCACTAGCAGTAGGCTCCCCCTGATTTGCAGGCTCCCCCTGAGCAGGAGCATCTTCTATATGAACATCTTCAAGATGGCCTGATGCCATAACCTCTGGAATTATTTTTTCATGACTCTCTTCCATATCAGCTTCTACAACAGGAGCACTGGGGGTTTCTTCCATATGAATATCTTCCTGCTCCCCCTCAGTGTGAGCAACACTTTCCATAGTAACAGATTCTTCAATAAAAGGAGGTGCATGAACTAGAGGAGGGATCACACCTTCAGATGATTGCCCAAAGGGCTCAATGAGTTCAGCTGCTATGTCTTCAATCCTCCTTACTGTTATAGCAGGCTCATCCTCTCTTACTACAGCTTCTTCTTCTTGAACAGGTGGAGCCTTAGCAGTAGAGGCTTCTCCAATGATGGTTTCTCCTTTAGCCACAGATGTCTTAGTCCACACATTCCCTGCTAGCGAAAACCACTCTTCTTCAGATTCTTAGTGCGAATAGGGTGACCCATCTTCTCCATTAGTTCACCTTCTAAAAGAATCTCAAAATGCCTGAATATTCTAGTGAGTAAGTGAGCATAAGAAAGGGACACTGCCAATTTATTTCTCTTGTCCCAAATAACCTTAGCAGCAGAGTTCATCCTTTCAATCATGATCTGTGCCATGTTTATATCCTGCTTCTGAATGGCATAAAACATTATATCTGCATCTCCTTTTGTGCAGGAGGAGAAAGTAGCACTCCAAGGTACCAAAATTTGACAAAAATGAAGTGCAGTATTCTATTGAATGCATTGAACTGGTTTATATCTATTTTCCCATCCTCTAACTTGTACTCTGCTCCAATGATTCTGAGACCCTTAGCATGAATATCTACGGAGTTGACTAGACTGTGCCCAACAATAGAAACTCCAAACAGTCTCTCCAACAGGTCCTGAGTGATGTGAATAGATTTACCTTTGACCAGGGATGTGAGAGAACCATCTTCTTCTATTTTCAAACTAGTGTAGAACGCCTTGGCCAGATGCAGGTAGCTAGGTTCAGAAACAGTACATATCCCCATCCATTTCAATCGCTGATGGGCTTCAATCACACTGTGCATGCCATGCTTCCCCAAATTATCCAAATCAACTGCTTTATTTCCACAGACCTTGATCTTCACTGCTTGATACCTTTCTAGTTCTTCTGCCGTGAGGAAGGCGGCACTGTAGCCACCCACATTGCTGGAACTCCCAGAAGCGGCCATGGAAGTTTGCAAGGAAGGTTTTGGAGGATCGTGGGAGGAAGAAGAACAAGACCCCTCAAGAAATTTGAGCGGGAAGAGAGAGAGATCCTTCAAAAGCATGAAGAGGGATGCTGGAGTCAATGAGGGTTTTACAGGCCTTCGAGTCGAAAGAGATAAGAGAGAGAGAGAGTGAATCGGTGAAGGAAAGATTCCGTCGTAGCGGAAAGACATAAAGTTACTTTTGAAACGGTAAAACAGTTAATGCGAAAAACGACAAAATAGGCAATGATAACGCAAAAGATAATGGATTTACTTAATTTAAGTGGGGAAGGATAAGTCTTATTCTGAAATTTATTATGTTATTTCAGTTACATACAGATATGTCTATTACAAATTGCACATGCCTAGTTCCCTTCTAAGAGACGTAAATCTATCTTCAGGTAAGGCTTTTGTAAAGATATATGCCAACTGATTTTGTGTATCTACAAGTGAAATACTAATATTACCATTTACAACATGATCTCTAATAAAATGATATCTAACCTCAATATGTTTCGCCCTTGAGTGCTACACTGGATTTTTCGTTAGATTTATAGCACTTGTGTTGTCACACAGCAATGGAATGGTCTTGATGTGCAGTCCATAGTCTTCAAGCTGTTGTTTGATCCATATGAGTTGAGTGCAACAGCTCCCAGTGGCTGCATATTCAGCTTCAGCTGTTGATAGAGCTACTGAGTTTTATTTCTTTGAAGACCAGGAAATCAAGCATCCTGCTAGAAATTGACAACCACCACTGGTGCTTTTCCTATCCACTTTGTATCCAGCATAGTCAGCATCTGAATATCCAATTAAACTAGTTTAACATGTTTTAGGATACCATAGATCTAAGTTATGAGTCTTAGCTAAATATCTAAAGATCTTTTTTACAGATATTAAATGAGATTCTTTTGGATCAGATTGATATCATGCACACATGCATACAATAAATAGAATATCAGGTCTAGTAGCTGTTAAATAAAGTAATGAACCAATCATACCTCTATAAAGTTTCTGATCAACTTTCTTACCTTCCGAATCACTGTCTAACCTGATTGATGTGCTCATGGGAGTGGAGAGTGGTTTGACATTCTCAAAACTAAATTTCTTTAACAGTTCCTTGGTATATTTTGCTTGACTGATATGAGTTCCCTCATTGCTTTGCTTGATTTGTAGTCCAAGGAAGTAGTTGAGCTCTCCCATCATGCTCATTTCAAATTCTCCCTGCATGAGCTTTTCAAAATACTTGCACAGAGATTCATCAGTAGATCCAAAAATAATGTCATCTACATAGATTTGTACAAGTAATATATTTTTGGCATTTGATTTAATGAAAAGTGTGATGTCTACTTAACCTCTAATAAAGTCATGATTTAATAAGAATGCACTAAGTCTTTCATACCAAGCTTTAGGTAGTTGTTTTAAACCATATAAAGCTTCAAGCAATTTGAAAACATGATTTGGAAAATCTAAATCATCAAAACCAGGAGGATGTTCTACATAAACTTCCTCCTTTATAAAACCATTCAAGAATGCTGATTTTACATCCATTTGAAAAAGTTTTAAATCTAATGTAGATGCATAGGCAAGCAATATTTGAATAGTCTGTGGTCTAGACACTGGTGCATAGGTTTCATCGAAATCTATGCCTTCCTCTTGAGAATAGTCTTGAGCAACCAGTCTAGCCTTCTTTCTAGTGATAACACCAGCTTCATCCAATTTGTTCCTGAACATCCATTTGGTGCCAATCACAGGATGTTCTGATGGTCTAGGAACAAGGGGCCAGACCTGATTTCTCTTGAACTAATTAAGTTCATCTTGCATGGCTAAAATCCAAGATTCATCAGATAGTGCTTCATTGTCTTCGGCTCTATTTGAGATACAAATGCTAAGTAATCACAGGGAATGGTATTACCTCTAGTTCTTACACCAACGGATGGATCTCCAATGATGTTATCTTTTGGGTTATCCTTTTTGTATCTCCATTCCTTTGGAAGATCATCATGAATGATATCTTTCTGTTGCAGTTCTTCCATGGGTGGATCTTCATCATCTTTGATGGTTGCTTCCTTCAGCTTCTTGGAAAGGTTTTCTACATCTTCATCATCACTACCAATTTCCTTTCTCAAGGAAGAATTAGACTCATCAAAAATAACATGTACAGTTTGTTCAATTAATAAACTTCTTTTGTTAAAAACTCTATAACCTTTAGGTTCAGAAGTATACCCCATAAAAATACCTTCATCTGATTTGGGATCCAACTTACCAATGTCTCTCTTACCATTGTTGTGAATGAAGCAAGGATATCCAAATGTTCTGAGATGGCTGATCTTGGACTTCTTTTGCTTGTACAGCTTGTACGCAGTCTTATTCAGAATTGGTCTGATCATGACTCTATTAATTATGTAGCATGTTGTATTAATGGCTTCTGCCCAGAAATATCTTGGAAGATTATTGTAAGACCCGGTGTCCCGGCTTCCGTCCGGTGTCATGGGATGACTGGCCACTGACGCGCCCAGGCTGGGTGATGCGTTGGTGTCGCGTCGGGGGTGCCCGACGCGACAGTCATCATTGTCGCAGTGAGTCTGTGCGTCGCATTCTTGTCGCGCCCTGGTTGTCCGTCGCGTTCTGGTCGCGACTGGTCAACGGGCCGCGACAGTGTTTTGTCGTGTTGCGATGACCGGTCGTCTGACGCCTGTCAGAAGTGGCAAGCGTGTCAGTAAGGCTTGTCGGGTTGTCGCGGCGCCCGTGGGGGGCGCGTTAGTGTCGCGGTCGGTAGGCCCGTCGTGTTAAGGTCTGTAACGCGGCGGGGCGGGCCGACGCGTTCTGGGTGTCGGGTGCCTAAGGCGTAGGCCGGCTACCCCTTCCCCCTTTCTCTTCTTCTTCCCTTCTCCCCCTCCCTCCGGCGACCTCTTCCTCCCCTCTTCTCCCCTTTGTGTGTTTCAAGCGAGGTGGAGGGCCGTGCGTGGTGTCTCGACATCGTGGAGCATGCGTGGAGTGAGGAGGAGGTGTTCTTTCCTAAGAGAAGGGCCCTACGGGGTTCGGTTCTTTGTTTAAGGTAGGGATTTCTTGTGCCCTTCCCAATCCGGGTGGATCGGGAGTCCTCGGGGGTTTGTAGATAGTCTTACAGCTTTCCCCATGCTCCCCTCCCCCGTGTGTGCATGTTGTATGGTTTGTGGGCGGCCCGGGATTGAGGATCCCGCGGTCTGCCTCCCGGCTGATGTCGCGGTCGTGCGACGCGCCGCGACATCAGCAGAGGCGTCGCCCCGGTCGGGCGCGACCTTATCGCGGCGCGCTGGGCGACCGCGATAAGGATCGCTGTCGTGACCTGGTTTCCCGTCGCGACAGGGTTGCTGTCGCGACGCGTCGCCCCGTCGCGTTAGGCTGTCGCGGTGCCCTTGGGGGTCGCGACAGTGCCTGAGGGCGCCTCGAGTGCTTCCGTGGTCCGGTTGTGTGTCGGCGTGTGCCCCAGGGCAGGCTTTGCCCTTAGGACCTTCTGGTAGGGAACGCGGCAGGTTGCCTCCCTACGTTCAGTGACCGAAGGTGACGCCTTCGTGGCCGTGTCCTGGCAATGGCGCCAGGAGGGTCGCGTCTGTCTAACAATCGATTGTTAGCAGAGCGATAGGCTTTCTGTACTTCTGGTAGTGCTCCGAGGTTTTGGCTCGCTCGTGCGTGTTTGCTTGGCCGACGACCCTTTGAGGGTCTGTGCGTGCATCTAGCTTGCTGGGCTCGTCGTGTGCTACGAGCCAGCAGTTCGGCGTAGTTTCTGTGGTGGTTGCCCTGCCAGTTCTCTTTTCACCTGGTGCTCTGCACTTGAGGGCTTGTCCCATTTAGAGATTGCCTCCGTTTCCTGGGACCCCCATCCTCGGGAGCCTATTGAGGGAGTACTCCGGGCTACGAGTGTGCTCGAGTTGGCAGCCCACGTGAGCGGACTCTGAGCTGAGGGGAAAACGAGGTTTGGGCAGCGGTAATGAGTCTTTTGTAGAGCTCTCTTGTCTGGGTCTGAGACGTCGAGGTGTTTGGAGTTCCTGACGCAGACCAGACAGTCCTTGTCTCACTGCCTCTCTCTGCGTTGGTTCCGGAGCCACGTAGTGGTGCTAGGCGTGAGGCCGCAGCTTGGCCAGGCTGTGGTGTTGCGTGTGTTGCGTGTTCTTGGCGGCTCTGTCTCGCCCTTGGCGAGGGCGGAGGCAGGAGCTAGGCAAGCGAGTAGAGGGCTCGGACGGGGCGTCCCCCTCTTAGCTGCTAGCGGCGGTGGCTTGGTTGTTGTTGTTGTGACGGCGTTTCCTCACGACGTTTCTAAGTGTTACCCGTTGCCCTAGCTTGCACGGTGGTCATAGCCTGGCCATGCCTCGTTTCCGTGGGCGTCGTTGGTCTGGCCTTGTGCAGACCAGTGCTTTTAGTGGTTCTCGCTTTGGTGTCCTCTTAACTTCGCAGTTCCGTTTTCGGGTGCCAGTCCGTGGTGGCACCGGCGTGTGTGGTCTCCCGACCTCGTGGCGTGTCCAGGGTCCGGAGTGGTTCTGCGTGTGGGCCCTCGACCCTGTGGAGGTCTGAGGTGGCCGTGCTTGTGGTGAGACGTCGTTCTCACTTGGTTGTTGCGTAGTCTCGGCTGGTGTGCCGAGCGTTGCTTACGCTGTGTGTCCAACTCCGTTGGTTTCTGCGGGAGTCGTGTGTGTGGCCCGACCTCGTTGGTGGTCGTGGCGTTGCGCTGTTCTGTTCCACTGCTTGGTATTACCCTGCTGTAGGTGTTACTCGCTTTACAGCTTTCTAGGGTAGTTTCCTGTTTTTGGAGTTCCTGCTGCTCTGGTCGGTGAGGGACTGGTAATCCCTACTGGGCCTTGTTCGCGAGGCTCACCCCCCTACTTCCTTCAGCTAGGGGCTCGTCGTCGCGGGAGCTTGGTGTCGGACGGGTTGCGGAGGCGTTTGTGGAACCGTGTGTTGTCAGCAGCAGTGAGAGCGAGCGTTGAGAACTCTTGTAGCCGAGTGAGTTGAGAGCTGTGTTTTGCAAGTCCACGGGGTATGCCCCTTAAGGACTACACTTTCTGCGTGTACCTGTGCTTTTGCTTGGGACGCGTTGTACAACCCTTTTGTATAATGTACAGATTGTTATAGTTATTGGAATTCAGTACATATCTCACTAGACTTTTACTTCTAACCCTTCCAGATCTCCGGATCCGTGGGTGGTGACGCGAATTTCGGGCCCCTGGTGGGGGTCCGGGAGGTCGGGTCGTTACAGTTGGTATCAGAGCGAGGAGTCTACTGAGATTTGTAAGGAATTTATAACTATAGCTGTCCCAAAGAAAGGTACTAGTGCGCTGCTGACACCGTCCGAATAGTGTTAGGCTTGTGCCTTTGATTGTTTTGTAGGTGTGCGACTTTCCTGCAAGTTCATGCGCGTGCTGCATGTTGCAGTTGTTGCTGCGCCGCATGCGTGATGAGTGTGGTCGCTCGGCGTGTTCGTGCCGTAGCGGCGCGGTTGGCGCTGGACTCGCGGCAGTGGTCTTTTCCGTATGGAGGACACTTGCAGGCAAGTCCAGGTGCGGTGCTCCTGGTCATCTCCGGCATTTGGGTGTGTGCGTGCCGCTGAGGCCGATAGAGCCTGCGTGTTGTTGGGCCTTCACCGGTGCAGAGTTGTGGTCTGTGGAACCGGTGGAAGGTGTCTCTGCCTTGTTGGCTGCCCCTTTGTTGTTGGGGTGTGTGTTGTCGTTGTTGTGTATTTGGCCTCGTGTGCCTGTGCGCCGTTGTGCGCTGTGCTCGGGACGCCGAGCTGAGCAGGTGCTTTGTGTGCCGTGTTGCACCGCTAGTTGAGCGCTGCGACACTCGTCTGTGGTTGTTGTCAGCCTGGCGCTGGTTGGTTGTGAACTCTATTGAGGTGCTCCTGGAGTTCTTCTCTGTTGGTTCTGGTGGTAATGAGGTTTCCCCAGAGCTGTGCTGTGTGCGTTTCTGGTTGCTGTTGCGTTGCCCTCTAGGCTGAGGTGCATCACTGGTTGCCCTGTGTTCTGGTGAGGTTTCCCAGAACCGTTTGCTATTGTCCTGGTGAGGGTTTCTCTCAAGACCGTTTCGTGCTCGTTTCTACTGTTGCTGTGCTACCTCAGAGTCTGAGGTATGCTACTTCTGTTGGTTTGGCTGGTGCGTTCTGGAGGGTGTTCCCAGAGCGGTGCCTTGGTGGTTCTGGTGGAGGTTCTCCTAGGACCGGCTTGTGTTGCTTCTGCAGTTCTGCTTGCTGCAGTGTTCTCTCTGATGGTCCGTGTCGTTGGGTTGTGCATCCTGGTGAAGGTTCTTCCCAGGATCGCCCTTTGTCGCTTCTGGTGGAAGTTCTTCCCAGGAGTGCTCTGTGTTTATTTCGGGCCACCGTTGTGTTGCCCCTGCGGTTTGAAGTGTGCCGTTTGGTTGAGCTGCGTCCTGGTGAGGTTCTCCCAGGATGGCTCTTGGCGCTTTTGGGTGGAGGTTCTCCCCAGGGCTGCTTCGCGTGGTTTTAGTTGTCGCTGCTCTCTCGGTGGAGATGAGTTGTCGCTGTTGCCGGTTGGACTATCTGTGTTACAGTCTGCTTGGGCATTGTCGGTCAAAGTGTTGTGCGCTTGGCCGTGCGTCTGGCCACTGCGTTGGCCAGCTGGTCTTGTTAGTCTTTTCCAAGTGTTCTCGGCCGTGCCGATGGACTCTGTGTGTCCCCGGGGTGCGGGCGGTTCGGCTTCGTTTTCAGTGCATGGCGTGCTCTCGCAGATGGTGGTCTGGTGAGTGCCGTAGGTGCTCGGCTAGCTGTGCTTCTTGTGCAAGCACCAGTCTTGCGTTGTGGTTTGCCTCTCGCGCGTGGAAGAGACTCGTTGCGGTGCGTGTCTCCTTCCTCTGTTTTCCGTTGGCTGCTCGAGGTGGTGATGCTCCACTGTAGCGTGTTGCCGGGGTGCGCATCGTTGCGACCTTTTGGTGGAGTTATCTTCCCTTGAGTTGTTTTGGGTTGAGCTGCTTGCTCCCCTCGTGTCGTCGTTTCCGTGTGGCACCATGGGTCGGTGGACCTGTTCGTGCCGTTTGTTGTCGAGATGGGTTTTGCTACCTGCCTAAACAGTTGGGGCCTTGGGTCCCTGTCGGTTTAGTATGAAGTGGTGTTTGTTCCTGTTGGATTGCTTCCGTGAGTATTGTTCCGCTGTGCATTGGGTTTTCGTGGTTGGCTTGCTTGTGCAAGCGTTGTTCCGGTGTGCGCTCGATGGTGCCTCGGCTTGTGCCTTGGAGGCAGTTCGCGTCGCCATATTAGTGTTTGACCCCTCTATCGGGTCGTGATAGAGGTGGTGCCTTTCTGCTCGTGCGCACCAGGGAGTTGCTGCGGTTTTTGCTCCCTGTGTGGCAGAGTCAGTGCTCCGTGTTTTGGTGTGCTTCTTGGAGCAGACGTGGTAGTCGTGCTCTTAAAGAAGTTGTCGGTTTTCCGCGTGCTTCTGTTGTGGGTCTTTGGTAGAGAGTCTCCTTCGGTGGGCCCCGTGTCGTCTTGGGCCTGTGGTGCAGTCGCGTGTGCTGCACTTTGACCGTTTTCGCAATGCTTTGTGTGTTTTGTGCCTCAAGGGCTGGGGCCAACGTGGCCTGTTGTGCCCTTTTAGGTTTGCAATTCCTTGTGTGTGGCTTCGGCAGGTCTCTTGCGAGGAGTCCTTCCCGTTAGCCGTGGTGTTGTTTCGGCCGCGGGTGCACCTGTGTTGCACTTTATTTAGCTTTTGGTGCTTGTGTTAGCACCGTGTGCTCGTGCTCGAGCGTTCTGGTTTGTGCCGTCGGGAGTCCTGGTGCATCGTGTTGTACCTTGGGTGGCTCCCGGTGCTTGTAATAGCACCTCGTGTTGTGCCGTGTGCTTGTTCGTGAAATTCGTGCGTCGTCTCTCGAGTTTGCTCGGTGTCAGAGGCATTGAGCTTTCCGCCTTTGGGACACCTTGTGTTGGCCTATGCCTTGTGGTTGTACCGTTACCACTGTGGGGTGGCTGCTTTGCCTTGTCTAGGTAGCCCTATCGGTGGTACACCATGCTCTAATTGTGGCCAGTGTCTCGGTTTTCCCTCTCGCTTTGGGAGAGAGTGTGTTCGGTTGTGGTACCCTGCCTCGGTCTGCGTCCCTCTGAGGTCGACGTGCTGTCCTCGACCTTTGCAGTTGTTTCGGTTTCCGTGTGGTTGTGTGCCTTTCTGGTGGTTGGCATGCTGGTCCCCGTACTAAGATCTGTGTGCGTGGCAGGAGTATTGCCAACTCTTCGTTGGTTTTTCGTTTATGCGTGGTGTTGGTGAGTCTAGAAGCCGTTGGCGGAGTCTCCTGTCGGTCCGTCTGTTGACCGTGAGGCCTATTGGCTTGCTAGTACTCAACCACGTGGTTTGTCGACGTTGTGAGGTGCCAAGTTTTGGCTTGACCTCAGACGTCTTCCGTGTTTCCGTTGCGGTGTGCCCCGTTATGGAGCGTGTTGTCTCCCAGTGTTGTGGCTCCGCGTGAGTCTGGTGTCCTTGTCAGACCAGGAGGAAGGTCTGGGCGAGACCTAGTGGTGACAGTGGATACCGTTTTCACGTGTTGGGGTTTCTTCGCTTGCGTTTGTTGTCCCTGTTAGACCACGAGGAAGGTCTGGGTGAGACCTAGTGGTGGCGGTGGACGTTGTTCCGTGTGTTGCGGGTCCTCCGCAAGCGTGTTGTCGCTGTGGTTCTGTCTCTCGCGTGACCTCTTGGTTGGGTTGATGACCGGTACTAGCTGCTGCTACTAGCGTGAGGCTGTTCCCCTGAGACTTGTGGTTGGTTCTCAGGTGTTTCTTGTGTTGCTGTCGGCAACTGCGTCCTCTATCGGGTTTTGCTGGCGACAGAGTGGATTGCCAACCGGTTGGTCCCAACGGCGGAGTCTGTTGGTGGCTGCAGCCGTGTGGTTTTCGGCTGGTGTTTTTCCGCTGTTCGGGTCGGTTTTGGCGTCGCTCGGCACCGTTGGGGCTGTCGTTCCATCTGGGCTCCCCGCGTGTGGCTTGAGTGATCTGTTGGTTTCCCGGCTTGGTGCTCCACCTGTGTTTGGAGCCCGTTGTCTGAGCCGTTGGTTTCCCGGCTTCGTGTGCCGCGCGTGTTTTGCTGTGCGATTGCTGCCACGAGGAAGTCGTGTTGAGACTTAGTGGCATTTTTGCGTTGGTCTGACATTTGCTCCCTGTGTTCGTTTCGTGCCTCAGGATCTTTTGGGATTGTCCCAATTTCGAGGACGAAATTGTTTTAAGGGGGGTAGAATGTAAGACCCGGTGTCCCGGCTTCCGTCCGTTGTCGTGGGATGACTGGCCACTGACGTGCCCAGGCTGGGTGATGTGTTGGTGTCGCGTCGGGGGTGCCCGATGCGACAGTCATCCTTGTCGCGGTGAGTCTGTGCGCTGCGTTCTTGTCGCGCCCTGGTTGTCTGTCGCGTTCTGGTCGCGACTGGTCAACGGGCCGCGACAGTGTTTTGTCGTGTTGCGATGACCGGTCGTCTGACGCCTATCAGAAGTGGCAGGCATGTCAGTACGGCATGTCGGGTTGTCGCGGCGCCCGTGGGGGCGCATTAGTGTCACGGTCGGTAGGCCCGTCGCGTTAAGGTCTGTAACGCGGCGGGGCGGGCCGACGCGTTCTGGTTGCCGGGCGCCTAAGGCGTAGGGCAGCTACCCCTTCCCCCTTTCTCTTCTTCTTTCTCTTCCCCCCTTTGTATGTTTCAGGCGAGGAGGAGGGCCGTGCGTGGTGTCTCGGCGTCGTGGAGCGTGCATGGAGCGAGGAGGAGGTGTTCTTTCCTACGAGAAGGGCCCTACGGGGTTCGGTTCATCGTTTAAGGTAGGGATTTCTTGTGCCCTTCCCAATCCGGGTGGATCGGGAGTTCTCGGGGGTTTGTAGATAGTCTTACAGCTTTCCCCATGCTCCCCTCCCCCGTGTGTGCATGTTGTATGGTTTGTGGGCGGCCCGGGATTGAGGATCCCGCGGTCTGCCTCCCGGCTGATGTCGTGGTCGTGCGACGCGCTGCGACATCAGCAGAGGCGTCGCCCCAGTCAGGCGCGACCTTATCGCGGCGCACTGGGCGACCGCGATAAGGATCCCTGTCGCGACCTGGTTTCCTATCGCGACAGGGTTGCTGTCGCGACGCGCTGCCCCGTCGCGTTAGGCTGTCGCGGTGCCCTTGAGGGTCGTGACAGTGCCTGAGGGCGCCTCGAGTGCTTTCGTGGTCCGGTTGTGTGTCGGTGTGTCCCCCAGGGCAGGCTTTGCCCTTAGGACCTTCTGGTAGGGAACGCGGCAGGTTGCCTCCCTGCGTTTGGTGATCAAAGGTGACACCTTCGTGGCCGTGTCCTGGCAATGGCGCCAGGAGGGTCACGTCTGTCTAACAATCGATTGTCTGGACAATCGATTGTTAGCAGAGCGACAGGCTTTCTGTACTTCTGGTAGTGCTCCGAGGTTTTGGCTCGCTCGTGCGTGTTTGCTTGGCCGACGACCCTTTGAGGGTCTGTGCGTTTCTCTCGCTTGCTAGGCTCGTCGTGTGCTACGAGCCAGCAGTTCGGCGTAGTTTCTGTGGTGGTTGCCCCGCCAGTTCTCTTTTCGCTTGGTGCTCTGCACTTGAGGGCTTGTCCCATTTAGAGGTTGTATCCGTTTCCTGGGACCCCCATCCTCGGGAGCCTGTTGAGGGAGTACTTCAGGCTACGAGTGTGCTCAAGTTGGCAGCCCACATGAACGGACTCTGAGCTGAGCGGAAAACGAGGTTTGGGCAGCGGCGATGAGTCGTTTGTAGAGATCTCTTGTCTGGGTCTGAGACGTCGAGGTGTTTGGAGTTCCTGACACAGACCAGACAGTCCTTGTCTCACTGCCTCTCTTTACGTTGGTTCCGGAGCCACGTAGTGGAGCTAGGCGTGAGGCTGCATCTTGGCCAGGCTGCGGTGTTGCGTGTGTTGCGTGTTCTTGGCGGCTCTGTCTTGCCCTTCGCGGGGGCGGAGGCAGGAGCTAGGCAAGCGAGTAGAGGGCTCGGACGGCGCGTCCCCCTCTTAGCTGCTAGAGGCGGTGGCTTGGTTGCTGTTGTTGTGACGGCGTTTCCTAACGACGTTTCTAAGTGTTACCCGTTGCCCTAGCTTGCACGGTGGTCATAGCCTGGCCGGGCCACGTTTCCGTGGGCGTCGTTTGTCTGGCCTTGTGCAGACCAGTGCTTTTAGTGGTTCTCACTTTGGTGTCCTCTTGGCTTCGCAATTCCGTTCCTGGGTGCCAGCCCGTGGTGGCACCGGTGTGTGTGGTCTCCCGACCTCGTGGCGTGTCCAGGGTCCGGAGTGGTTCTGCATGTGGGCCCTCAACCCTGTGGAGGTCTGAGGTGGCCGTGTTTGTGGTGAGACGTCGTTCTCACTTGGTTGTTGCGTAGTCTCGGCTGGTGTGCCGAGCGTTGCTTATGCTGTGTGTCCGACTCCGTTGGTTTCTGCCGGAGTCGTGTGTGTGGCCCGACCTCGTTGGTGGTTGTGGCGTTGCGCTGTTCTGTTCTGCTGCTTGGTAGTACCCTGCTGTAGGTGTTACTCGATTTACAGCTTTCTAGGGTAGTTTCTATTTTTGGATTTCCTGCTGCTCTGGTCGGTGAGGGACTAGTAATCCCTACTGGGCCTTGTTCGCGAGGCTCACCCCCCTACTTCCTTCAACTAGGGGCTCATCGTCGCGGGAGCTCGGTGTCGGACGGGTTGCGGAGGCGTTCATGGCACCGTGTGTTGTCAGCAGCAGTGAGAGCGAGCGTTGATAGCTCTTGTAGCCGAGTGAGCTGAGAGCTGTGTTTTGCAAGTCCTCGGGGTATGCCCCTTAAGGACTGCACCTTTCTTCTTGTACTTGTGCTTTTGCTTGGGACGCATTGTACAACCCTTTTGTATAATGTACAGATTGTTATAGTTATTGGAATTCAGTACATATCTCACTAGACTTTTACTTCTAACCCTTCTGGATCTCCGGATCCGTGGGTGGCGACGCAAATTTCGGGCCCCTGGTGGGGGTCCGGGAGGTCGGGTCGTTACAATTATACTCAGATAACATTGTTCTTGCCATATCCAATAGTGTTCTATTGTTCCTCTCAGCTGCTCCATTTTGTTGTGGTGTTCTTGGCGCTGAGAAATTGTGTTCAATCCCCAGATCATCACAAAATTCTGCAAACCTATCATTCTGAAACTCTCCTCCATGATCTGATCAGATACTTATGATGTTGAATTTCTTATCTTTCTGAACTCGCTTACTGAACTTCACAAAACTATCAAATGTGTCATCTTTGTGCTCAAGAAATGATACCTATGTAAATCTGGAATAATCATCAACTATAACAAATCTGAATTTCTTTCCTCCCAAACTTGTTGTTCTCATTGGTCTAAACAAGTCCATATGAAGCAGTTCTAGTGGTTTGGAGGTAGTGACTTCCGTCTTAGATTTGAAAGAGGATCTCGCATGTTTCCTTTTGCACATGGTTCACAGATGTTGTCTAGTCTTGAATTTATCTTCGGTAGACCTTCCACTAGATCATGTTTAATGAGTTGTATGATTCTGTACTTGCTACAACGACCTAATCTTCTGTGTCAAAGTTCAGCATTATGTTCTTTACTTGTTGCTAGATAGATGTCTTTATCCTTCAATTCTTCTAGATGTAGTACATACAGATTTTTCTCTCTGCAAACTTCAAAAATAGTTGTTCCATCCTTATTGATCAGACATTTTGATACTTGAAACTTAATCTGATGGCCTTTGTCGCATAGTTGACTGATGCTAATTAAGTTGTGCTTGAGTCCTTTGACGTAGAGAGCATCTTCTATCAGGATTTTATCTTGGCTTCCAATTGATCCACGACCAATTACTGACACTTTACCATTATCACCGTATGTTACTGTACCTTCTTCATCTTTGACATAAGAGAATAGTCTTTTGTTTCCTGTCATATGCCTTGAGCACCCGCTGACCAGGTACCATTTTGATGCTCTAAGGCTTCCCTGCAATAAATCAATGAGATTTAGGTACCCAAGTTCTTTTGGGTCCTGGTTGGTTAGCTTCTTTATAGTTTCTTTTCGGAATCTATTTTAGGTGTTTGGTTGTACAGGTGATTTTAGTATGACCTAGTTTGTTACAATGAGTGCAGCAAGAGATATTGTTTATTATCTTGTTTGGCTTATTATTTTTATTATTGTTTGATTTATAATTAAGAATTTGTTCAGCTACAAATTTTGGCATTGGATAAATTTTAGGATGAACAATTGTTTCTTCATTATCTGGTGGAGTGTATCCTATTCCATACTTTTTCTTTCCTGATCTTCTTGCTCCTTTTAATATTAAAGAGGACCTTCCATTTGTAAGTTTCTCAATTGTTGCAGTCAAGTATTCATTATCTTTTGTTGGTGTCTTAATTTCATTTTTAAATTTACTTATGGTTTCCTAACTTTCTAAATTTGATATCTTTTCATTTTTAGTTTTTACATCTTCACGCAACAGTTCGTTTCTTCTTTTCAGTTCGGAAATTTGTTTTTCTAATTGTTCAGTTTCTGATTTTAAATCTGAGTTGGTTATTTCGAGGCATGCATAATTTTTCTTAA
This sequence comes from Colocasia esculenta, assembly GCA_014218235.1. Lineage (NCBI taxonomy): Eukaryota > Viridiplantae > Streptophyta > Magnoliopsida > Alismatales > Araceae > Colocasia > Colocasia esculenta. The sequence goes on from CM024757.1 coordinate 47,290,125, forward strand.
CTGTTTTTAATTGCTTACAAACGTCTTTATATTTACTGTATAATTCATTGACAGCATCCTCCAAGATATCAGAATCAGATTCATTGTATGAAGTAAATGAGGAGTCAGAAGTTACCTTGTCGTTGACATTTGCCATGAGGGCCAGGTTGGCTTTTTCTTCTTCTTCTCTGCTGGAGCTTAACTCGCTATCTGAGTCACTCTCATTGTTCCAAGCAGCAGTCATGGCTTTCTTCTTGTACTTCTTAAATTTCTTCATGTTACCCTTTTTCTTGAATTCAGTCTTCTTCAGTTTTGGACACTCAGCCTTGAGATGTCCAGGCTTCTTACACTCATAGCATATGGGTTCAGATCTCTTGACTTCTTTGCCTTTAGATCTCTTGAATTCTCTACCTTTCTTGAAATACCTTCTTCCTGACTGATTTTTCTTCTTAGCTAGAATGCGTTGTAGTCGTCTGGAAATAAAGGCTTCTTCATCTTTATTATTCTCATCACTCTTATCACTTTCTGATTCACCCTCAGAGGTGTCTTCTGTAGCCTTGAGAGCATTGATGTGCTTCTTCTTGCTGGAGGATTCTCCCAGCCTTTCCATGTTTATCTCATGAGCCATTAAAGATCGAATGAGTTTCTCTAGTGACATTCTCCTGAGATCATTAGCTTCTTCTATGGTGGTTACTTTTGGAGTCCATGAAGTTGGCAAGGATCTCAATATTTTCCTCACCATGTCTCCTGTTTCATAGGTCTTTCCTAGCCCAGCCAAACCATTTGTAATGTCTATAAATCGACTGTACATTTGAGAGATGGATTCTTCTGACTGCATTTGGAACCTCTCATATTGAGCTACTAATATGTCAATTCTTGTTTCTTTTACCTTGTCAATTCCTTCATGAGTGAGCCTCAGCTTATCCCACATCTCTTTGGTTGACTTACATGCTGATATCCTGTTGAACTCTTTTTTGCTCAGTGAACAACACAGTATACTCTTTGCTTTGGTGTTTTGGGACAGTTTCTTCTTATCTTCATCTGTCCATTTTGTTGCCCGGTTGACAAGCCCAGGGGGGGGGTGAATGGGTCTTAAAATTTTACTTGATTAGTACCTGTACTTAAAACATTCACACAAGAGACGTTCTTCGATGAAGGTTAGTAACAGTTAGTTCAAAGCGCAATCACACAAGAAGAACAGCCACACAACACAAGAAATTATCCAGGTTCGAACCTCCTCTCCTTAGGAGTCCTACGTCTAGTCCCTGAGCAACAACTCAGGATTCCACTAACTAGGGTACAGTTGGGTTCTCATATTGGAGAATGTTGGGTTACAACAAGTGCTTAAATGTTTTTGATGATGAGCAATACTAATTGATGTTATGTTTGTTTTTGATGATGAACATTTCATGAACAAGACAAAATTGATGTGTTATGAATGTGTGAAACATGATGAGAATGACAATTGGATGCAAATGAAACACATGTTTTATATGTTCATTATATCTCACTAATTATGTCTTTTAATGTAGGTGTGAATGTACAGAAGACAAACCCCAAAATCCAAGTGCAAAAGAACAAGACAAGTTGCTGAAATAGTGCATCTGTCAACAGATGAATAGTGCATCTGTTGCATCTGTCGACAGATGATTTTCGCCTGTCGACAGATCCACACATAAATCTATTTCCAGAAAGCCCAGTCTTCTGGTTTTTGCAAACCTGTCAGCATCTGTCGACAGCAGCAAGTCAGCTGTCGACAGACAGAGTTTTGGGAAGATCTAATGGCCAGGATATGATCTATATTTGGGTGTTTCCTTTTAGCACGACTCTCTATGCTTGGACACCATTATATAAGGATCATATGAGGCTATTTTCGCAGCAAGAAGCCACCATACCAAAACCCTAAGCAAAGGTCAAGAAGAAGGCTCTCTTCATGCTGCTCTGCTTCAACTCTCTGCCTAGAACAAAGAAGAACAACCTTCCAAGTGGAGTTGAAGCCGGTTCGTCTTCAAGTCAAGCTTCTCCATCATCACGTGGTCTTCAAAGACGTGAAGCTTGAAGTCTTCTAGATGACTACCACGAAGAGTTCTCATCTGGATTTGTTCTATATCTCAGAACTCTTCCTCTTCCATACTTTTCACCAATCTGTGTGTGTGTGTATTGATTGGATATCAGTGCGTGGATTTTGTGGAAGTGTGTGGTTTGTGATCTGTACAAGGGTTGTGTATAGATCATAGTGTGTGTGGTAGTGGTTCAAGTGTTCCTTATACTTGATCCATGTGTGGTTGGTTGTTCTGATTGCGTGTTTGCATCAGACAACGTGTGTGTGGTGTGTTGATCAGATCAAGGCTAGAGGATCTGATCTATTGTGGACTTGATCTAGCGTGTGTGTGTGTGGTTGAGCCGTTGTGCTTTTGTGTGTATGTTGTACTCAGTTCTTGAGTAGTGTGTCCTCACTGTGTGGGGGGTGGACGTAGGAGTCACGTGGTGTGATCTCCGAACCACCTAAAAAATCCCTTGGGCACTGTGGTTTGATTTGTGGTTTGCATTGTATTGTGCTAGATGCATGCATAGGGATTTCGTCTACACACTACTTGTTATTTTGCCCACACACATTACATCAGATCAAAGGGGTTTTGATTGAGTAGATCTATTAATCCGAAGTAATTTTTAAACAGCTTAAGTTTCCGCTGCAAATCTATTCAACCCCCCCTTCTAGCTTTGCTATCACCGAATATCTGATCCTAACAATACAGTCCCCCTATGGACACTACAACACCTAGCTCAGCTGGTCTTCCTTCACACCAGAAGGGAACAACAAAACCCTAGATACCTCACCAGGTCTTCCTTCACAACCGAAGGGAAACAACACCCTGGATCCCACCAGGTCTTCCTTCACACACGAAGGGAAACACCATAAAGAGAATAGAATGAATTCAAGCCCCTAGATCAAGCTTTTACAAGCCAAGATCTGAAGCAACAAGCACTGAGAGCAAAAGATCTAAACAAGGCACACTCTCAGAACTACACGGGCTCTCTTAGAAATTCTATTACAGCACAGAGAGCAAAGAGCTAAAGATGATGAGGAATGAGATTCTTGGCTCTAGACTTCTTGCAGAGGAATTTGAATGCTTGTATGCGAGATGCTTGTTCTCCACTTCATGACTGCTCATTCTTCTCTTCTGTCTTGTATTCATATCTTCTTTTGAAATACGGCCGTTGAAGTAACCGTTGTCTCTTAGATTGGTAGACATTAGACTGCTTGACATTTGGAAGCTTTAACAATCTTTTATCCATTTGAGCATGTAAAGAGATAAGGTCTTCTGGCGTCTATATGGTCCAACGTTGTATGACAGAATGTCTTTAGGACCCTGCACATATTAAATGCTAGAACAGTAGACAGCTAGGCTGTCTCTTGTTGTCAGTAAACGATGATGTGAGTATTCACCAAAATAGCAATGCCAAATAGCTTGTTCTAAAAGATGTTGACAGAATATGCACAATAATAAAAGGATATCATCTGCATGCATGCAGAGATACGTTCAGTCTTCATTAAATGCACAACAATCAGACAGATAAAAGAGGACTTTGACTATTCAACACTTTAAGATAAATGTCAAGTCGATATAAACTATAAAGTCATCGTTTATATGACTTGTGAAATCGTTATGATCAAGTCAGTTTGACCAAGTCGTTATGAGTCATAGCAAATCGTTACATTTACTGAAGGATTCAATATGAACACTTAATAAATCGTTATAGAAAGCAAGTCATTGTGTTCACCGAAAAAATCATTGTGAAACACTTAACAAATCGTTGTAGAAAGCAAGTCGTTGTGTTCACCGAAGAAATCGTTGTGAAACACTTAACAAATCGTTATAGAAAGCAAGTCATTGTGTTCACCGAAGAAATCGTTGTGAACACATAACAAATCATTATGAGCTTTAAAGGAATCGATGCGCGAAGTAAATCGTTATGAGCTCTAAAGAAATCGATGTGCGAAGCAAATCCTTATGAGCTCTAAAGAAATTGTTGCAGAAAGCAAGTCGTTGCGAATTCTAAAGAAATCGTTATGATAACTTAAGAAATCGTTACGGCGAGCAAGTCGTTGCGAATTCTAAAGAAATCGTTATGATGACTTAAGAAATCATTACGGCGAGCAAGTCGTTGCGAATTCTAAAGAAATCGTTATGATAACTAAAGAAATCGTTACGGTGAGCAAGTCGTTGCGAATTCTAAAGAAATCATTATGATAACTTAAGAAATCGTTGTGACGGGAAAGTCGTTATGAGTTCTGAAGAAATCGATGCGATAACTTAAGGAATCGTTACAACGGGCAAGTCGTTACGAGTTCTAAAGAAATCGTTGCAATAACTTAAGGAATCGTTACGGGAACGACTTGATTGAAACACCATGATATTTTAGTCTTAAAAAGAAATCGTTATAGCTCTATTGAAATCTACACACACATAAGGAAATCGATGTGACTTTCAACATGAGTCGATGCAGACTTAGAGAAATATGATCTTGAGATGATTAAAGCTTCAGAAAGGTAGTACTTACCAATATTGGCTTATTTGACCTTGGTATATTTCCTGTATTTAAGACTCATGAAGAATGTGTTAGAACTTTTTGATAGGGTTTTGTTTGGTTTTGTTAATCACCAAAATAAATATGTAATTAATTAAAATTACATGGGGACAGACTGAGCATCAATCTCCCCCTTTTTGGTGATGACAAAACTTAATAAGCATGAATAAAAAAAATTTAACAATAAGCATGAATAAAGAATCTGAATATTTGCAGAATGTATTTCAGACATGCTAAGTATTTTTCTCCCCCTTTTTGTCATTAAGCAAAAAGATAATCTGAGACAAAGAATGAAGAGAAAAGATAAGCAGAGACAAGCAAATGTAGTTTATTCATTATGAGGAGGTACAGGTAAGTAATAAGCAGGAGATAAAAGAGAGGCAAAATGAGAAATAATCTCCCAGGCCTACTCTTCCTGCCTCTCAAAGTAAGTCTTGAAGGGTCCAGGGCCAACAGAATAATTTGGTCCCATAGAGGGAGCCATTCTTTGTAGGTGAAGGACCAACTGAGCTTCAAGGAAATCATTGTACGGATCTCTGTCCAAGGATACCTTGTAGAAGGTGACTTTTCCAAAGCTAGCACAAGCAAAAAACTGATTAAGGGAAACAGGATAGAAGATCTGCCTATGCTTCAATTCCTGGCGCATAGTGACATAGACTTTGTACCTTTCCACCCAAATTTGAAGAGGATCATTTACAAGGTGGAGGGAATTCATATCCAGAAAGGTTGCAGCTGAGATTGGAGGGCGGCCTTCCCTAGCTAAGGTTACATTTGTATCCGACAATTGCTGAGCAGATAAGGGATAGAACTTGGCCCACCCTGCAGGTGTCAGTCTTTCACATTCTGACAAGGCAGGGGCTAGAATCTCAGCACGGATGTGTCCTAGGTGCTACTCCCTAAAGATAAATCTGGGGAAAGCTACCATACTGCCCTTCTAAACTTTGATTCTGCCCATCACTCGCACAAAACGATCAAAAATAACTGATCCCACTGGTGTATCCATGAGCAAAGAGTGAAGGGGAGGAAGGTATGTAGCCTCTGGCAGCTGAAGAGTAGCAAAGTCTATTTGAATTGCTGCAGTGCTAAGCTCAGGTCCAAGATTTCGGATGGCTTGCCTGAACTGACTGAGCTGGACTTCAGGTAAACGATGAAGATACCTATAATCATTAAACATCTTGAATTGCCTGATCATCTTGATCTCTTTCTGGATGAAGGGAGCCCAGGAGTTGTTATGGTGGAGCAGAAACCATTCTGACAAGGTGAGAGAGTGATCCCTGAGAGGAAACACTTCAGATCAGGCAGAGAGAAACTTGTTGTAGAGGACCTTATTTGAGCGTGCCCATTCTTCTTCAGATAGGGATTGAGCAGAAGAGAAGATCCTGGCCTTGATAACCTTGGTAAGAGAGGTGTAAGGTAGGATGGTTTGAAGATGGTCAGAAAGGTTTAGGAAAGGTAGATTGAAGAGGGTGGCAAAGACAACCTTGGTGAGGTATTCCCTGTAGAGAGGCATGTTTTTAGTGACCTCTGTGAGAGAAAACCACAAGGGAGGATACAACGGATTAAAAGATGAAGAGGTTTTTCTTTTCTTAGAGGGAGGACAGGAGGGATCAGAGACATGAATATGCTGGCCAACTTTGAGAACAGAGCCAAGAATGGTGTCCTCAAATTCGTCTTTGATGGGGCTCAGATAGGGACCATCAATTTGTGCTCCTTCTGGAATGATGGTGATGAAGGAGGGAGGAGGATGAGGATGAAGAAGGGATGGTGGAGGAGAAGAGGTGTGAGGAGATGGTCCAGCTGATGATGAGGGACCAGAGGAGGAGGCTCCAGCTGATGATGAGGGACCAGAGGAGGAGGCTCCAGCTGATGATGAGGCTGGAGGAACCTCAAAGATAGGAGGAGGTGGAGGAAAGGGAGTTGAAGAGGCAGGAGGTGAGGTGGATTGAGAGGAAAAAGGTGCTGGTGAGGAGATGATTCTAGGATGTGGTTGCTTAAAGGTTGGAGGTGCAGGTGGAGCAGTGTAGGCTGAAGGAGGAGATGGAGGAGCAGGGGTTTGAGAGGGAGTAGAAGTTGGGGGCACTGGATCTACAACAGGTTCTTCTGCTGGAATCTGCTTGCTCCCTGTCTGCTCGGATGGTTCTGACCCTTCAGCTGGAGGCCCTGATGGCCCTTGCTCTTGAACTGAGGGCCTGGATGGCCCTGACTCCAAAGGAACTTCTTCTGACACCATAGATGGCCATTTCTGCTGCTGATGTAGGAGGCTCAGAGGATGGAGGTGCTTGAGATTTTATGGCTTGCGGAACTTCTGAAAGTAAGGCCTTCATGGATCCCATTTCCTTATTGAACCATTTCATTGCATTCCTTACTTGTAACATCTCTTTTGAGGTGGAGGCCTGGCTCATGAAAATTGAATTGACATCGGACTGCAAAGAGCACAGGATTTCTCCATGAACATCTAGTCTTTCTATGACGGGCTTCAGTTGTATCACAATCCCTTGCCTCTGGGTCCTTTGATATGGAGCATCTGCAAGAAGAGGAAGTTCAGGAGCAACTTCCTTCTCTTTCTCCTTGGCTTGGTGCATAGGAACCTGTACTACATCATCATTGGCATCCTCATCAGATTCTGAGCTAGCCGTTTCCCCATCTCAGAAATGTTCTTCTGGGGGGTTTTCAGTGCACTCCCCCTAAGGTATGCCTTCATTTCCTTCCAATGAAGTGTCTCAACCTGAGGTATCTGCCATTGGTACAGAGGTTTCTTCTGGGATATTTGGGCTGACAGACTGCTCCCCCTCAATAGGAGCATCTTCTGCAACACTTCCTTGCTCCCCCTGAATGGGAGCTTCATCCACAGATACTTCAACATTTTGGCCCATGGCCACGGATTCTGACATTTGGGGCTCACTAACTTTTTGCTCCTTATGGCTGGGAGCATCTTCTACAGCTGCTTCTTCAAGGTGGCCGGATGCCACAGCTTCTTCCATTACAGCTCCTGCTAGTGCCCCTGAGGCTTCCTCTGCACTTTCTCTTTCTAATTCAACTGCAACTGATGATTCTGGTGCCTCTTCTGCTGCGGATGCAACTTCAGCTGGTGCTCCTGCTGCTGGTTCTGCTGAAAATTCTGTCTCAAAAACTGCTCCTTGAGTTGAAGTTGATTCTAGTGCATCTGGTGTCACTGCTGCTGCTGTTGCAACTTCTGCTTCTGATGTGGTCATAGGTACTGCTATTGCCACTGCTACTGGTGCTACCACTTCTTCTGGCTGGACTTCAGGGGTTTTGCCAATTATAGCCTCGCCCTCAGCCATTGAGGTCTTGGTCCATACACCATTAAAGATTGAGAACCCACTTTTTCTAAGATTTCTGGACCTAATACTCTGGCTCATCTTCTCAACTACTGCCCTAGACAGGTCAACACCAAAGTGTTCGAAAACCTTGGTGAGCAAGTGAGCATAAGGCAGAGATACATTGAGCTTACTCTTGGTGTCCCAAATCTGATCATGAGCAAACTTCATCCTCTCTATCATTACTTCGGCCATGTTGATCTCCTTATTCTGTATGACCCAGAACATCATATCCGAATCTGCCTTGGTACATGTTGAAAAAGTTGCACTTCTAGGAACTAGAATTTGACAAACAATAAAGTGTAGAAGACGGTTGAATGCATTCAATTGATTGATATCTATTTTCCCATCTCTCAACTGGAATTCAGGACCAATGATTCTGAGACCCTTGACCTGGGTATCCACAGTGTGGATTCCACTGTGACCAGTCGTGCTTACATCAAACAAAGTCTTCAGAAGATTGTGATCAATCTTGATCGAGGTTCCCTTGACTGAAGATGTCAGGGACCCATCTACCTCTGATTTCAAGCAAACGAAGAATGCCTTCACAAGATCTGGATAGCTCACCTCAGAGAAGGTCGAAATGATTGTCCACTGCATTCTTCTCACTGCGGCCACTATGCTGTGCATGCCGTTCTTCTCAAGATCAGCTACATCCACTGCTTTATGTCCACAAAGCTTGGTCTTCACGAACGTGAACCTTTCCTGCTGCTCAGGAGAGAGGTACTCAGTGCCGTGGCCCCCAAGACTGCCGGAAACAACTAGTGTGGCCATGGATTTGAGTGGAGGAGGGTTTCAGAATGGAGGAGATGGTGGCAGAAGTGAAAGCCCTCAAGAAATTCTTCGCGGGAAGAGGTGAAGGGCTTCAAATTTGCAGAGAGTCGATGTCGAAGTCATTAGGGCATCGGCTCAGGCAACTAGACGAAAGAGGGAAAAAGGTAGAGGATAGGAGATGAATCGTTCCCACATCGATTTTGGAATTAAATAAATGCTATACCGAAAAGTGAGGCGCCAATAGGTGGCGGAAAACGACAAAGGAATTTGACCAACTCAACAGACTTTATAAAGAGAGTGGCCCGGAAAGATAATTTAAATTACTTTTGCTTAAAGCCATGGAGGGAAAACTTAATTATGAAAATTTATATGCCGGTTTTAAACAGAAATCTCTTCACAAATTACGCATGCCCAATTCCCTTCTAAGAGACGTAAATCTCTCCTCGGGTAAGGCTTTTGTGAAAATATCTGCTAACTGACCATTTGTGTCTATAAAAGATATTTCAATGTTACCATTTGCTACATGATCACGAATAAAATAATATCTAACCTCAATATGTTTGGTTCTTGAATGCTGGACTGGATTTTTGGTGAGATTGATAGCACTAGTGTTGTCACACAGTAGTGGAATTGATTTGATATTTAGTCCAAAATCCTCAAGTTGTTGCTTTATCCATAGGAGTTGTGTACAACAACTTCCAGCAGCCACGTACTCAGCCTCAGTTGTAGACAGTGCCACTGAATTTTATTTCTTTGAGGACCAGGATATCAAACACCCTGCAAGAAATTAACAACAACCACTGGTGCTTTTTCTATCTACTTTGCATCTAGCATAGTCAGCATCAGAATATCCTACTAAATTAATTTCACAAGATTTTGGATACCACAAACCTAAATCATGAGTTCTAGCTAAATATCTAAATATTCTTTTTACGGAGATTAAATGAGATTCTCTAGGATCTGCTTGATACCTAGCACACATGCATACACTGAATAGAATATCAGGTCTACTGGCCATTAAGTAAAGTAATGAACCAATCATACCTCTGTAGATCTTTTGATCTACTTTCTTACCATCCTTGTCACTATCCATCCTTGTAGATGTACTCTGTCACGCCCCAACGTGGAATATCAGAGCGCGAAGGCAATTGCAAGAAAAAGGTATAGAGCGTATACTAGACATCAAACCATTGCACACTGAATAATACTAAAGCAAATCTTTCTCATTAATAATTTTCCAAATGTCTAGTTACAACCACTAATATCAGAGCCATTCTAAAGGGCCCAATTACATTGCAACAGAAGGAAATAACTAACTACAACTCTAAGATAACATAATGACTCAAGGGTACTCCTGGCTTCACTCTTGGTCATTCCCTTCCACGTGAGTGTATGTATCATCCTTGGTCTCACCTGAGAACACAACATCAAATAACGTAGGGTGAGCGATAACGCCCAGTAGGACTTAAATCTCAGGCTCAAGCAGGCTTTAAATAATTAGCGCATTTAATGGCAGAGTGTCTATAGATAGCAGGTACAAGAGAGTCAAATATAGTAAGAGATAGCACAACCGGTAACAAGATAGCACAATAGCACGAGATCAAGTATAGTTTCCAAAATAGCACAAGTATCGAATATAGCACGAATAGCAGGATGGCCATAGCACAACTAGCACAAGTATAGTAATAGCACGACGAGTATATCACTTGTTTGTCATTCTAGACATCGAGAGAGTATAGCACGTTTGTGTTTTGATTGTCATATAGATAGTCGAGATAGATAGCACTTGAGTGTAATGCCAAACACTCTGATCATTTAACTCCCATGGGCACTAGCACTTTCGGGCGCACATCCCAGGACCAGATCGGGCCCTTCATATATTGCCAAGCATTGGTTATATTGTTTATCTTTAAACAATCAGTCAATGGCCAGTATAGAGTACCAAGAAATAGATAAGAGCACTAGATGAATAGACGAGCTAGTAGAGTGAACGTGAATAGGTGAGCGAGTAGAGTATAGATGAGAGCTAGTGGTCATTGTACGTAATACGTCGAGTAATCAGGCGATAGTAACAGTTGCACAACACGCGCACTTGGTGTTGGCAGTCAGGTGGAACTCACGACCCTACCACTGGCCTTGTTATGCACAGGTCCAGAGGTCCGGCGTGATTTAAGACGAGAGTGAATCTCTAATAGCCGTTTGGATCATATAGATCCCTAAAGGGTATCATAGGTATTAGGGTACAACCGGCTCGTCGACCATGTGGGAATCCATGATCAGAGGAGACTTACGGAGGCCTTGTGCAAGAGTTCACTAGTCCGGCGAAAGGAATATCCGACGGAGAGTCCACCACAAGCCAAGAAAAGTGTGTATACAAAACAGGTGCTCGATATTCTAGAGGAATTCTAGGACAGTGGAGCGTCGATATCGGTATATAAACAACGCAAGAAACGAATACAAGTCCTTTAAAATAGGGCAATTAATATACTTTATTGCAATAAATTACCAGATACATTATGAGATATTTTCTGCAAGATTTCAGCCATATATGGATGGTTCAAGTGTGTGCAAGTGCAAGAGAAATCATAGATAGAAATAAGTCGTGAACATGTATTTTAAATCATTCAATATAGCATCTTTTTTTTTAAGTAGTTTTTTTTTTACTGGGGGTATAACGGTAAGAAGGTGACATAGCCCAATGATGATTACGACAGGGTAGGCAGATCGCGACATAGGTACTGTCGTGACGGCCTGGTGAACGCGACAGGGTCTTGTACGGGTCGCGACAGGGCTTGCAAATCAGGTACTGAGAACGCGACGGCTTACCTGTCGCCTTCTTGGTCGTGACAGGAAGGCTGTCGCAATCAGGCCCCAGAAAGCGACGTATCGAGGTGTCGCCTTCTGGTTGTCTGCGCCTGACTCTGACAGGAGTCAGACCAGACATTGGATTGCGGACCAGAACATTTAAATTTCGATATAGGGTCATTTAGAAAATCATAACTAATTATATAGTCAATGAAAAATCATGAAACCAGTTGCAAATTAAACTATACATGTAAGGGTACTTCCAGTAAATCGGAATCTGAGAGAGAGCATGGTTTGCACATGGTTTGAGCATGAACAACAACGAGTAACACAGAACATGTCATAGAGAGCAAGACTGATTTAATTCGAGCAACATGCTCAATGAAATTTAGGCTTTTTAGGGGAAAATAATCCCTGACAACAAGAAGTATCTACAGTGAAAATTTCGTAGCATGGGATCAAGTCTACATAGAGATTTGAATTAAACATGACACCTCGGGGTTATCATGTTTGCAGTTCTTCAAAAATTAAGAACAAAAGATAGGATGGATGGAAAAATATGAAACTTGAGGGTTTCGTTCAAGAGGGTAGGAAGAACCTACAGAAAAAGTTTCATGGTTTATGCTTGTGAGAATGCCTACCTTTGGATTTATTTGTCTTCTAGGGTTGAAACTCCCAAAAACGAAGAAGAAGCTTCAAGAACACCTTCTTCCCACGAGATCCTCTCCTCCTTGACCTCTTCCCCACGTCCAGAAACCTTTGGCAACGAGCTAGGGTCGGCCAAGAGGGCTTATGAGGTGTATTTATGCATGCATGAATTCCTATTCCTACTTCTATTCTAATTCCTCTAAATTCGAGATTTCCTAACTCCAACCTTCCTTCCTTGCTTTCCAATCCCTATTTAGACTTGGATGAGATCTAAATTCGTGCTAAACCATATAGGGTAGGTTTAGGAATCCTATTATGACTCAAACTAGTATTTAATGTATTAAATAACTCTTTTCTATTTAAGTAATATTCTAGTTAGAATTTAGGGTATTTTCCTATTATTCCCCTTTTATAATTTCTTATTTTGACCCACAAATTTCTAATGGGTCCATTTAATAAAGCCCATTACTTGTTTTCATTTAATGGGTTTCATTTAACGCTCTATTTAAATATCTATTTAGCTAGGTTTTAAATTCTTTATTTAAATTTTTTATTTTTCATAAAAATTCAGGTTGCTACATACTCATTGGTGTTGTGAGTGGCTTTGTGTTCTCAAAACCGAATTTCTTCAAAAGCTCTTTGGTGTATTTTACTTGACAGATGTGGGTGCCATCTTTTCCTTTCTTGATTTGTAGTCCAAGGAAATAATTGAGTTCTCCCATCATGCTCATTTCAAACTCTCCCTGCATTAACTTTTCAAAATACTTGCAAATGGATTCATCAGTAGATCCAAAGATAATGTCATCTACATAAATCTGTATAAGTAATATACTTTTAACTTTTGATTTTACAAATAGAGTGCTATCTACCAGTCCTCTAGAGAAACCATGGTTTAATAAAAAAGAGCTAAGCCTTTCATACCAGGCTCTTGGTGCTTGCTTTAAACCATACAATGACTTATGAAGTTTAAAAACATGATTAGGAAATTCTGAATCATCAAAACCTGGAGGCTGTTCTACATAAACTTCCTCTTTAATAAAACCATTCAAGAATGCAGATTTAACATCCATTTGAAACAATTTTAAATCTAGAGCAGATGCATATGCAGTAAAATCCTAATAGCCTCAAGTCTAGCTACAGGAGTATAGGTTTCATCAAAATCTATGCATTCCTCTTGGGAATAGCCTTGAGCCACCAATCTGGCTTGTTTCTTAAGATTACACCAGCCTCATCTAATTTATTTCTGAACACCCATTTGGTGCCAATAACTGGATGGTCTGATGGTTTGGGAACAAGTGACCATACTTGGTTTCTCTTGAACTGATTTAGTTCATCTTGTATGACTATAATCCAGGATTCATCAGTAAGAGCTTCATTGATTGTCTTAGGCTCTATTTGAGAGACAAATGCTAGATAGTCACAAGGTATTATATTACCTCTTATTCTTACCCCTACAGATGGATCACCAATAATGTTCTCAGGTGGGTGATCTTTCTTGTATCTCCTCCTTTGGAAGATTTTCATGCGTAATATCTTGTTGTTGCAAGTCTTCCAGAGGTGGATCATCCCTGTCTTCAATTGAGGTATCCTTTAGTTTCTTGGACAATTCATCTGCATCATCATTGTCACTATCTTCTTCCTTTCTCAAGGAAGGGTTAGTTTCATCGAAAATAATATGTACAGACTGTTCAATCAATAAAGTACATTTGTTAAATACTCTATAACCTTTGGGTTTAGAAGCATACCCCATGAAGATACCTTCATCTGATTTGGCATCCAACTTACCAATATCCCTTTTTCCATTATTGTGAATGAAGCAAGGACATCCAAATGTCCTAAAGTGGCTGATCTTTGGCTTCTTTCCTTTAAACAGTTCGTATGCAGTCTTCTTTAGGATTGGCCTGATCATTACTCTGTTGATAATATAGCTTGCTGTGTTCACTGCTTCAGCCCAAAAGTATCTTGGCAAATTATATTCTGACAACATTGTCCTTGCCATGTCCAATAGAGTTCTATTCTTCCTCTCAACAACTCCATTTTGCTGTGGTGTCCTTGGTGCTGAGAAATTGTGTTCAATCCCTTCATTTTCACAGAACTTTGCAAATTTCTCATTCTGAAATTCACCTCCATGATCTGATCGAATACTAATAATACTGAATTTCTTGTCTTTCTGAACCTTCTTGCTAAAGCTGATAAAGCCTTCAAATGTATCATCTTTATGTTCTAGGAATGACACCCATGTAAATATGGAATAGTCATCAACTATAACAAATCCGAAATTCTTTCCTCCAAGACTGGTGGTTCTCATTGGCCCAAATAAATCCATATGAAGGAGTTCTAAGGGTTTTGAGGTTGTCACTACAGTTTTTGACTTGAAGGAATTCTTAACATGTTTTCCCTTGGCATAAGGTCTGCAGACACCATCCAATTTTGTGCTGATCTTTGGCAGACCTTCCACAAGATTCTTCTTTAGCAGTTTTCTCATACCTTCTATGCTACAATGTCCCAGTCTTCTGTGCCACAGTTCAGTTGATTGATCCTTGTTTGCTGCCAAACAAACATCTTGATCCTTGAATTCTTCAAGATGAAGTGCATACAAGTTCTTTTCTCTATTGGCTTCGAAAATTACTGCTCCATTCTTTAATATGCTGCACTTTGACTCTTGAAACTGAATCTGATGACCTCTGTCACAAAGCTGGCTGATGCTGATGAGATTGTGCTTCAGTCTTTTGACAAGCAATACATCTTCAATGACTATCTTTCCTTTGTTGCTCACAAACCACTGCCAATCGCTGTTCCTTTCCCATTGTCTCCATAGGTAACTGTTCCTTTTCAGCTTGTAGATGGGTGAATAGCTTTCGATTCTGTGACATGTGCCTTGAGCACCCACTGTCCAAATACCATTTGGATGCTCGAGTGTTACCCTGAAATAAAATCATCAAGTTTTAGGTACCCAAATTCTTTTGGGTCCTGATTGGTTAGTATCATTGAATTTACCTTTAATTATTCATTTCTTATGTCTTGTTGGGCATGTTGTTATGATATGTCCTAACTTGTTACAGTGACTGCAGCAGGACAATTTTGTTATTTTTTCTATATACTTGAATTCTGCCTTGTATGCAATGTCTTGTTCATGTACAAATTTAGGCGTTGGATATATTTTAGGATAAACTATGGTTTCTTCATTGTCTGGGGGTGTATATCCTAATCCATTTTTCTTCTTACCTGATCTTCTGGCACCTTTTAATATTATGGAGTTTTTACCATTAGTGAATTTTTCTAATGTGCTAGATAACTGTATATTTTCATCTGTTAATGATTTTATTTCTGTTTTCAGTTCATCTGTGCCTGCCTGTTTTTCCAACTTAATTATTTGTTCATTCTTATCCTTTAGATCTTCACATAATAACTCATTTCTTCTTTTAAGTTCAGTTAACTGTTTTTCTAGTTGCTCATTTTCAGATTTCAGATCTGAGTTTGTATTTTCTAAACAAGTAATGTTTTTCTTACTAACTTTCTATAATTTAGATACATCTCTATATTTATCATATAGTTCATTGAATGCATCCTCTAAATTATCAGAATCAGAATCATTGCAGGAATCAAAGGAGGAATCAGATGTTACCTTATCATCTGTATTTGCCATGAAAGCCAAGTTGGCTTCTTCTTCATCACTAGTTGAGCTTGACCCACTGTCTGAGTCGCTGCTGTTTTCCCATGCGGCTGCCATTGCCTTCTTCTTGTATTTCTTGAATCGTCTGAAGTTATCTTTCTTCTTGTGTCCATCTTTCTTGAGCTTTGGACACTCTGCCTTGATATGTCCAGGCTTCTTGCACTCATAACATGTAGGTTCTCCTTTCTTCAGATCTTTTCCTTCTGACTTCTTAAACTCTTTATTTTTCTTGAAGAATCTTCTGCCAGATTGAAACTTCTTCTTTTGGCTAGAATTCGTTGTAGTCTTCTGGACAGCATAGCTTCTTCATCATCACTATCCTTGCTGTTCTCACTGTTGTCCAGTGATTCTTCTGACAACTCTTCATCAGCCTTGAGCGCATTTGACTGCTTCTTTCTGCTGGAGGATTCTCCTAATCTCTCCATGTTCATCTCATGGGCCATAAGGGACCCAATGAGCTTTTCCAAGGACATTCTCTTTAGATCATTAGCTTCTTCAATGGCTGTAACTTTGGGAGTCCATGAAGATGGTAGGGATCTAAGAATTTTCCTCACCATGTCTCCAATCTCATAGGTTTTCCCAAGTCCAGCCAATCCATTTGTAATATCTGTGAATCGACTGAACATTTGAGTTATGGACTCACCTGATTGCATCTAAAATCTTTCATATTGAGTAACAAGAATATCAATTCTTGTCTCCTTCACCTTGTCTGTGCCTTCATAGGTAATTCTAAGCTTTTCCCATATCTCCATTACGGATTTGCAGGCTGAAAACTCTGTTGAATTCCTTTTTGCTTAGTGCATAGCACAGAATACTCTTAGCCTTACAGTTTAAGGAGATCTTTTTCATGTCATCATTTGTCCACTGAGCTTTCTCATTTGTGACCAAGAGATCACCTTCTTCTACTATTGACCATATCTGATAGTCGTGACCTTGAAGAAAATACTCCATTCTGGTTTTCCAATAAGCATAATCTTCACCATCAAAGAGAGGGGGTCGGTTGACAGACTGACCTTCAATGTTACCTTGGGCTGCCATGGATCTTTACTTTTCAGATCGTTGGATCTTTCTTCTTTGTCGAAGAGACTCGCTCTGATACCACTTGTTGCCCGGTTGACAAGCCTAGAGGGGGGGTGAATGTGTCTTAAAAATTTTACTTGATTAGTACCTATACTTAAAACATTCACACAAGAGATGTTCTTCTATGAAGGTTAGTAATAGTTAGTTCAAAGCGCAATCACACAAGAAAAACAGCCACACAACACAAGAAATTATCCTGGTTCAGACCTCCTCTCCTTAGGGGTCCTACGTCCAGTCCCTGAGCAACGACTTAGGATTCCACTAACTAGGGTACAGCCCCCCTATGGACACTACAACACCCAGCTCAGCTGGTCTTCCTTCACACCAGAAGGGAACAACAACACCCTGGATACCTCACCAGGTCTTCCTTCACAACCGAAGGGAAACAACACCTTGGATCCCACCAGGTCTTCCTTCACACACGAAGGGAAACACCATAAAGAGAATAGAATGAATTCCCCTAGATCAAGCTTTTACAAGCCAGATCTGAAGCAACAAGCACTGAGAGCAAAAGTTCTAAACAAGGTACACTCTCAGAACTACACGGGCTCTCTTAGAAATTCTATTACAGCACAGAGAGCAAAGAGCTAAAGATGATGAGGAATGAGATTCTTGGCTCTAGACTTCTTGCAGAGGAATTTGAATGCTTGTATGCGAGATGCTTGTTCTCCACTTTGTGACTGCTCATTCTTCTCTTCTGTCTTGTATTCATATTCTTTTGAAATAAGGCCGTTGAAGTAACCGTTGTCTCTTAGATTGGTAGACGTTAGACTGCTTGACATTTGGAAGCTTCAACAATCTTTTATCCATTTGAGCACACAAAGAGATAAGGTCTTCTGGCGTCTATATGGTCCAACGTTGTATGACAGAATGTCTTTAGGACCCTGCACATATTAAATGCTAGAACAGTAGACAGCTAGGTTGTCTCTTGTTGTCAGTAAACGATGATGTGAGTATTCACCAAAATAGCAATGCCAAATAGCTTGTTCTAAAAGATGTTGACAGAATATGCACAATAATAAAAGGATATCATCTGCATGCATGCAGAGATACGTTCAGTCTTCATTAAATGCACAACAGTCAGACAGATAAAAGAGGACTTTGACTATTCAACGCTTTAAGATAAATGTCAAGTCGATATAAACTATAAAATCGTTGTCTATATGACTTGTGAAATCATTATGATCAAGTCAGTTTGACCAAGTCGTTATGAGTCATAGCAAATCGTTACATTTACTGAAGGATTTAATATGAACACTTAATAAATCGTTATAGAAAGCAAGTCATTGTGTTCACCGAAGAAATCGTTGTGAAACACTTAACAAATCGTTGTAGAAAGCAAGTCGTTGTGTTCACCGAAGAAATCGTTGTGAAACACTTAACAAATCGTTATAGAAAGTAAGTCGTTGTGTTCACCGAAGAAATCGTTGTGAACACTTAATAAATCGTTATGAGCTCTAAAGAAATCGATGCGCGAAGCGAATCGTTATGAGCTCTAAAGAAATCGATGCACGAAGCAAATCGTTATGAGCTCTAAAGAAATTGTTGCAAAAGCAAGTCGTTGCGAATTCTAAAGAAATTGTTATGATAACTTAAGAAATCGTTACGGCGAGCAAGTCGTTGCGAATTCTAAAGAAATCGTTATGATAACTTAAGAAATCATTACGGCGAGCAAGTCGTTGCAAATTCTAAAGAAATCGTTATGATAACTTAAGAAATCGTTGTGACAGGCAAGTCGTTATGAGTTCTGAAGAAATCGATGCGATAACTTAAGGAATCGTTACGACGGGCAAGTCGTTACGAGTTCTAAAGAAATCGTTGCGATAACTTAAGGAATCGTTACGGGAACGACTTGATTGAAACACCATGATATTTTAGTCTTAAAAAGAAATCGTTATAGCTCTATTGAAATCTATACACACATAAGAAAATCGATGTGACTTTCAACAGGAGTCGATGCGGACTTAGAGAAATATGATCTTGAGATGATTAAAGCTCCAGAAAGGTAGTACTTACCAATATTGGCTTGTTTGACCTTGGTATATTTCCTGTACTTAAGACTTATGAAGAATGTGTTAGAACTTTTTGATAGGGTTTTGTTTGGTTTTGTTAATCACCAAAAAAATATGTAATTAATTAAAATTACATGGGGACAGACTGAGCATCACATTTGTCTTTGGCGTTGGTTACTTTGAGATCTCCTTCTTCGATTATTGTCCATAGTTGGAAATCAAGTCCTTGAAGAAAGAACTCCATCCTTGTCTTCTAGTAGTGATAATCTTCACCATCGAATAGAGGAGGTCTGTTGACGGATTGTCCTTCTGCATAACCTTGGGCTGCCATTTATCTTTGCTCTCCAGATCGTGAGATCTACTTACTCGAAGAGACTAAGCTCTGACACCACTTGTCGCCCAGGTAGCAAGCCCACAGGGGGGGTGAATGGATTGCTAAAAACTTCTTTTAGAATATTCCTGTAAAAAAAAAATGCTTTGACAGAAGACACTAAGTTCGATGGTTAGAGTTAGTGTATAGAAAAGACACAATAAAATCACACACATCCTAATGTTGCCCAACTAGCAAGCCCAGAGGGGGGGGGGGTGAATGGGATTCTTAAACTTTGATTATCTAAACCTGTCAACACAAACATTCACACAAAAAACACTACATTTGACTGTTAGTGTTAGTAGGAAAGAAAAACACCAATCACAAACAAACAATCACACTACACAAGGATTTTATTCTGGTTCGGACCTCCTCTCCATAGGAGTCCTACGTCCAGTCCCTGAGCAACAACTCAGGATTCCACTACCCAAGGGTACAGTCCCCCTCAAGGACACTTATACATCCAGCCGCAGCTGGCCTTCTCTTCACAACCCGAAGAGGAATACAACACCCTGGAACCCAGGTCTTCCTTCAACACGAAGGGAATAAAACCACCTGTTATCAACAGATCTTCTATTCTCAGCACGAAGAGGAACAACACTGAAAAGTGTTAAAGAGAAGACAAGCCCTTAGACTAAGCTCATAGAACAATGCTTGATCTGAAGCAAGACTGAGAGAGAAAGATCTACAATGGAAGAATTCTCTCAGAACTCAAAAGGTGCTCTCCAAGGAGTTAAACAAGAATGCTGAGAGCGAGAGCTACACAAGAGTTGGAATGAAAATCGCTCTTCTATTAAGACTCTTTTGCATGAAATATTGCTTTTTCAAAAGTTGTGTCTCCAAGAGTCTTCAGACTTGAATATATATATCTTCTCTTAAGGAAGTAGTCATTGATATGTCTGTTGTCTCTATGCTCTGGTATTCGTTAGACTGCATGGTATTATAGAGCTTCCCATCAACGGTCCTTTACGTTCCATGCATGCAAAGAGAAGATCCTTCTCGATATCCTTTATCTTTCATTTTTTCCAACGTTGTACATCGTTGTGTTGTCAGAGACCTGCACACAATAAATGCTAAATGATAGACAGCTATGCTGTCTCTTGTTGTCAGTCAACGTTAGAACGAATATGCATCAAAATAGAAATGTCATTCTGCTTTCTAAAAGGATGTTTCCAATATAAGCATAGGAATAGAAGATATCTGAGCATGCATTGTGCAGTGAAATGTTCAGTCATAATAAATGCATGGATATCGGAGAAAAGCGAGGGAAGACTTTGACATTCAAAATATTTGAAATATGTTTAAATATCAAGTCATTATAGCTCATGAAATCATTGTAAGTATGACTTATGAAATCGTTGTGTGAATGAGTCGATGTTCATGTAAATCATTGCACATAAGTCGTTATACAATCATAACCAAATCGTTGTAGAGACAAATTGTTATAAGAGTATAAACAAATCGTGATGACAAGTCGTTATAACCAAATCGTTGTCTCACTTATCGAGTCGATGTAGTGATCAAATCGTTGTTTTGCTTTATCGAATCGTTACACAGACTAAGTTGTTGTTGTGACTTATCAAATCGTTACAACAAGAAAATTGTTGTGTAACTTATCAAGTCATTATGAAAGCCAAATCGTTGTGAAACCAAGTCATTGTTCTCACTTACCAAATCGATGTGAAACCAAGTCGTCGTTCTCACTTACCAAATCGATGTGAAACTAAATCGTTGTGAGAGAAAATCATTGTTCTCACTTATCAAATCGTTATGAGAAACAGAATCATTGTGAGAGCAAATCGTTGTTCTCACTTATCAAATCGTTATGAGAAACAGAATCGTTGTGAGAGTAAATCGTTGTTCTCACTTATCAAATCGTTATGAGAAACAGAATCGTTGTGAGAGCAAATCTTTGTTCTCACTTATCAAACCGTTATGAGAAACCGAATCGTTGTGAGAGAAAATTGTTGTTCTCACTTATCAAATCGTTGTGAGATCCAAATCGTTACGCCCACTATGTGAATCGTTGTGAGGTCTAAATCGTTACGCCCACTAAGCGAATCGTTGTGAGATCAAATTCGATATGCTCATTTATCAAATCCTTATGAAAATTAAATCGATAGAAGTAAGGAAATCATTATGAGACCAAAATTGGTATGACACTACAAATCCTTATGAGAATGAAATCAATATCGTTGTAGCATATAGAGAGTCGATGTGTACTTAGAGAATTTTTCTGCTCTGTATTTTAAATGCTACAAAGTAAGAAATACTTACATATTTTCTTTATTTCGCCTAATTTACTTTCTGTGCCTAAGCTTCATGAAAACTTGTTAGATGACACTTTATTGAAGTTTTGTTAATCACCAAAATAGATATATAATTCATAAACTTATATGGGGATGGACTGATCATCAATCTCCTCCTTTTCGGTGATGACAAAACATAACACAAAAGCATAGATGATTTGAAATAAATCTAAGTGAATTTCTGAAATGAAGTTAGAAGTGTATTTTAGAAACACAGATTTTTCTCCCCCTTTTTGTCATTAAGCAAAAAGATGCCATAATGAGACAAAGAAGAGAGAAAAGATAAATGATAGACAAAGATAGTGATTGAACTAATCTTGAGGGGGTACAGGAAGGTAGAAGGCAGGAGACAGAAGGGAGGCATGATGAGAAATGATTTCCCAAGCCTTAAGTTCCTGCTCTTCAAAGAATTGCCTAAAAACCCCACAAGCTACAGAATAGGAAGCCCCATGACAGGAACCATCCTCTGAGATGAAGTTTCCGCTGCTCTTCTAGGAACTGAGCATAGCGGTCTCTATCAAAGGAAACTTTGTAATGACTTGTTTTCCCAAAGCTTGCGTAGGAGAGGAACTGATCAATGGAGACTAGATAAAAAATCTACTTCTACTTCAGTTCTAGTCTCATGGCTACATAAACCTTGTACCTCATAACCCATACTGCAAATGGATCTCGAACAAGGTGAATGGAGTTCATGTCAAGAAATTCAGCAGCTGAAACAGAAGGTTTATGCTCTCTGGCTTGAGAGGCATTTAGATCATCAAGTTGCTGAGCTGACAGAGGGTAAAATCTGGCCCATTCTGCTGGAGATAACCTCTCGCATTCAGACAAGAGAGGGGCAAGAATGTCTGAACTGATATGGCCCTGAATGTACTCTCTAAACAAAAATCTATTGAAAGCAACTAGATTGCCTCTCTGCACATGAATTCTCCCCATGACTCTGGCAAAACGCTCAAAGATGATGGAGCCAACATCGGAGTCCATGATCAGAGAATGAAGAGGTGGGAGAAAGACCACCTCGGGTAACTTTAAAGTGGCAAAATCAACCCTGATGGCGTCGGTATGAGCATCATGGGAACCAAGAGAACTAATAGCTTGCCGAAATTGGCCAAGCTGAACTTCAGGTAAATTGTTGAGATAGCGATAGTTATTGAACATTTGAAAATGTCTGATCATTTTTATCTCTTTCTGAACAAATGGAGCCCAGGTGTCCTTGTGAAGAATTTGGAACCACTCAGATAGAGTCAAGGGGTGATCCCGGGGAGGGAACCTGGCTGACTTGGCGAGAAGAAATTTATTGTACAAGGTCTTGTTACCCCGAGCCCACTGCTCTTCACATTTGGCTTCAGTCATGGAGAAGATTTTTGACTATTCAGCCATGGATAGAGAGGTGAGAGGAAGAATGATAGTGAGATGATCCGAAAGGTTGAGATGTGGAAGACCAATAATGGTGGCAAAAGCGACTTTCTGAAGAAATTCTCTATACAACGGTTTGTTTTTATGATCTATTGTAAGAGAAAACAAAAGGGGTGGATAACAAGGTTCAGAAGAAATAGAATGAGTGGAAGTTAGTCTTCTTTTCTTGGGGATAGGGCTAGAAGAGCCTGTCTTATGAACATGAGTACTAACTTTCAGGACTGAACGAAGGATAGCTTCTTCAAATTCATCTTTGATGGCCCTTAGGAAGGGGGCATCAATTTGAGCACTCTCCGGAATAATAGAGATAAAGGAGGGGGGAGTAGGAGGATGAAGGAAGGGGTGAGTGGTAGTTGGAGGAACATCAGTTGGTCCATAGGAGGAAGGACCAGAAGAGGAAGCCCCAGCTAATGAGGAGGCTGGAGGAACCTCAAAAGAAGGAGGAGGTGGAGGAATGTGAGTGGAAGAAATAGGAGATGAGGAGGACTGGGAAGGAAAGGGTGTTGGAGAGGAAATGGTTTGGGAATGGGTTTTTTAAAGGTGGGAGGTGCTGGTGGTGCTGTGGAGGATGATGGTGGAGAAGGAGGGGTTGGAGTTGGAAGAGGAGAAGAAGCAGGGGGCTCCGGAGCTATAGCTCGCTCTTCTGCCCTGACAGGCTCGGCCACTGAATCCATTGGCTCTGATGACCCAGGGATATCTCCAACTGGCCCTGATGTCCCAGACTCCACAGCCTCAGCTGACCCTGCTGCTGCCACTTCTTCAATAGTTCTTGGCCCTGATGGCCCTGCTGGTTCTTCAGACATTGGCCCTGATGGCCGACCTTCATCAACAACTGATGGCCTTGAAGCCCCAGAGTGCTCTGCCTCCTTTGGCTCTGATGGCCCAACATTTTCTTGACTTGGCCCAGATGGCCCTGAGCTGCTAACAGGTGCTGTAGGAGGAGGTTGCACCTTTAAAGCATTGGAAATGACTGCTAGAGACTCCTTAAGGCTAAGGAGCTCACTCCTTAGCCAACGAAAGGCATTCCTAATCATGCCCACATCGTTAGCTACAGAGCTCTGGCTCATGAAGATTGATGATATATCAGACTGCACAGAGCATAAAATATTTCCTTCTTCATCCAATCTAGCAACTAAGGGCTTCAGATTGATCTTCAATTTCTTCTTCCTTAGTCTCTGATGTGACTTCCTGGTGAGTAAAGGGATCTCAGGAGCCACTCCTTTTCCTTTGTCACTTGCCCTAGTAGCGGGCTCCACATTATCAACATTTGTATTTTCTTCCTTCGAATCAGAGGGGCTTGTCAAGACACCTTCTTGATATTGATCCACTGGGGGGTTTTCAGTGCTCTCCCCCTAAACCTGAGCTTCCTTCTCAACAGATTGCTCCCCCTGAGCAGGAGCATCCTTCATGTGCACATTTTCACTGTGGCCTACTGCCACAATCTCAGAAACAATCTTTTGCTCCCCCTGAATGGGACTTCTTCCATAACACTGTCCTCAATGTGGCGTGGAGCCATAGCCCCTCTATCAACTTCTTCAGTCACCTTTCTTTTTCTTGATGAGTGCTGGGAATGGAATCCAGCATACTTCTAAGGACTGAAGCTACCATGGAAGTAGGGGTGACAACCTCTTCGACCTACCCAACGGGCTTAATGAATTCTTTAGGAATGTCCTCAATCATATGCTCACTGGCCACTAGCTCTTCAAGACTGACTACTGCTACATTTTCTTGGATATCTGCTTCTTCTGCTGCTTGTTCTTCTTGAGTCACTGAAATTTCGGCCCTGATTTCTTCCTGCTGCACTTGGACCACTGGCACTTCTGGCCTGGCAATCTCTTCCTCAACTTGAACTTCTGGTGCTGCTACTGCTGCCTCTTCTTAGACCTCTAGGACTTCACCAATAATGGTCTTGCCCTCTGCTGCTGAGGTCTTGGTCCACACACCACCAATAAGAGAGAATCCACTTTTCTTAAGATTCCTGGACAGGATAGCTTGGCCCATCTTCTCTGAGACTGCCCCATTCAAATTTACTCCAAAGTGGTAGAATATCTTGGTTAGCAAATGGGCATAAGGAAGAGATACATTTAACTTACTCTTCTTGTCCCAAACCTGAGCATTTGCAAATTTCATCCTTTCTATGATGATCTCTGCCATATTAATATTCTGGTTCTGGATGGCCCAGAACATCATGTCGGAATCTGCCTTGGTGCATGTGGAGAAGGTCGAACTCTTGGGCACCAGAATCTGACAAGTTGAACGCATTCAACTGATTAATGTCTATCTTCCCATCTTTCAGTTTGAACTCAGAACCAACAATCCCCAAGCCTTTCGCCTGAATGTCAACAGTGTGTACTCTACTGTGACTAGAGGTGGACACACCAAACAAGGACTCCAATAGCTCATACGTGATCCGAATCTGGGTTCCTTTGACCATGGATGTCAAAGACCCGTCTTCCTCAGACTTCAAACAGACATAAAAAGCTTTAACCAGGTCCGAAAAACTTGCCTCTGAGAGTGTTGCAATCTTGGTCCACTTCATTCTCTGCATAGCTGCCACGATGCTGTGCATCCCATTCTTCTCCAAATCATCCACGTCCACTGCCTTGTGCCCGCACAACTTGGTCTTCACAGATGTAAATCTTTCCTGCTGCTCTGTGGTGAGGAAAGCAGCCCCATAGCCCCCGACGAAGCCGAAAACTCCAGAAACGGCCATGGTTTTGAAAGGGAAAAAGTTCTGGATGGTCGTAAGGAAGATTGGAGCAAAAGCCCTCAGGAGATTTTTCGCAGGAAGGGATGGAAGTTTTGAAATCGAACAAAGTCGATGCCGGAGTTGATAGGGTTTATCATCTCAGGCAAGTTGAAAGAGATGAAAGCGGGAGGTGAATCGTTGTGACACAGATTTCGAGTTTTATCAGATAAAGATAAAGTGACTTTTGAGAGGATGGCGCCATAAATGCGGAAACGACAAACAGAGACAAGTTCGAGATGAATAAATACTTTTAAAATAATGAACCGTCACCGAAATTTATGATGCAAGCAATCTTTAAAGATTTCGCTTAATTTTAGGGGAGAGAACAGATAGTTGATGTTCTGAAATAATCATTATTTCAGTTATTTACAGATAAATCTATCACAAATTACACATGCCCAATTCCCTTCTAAGAGATGTAAATCTCTCTTCAGGTAAGGCTTTTGTGAAGATATCTGCTAACTAATTTTGAGTATCTATAAATAAAATGTCTATATTACCGTTAGTTACATGATCTCGAATGAAATGGTATCTAACCTCAATATGCTTTGTCCTTGAGTGCTGCACTGGATTTTTGGTGAGATTAATTACACTGGTGTTGTCGCACAGTAAGGGAATTGTCTTGATGTGTAGCCCATAATCCTCAAGTTCTGCTTAATCCATAGGAGTTGTGTACAATAGCTTCCAGCAGCCACGTACTCAGCTTCAGCTGTTGACAGTGCTATTGAATTTTGCTTCTTTGAGGACCAAGAAATCAAACATCCTGCAAGAAATTGACAACATCCACTGGTGCTTTTCCTATCTATCTTGCATCCAGCGTAATCAGCATCATAGTATCCTACTAAATTTATTTTACATGAATTTGGGTACCACAATCCTATATCATGAGTTCTTGCTAAATATCTAAAAATATGTTTGACACTAATTAAATGAGACTCTCTAGGGTCTGTCTGATACCTAGCACACATGCATACACTAAACAATATATCAGGTCTACTAGCTGTCAAATAAAGTAATGAACCTATCATACCTCTGTAGAGCTTTTGGTCTGCTTTCTTACCATCCTTGTCACTGTCTAATCTTGTAGATGTGCTCATTGGTGTTGACAGTGGCTTGGCATTTTCAAAACCAAATTTCTTTAGTAGCTCTTTGGTGTACTTGACTAGAAAAATGTGGGAGCCTTCTTTTCCTTGCTTGATTTGCAATCTGAGGAAATAATTAAGTTCCCCCATCATGCCCATTTCAAATTCTCCCTGCATAAGCTTTTCAAAGTACTTGCAAAGAGATTCATTAGTAGAACCAAATATTATATCATCAACATAGATTTGAACAAGTAACACATTTTTAACTTTAGACTTAATGAATAATGTGCTATCTACTCTTCCTCTAATAAAACCATAGTTTAACAAAAATACACTTAATCGTTCATGCCATGCTCTAGGTGCTTGTTTCAAACCATATAAAGCCTTGTGCAATTTAAATACATGATTTGGAAAATCAATATCATCAAAACTAGGAGGTTGTTCTACATAAACTTCCTCCTTTATGTAACCATTTAGAAAAGATAATTTTATATCCATTTGAAATAATTTTAAATCCAATGCTGATGCATAAGCAAGTAAAATCCTAATTGCCTCAAGTCTGGCTACTGGTGCATAGGTTTCATCGAAATCTATGCCTTCCTCTTGAGAATAGCTTTGAGCTACCAATCTGGCCTTGTTTCTAGTGATCACACCACTTCATCCAATTTGTTCCTGAACACCCATTTGGTGCCAATCACAAGATAATCTGATAGTCTTGGAACAAGGGACCATACTTGGTTTCTCTTGAACTGATTAAGTTCTTCTTGCATGGCTAATATTCAAGATTCATCAGACAGTGCTTCATTGACTGTCTTAGGCTCTATTTGAGATACAAAGTCGAAATAATCACATGGGATTACGTTACCTCTAGTTCTTACTCCAACTGACGGATCTCCAATAATGTTATCCAATGGGTGATCCTTCTTGTATCTCCATTCTTTTAGAAGATTATCATGAGATATATCTTTTTGTTGTAGATCTTCCAAGGGTGGATCTTCCTTGTCCTCGATGGATGTGTTCTTTAATTTCTTGGACAATTCATCTGGATCATCAACATCACTATCTACTTCCTTTCTCAAGGAAGGGTTAGTTTCATTAAAAATAACATGTACTTGTGGACGTCTCATTTCTGCACCGTCCCCAGCTGATCTCCGGACCTCCCAGGTGCTCACGGACGCCGCCGGACTCTCGTTGGCGATGAAGAGGTCTCCGGTTGACCTCGTTGACCCTCCGGTTGATTGAGTTGACTAGAAGGAGAACGAGGAAAACAAGCGAAATGGATGGGAGTATGTGATCGCCAGGGCCTTACCTGTGCCTAAGGAGTGATGTGGTCGCGCCGGAATGGTCACCTCGCGCAGCATATGGAGACGGGCCTTCAACTTCTCCTCCTTCGGCCGGCCAAAGGAGAAGAGCTCCGCGATCTTCTGCGTATCGTTCCTGCCACAAAACAAGACTCTATAAGACTAATGAAGAGTAGTAAATGCTCAAAACGTGAAGAAACAGCCCAAAGGGTGAGTCCCGTACTCGTTGCGGACTTGAGAAGAGGGGTGGCCAAACGCTATGACCACCCTTCTTCCCTCCGTTTTTGGTTGGGAAACCCCTTTCTAGGTGTATAGGGTGAGGACCTACGAACCTAGAGTGTGTGAGAAAGTGTGTGCAACATGCAAAAGTGCTAAAGAGTAAAAGAGAAAGAGAGAGGGAAGGAGGGAAAAGATCCTCGTTCGCAGGCGATGTAGCTCCTTGTAGGCTCCTCCAGCTCGGGAAGAAGCCTCCTGGACGTCCCTTGGAACGACCCGACCTCCCGGACCCCCCGCCAGGGGCCCGAAATTCGCGTCGCCACCCACAGATCCGAAGATCCGGAAGGGTTATATGAACAAGTCTAGTGAGATATGTACTGAATTCCAATAACTATAACAATCTGTACATTATACAAAAGGGTTGTACAACGCGTCCCAAGCAAAAGCACAGGTACAAGAAGAAAGGTGCAGTCCTTAAGGGGCATAACCCGAGAACATGCAAAACACAGCTCTCAGCTCACTCGGCTACAAGAGCTCACAACACTCGCTCTTACTGCTGCTGACAACAACACAGCGCCACAGCCGCCTCCGCAACCCGTCCGACACCGAGCTCCCGCGACGACGAGCCCCTAGTTGAAGGAAGTAGGGGGGTGAGCCTCGTGAACAAGGCCCAGTAGGGATTACCAGTCCCTCACCAGCAGAGCAGCAGGAACTCCGAAAATGGGAAACTACACTAGAAAACTGTAAAGCGAGTAACACCTACAGCATGGTACTATTGAGCAACGGAAGAGAACATCGCAACGCCACAACCACCAACCGAGGTCGGGCAATACACACGACTCTCACAGAAACCAACAGAGTCAAGCACAAAGCGGAAGCAGCGCTCGGCACACCTGCCGAGACCACGGAACAACCAAGTGAGAACGACGTCTCACCGCAAGCACGACCACCTCAGACCTCTACAAGGTCGAGGGCCCAAGCAGAACAACCCCAGGCTCCGGACACACCGTCAGGTCGGGAAGCTACACACGCCGGTGCCATCACAGGCTGGCACCCAAGAACGGGACCGCGGAAGCGAGAGAACACCGAAGTGAGAACCACCAGAAGCACGGGTCTGCCCAAGGCCAGACCAACGACGCCCACGGAAACTAGGCACAGTCGGGCTATAACCTCCGTGCAAGCTCGGGCAACGAGGAACACTTGGAAACGTCGTGAGGAAAACGTCGTCACAACAGCAGCAACCAAGCCACCGCCGCTAGCAGCCAAGAGGGGGACCCGCAGTCCACACGCTCTGCTCGCTAGCCTAGCTCCTGCCTCCGCCCCCGCGAAGGGCGAGACAGAGCCGCCACATAAACACATAACGCACGCAACCGAGGTGTTACACCAAGATGCGACGAGAAAGCGACGCACCCGGACGTCGCGACACAGATGACTGTCGCGGTGGACACCCACGCCTGGACGCGTCAGTGGCCAGTCATCCCACGACACTGGACGGAAGTCGGGACACCGGGTGTTACAATCCACCCCCCTTAAAACAATTTCGTCCTCGAAATTGGGACAAGCCCAACAAATCTCGAGGCACGAAACGAAGCACGGGGAGTAAACGCAAGACCAGTGAGAAAAAGCCACTAAGTCTCAACACGACTTCCTCGTGGCAACAATCGCACCACCAAACACGCGCGGAACTCACGAAGCCGGAAAACCCACGGCTCACACAACGGGCTCTAAACACCACGGAGAGCACAGAATCGAAGACCCAACGGCTCACAACATGCTCCAACGCTCCGAGAGCACTAAGCCAAGAAAACAACGGCTCACTCCAGCCACACGTGGGGTGCCCAAATGGAACGACAACCCCACCGGTGCCGAGCAACACCAAATTCGGCCCGAACAGCGGAAAACACCAGCCGAAAACTACACGGTTGCAGTCACCAACAGACCTCATTGTTGGGACCAACCCACCAGCAACTCACTCTGTCGCCACCAAGACCCGACAGAGGACGCAGTTGCCAACAGCACGCAAGAAACACCTGAGAACCAACCACAAGTCTCAGGGGAACAGCCTTACGCTACTAGAAGTAGCTAGCATCGGTCACCAGCCCAACCGAAAATCCACACGAGCGACGAGAACCAGAGCAACATCGCGCTCGCAGAGAATCCACAACACACGGAACAACGACCACTGTCACCGCTAGGTCTCACCCAGACCTTCCTCACGGTCCAACAGGGACAGCAACGCACGCGGAGGGACCCTCAACACGCGGAAACGACATCCTCTGTCACCACTAGGTCTCACTCAGACCTTCCTTGTGGCCCAACAGGGACACCAAACGCACGCAGAGCCACAAAAACTGGGAGCTACACGCTCCACAATGTGGCACACCGTGCCGAAAAACACGGAAGATGTCTGAGGTTAAGCCACAACCGGACACCTCACAACGCCGACAAATCACATGGTCGAGTACTAGCAAGCCGATAGACATCACTATCACCGCACGAACCAACAGGAGACTCCGCCATCGGCTTCCAGACTCACCAACACCACGCACAACCACACGAGAAGCAAAACAACCGCAGAGGTCGAGGACAACACGTCGACCTCAGAAGGACCCAAACCGAAGCAGGGTACCACAACCGAACACACTCGCTCCCAAAGCAAGAGGGAAACTCAGACACATGCTACGACCCAAGCCTGGCGTACCACCGATAGGGCTACCTAGACAAGGCAAAGCAGCCACCCCGCAGCGGTAACGGTACAACCACAAGACTCGGGCTAGCACACGTGCCCCAGAGGCGGAAAGCTTAACGCCTCCAACACCGAGCGAAGTCGTGAAACGACGCACAAATCTCACGATCAGGCACACGACACATCACAAGATGCTACCACAAGATCCAGGAGCCACCCAAGGTACAACACAATGCACCAAGGCTCCAGACGGCACACAACCGAAACACTCGAGCACGAGCACGTGGTGCTACCACAAACACCAAAAGTAAGCAAAGTGCAACACTGGTGCACCAGCGGCCGAAACAACACCACAGGCCAACGGAAAGGACTCTTTACAGAGGCTTGCCGAAAGCCACACACAAAGGACGCAAGCCTGAAAGGGCACAACAGGCCATGCCGACCCCAGCCCCTTTGAGGCACAAAGACACGATGCATCGCGAAAATGCTGAAAGTGCAGCACACGCAACTGCACCACCGGCCCAAGACAACATAGGGCCCACCGAAGGGGACTCTCCACCAGAGACCCACAACAGAAGCACACGGGAAGCCGACAACTTCTTCAAGAGCGCAACAACCATGTCGGCTCCAAAAAGCACACCAAAACACGAAGCACCGACTCTGCCACACAGGGAGCGAAAACCACAGCGACTCCCTAGCGCGCAAGAGCAGGAAGGAACCACCTCTATCACGACCCGATAGAGGGGCCAAACACCAATACGGCGACGCAAACTGTCTCCAGGGCACAAGCCGAGGCACCATCGAGCGCACACCGGAACAACGCTTGCACAAGCAAGCCAACCACGAAAACCCAATGCACAGTGGAACGATACTCACGGAAGCAATCCAACACGAACAAACACCACTTTGCACTAAACCGACAGGGACCCAAGGCCCCAACTGTTTAGGCAGGTAGCAAAAACCCATCTCGCAACGACAAACGGCACGAACAGGTCCACCGACCCACGGTGCCACAAGAAAACGTCGGTACGAGGGGAGCAACCAACTCAACCCAAAAACAACTCCAGGGAAGGTGACTCCACCAAAAGGTCGCAACGATGCGCACCCCGGCAACACAACACCAAAGTGAAGCACCACCACCCCGAGCAACCGATGAAAAGCAGAGGAAGGAGACACGCACGAGTCTCTTCCATATGTGAGAGGCAAAACCACAATGTGAGACTGACACTTCCATAAGAAGCACAGCCCGCCAGACACCGACGGCACTCACCAGACCACCATCTGTAAGAGCACGCCGGGCGTGAGAAACGAAGCAACCCAATCAAGCCACGGGGACACACAAGTCCCGCCAGCGCAGCCGAGAAACTTGGAAATGAACGACGAGACAAGCTGGCCAACGCAGCAGCCAGACGCACGGCCAAGCGCACAACACCTTGACCGACAGCGCCCAGGCAGACTGTAACACAGACAGTCTGACCGGCAACAACGACAGCTCATCTCCACCGAGAGAGCAGCGACAACCAAACAGCACGAAACAGCTTTGGGGAGAACCTCCACCAAAAGCGCCAAGAGCCATCCTGGGAGAACCTCACTAGGACGCAGCTCAATCAAACGGCACACTTCGAACCACAAGGCAACACAACGGTGGCCCAAAACGAACGCAAAGCACTCCTGGGAAGAACCTCCACCAGAAGCGACAAAGGGCGATCCTGGGAAGAACCTTCACCAGAATGCACAGTCCAAACAACCAAACAACATGAACCATCAGAGAGGATTCTGCAGCCAGCAGAACTGCAGAAACAACACAAACCGGTCCTGGGAGAGCCTCACCAGAACCACCAAGGCACCGTTCTGGGAAAAACCCTCCAAAACACACCAGCCAAATCGACAGCACACCTCAGACTCTGAGGTAGCATGGCAACAACAGAAACGAGCGCGAAATAGTCCTGAGAGAAACACTCACTAGGACAACAACAAATAGTTCTGGGAAACCTCACCAGAACACAGGGCAACCAAGCGATGCACCTCAGCCTCGAGGGCAGCGCAACAACAACCAGAAACAGGCACAACACAGTTCTGGGGAAATCTCACTCCCGCCAGAACCAACAGAGAAGAACTCCAGGAGCACCTCACTAGAGTTCACAACCCGTCAGCACCAGGCTGACAACAACCACAGACAAGTGTCGCAGCGCTCAACTAGCGGTGCAACACGGCACACAAAGCACCTGCTCAGCTCGGCGTCCCGAGCACAGTGCACAACGGCGCACAGGTACACGAGGCCAAATACACAACAACGACAACACACACCCCAACAACAAAGGGGCAGCCAACAAGGCAGAGACACCTTCCACCGGTTCCACAGACCACAACTCTGCACCGGTGAAGGCCCAACAACATGCAGGCTCTCTCAGCCTCAGCGGCACGCACACACCCAAATGCCGGAGACGACCAGGAGCACTGCACCTGGACTTGCCTGCAAGTGTCCTCCATACGGAAAAGACCACTGCCGCGAGTCCAGCGCCAACCGCGCCGCTACGGCACGAACACGCCGAGCGACCACACTCATCACGCACGCGGCACAGCAACAACTGCAACTTGCAGCACGCGCACGAACTTGCAGGAAAACCGCACACCTGCAAAACAATCAAAGGCACAAGCCTAACACTAGTCGGACGGTGTCAGCAGCGCACTAGTACCCTTCTTTGGGACAGCTATAGTTATCAATTCCTTACAAATCTCAGTAGACTCCTCGCTCTGATACCAACTGTAACGACCCGACCTCCCGGACCCCCCGCCAGGGGCCCGAAATTCACGTCGCCACCCACGGATCCGAAGATCCGGAAGGGTTATATGAACAAGTCTAGTGAGATATGTACTGAATTCCAATAACTATAACAATCTGTACATTATACAAAAGGGTTGTACAACGCGTCCCAAGCAAAAGCACAGGTACAAGAAGAAAGGTGCAGTCCTTAAGGGGCATACCCCGAGAACTTGCAAAACACAGCTCTCAGCTCACTCGGCTACAAGAGCTCACAACACACGCTCTCACTGCTACTGACAACAACACGGCGCCACAGCCGCCTCCGCAACCCGTCCGACACCGAGCTCCCGCGACGACGAGCCCCTAGCTGAAGGAAGTAGGGGGGTGAGCCTCGCGAACAAGGCCCAGTAGGGATTACCAGTCCCTCACCAGCCAGAGGAGTAGGAACTCCGAAAACAGGAAACTACACTAGAAAACTGTAAAGCGAGTAACACCTACAGCATGGTACTACTGAGCAACGGAAGAGAACATCGCAACGCCACAACCACCAACCGAGGTCGGGCAACATACACGACTCTCGCAGAAACCAACAGAGTCAAGCACAAAGCGGAAGCAGCGCTCGGCACACCTGTCGAGACCACAGAACAACCAAGTGAGAACAACGTCTCACCGCAAGCACGGCCACCTCAGACCTCTACAAGGTCGAGGGCCCACAACGCAGAGAGAGGCAGTGAGACAAGGACTGTCTGGTCTGCGTCAGGAACTCCAAACACCTCGACGTCTCAGACCCAGACAAGAGAGCTCTACAAACGACTCATCGCCGCTGCCCAAACCTCATTTTCCCCTCAGCTCAGAGTCCGCTCACGTGGGCTGCCAACTCGAGCACACTCGTAGCCCGGAGTACTCCCTCAACAGGCTCCCGAGGATGGGGGTCCCAGGAAACAGAGACAACCTCTAAATGGGACAAGCCCTCAAGTGTAGAGCATCGGGTGAAAAGAGAACAGGCGGGGCAATCACCACAAAAACGGTACAACTGACTTGTAACCAAGACAAGCCCAGCAGGCACGGGCACACACAGCACCCCTTCAGGAAAACCCCGGAGGGGCCGTCGGCCAACGCCAGCACACACGGCACGGCACGAGAAGTCGGAACACCGCGAGGCAGAACAAAAGCCAGAACAACCTGATCGTGACCACAGGTGTGTCGCCTTCAGAACAGGAAGGCGACAGCCAACCTGTCGCTACCAGGTCATGACGACCAGGGGGCCGCCTTCTGACCTGAACACGACATATAGACCTGTCGCGTTCAGCATCAGAAGGCCGGACCTCAAGAGGGGCCATTGGCCCGCAGCCAAACGGCATGGAGGCGAGAAGGCGACCAGGGCATCGTCGCTACCCCAAAAGGTAGAACGCGACGACTGCCTTGTCGCAACCCCGAAGGCGACAGCCAAGGTGCCGCCTTCAGAACAAAACCCGGAACTGAAGGGCAAAGGGGAACGCGACGGCCAACCTGTCGCTACCCGAAGGCGACAGGTTGCTCGTCGCCTCTAGACTGGTATCGCGACAGCCACCCTGTCGCAATCACAAGCTGAGCCCCAAACGGAGAATGGGGGCCAACCATGGTCACCCCAAGCTACCACACAAGCACACACGGGGAGGGGAGCATGGGGAAAGCTGTAAATCTAACTACAAAACCCCGAGGGCTCCCGATCCACCCGGATGGGAGAGGGCACAAGAAATCCCTACCTTAGAACGGA
Organism: Colocasia esculenta; assembly: GCA_014218235.1. NCBI lineage: Eukaryota > Viridiplantae > Streptophyta > Magnoliopsida > Alismatales > Araceae > Colocasia > Colocasia esculenta. Next base: position 47,325,670 of record CM024757.1, read on the forward strand.
GAAACCACCCCACGAAGGGGCCCTCGCGTCGGATGGCTGCCTCCTCCTCGCTCCACGCACGCACCACCGCTCCGCACGAGCTCCCGGCCGCTCCAAAGCACCGGATCGCCGGAGGGAGCCCTCCACCGCCTGAGAAGAGGGGAAAAGGGAGAGAGAAAGAAAGGGGGAAGAAAGGAGGGGCCAACGGCCTTAAGCCCTCGGAGCCTGAGAACGCGACAAGATCCCTATCGCGTTCCCAACAGGAACGCGACACCCCACATGTCACCTTCTCAAAAGTTCCGACAAGACCTCTGACAGGCCGACAGGTGCCAGACCACGTGTCGCGTGCACAGGTGCCTCAGGTGAACGCGACACCTGGCACGTCGCCTTCACACCCGCGATGCGGACACGTGGCACACAGCCACAGCAACAACCGGAACGGGACACAGGGCCTGTCGCCTTCCCAACCAGAAGGCGACAGGGAACATGTCGCGTTTAGAACGCGACACCCCTGCCCGACTCGATCCCAAGATCAACGCCAAGGCACACAGAACCCGAGGTGTTACACCAAGATGCGACGAGAAAGCGACGCACCCGGACGTCGTGACACAGATGACTGTTGCGGTGGACACCCACGCCGCGACACCAACGCGTCACCCAGCCTGGACGCATCAGTGGCCAGTCATCCCACGACACCGGATGGAAGTCGGGACACCGGGTGTTACATCCCCACTCGTGAGAGGAAGAAGAGGAAGACTTGATGTAACTTGGGATGCAACTTTCTCTCTCTTCCTTCAAAGGGGCAGCATATGGACATCCAGCCTCTCTCCCCTTGCTTAGAGGGCTCTAGGGGGTGTTAAATAGACTGTGAGCTCGAGCTCAGCTGCCTTGGATGCTCAAGTGTGAAGAAACACACTTGTACACATGGCAATCCAAGTCTAAAGGCTCCAAGCAATGGGGAGAGGCCACATAGGATTTTTACTGGGTCAAGGGACTGCCAAGGTGGCCCATATGCCCGTTGGGAACGGTCCCATGCGGTGCATGGGCGAGAGAAAGGCGCTAGTGGGCTATATTCTCGAGTCAGTTGCGCAAACCAGGTAAACCATATTGACATCAAGTGCTATTGCCGCCAACACCATGCAGACGTCCAGGGATGTGGACGTCAGTATGGGTCAACGTCAAGGGGGCATGCCGCCAACCAGTAGTCGGCGGCCATCAATGCTGCCGTCTACATGGTATTCTAGGCAAGTCAATAAATGGTCAAAGAAGGCTTAGTGGGCCAAAAGAGCCTTGCGGGAGATGGGCCAAATCTCGCGTCTACAGTACTGTTTGTTCAATTAGTAAACTATGCTTATTAAATACTCTATAATGTTTGAGTTTAGAAGCATACCCCATAAAAATACCTTCATCGAATTTGGAGTCTAGCTTACTAATATCCCTTTTTCTATTGATGTGGATGAAGCATGGACATCTAAAAGTTCTAAAATGACTAATTATTGGCTTCTTCTGCTTGAATAGCTCGTATGCAGTCTTCTTCAGGATTGGCCTAATCATCACTCTATTGATTATATAGCAAGCTGTGTTGATGGCTTCGGCCCAAAAATACCTTGGTAAATTATATTCTGACAACATTATCCTTCCCATATCCGATAAGGTTCTGTTCTTCCTCTCAGCAACTCCATTTGCTGAGGTGTCCTTGGTGCTGAGAAATTATGTTCTATTCCTTGATCATCACAGAACTTTGCAAATCGTTCATTCTGAAACTCTCCTCCGTGATCTGATTGAATGCTGACAATGCTATACTTCTTATCTTTCTGAACTTTCTTGTTGAAGTTAACAAAACTATCAAATGTGTCATCCTTGTGCTCCAAGAAAGATACCCAAGTAAATCTGGAATAGTCATCCACTATGACGAATCCAAAGTTTTTTCCTCCAAGACTTGTGGTCCTCATTGGCCCAAATAGATCCATATGTAGAAGTTCTAAGGGTTTAGAGGTTGTTACCACTGACTTTGATTTGAAAGATGATTTAATGTGCTTACCTTTTGCACACGGTTCATAGAACCCTTTCATTTTGGTGCTTACTTTGGGCAGACCTTCTACTAGATTTCTCTTGATTAGCTTTCTGATCCCATCCATGCTACAATGGCCCAATCTTCTGTGCCAGAGTTCAATTGACTGCTCTTTGTTTGCTGCAAGACATATGTCCTGATCATTTAACTCGTTTAAATGAAGCACATACAAGTTCTTTTCTCTGCTTGCTTCAAACACAACTGCACCATTTTTCATGATACTGCACTTTGACTCTTGAAAGTTAATTTGATGCCCTTTGTCACACAGCTGGCTGATGCTTATAAGATTGTGCTTGAGTCCTTTTACACAAAGTACATCTTCAATAATGATTTTTCCTTGACTCCCAATTGATCTGCAACCTATTACTGTCCCTTTTCCATTATCACCATATGTCACTGTGCCTTCTTCGGCTTCGAGGTGAGAGAACAGCTACCTATTGCCAGGCATATGCCTTGAGCACCCGCTATCTAGGTACCACTTAGATGCTCGAAGGCTTTCCTGTAATGGAAACACTAAACTTTAGGTACCCAAGTTCTTTTGGGTTCTGGTTGGTTAGTATCATCATTTTTCTTCTTAATTATCCATCTTTTATGTTTAGTTGGACATGTTATTTTAATATGACCTAATTTGTTGCAGTAGCTACAGCAAGATATTTTACTTATTTTTTCAGTTGGAATATATTTAAAGTTTGACTTATATGCAATGTCTTGTTCGGCTACAAATTTAGGTGTTGGATATATTTTAGGATGTACTACTATTTCTTCATTATCAGGAGGGGTGTATCCTAAACCATATTTCTTCTTTCCTGATCTTCTACCTCCTTTAGTATTAATGTTGTTTTTCCATTTGTAAATTTTTCTAACGCACTGGATAATTTTCATTTTCTTCTGTTAGTGTGTTAATTTCTTGATTTAATTTACTTACTGTTTCCTGGTTTTCCAGTTTTGTTATTTGTTCATTTTTACTTTTCAAATCTTCACACAATAGTTCGTTCCTTCTTTTTAGTTCGGTAACTTGCCTTTCCAGTTGCTCATTTTTAGATTTTAGATCTGAATTAGTATTTTCTAAACATGCATGATTTTTCTTGCTAACTTTTAATAATTTACATACATCTTTATATTTACTGTATAACTCATTAAATGCAACTTCTAAACTATCAGATTCAGATTTGTTATAAGAAGTAAAGGAGGCGTCAGAGGTTACCTTTTCCTTGACATTTGCCATGAAGGCCAAGTTGGCCTTTTCTTCTTATTCTTCGCATGAACTTGACTCACTGTCTGAGCCGCTGTCGTTGTCCCAAGCTGCTGCCATGGCCTTCTTCTTGTATTTTCTGAATTTTCTAGTTGAATCTTTCTTTCTGACTTCAGTCTTCTTTAGTTTTGGACACTCGGCCTTGATGTATCCCGGCTTCTTGCACTCATAGTAGATAGGCTCAGCTCTCTTTGTGTCTTTGCCTTCGCCCTTCTTGAAGTCTTTGCTCTTCTTGAAGTATCTCCTTCCATATTTGTACTTCTTCTTTGCAAGTATGCGTTGTAATCTTCTAGATAGAAGCACTTCTTCATCATCACTGTCTTCATTGCTGACTTCATCCTCAGATTCTTCGTCAGAGCTACCTTTGTAGCCTTGAGAGCATTGCTGTGCTTTTTCCTGCTTGAGGATTCCGAGCCTCTCTATGTTGATCTCATGAGCCATGAGTGACCCAATGAGTTTCTCTAGTGACATTCTCTTTAGGTCATTTGCCTCTTCTATTACTGTCACTTTAGGAGTCCACGAGGCTGGTAGGGATCTTAAGATCTTTCTGACCATATCTCCCATTTCGTAGCTTTTTCCAAGACCATCCAGCCCGTTTGTGATGTCTGTAAATCTGCTGAACATCTGAGTTATTGACTCTCCTGGCTGCATCTGGAACCTTTCGTACTGTGTCACCAGAATGTCTATTGTCGTCTCTTTTACTTTATCTATGCCTTCGTACGTAATTCTAAGCTTTTCCCACACTTCCATCACTGATTTGCAGGCTGAAACTCTATTAAACTCTTTCTTGCGAAGCGCGCAACATAATATGCTCTTAGCTTTACAGTTGAGAGAGATCTTCTTTCTATCATCTTCTGTCCAGTTTTGTTTGTTGTTTAGTACAACTAGATCGCCTTCTTCTATGACGGACCATATTTGAAAATTGAATCCTTGTAGGAAGTACTCCATCCTGGTCTTCCAGTAGGTATAGTCCTCACCATCAAATAGAGGGGGTCGGTTTACTGACTGACCTTCAATACTCCCTTGAGCTGCCATTAAATCTTTTCACTTCAGATCGTTGGATCTTCTTTGTCGAAGAGACTTTATCTGATACAACTTGTTGCCCAGCTAGCAAGCCCAGAGGGGGGTGAATGGGATTCTTAAACTTTGATTATCTAAACCTGTCAACACAAACGTTCACACAAAAACACTACGTTTGACTGTTAGTGTTAGTAGTAAAGAAAAACACCAATCACAAACAAACAATCACACTACACAAGGATTTTATCCTGGTTCGGACCTCCTCTCCATAGGAGTCCTACGTCCAGTCCCTGAGAAACAACTTAGGATTCCACTACCCAAGGGTACAGTCCCCCTCAAGGACACTTACACATCCAGCCGCAGCTGACCTTCTCTTCACAACCCGAAGAGGAATACAACACCCTGGAACCCAGGTCTTCCTTGAACATGAAGAGAATAAAACCACTTGTTACCAACAGGTCTTCTCTTCTCAACACGAAGAGGAACAACACTGAAAAGTGTTAAAGTGAAGACAAGCCCCTAGACTAAGCTCATAGAACAATGCTTGATCTGAAGCAAGACTAAGAGAGAAAGATCTACAATGGAAGAATTCTCTCAGAACTCAAAAGGTGCTCTCCAAGGAATTAAACAAAAACGCTTAGAGTGAGAGCTACACAAGAGTTGGAATGAAAATCGCTCTTCTATTAAGACTCTTTTGCATGAATGATTGTTTTTTCAAAAGTTGTGTCTCCAAGAGTCTTCAGACTTGAATATATATATCTTCTCTTGAGGAAGTAGCCGTTGATATGTTCGTTGTCTCTATGCTCTAGTATTCATTAGACTGCATGGTATTATAGAGCTTCCTATCAACGGTCCTTTACATTCCATGCATGCAAAGAGAAGAACCTTCTCGATATCATTTATCTTTCATTTTGTCCAACGTTGTACATGGTTGTGCTGTCAGAGACCTGCACACAATAAATGCTAAATGATAGACAGCTATGCTGTCTCTTGTTGTCAGTCAACGTTAGAACAAATATGCATCAAAATAGAAATGTGATTCTGCTTTCTAAAAAGATGTTTCCAATATAAGCATAGGAATAGAAGATATCTAAGCATGCATTGTGCAGTGAAATGTTCAGTCATAATAAATGCATGGATATCGGACAAAAGCGAGGGAAGACTTTAACATTCAAAATATTTGAAATATGTTTAAATATCAAGTCATTATAGCTCATGAAATCATTGTACGTATGACTTATGAAATCGTTGTGTGAATGAGTCGATGTTCATGTAAATCGTTGCACATAAGTCGTTATACAATCATAACCAAATCGTTGTAGAGACAAATCGTTATGAGAGTATAAGCAAATTGTTATGAACAAGTCGTTATAACCAGATCATTGTCTCACTTATCAAGTCAATGTAGTGATCAAATCGTTGTTTTGCTTTATCGAATCGTTACACAGACTAAGTCGTTGTTGTGACTTATCGAATCGTTACAGCAAGCAAATTGTTGTGTAACTTATCGAGTCGTTATGAAAGCCAAATCGTTGTGAAACCAAGTTGTTGTTCTCACTTACCAAATCGATGTGAAACCAAATCTTTGTTCTCACTTACCAAATCGATGTGAAACCAAATCATTGTGAGAGCAAATCGTTGTTCTCACTTATCAAATCGTTATGAGAAACAATATCGTTGTGAAAGCAAATCGTTGTTCTCACTTATCAAATCGTTATGAGAAACAGAATCATTGTGAGAGAAAATCGTTGTTCTCACTTATCAAATCGTTATGAGAAACCGAATCGTTGTGAGAGCAAATCGTTTTTCTCACTTATCAAATTGTTGTGAGGTCAAAATTGTTACGCCCACTAAGCGAATCGTTGTGAGGTCGAAATCGTTACGCCCACTAAGCGAATCGTTGTGAGGTCAAAATCGTTACGCCCACTAAGCGAATCGTTGTGAGATCAAAATCGATATGTTCATTTATCAAATCCTTATGAAAATTAAATCGATAGAAGTAAGGAAATCGTTATGAGACCGAAATCGGTATGACACTACAAATCCTTATGAGAATGAAATCAATATCGTTGTAGCATATAGAGAGTCGATGTGTACTTAGAGAAATTTCTTGCTCTGTATTTTAAATGCTACAAAGTAAGAAATACTTACATATTATCTTGATTTTGCCTGATTTACTTCCTGTGCCTAAGCTTCATGAAAACTTGTTAGATGACACTTTATTGAAGTTTTGTTAATCACCAAAATAGATATATAATTCATAAACTTATATGGGGATGGACTGATCATCAACTAATAGTAAGAATTTTATCCTGGTTCGGATCTCCTATCACAAGGAGTCCTACGTCCAGTCCCCAAGCAACAACTTGGGATTTCACTAACAAGGGTACAGTCCCCCTTAAAGACACATACACATCCAACCGCAGTTGGCCTTCTCTTCTCTACCTGAAGAGGCACAAAACCACCTGATGCAACAGTTCTTCCTTCTTACCGAAGGGAACAATCACCCACTCCACAACAGGTCTTTTCTTCACACACGAAGAGGAACACTCAAGAGAATGAGTAAAAGGTGGATGGCCCCTAGACCAAGCTTATAGAGATTGCTTGATCTGAGGCTGAATCTGAGAGACTAAGGTTTACACAGAATGAGGGTCTCTCAGATCTACACAAGCTCTTAAAGACTAAACAGGTTGCTGTGGAGAGCTAGAGCTGAAGACTAATTCGAGTGAACACACGAGCTCTTCTTTCTTGTAGGTGACTGAGTTGTTCAAGCTATTTAAAGGTTGATCAAGTTATGCTTCATGGAGTCACCAGTCTTCTATTTATCTTCTTTAAAATATTTGAACCATTGAAGTATCTGTTGTCTCACATCTTCATGCATGTTAGAGTGTCTGGTCTGATGTGTGGAGTAAGAGAACCTGCAGCCATTAAATGCGGATTGTCTGAATCTCTGCTTGCTTCTGTCAGGTTGACAGGTCCAACGTTGTAACGTATGTGTCTACCGGAACCCTGCACACCATAAATGCTGAAGCATAGACAACTCATCTTTGTCTAAACTGTCAGTCAACGTTAGTAGTTATGCTTTAAGAAGATATACTAAAAAGGAAATTCCATTCTGTCATCCTAAAAAGCTTTACTTTATGAAACATGATTATGGTAAACATAAGATATATCGTGCAGAGATATTGTACCAACACAATAAATGTTAGAGAGCATAGGATACAACATGGTTCACGGGAAGACTAGAAATCCGCAGAGATTTGAAAAATATATTTGAATATCATGAGGACTAGAATATATTCAAGATTATCTCACAAAGGATTTAAATAGAAATATTCAACAGTTGTCTAAAACATATTCGTTATTGAGAGTGAGTTGATGCTTTAGAGACAGTCTGTGAGCTATAAGAGTCAATGTAAATATGAAATCGATATTGAACCATAATTCATGTGAGAATGTAATCCATGTTGACATGAAGTCGATGTGAACATAATCCATGTATACATGTAATGAAATCGATGTTCTTTACAATGTCGTCGTTTAACTGAAGTCGGTGTTTAAGTGAAGTCATTGTTGTATTGAAATCGATGTTTAAATGAAATCATTGTTGAATCGAAATCGTAGTTCTGGTGAAATCGATGTTTGACACGAAGTCGTTGTTCAAGTAAAGTCGATGTTCCTTATGAAATCGATGTTCTACTAAAATCGATGTTTACATTAAATCGTTGTTGAAACGAAGTCGATGTATAACTGAAATCGATGTTCTAGATATGAAGTCGATGTAGAACCGAAATCGATGTTCTAGACATGAAGTCGATGTAGAATCTGAAATCGATGTTCTAGATATGATGTCGATGTAGAACCGAAACTGATGTTCTAGACATGAAGTCGATGTAGAATCCGAAATCGATGTTCTTGATATGAAGTCAATACTTAAGTGAAATCGATGTTCTCTATGAAATCGATGTTTAAGTGAAATCGTTGTTCCATATGAAATCGATGTTTAAGTGAAATCGTTGTTTCCATATGAAATCAATGTTTAGGTGAAATCGTTGTTTCCATATGAAATCAATGTTTAAGTGAAATCATTTTTTCCATGTGAAATCAATGTAAAACAAAATCGATGTTCAATATATAAAGTCGATGCTCTACTAAGGACTTCGTTGTTTAAGTGAAATCGATGTAGCAGTAAAACAGTAATCGTTGTGAACTGTTAATGGAAGTCAATGTATACTTAGACAAATCATATGCAATGAACGTCAAGTAACAGTGAGTTTAGATGACTTACTGAGTTTGTTTACTTTGATACTTGATGATAAACATCAGAAAATGATGTTAGTCAATAATTTTCAATGTTTTGTTAATCACCAAAAATACATATAATAAATATCAGATTATATGGAGATGGACTGATCATCAATCCCAAGGTATGAGAAGAGGGTGTTTTGGGAACATAGGCCCCAGCATCGACCTCTAGATTGGAAGACTCCTTGGCGGGATCCGACGGTTGAGCGTCGGGCCGAGCAGCCTCCAGGAGAGACGTCCTTGTCTCGGAAGGATGAGGTGAGACCGCTCCGGATAACTCCGAAGCAGAGATGTTCTCGGAAGGAGAACCTCTAGATGAGGAAGAGGAAGAACTGTACGAGGTAGAGCTCATGGCTTACCTCTGATGGGAAGTAGCAGAGAACAGGAGATGAATGCTCAGACGTCGGCACGAAGGTCATCAGCACGTCGACTAGTCATCTGAAGGATGCTCGCGCATGAGAGTAAGGGTGGTTTTTCAGTAGCAGACCCCGCTATTTATAGTGTTTGGGGGCCGATTAGATCCAACGATGGATAATCATCGACGAAAATAGCGGTTCAGATCTTAACACATGGCGCTACTGGATTGGCCACCGAGCGTTGCCTCTGATTTCGATCGGTGCGGGAGACGAGGAGTCCCATGATGGTGCGCGGGAGTCGAGGAGGTGACGTGACGGTTAGCATCTCTGCACAGTAGTCGAGGAGACCTGATAGTACGGTGCAGTGAAGACCAGTGCTGACAGCTTCACGATGTGACTGATGGCAGGCCGACACTGATAGTGTGACGATGTGGTGCAGAATAGGACACGTGGTCTGGCACAGTTACGTGGCAAGGCACATATTTTTATTCATTGAACAGCTTCACCTCGGCTCAATTCCCAGTTCAACGTGAACCTGGGGGGCCAGTATTGTGGGATGTTCCCAGCAGGTCGGCTGAATCCTCGGGCTCGACCAACCTCATTGAATATATAGGTCGACGTCCCTTCGTGGAGCGGGGGGACCATTTGCACCGTTTTAATCCATTGACCCTGGTCGGCAAGATCAACCTCCATTCACACCTTGGGCCAACTTCTTCAGCTCGGCCGGAATGTTTTTCTCGACTCATATTTAGCCGACCTAGAGCCCGACATGCTCGCGGGTGTCCCGGAGCATGGCTCACGTGACTGACAGTGCAGTAACAAATGAGGTATGGTGTAACGCCCCTCTTGGACCCAGTACAGTTGTTCCAACTCCCATTGGATCCAATAGAGATATTACAGTGGAAAATAACCAACAATAATCGGTTCAGATTGAGATATTCATAAATCACAATTTAAATTCCAACAAGTTGCAACGGAATATGGAACTAAATTTCTTTCAATCAACACTGTATCCAAATATCAAGTCTAAAGCATAAAAAAAGAATTACAATAGTTCGAAGTTATAACAGTTCATAAGTCCAAATACATAATGCTCAAAGTACAACTTATTCTCACATACATAGTCTCTCTCAACACACACACAAAGAAAAGAACTACGCCTCCACGTCCTCAAGCTCTGAGTCAGAGTGTACTAACTCCTGAGTATCCTCAGTCTCTCCTGAAGTGTTAATCAAGTGTGAGTCTACTAGACCCAGCAAGCAACAAGGAAAGATAGTTCAAGATTTATCATATATTAAATTTTAAAACATGATAGCATATTTCCTTTCTCATCCTTGATACCATATAACTCTTCCTATCAACATGCTCTAATTCATTTGGCAATCACTCTTTACATGGCATGGTTATTTATCATGAAGAATAAAACAATTCCATGTAACATGTGGCTTACATCCCATAATAAAACAAATGATTTAAACATTTTCATGTGGCATGGCATATAGTCAAAGTCTTATATGATGTGTTCAATGTCATGTAGTATGTATTCAATTTCAAGTAGCATGTAATCCATATCATGTAACATGTAGTTCATATCTTGTAGCATGTAGTCAATTATCATATAGCATGTAGTCAAATAGCATGTGACATGTAGTTCATTTATCATGTAGCATGTAGTTCATTTATCATGTAGGAATAGTTGCCAAGACATAGCCTCACTATTAATAGAGATCATGTAGAGAAAACATTTACTTATCACCTAGGCAAAACAGTGATGAAGTCTTGGTTATTGCGCAATACCAGGGAAAGTCCTTCCCACCTTAACCAGTAGAACATGTCTACCTCCAGGATTTCAATCCCTTGCCCACAAATTCATGTAGTCAATTCATGTAGGTGAACCATTACCATAGGGGCATTCCATGGTGTAGTTCCATGTAGGTATCTCTATAATAGCAATGTCTTATTGGCCATATTATTTTAGAAGTATAATATACATGTTTTCATGCAATTATGAAATTACTTCATGCAATTCATAAATTCATGCATAACTAGCTAAACTATAATGCAAGATTACATAATACATTATCTCTCTTCTGAAGTCATTATTCTACTGTATAACAACAACCTAACATGACACTACCTATACTGATTTCATCATGGTTTATCATTCATGCTCTTTTCTCCATTAATTGATTTCTATGCACATTCTTTCCATTCAGAAAATCATAACAGTGTGTACAGTGCTCAGAAAATTCCAAAATTTTGGCATAAATTCAAATTCTAATCATGCATCACACAGGTAAATTTTCATAATTTTCTGAATTCTGTATAATTTCTCATAATTAATTCTCATAAACTTGAACTATTTAACATAGTACAACAGTGAAAGGATCACGCAATTTACTGTGTAAAAACTGAGCACAATGGGTTTGAAATTTCATCCAACAGTAGTATAAATCCCAGTTAAAACATCACAACATGGATCAGCTTGTAACCATTTCATTTTCTATTTAATTAAAGAAAGAAAATGCTTTAGAATATTACACAAAATCCATACATCATTACCATGATTTTCCTGCTGCGTAACAGTAACAATCATATATGACAGAGTCTAACTGAACACCCTACGCATGCATAATTTACAGAATATCAACAGAAATCAGAATCTTGGTAGAAAACAGCACTGATGAACTTAATGGCAAGGTATGCTGTCGTTTACACAGGTTAACGTCAACATGCCATGTCGTTATTATCAGTTGACGATGGCACATAGCTCTGTTAATATATATAGGCGTGCAAAAGCTTGACATTTACATGAATTAAACGGCGGTTGATGTGGACGTTTAGTTCATCAGACCAGAAAATGCAGAAAACCGCACATGAAATGACAGAACTTTAGCCCCTTCCCACATTTTATTTCATGGGTTTAAAAATATGTAAAAATGGTAAATCTTAAGAATGTAGTATCCTAAACCATTCCCCCATGCTACTTGCATCTAACCCTCCTTCTGGAGTCACAAGAAAAGATTTGAAGATGCCCACCTTGGTTACAAGGCAGCCTTCTTCCACCGTCTTCAAACGTTTGATCCGACCTCCAGAACTGCGACCACGCCTGGAGAACCTTCTGTTCATGATCATTGTAGTTCTCCCTTGGTCCAACTTGCTTTAGATCACATGAACCATGCACTGCAACCATTCCTTCGGCCCTCCTTTCTCTCCTCCAAGACAATGCAAAAACCCTTTCCTAAAGGCTAAATCGGGGTCTTATAAGGACTCCTACAGACCATCTAAGCTTCAATCCTGACCCTTGAACCAAAAATGCCCGATCTTCCCATTAAATGCATTAGAAACGACCGACATTTTCTCCCTGGAATAGTAATAACAAAAACTGGAAAGTCAGGTTAACGCCAACCCTCGTTGTCGTCGACAATGCAGTAGACGTCCATCGATCATGTCGTCAACTTATTTGCCCGAAAAACCAAATATTTAAGAAAATTATAGACGGCACAATCCCCTGTCGTTAACAGACAGTAGACAGCAACCGATCATGCCTCTAACTGTAGTCAACGTCAGTAGATATTGACGTCAAGTTCATCAAAGTTACAGTATCATGTTAAATGCAAAAAACACATACACAATCGCATTCATTCAGTCAAGCAAAAACTAGGGCAGTACACCCTCTCCCCCTTAAAATAATCTTCATCCTCGAAGATTCAGTTAGAACACTTACCGAACAACGATGGATATTGCTTCTTCTTCATCTCTTCAAGTTCCCATGTTGCTTCTTCACGCGAGAAATTCCTCCATAAAACTTTCACGAAAGGAATGGTCTTTGATCTCAACTCTTGCACCTTCCGATCTAGTATCTCTATAGGCTGCTCCGCATAGGACAAATCTGGCTGAAACTGCATCGATTCGTGGCTAATCACGTGTGCTGGATCTCGAACATACCTTCTCAACATGGATACATGAAAAACCGGGTGTACTCCTGCCAAGGATGGTGGTAAAGCTAGCTAGTATGCCACATTTCCCATCTTCCTTAATACCTCAAAGGGTCCAATGAATCTGGGATTCAACTTTCATCTTTTACCAAATCTCACTACACCCTTGGTTGGTGACACCTTGAGAAATACATGGTCTCCCACCTCAAAAGTCAAGTCCTTCCTCCTCGAATCCACATAACTCTTTTGATGATCTTGTGCTACCTTCAATCTCTGCATAATCAACTGGATTTTTGCCGATGTTTCCTGCACCACTTCCGGCCCAACCAAATATCGATCTCCTGTTTCTTCCCAACACAATGGGGATCTATAAGGTCTCCCATACAAAGCCTCAAAAGGCGTCATACCTATACTCGAGTAGAAACTATTATTGTATGCAAATTCCACAAGAGCTAGATGGCGTTCCCAATCTCCTCTCCAATCAAGAACACAAGCCCTAAGCATATCCTCTAACGTCTGAATAGTCCTCTCGGACTGTCCATCTGTTTGTGGATGAAACGCGGAACTCAGCTTCAATTGACTGGCAAAAGCTTGCCGCAAACTCTGCCAAAATCTAGATGTAAATCTCAAATCACGATATGAGATAATCGACTTCGGAATACCATGCAACTTCACAATACTATCAATGTATAGCCGAGCCAAACTCTCTATGGACTGCTTCTTCTTCATAGCAAGAAAATGAGCACTCTTTGAGAATCTATCAACAATTACCAATATAGAGTCATTCCCTCTAGCTGATCTAGGCAATCCAGTCACAAAGTCCATAGTTATCTGCTCCCATTTCCACTGAGGAATATGCAGTTTCTGCATCAAGCCTGAAGGTCGCTGACGTTCTTCCTTTACCTGCTGACATATTAAACATTTAGCTACAACATCCACCACATCCCGTTTCATATCGGACCACCAAAAAGAATGCTTCAGATTCCGATACATCTTCCCACTACCTGGGTGAATACAAAACTGCGACCTATGTGCTTCCTCCAGAATCTCCTTTCGCAGATCCACATAATTAGGGACACATGCTCGATGATTCAAATGAATCAAACCATCTTCATCTCTAACTATGCCAGATTTCCCAACCAACTCCTGCAATAGTGGGTCATGTTTTTGCAAAGTAAGAATTCGGTCATGCATAGAAGTTCTAATGGTCAACTGAGCTAAGAACATGCTGCATAATTGTGGCTCTAGAATGGCCAATGATCTTGTTGCATCTTCCAACATCTTCCAGTCTTGCCGCATCATTTGCCACTTCCTACTTAATGCTTATGCCACCACATTGGCTTTCCCTGGGTGGTACGTAAGCTCAAAATCATAGTCTTTTAGAAATTCAATCCATCTCCGCTGCCTCAAATTTAACTCTTTCTGGGTGAACAGATATTTAAGACTCTTATGGTAAGAGAAAAGTTCAAATCTCACTCCATACAAATAGTGCCTCCAGATTTTCAAAGTAAAGACCACTGCCGCCACCTCAAAATCATGAGTGGGATAATTACGCTCATGCTCCTTAAGTTGCCTAGAAGCATATGCAACCACTCTTCCACCCTGCATTAGAACACAGCCAAGCCCAATCTTCGAAGCATCCATGTAGATAGAAAAAGGATCCACACCATTGGGCAACACAAGCACTGGCGCTGTAGTCAATCGAGTCTTCAGCTCCTGGAAACTTCTTTCACAAGCTTCAGTCCACTCGAACTTAACTCCCTTCCTCATCAGTCTTGTCAAGGTAGCCACAATATAAGAGAATCCCTCAATGAACCTTCTATAGTAACCAACTAAGACAAGGAAACTCCTGATATCGGCAGATGATTTGGGTGTCTCCCAATCAAGGACAGCTTCCACCTTTGTCGGGTCCACAGAAACACCATCTCCAGAAATAACATTCCCCAAAAAGTGAACCTCCTTCATCCAGAAATTGCACTTACTAAATTTAGCATACAGTTTGTGTGCTCTCAAGACTTCAAGTACAACCTTCAAATGCTCCCTATGAGTCTCCTCATCAGGTGAGTAGATCAGCACATCATCAATAAAAACAACAACAAAAGATTCAAGATACTATCGGAAAACCCTGTTCATTAAGTCCATGAAAATTGCTGGAGCATTCGTCAACCCAAATGGTAGGACCGGGAATTGATAGTGGCCATATCTCGTCCTAAAAGCCGTTTTAGAGGAATCCTCTGGCTTGATTCGGAGTTGATGATTGCCAGAACAAAGATCAATCTCAGAAAGCACAGAAGCTCCACGCAACTAGTCAAATAAGTCATCAATACGAGGCAAAGGATACTTGCTCTTAATAGTCTCCTGATTTTACTTGCGGTAGTCAATGCACAGCCTCATTGAACCGTCCTTCTTCTTCACAAAAAGTACGGTTGCTCCCCAAGGTGATACACTTGGCCGAATAAAACCCTTGTCTAGCAATTCCTACAGTTGCTTCTACAATTCTGCCAATTCTGCTGGTGCCATACGGTAAGGAGCAACTGATATAGGTGCAGTACCAGGTACTAACTCAATACCAAACTCAATCTCCCTTGTAGGGGGCAAACCATACAAGTCCTCGGGAAAAACATCACTGAAATCTCGGACAATCTCAATATCTTCCATGGTCAAAGCCTTCTTCGAATCTTCAGATATCACCACGCTAGCAAGAAAACCACTACAACCCTTGATTAACATCTGGGTTGCCTTCAGAGCTGAAATCACAAACTTACCCATCATGTTCTTGGGTAAAGGATGGAAAAACTCATCTTCACCAGGAATCCGAAAAATAATGATCTTCTTCCTACAATCCATAAGGGCATAATGTTCCTCGAGCCAGTCTAAGCCCAAAATAGCATCGTAGTCCTTCATCTTCAACAGATAAAGCTACCAGGCAAATCTCGCTCTTCTATACTCACATGAAGAGAAGAAAAACACTGCTCAGTTAACATAGTTTCGGCTAGAGTGTGAACAGATAACGGAACCTCCAATACCTCAGGAACCAAATCACTCTCTTTCATCAAGACCTTAGCAAACTTCTCGAAGATAAAGCTATGCATAGCACCAGTATCAAATAACACGAGCATGCATACCCATAATCAAAATCGTATCTTCTGTGACGTGCTCTGCCAACTCAGCCTCATCTCTCGCCAAAGCAAACACTCGAGCCTGAGCCCTCGGTCTCCCTGCTGATCTCGGTGTTGGTCTAGCTACTACTGGTGCTGCTGCCGCTGCAGACTGCTGCGCCATCTTCGGACAATCACGGATCTTGTGGTTCTTGTCACCACACCTCAAGCATCTACCAGAAGTCACCCAACAAACATCTCCTCCATGATGCTTTCCACACTGAGAACACAAAGGCTTCTTCGCAACTGTGCCACTACTCGTAGTTGGTGCAGCCACTCTCGTTGGTACCACTGCCCTGGGCAGAAACGCTGGGATCTTCTTCTTCTTGTCCTACTGCTGAAATGCTGATCCAGGCCTCTTCAAAGAAGCCTCCTCCAGATATACCTCCATCTCGGCTTCCTGCATGCATGCTTCTGACAATGCCTCCTCCATCGATCGATGCCCGAATGCCACTAGTCTAGTCCTCAAGGATGGCTTTAACCCCATGATAAATTTCTTCACTTTCCTCCGCTCATCAGCTACTATGTGAGGTGCATTGTAAGGCCCTCGAATTTTGTTGCATTATTCTAATTTCGTGTAAATAATTATTGTTGTGTATGCATAGATGTACATATCTACGTATGTATTAACTATTTATACTTATTTATGCATGTGTATAAGTTAGTTGTAAATAATGTATGAATGACATGTTGACAGTGTGTACATGAGAGTACATATGTATGACATGTAAATATGTATAAGTTGTGCATGGTTTATGTATATTTTAGAGTCCTGGCTGAAGGCCAGCTTGGCGTCAATATCAATAGACGTTGATGTTGTGTCGGCGTCAACCATATGGACGCCAACACTAAGCCCAGCGTCCAGCGATGTGGACACCAATTTCTCTGACCTGCATGCGCTGTAGAGCCAGATTTCCGAAAGCAAGCTAGCTCACCCGTTGGGGAGCTGTCCCCAACGGTCTGAAAGGGCTCACATCAACCCTGCGGGATGGGAGAGGCCTCTCTCCTATATCTGAACCCGAATGCAACCCTAAAACCCCTCTCTTGGCTCTCTTTGCAAGAGGAGAAGAAGGAGAAGAAAAACCCTAGCTCGGAGCTGTGCAAAGACCCAACTTTGGAGGCTTCAATCCGGCGATCTGAAGCTTGTTCTGGCCATCTACCACGACAAGGAGGTAGCTGGAACATCGAGGAAGGCATCCCCGTCCTCGATCTGCTGTGGAGATTGCTCAGGAACCCGGAGGAAGGCTTTCTTGGGAGATTCTTGGGACTGCCCAAGGAGAGCTTCACTGCTATTTAGATCTGTCTGGTGTATTTTCTAGAGGCAAGTAACCTACCCCTATCGTCCATGTAGATGTCAAGTAGGGTTTTATCATTTTTATGTATTTTTCCTCGTGTCCTAGATCCCCCATTCTTCTTGTTATTTGGAGTTCAGTCTGTGTTTCTGCACAGACAGGAACTTGGCGTCAATGCCCTTGACGCCGAGATCCCTAGTGTACATCCAGCGATCTTGCCGTCCACTCCTGGAACGGCCAGAGACCGCCGTTAAGTTCTCCAGGATAGAACAATGAGCTGTTCTTCCTGATATATATGATTATTTTCGATGTGTTTTGATGAGGATATATTGTAAACCTATTATGATATGTAATATGGATGTCTGAATGTGTGGTGAGATCCTTGTAATTTCTGTGATTTGGCATAAATGGTTTTATTATGGAGAATGTATGCATGATGAGACCTAGACCATGTTCGTTACCGTTTGTGCAATTCATGTGAAGTTGGATGCCCTAAATTTTGCTAAACCGAGAGTGGGTGAATCGGTCCATGCCCTAAATTTTTTGGAATTTCTCCATGCTCATCTGATTTATTGAGTTTTCTGAAATGAAATTAGAAAACCATGTGTAGGATTGCTAAATTTCCAGTAAATCGTGTGTTGTGAAATAAATCCCCGGGAAATTCCTGTGGTATTGTGTATATTGGGTTCAGGGTTATGATCTGTTAAACTGAACTTTTATGTTATATACCATGATAAATTGAATTTTGAATAATACGGGAATTCATGTTAAATTTTCTGCAATTGCAATTTGGATCAAAAAAATGTGAAACTTTTCACGTGGGGTCCTAAACCTGAAATCAGCATGTGGTTAAATTCTCAGGTCATTTGGACAACTATACCATGCAATATGAATTTTCCAAGCAAAAATAGGTAATTAATGTATGCCATTGTGAAATGCTTTAATTTCCGTGTAACCCAACCTGATTGGTGAAATTTCCTGAATGATAAATCCTGTCATCTGTAGTGGCATGATTAGGAAAGCAGAGTCACGTTGTGAATGAGAGAATGAATGAGATATGAGTGTCATGTGTAAAATGTGTGTAAAAACCGACATGTGTAATGTGTAAAACTATACCAAGTGTGATACTGCTTCCATAGAGGGCTGTGGAACCGTACCATGAAAAAGTCCCCATGGGAAGGTTCAATGTGTTGTGATCCTAAGGGCATTAGGATGAAATCCTGGAGGTGGACAAGTACCACTGGTTAGGGTGGAGACTTGTTCTCCCGATCTGAGAAGTCCAAGAGTCGTCACTGTATTGCCTAAGTGGCGTCTATGTGTATGTGATGTGATGTGTCCTTCTTAAGGTGGTTTGGACTATGTGTCACGGCACTAAAGTATAAAATGTGAAATGTGAAATGTGAGTGTGATCATGTGCAAATTGTGTAGTCTGAACATGTGTAAATGTGCAATGTGTAAAGTGTGAACTATGCGAATAAGAAATTGTGTAAAAATGTGAAACCAAAATGTGAGGATGTGAAATTGAAATCCATGATATGATGATCTGAAATCATGTTAGAACAGCAACACAAATGTGGTTATGATTTTGTGCTATATGTGTACAATGCATAGAATCCATGCTAGGGACAATCCTTACTTATGTGTAAACCATTCCATGTGTGTTTGCTCTCACGTTGTGGTTTGAATGAGAATATAGCTTTCATGTGTTGGAATGATTAGAGAGCATGTGATAGGAGATTTTGATTTAGAAAATCTGAAAGCATGAATCATGTGTTCATTAGTAGAATTTCTATGATAAGGTTGTTAATTTCAATGTCACACATGCTATATGTTGTGTCTTGTAAATGGTATGTAAAAACTTGCTATGATATGTGCATGTGTGATAGATGTAGTGTTATTTGCTGAGTCTTTTAGACTCATTACTTGCTTCGGCATACAGGCGTAGTTGGTGACGACACACCTTGCAGAGGAGGCAGTGGAGACTGACTGCGAGCGTGGAGATTAGATCGTTGGTGTACTTGGCGATATTTTGATTTCATAGCAACATTGTACTAGCATTATCATGGGGAAAAAAATGTTTAAGTGTGGACAATTATGTTTTTGATTTCCAGCAATTTAATTATGTGGACTTTTAGTTCTTTAAATGTTATTGCAATCATGTATATTAAATGTGGATGATGAATGAAATGAAGACAGTGGTTCTTTTACTTCCGCTACTCTGTTCTTATATTCACGTGTATCTCAGCTGAATGTTAGTGTTGGGTAAATGTCCCACTGTGGCAACGTTCACTATACCGATGTGGGTTGGTATAACCGTACCGGCATAATGAGGGTCGCTACAGAGATTGGTATCAGAGCAACCGGTTGAGATTGCACATGAATATATATACATGTCTTCATCCCCATTGCATGCTAAGAATGTCCACATGTGTAGAAAACACTAATAAGAAGTGGAAATAGATAAGAAAATGGTTAGAAAACTTAGTAACCTAGCTCTAATGGTGGCTGAAATTTATTACAGCCATGGATTCGAGAGGTAGGCGTGGCGGAGCGTCGGCCCGTGAGGACGAGCCGAGACGTGACGAGCGGGCGGATCAGCAGGCCCCAGCACCGCAGGGTCCTGTACTTCCCCCACTGCTGCCTGTGGATTATGGAGTATTCATGCAAGGTCTGGTGCAAGCCATGCAGACACAGGCTCATACTCAGGCAGCACTCCAGGCACAGTTGGAGGCTCAGGTTAGACTAATAAAATGATTAATAGTCTGTTTTATTTGCTTATGCGATATTGTGTTGATTGTGAATTTCTTGCTGTGTACTGTAGCAGGCTCAAGTACCAGCTCAGGACCATGGTGGACCTTCCACCATGGAAAGATTCAAGAGGATGCTGCCACCCTCTTTTAAGGGGGAGAGCGATCCATTGTTGGCTGAAAGCTAGATGAGGGAGATAGAAAAGATCTTCCGAGCCATCAGGTGTGCAGATGAGGATAAGGTCACATTAGCCACCTACATGCTACAGGTATGCTTTAGTTTATATGCTTGTATGTTCTGTTAAGTTAGATTTGTTAGATGGTGCTTATGAACGGTGTACTGCAGGAAAGAGCTGATGTATGGTGGGCTTCATTGCTGCGTACCCGGTTTGAGGACGGAGCTATTGACGTTGCTTGGGACGAGTTCGTGAGGCTCTTTTGGGCCAAGTTCGTCCCCGAACATGTTCAAGATCGGATGGAGCAGGAGTTCCTCTCTTTGGCTCAAGGCTCCATGACCGTGCTAGAATATGAGGCAAGATTTTCTGAACTCTCTAAATATGCACCTCATATCGTCGCAGATGAGCGCAGGAAGACAAAGAAATTCGTGATGGGCCTGAAGCCATCACTGAGGACGAGGCTCGTGGCATTTGACCACCGCACTTTGGATGAGGCCCTCAGCGCTGCTTGTAGGCAGGAGGGTGAGATGGAGCAATACCTTGAAGAGAAGAAGGCTTCGCAGAAGAGGCCTGCAGCTACGTTCCAGCGACAGGATAAGAAGAAAGCGGTGTACCTGACTCAACAACGATCAGTGGCAGTCGGCAGTTCTCAGGTACCTTCTGTACGTTCCCCTGGTGTGAAGAAAGAGTGTCCCCACTGTGGGAGGACACATGGTGGTTCCGAGTGTTGGATGATTACGGGAAAGTGCTTGAAGTGCGGAAGCAGCGACCACAAGATCAAGGATTGTTCGAGACTTCAGCAGGAAGTTTAGCGCAGAGCAACAACCCCAGCGGTAGCGGCAGCAGCGCCAGCTACAGGAAGACCAGGAAGGCCTCGAGCCCCAGCTCGAGTGTTTGCTTTAGCACGCGAGGACGCCGAGCAGGCGGAGCATGTCACCGAAGGTACGGTTTTACTTCTAGGTGTGCACGCTCGGGTTTTGTTTGATACGGGTGCTACTCACTCGTTCATTTCTGAGCGGTTCGCTAGGCAGTTAGCCCTAGAGTCAGGTGTAGAGTCTGAGGATTTAGAGGTCCCTTTGTCTGTGCATAACCCTGCGGGTACGATATCGACTAGGAAGTGCATTTCGTCGTTACCTGTGTGCATTAGGGATAGAATCCTAGATGGGTGTTTCTTCTTGCTAAATATGAAGGACTATGATGCTATTCTTGGTCTGGATTGGCTAGAGGAGCGCTATGCGTTAGTGGATTGTCGTCGGAAGAGGATTGTTTTCTGCATTCCTGGTGAGGACGAGTTCTCTCATCCCTTGCCAAGGAACTTGGCGGGAAAGATGGTCATCTCTGCCATGAAGGCGATGCGCATGGTAAACAAGGGTTGTGACGCTTTTCTTGCCAGCGTGGTATTAGTACCAGAGGCTGATGAGTCACCTACTCTTGCGGAGATTGAGGTAGTGCAGGATTTTCCAGATGTCTTTCCTGATGACTTGTCTGGATTGCCACCGGATAGAGAGATAGAGTTTACCATAGAGTTGCTTCCGGGCACCTCTCCTATCTCGAAGGCTCCATATCGGATGGCACCTGCGGAGTTAGCCGAGTTGAGGAGGCAGTTGCAAGAGTTGCTAGATAAGGGATTTATTCTCCCTAGTGTTTCCCCTTGGGGCGCACCTGTATTATTCGTCAAGAAGAAAGACGGGTCACTTAGGTTATACATTGACTACAGAATGTTGAACCAAGTGACTGTGAAGAACAGGTATCCCTTACCTCGTATTGATGATTTGTTTGACCAGTTGCGAGATGCATCAGTCTTTTCTAAGATTGATTTGCGATCTGGTTATCATCAGTTGAGGATTCGGAGTGAGGATGTGTCCAAGACGGCATTTAGAACCCGTTATGGACATTATGAGTTTTTGGTCCTTCCTTTCGGATTGACCAATGCCCCTGCAGCGTTCATGGATCTCATGAATAGGGTGTTTAGGCCTTATTTAGATAGCTTTGTCGTAGTGTTTATTGATGATGTCCTGGTCTACTCTCCGGATGAGGCCACACACCGTCAGCATTTGAGGGTAGTGTTAGAGGTTCTTCATGAGCACAAGTTGTACGCTAAGTTCAGCAAGTGCGATTTTTGGTTGCGCGAGGTTCATTTCCTCGGGCATGTTATCTCCGGTGCTGGTGTTGCAGTGGATCCAGCAAAGGTCCAGGCAGTTATGGATTGGGAGATTCCCAAGACCCCTTCGGTGATTCGTAGTTTTATTAGTTTAGCTGGTTACTATCGGCGATTTACCAGAAAGGGAGTGAAGTTTGTTTGGTCCGAGAAGTGTGAGAGTAGTTTTCAACTGCTGAAGACTAAGCTCACGACAGCCCCGGTGTTAGTCTTACCGAGCGGTGTAGAGGGTTTTGCTATCTACACGAATGCGTCTAGGATTGGTTTGGGCTGTGTGCTAATGCAGCAGGAAAGGGTAGTGGCTTATGCTTCTCGTCAGTTGAAGGAGCATGAGAAGAACTATCCGACTCATGACTTGGAGCTCGCAGCAGTGGTTCATGCACTAAAGATCTGGAGGCACTATCTTTATGGTGTCAGATTTGAGGTGTTTACCGACCACAAGAGCTTGAAGTATCTTTTCTCCCAAAAGGAACTAAACCTGAGGCAGAGAAGATGGATTGAGTTCTTGAAGGACTATGACTTCGACCTTCAGTATCACCCTAGAAAGGTGAATGTCGTAGTGGATGCTCTGAGTAGAAAGAGGCCATCCCACCAGCAGGATTGGAAGATGTTGGAAGATGCGGCTTGCGCGTTGACTGAGTTAAAGCCATCGCTATGCCAGGCTTTTGTAGCTCAGTTATCTCTTAGGTCCTCGGTTTTGGATGAGGTGATCGAGCAACAGAAAGCCGACCCTAGACTCTTAGAGCTAGTGGGCAAGGCAGGCATTGCTCGTGATGAGGACGGTGTGATTAGATTTCATCACCATGTTTGTGTCCCTGATTTAGTAGTTGTCCGTGAGCATGTGTTAGCGGAGGCTCATAGATCGCGATTCTCTATTCATCCGGATAACACTAAGATGTACCAGGATTTGAAGAGATCCTTTTGGTAGTCCGGCATGAAGAAGGATGTAGCGGATTATGTATCCCGGTGTTTAGTATGCCAGCAAGTAAAGGCCGAGCGACAGCGACCATCCGGCCTTATGCAAAGGATGGAGATCCCAGTGTGGAAGTGGGAAGCTGTCACTATGGACTTTGTTTCGGGTTTGCCTCGATCTAGAAGGGGCAATGACTCGATTTGGGTAGTTGTAGATAGATTCTCGAAGATTGCTCATTTCTTGCCTATGAAGAAGAAGCAGTCGGTTGAGAGCTTAGCTAGATTGTATGTTAGTAGTGTGGTTAGATTGCATGGTGTGCCGAAGTCGATCATTTCGGATCGAGATCCGAGATTCACTTCGAGGTTGTGGAAGGGTCTTCAGGATGCTTTAGGTTCGGAGCTGAAGCTCAGTTTGGCATTTCATCCCCAGACTGATGGACAGTCCAAGAGGACTATCCAGACGCTCGAGGATATGTTGAGAGCGTGTGTATTGGATTGGAAGGATGATTGGGAGCGTCATCTACCTCTTGTGGAGTTCGCATACAACAACAGCTTTCATGCGAGTATTGGTATGGCTCCATTTGAGGCGTTGTATGGTCGGCCCTGCAGATCTCCTTTATGTTGGGAGGAGACCGGTGATAGGCAGCTGATCGGTCCGGAGTTAGTTCAGAAGACTTCGGATAAGATCCAGCTTATCAGAAAGAGGATTGTTGCGGCTCAGGATAGGCAGAAGAGCTATGCCGACAACAGGAGGAAGGATATTGAGTTCGAGGTGGGTGATCATGTCTTCTTGAAGATATCGCCTACTCGAGGTGTTGTCAGATTTGGCAGGCATGATAAGCTGAGCCCTAGATTCGTTGGCCCGTATGAGATTCTTAGACGTTTGGGCAGCGTGGCATATGAGCTAGCATTACCCCCATCTTTGGCTAGTGTTCATCCCGTCTTCCACGTTTCGATGCTCAGGAAGTATGTCCGAGATCCGTCTCATGTGATTAGTCATGAGCCAGTGGAGATTCAGCCAGATCTGTCGTATGTCGAGCAACTAGTAGCTATTCTTGACCGGAAGGTTCAACATCTCCGGAACAAGAGTATTGCGTCGGTAAAAGTTCTCTGGCAGAACTTCTCACGAGAGGAGGCTACTTGGGAGCTTGAGGATGCGATGAAGAAGAAGTATCCCCTTTTGTTTGAGTAGTGTCGTTCTAACTTCGAGGACGAAGTTTCTTTAAGGGGGAGAGGGTGTAAGGCCCTCGAATTTTGTTGCATTATTCTAATTTTGTGTAAATAATTATTGTTGTGTATGCATAGATATACATATCTACGTATGTATTAACTATTTATACTTATGTATGCATGTGTATAAGTTAGTTGTAAATAATGTATGAATGACATGTTGGTAGTGTGTACATGATAGTACATATGTATGACATGTAAATATGTATAAGTTGTGCATGGTTTATGCATGTTTTAGAGTCCTGGCCGAAGGCCAGCTTGACGTCAATATCAATAGACGTTGATGTTGTGTCGGCATCAACCATATGGACGCCAACACTAAGCCCAGCGTCCAACGATGTGGACGCCAATTTCTCTGACCTGCATGCGCTGCAGAGCCGGATTTCCGGGAGCAAGCTAGCTCACCCGTTGGGGAGCTGTCCCCAACGGTCTGAAAGGGCTCACATCAACCCTGCGGGATGGGAGAGGCCTCTCTCCTATATCTGAACCCGAATGCAACCTTAAAACCCCTCTCTTGGCTCTCTTTGCAAGAGGAGAAGAAGGAGAAGAAAAACCCTAGCTCGGAGCTGTGCAAAGACCCAACTTTGGAGGCTTCAATCCGGCGATCTGAAGCTTGTTCCGGCCATCTACCATGACAAGGAGGTAGCTGGAACATCGAGGAAGGCATCCCCGACCTCGATCTGCTGTGGAGATTGCTCAGGAACCCGGAGGAAGGCTTTCTTGGGAGCTTCTTAGGACTGCCCAAGGAGAGCTTCACCGCCATTTAGATCCGTTTGGAGTATTTTCTAGAGGCAAGTAACCTACCCCTATCATCCATGTAGATGTCAAGTAGGGTTTTATCGTTTTTATGTATTTTTCCTCGTGTCCTAGATCCCCCATTTTTCTTGTTATTTGGAGTTTGGTCTGTGTTTCTGCACAGACAGGAACTTGGCGTCAATGCCCTTGATGCCGAGATCCCTAGTGTGCGTCCAGCGATCTTGCCGTCCACTCCTGGAACGGCCAGAGACCGCCGTTAAGTTCTCCAGGACAGAACAGTGAGCTGTTCTTCCTGATATATATGATTATTTTTGATGTGTTTCGATGAGGATATATTGTAAACCTATTATGATATGTAATATGGATGTCTGAATGTGTGGTGAGATCCTTGTAATTTCTGTGATTTGGCATAAATGGTTTTATTATGGAGAATGTATGCATGATGAGACCTAGACCATGTTCGTTACCGTTTATGCAATTCATGTGAAGTTGGATGCCCTAAATTTTGCTAAACCGAGAGTGGGTGAATCGGTCCATGCTCTAAATTTTTGGGAATTTCTCCATGCTCATCTGATTTATTGAGTTTTCTGAAATGAAATTAGAAAACCATGTGTAGAGTTGCTAAATTTCCAGTTAATCGTGTGTTGTGAAATAAATCCCCGAGAAATTCCTGTGGTATTGTGTATATTGGGTTCAGGGTTATGATCTGTTAAACTGAACTTTTATGTTATATACCATGATAAATTGAATTTTGAATAATACGAGAATTCATGTTAAATTTTCTGCAATTGCAATTTGGATCAAAAAAATGTGAAAATTTTCACGTGGAGTCCTAAACCCGAAATCAACATGTGGTTAAATTCTCAGGTCATTTGAACAACTATACCATGCAATATGAATTTTCCATACAAAAATAGGTAATTAATGTATGCCATTGTGAGATGCTTTAATTTCCGTGTAACCCAACCTGATTGGTGAAATTTCTTGAATGATAAATTATGTCATCTGTAGTGGCATGATTAGGAAAATAGAGTCACATTGCGAATGAGAGAATGAATGAGATATGAGTGTCATGTGTAAAATGTGTGTAAAAACCGACATGTGTAATGTGTAAAACTGTGCCAAGTGTGATACTGCTTTCATAGAGGGCTGTGGAACCGTACCATGGAAAAGTCCTCATGGGAAGGTTCAATGTGTTGTGATCCTAAGGGCATTAGGATGAAATCCTGGAGGTGGACAAGTACCACTGGTTAGGGTGGAGACTTGTTCTCTCGGTCTGCGCAGTCCAAGAGTCGTCACTGTATTGCCTAGGTGGCGTCTATGTGTATGTGATGTGATGTGCCCTTCTTATGGTGGTTTGGACTATGTGTCACGGCACTAAAGTGTAAAATGTGAAATGTGATTGTGATCATGTGCAAATTGTGTAGTGTGAACATGTGTAAATGTGCAATGTGTAAAGTGTGAACTATGTGAATAAGAAATTTTGTAAAAATGTGAAACCAAAATGTGAGGATGTGAAATTGAAATCCATGATATGATGATCTGAAATCATGTTAGAACAGCAACATAAATGTGGTTATGATTTTGTGCTATATGTGTACAATGCATAGAATCCATGCTAGGGACAATCCTTACTTATGTGTAAACCATTCCATGTGTGTTTGCTCTCACGTTGTGGTTTGAATGAGAACATAGCTTTCATGTGTAGGAATGATTAGAGAGCATGTGATAAGAGATTTTGATTTAGAAAATCTGAAAGCATGAATCATGTGTTCATTAGTAGAATTTCCATGATAAGGTTGTTAATTTTAATGTCACGCATGCTATATGTTGTGTTTTGTAAATGGTATGTAAAAACTTGCTATGATATGTGCATGTGTGATAGATATAGTGTTATTTTCTGAGTCTTTTAGACTCATTACTTGCTTCGGCGTACAGGCGTAGTTGGTGACGACACACTTGCGGAGGAGGCAGTGGAGACCGACTCCGAGCGTGGAGATTAGATCGTTGGTGTACTTGGCGATATTTTGATTTCATAGTATGTAATGGCAACATTGTACTAGCATTATCATGGAAAAAAATGTTTAAGTGTGGACAATTATGTATTTGATTTCTAGCAATTTAATTATGTGGACTTTTAGTTCTTTGAATGTTATTGCAATCATGTATGTTAAATGTGGATGTTGAATGAAATGAAGACAGTGGTTCTTTTACTTCCGCTACTTTGTTCTTATATTCACGTGTATCTCAGCTGAATGTTAGTATTGGGTAAATGTTCCACTGTGGCAACGTTCACTATACCGATGTGGGTTGGTATAACTGTACCGGTATAATGAGGGTTGCTACATGCATACATTGATAGCTCTACGAATCTAGCCTCGTACTCTAGTACACTCATTGACCCTTGGGTCAATGTCAAGAACTCTTGCTCCATGCGATCTTGCACATGCTCTAGAATATACTTCGCCCTGAACAGGCGAACAAACTATGTCCATGCAACCTCAACAACTCCATCCCCAAACTGTGTGCGTAGTACTGACGACCACCACACATCGGCACGCTCCTGCAAAAGAAGGTAGGTAATCTAAAGGTGTACAAGGAACAACACACAAAACACTTCTAGAATTTTCATTACCCACAGAATATAGGTGTCTAATGCCACTCGCTCCTCTTCCGCGCGTCTTATAGCATGAAAGATCTTCTCCATCTCCTGCAGCCAACTCTCCACCATGATTGGATCACTCTCCCCCTTAAAGAATGGTGGGGTCATCCGCCTGAATCGCTCCATCATCGAGACACCTCCAAGGCCTGCCTCGTGAGCAGGTGCCTGTGCCTACATCCACGTTGAGTTCTTACTTGGATTCTTCTATTCGACAACTTGGTAACACTTCCTAAGTACCAACCTGAGCCTACACTTGCGCTTGCAAAGCAGCTGCCGTCTGCGCCTGGGTCTGCATCGCGTGCACAAGTCCTTGCATCAATGCTCCATAGTCCACAGGTGGTGGTGGGGGTGGTAAAGGTAGGCCTGTCTGATCTGACGCCTGCTAAGCTGGAGCCTGCGAACCTCCCGCTGACTCATCGCCTCGGGCCGAGCCTGCTCCTCTACGACCACGGGTAGCCATAGTCTGCAAAACAAGCATTTATTATAATAACCTATTATTCTACATAAATCTTGGACTAATTCCTTATGCAGACTTAAGGATATGAACACAGTGTTGATATTTCATTTATGTACATGCTCAACCTGGAACGCTCTGATACCAATCTCTGTAACGCCCCTCTTGGACCCAGTACAGTTGTTCCAACTCCCATTGGATCCAATAAAGGTATTATACTGGAAAATATCCAACAAAAATCGGTTTAGATTGAGATATTCATAAATGACAATTTAAACTCCAACAAGTTGCAATGGAATATGGAACTAAATTTCTTTCAATCAAAATTGTATTCAAATATCAAGTCTAAAGCATAAAAGAAGAATTACAATAGTCCAAAGTTATAATAGTTCATAAGTCCAAATACATAATGCTCAAAGTGTTGAACCACTCTTATATTTTACCCTTATATTTTAGTGATAACAAAATTTATGATTCATTAAATATTAAATATATTTAATATCATATTTTTTCTAATAAAGTAAATATCATCAAATTTTAAATTAAATATTAAATATTATATTTTTCCTAATAAATATAAATTTATGGAACTATCGCTTTATGATTTACACTGAAAATCTAAATTGATGTCCATTCAATATACATCGATTTCAGTTCACAAAGTGCCACATCGATTCTATTGAAAACATGGATTCTGTTGAACACATTGATTTCCTTGATAAAACAATAATTTGATCGGTGCAACGATTCGATAAGTTAAAACAACGATTTGATTGCTGTAACGATTCGATAAGTAAAACAACGATTTGATCAGTATAACGATTCGATAAGTTAAACAACGATTTGGTCGAAATAACAATTCGCCTTAACTAAAAGATCGATTTTGTTCAAACATCGATTTGAATTAAACATCTATTTCATTTAAACATCGATTCCACTTAAACATCGATTTCATTCAAACATCGATTTTACTTAAACATCGATTTCATTCAAACATCGATTTCACTTAAACATCGATTTCATTTAAACATCGATTTCATGTAAACATCGATTTCACTTAAACATCAATTCTATCGGAAACATGGATTTCATTAGAACATGGATTCTGTTCAAACATAGATTTCAACTTAAACATCGATTTCTTTTATACTCAGATTTCAAAATATTTTTGGCGCTTAATGAAAAGTCAAATATATTTCATTTGTGTGATCCTCTATCTTTCTGACAGAAGATCTTTTCTATCTCTCTAGATTTCTTCTCTCCTGTCAGACAAAAAGAGCTTTACCTACCACTTCTGGGTGACAGTAGAAAACACAGAAGTGTGAGCCTTTTGACAGAAACACTCTTTGATCTAAACACATTCTTCTATGCTTGCAGACCTTGAAGACCACCAAGTGGTTAACAGTCAGAAGAAGAAGAATAGAAAAATCAGCAACGACTAGAAGAGTTCCAACGGATCTCTTCAACGGATCTTTTCAAAGCTGCTCATATAAATGATGAAGCAAGGCTGAAGAATAAGAGGAGAGCTTTCCTGAAGATTTTTAAAAAAGAGTGTACATCCAGTAAAGAACCTAAACTCCAGATACACTCCAAGGAAAAGAGAGAAAGAGCCCGAGCCCAAGAAGAAGTGCTTAAGCTTCTGAAGACCTTCAAGTTTCAAGCTCCTTCTCCTCTCTTCAGTCTCTCTCTGTGGTCATTGTAAATCTGGGGGAGAGTTTTGTGGCTGAGAGCTAGAGTTCTTAGTGTTCATCTTGTAATAGCTCTCAGTCTGTTCTTTCTTTTCTAAGAAAGATTTGTGTCCAACTGTACGACTGTATACAGTGTAGAATGTAGCTAGAGGTTTAAATCTAGCAGAACCGCACTGGGGTTTATACCAAGAGGTTGGCTTCTTAACCTGTAAGAGAAGTGGGCTGGCTTCTTGCCCGGGAAAGAGAAGAAGACCAGCTAGGGTGCTGGGTGTTGTACTGTCCGTGAGGGGGACTGTACCCTTCGTTAGTAAAATCCCAAGAGATTGCTTGGGGACTGGACGTAGGACTTCCATGTGGGAAGGGGCGAACCAGGATAAATTCCTTGTGTTCTTTGTGTGATTGTTTATTTGCTTCTGCACTGCTACTCTCTATCACACTCAACTAACCAACCTTTCAAGTGATAATTTTCTGTGTTTAAGTTTCTGTTTCAGACTTTAGAAAATCTATTCACCCCCCCCCCTCTAGGTTAGCTTGCTGCCTTACCATAAGGGCCAACACAAAGTACAACTTATTCTCACATACATAGTCCCTCTCAACAAACACACAAAGAAAAGAACTACGCCTCCACGTCCTCACACTCCGAGTCAGAGTATACTAACTCCTGAGTATCCTCAGTCTGTCCTGAAATGTTAATCAAGTGTGAGTCTACTAGACCCAGCAAGCAACAAGGAAAGACAGTTCAAGATTTATCATATATTAAATTTTAAAACATGATAGCATATTTCCTTTCTCATCCTTGATACCATATAACTCTTCCAATATATCAACATGCTCTAATTCATTTGGCAATCACTCTTTACATGGCATGGTTATTTATCATGAAGAATAAAACAATTCCATGTAACATGTGGCTTACATCCCATAATAAAACAAATGATTTTAAACATTTTCATGTGGCATGGCATATAGTCAAAGTCTTATATGATGTGTTCAATGTCATGTAGCATGTATTCGATTTCAAGTAGCATGTAATCCATATCATGTAACATGTAGTTCATATCTTGTAGTATGTAGTCAATTATCATATAGCATGTAGTCAAATAACATGTAACATGTAGTTCATTTATCATGTAGCATGTAGTTCATTTATCATGTAGGAATAGTTGTCAAGACATAGCCCCACTATTAATAGATCATGTAGAGAAAATATTTACTTATCACCTAGGCAAAACAGTGATGAAGTCTTGGTTATTGCGTAATACCGGGAAAAGTCCTTCCCACCTTAACCAGTAGAACATGTCTACCTCCAAGATTTCAATCCATTGCCACAGATTCATGTAGTCACTTCATGTAGGTGAACCATTACTATAGGGGCATTCCATGGTGTAGTTCCATGTAGGTATATCTATAATAGCAATGTCTTATTGGCCATATTAGTTTAGAAGTATAATATACATGTTTTCATGCAATTATGAAATTACTTCATGCAATTCATAAATTCATGCATAACTAGCTAAACTATAATGCAAGATTACATAATACATTATATCTCTTCTGAAGTCATTATTCTACTATATAACAGTAACCTAACATGACACTACCTATACTGATTTCATCATGGTTTATCATTCATGCTCTTTTCTCCATTAATTGATTTCTATGCACATTCTTTCCATTCAGAAAATCATAACAGTGTGTACAGTGCTCAGAAAATTCCAAAATTTTGGCATAAATTCAAATTCTAATCATGCTTCACACAGGTAAATTTTCATAATTTTATGAGTTCTGTATAATTTCTCATAATTAATTCTCATAAACTTGAACTATTTAACATGGTACAATAGTGAAAGGATCACGCAATTTACTATGTAAAAACTTAGCACAATGGGTTTGAAATTTCATCCAACAGCAGTATGAATCCCAGTTAAAACATCACAAAATGGATCAGCTTGTAACCATTTCATTTTCTATTTAATTAAACAAAGAAAATGCTTTAGAATATTACACAAAATCCATACATCATTACCATGATTGTCCTGCTGCGTAATAGTAACAATCATATATAACAGAGTCTAACCGAACACCCTACGCATGCATAATTTACAGAATATCCACAGAAATCAGAATCTTGGTAGAAAACAGCACTGATGAACTTAATGACAAGGTATGCTGCCGTTTGCACATATTAACGTCAACATACCATGTCGTTAATATCAGTTGACGGCGGCACATAGCGTCGTTAATATATATAGGCGTCCAAAAGCTTAACGTTTACATTAATTAAACAGCGGTCGATGTGGACATTTAGTTCATTAGACCAGAAAATGCAGAAAATCGCACATGAAATGACAAAACTTTAGCCCCTTCCCACATTTTATTTCATGGGTTTAAAAATCTGTAAAAATGGTAAATCTAAATAATGTAGTATCCTAAACCGTTCCCCAATGCTACTTGCCTCTAACCCTCCTTCTGGAGTCATGGAAAAAGATTTGAAGATGCCCACCTTGGTCACAAGGCAGCCTTTTTCCACCGTCTTCAAACGCTTGATCCGACCTCCTAAACTTCAACCACGCCTGGAGAACCTTCTGTTCACGATCCTTGTAGTTCTTCCTTGGTCCAACTTGCTTTAGATCGCACAAACCATGCACTGCAACCCTTCCTTCGGCCCTCCTTTCTCTCCTCCAAGACAATGCAAAAACCCTTTCCTAAAGGCTAAATTAGGGTCTTATAAGGACTCCTACATACCATCTAAGCCTCAATCCTAACCCTTGAACCAAAAATGCCCTGATCTTCCCATTAAATGCATTAGAAACAGCCGACATTTTCTCCCCGGAATGGTAACAACAAAAACTGGCAAGGCAGGTTAACGTCAACCCCTATTGTCGTCGACCATGCAGTAGACGTCCATCGATCATGTCGTCAACTTATTTGCCTGAAAAACCAAATATTCAAGAAAATTATAGACAACACAATCCCCTATCGTTAACAGACAGTAAACGGCAACCGATCATGCCGCTAACTGTAGTCAACGTTAGTAGATATTGACGTCAAGTTCATCAAAGTTACAGTGTACTGTTAAATGCAAAAAACACATACACAATTGCATTCATTCAGTCAAGCAAAAACTAGGGCACTACACCCTCTCCCCCTTAAAATAATCTTCGTCCTCGAAGATTGAGTTAGAACACTTACCGAACAACGATGGATATTGCTTCTTCATTATCTCTTCAAGTTCCCATGTTGCTTCTTCACGCGAGAAATTCCTCCATAAAACTTTCACGAAAGGAATGGTCTTCGATCTCAACTCTTGCACCTTCCGATCCAGTATCTCTACATGCTGCTCCGCATAGAACAAATCTGGCTGAAACTGCATCGGTTCGTGGCTAATCACGTGTGCTGGATCTCGAACATACCTTCTCAACATGGATACATGAAAAAATTGAGTGTACTCCTGCCAAGGATGGTGGCAAAGCTAGCTGGTATGCCACATTTCCCATCTTCCTCAATACCTCAAAGGGTCTAATGAATCTAGGATTCAACTTACCTATTTTCCCAAATCTCACTACACCCTTGGTTGGTGACACCTTGAGAAATATTGGTTACAGCCACGATCTGGCGTCAATCACGGACACCCTCGGCGAGATTGGCGGGGTCGTCCAGCAAATACACATGTGTCCTAACACTATATAAGAGGCAGACACTCCACAAGCGTAGGTATGCTATTCTATCCCACAAGCTAGGCCATTCTGCTCGTCTAGCGACTGACAAGAGCGTCAGAGTGTCTCCTCGCCGAGGTTTCTCGGCATGCTTTGCAGGTCAGATCGGGAGCTCGAAACCAACGTCACACGTAGGCCAAGCACGCCTCAGACATAATTTATCAGCTTAGTCGTCTCGACTCATTCTTCTACGATGATCACCTCAGCAGTCACCTCGGCTTGAGCCGACCTATGTTACACATACGGTAACACAAAATTTAGCTAAAAATCATCGTGCACAAGGATAACAAAAGAGATAATCTAGTTAAAGGAAGTAGATATCCGAGATATTGATATGGGGAACAGGGTACTTGAATCAAACTTCAAAATATTTTAGTAAGGTTATGGTATTTTGTCAAAGAAACATAAATATGTTTTCTTCATTTGACACGTTTTAAGGGATCCCCTTTTTCCCCCTCAATCACACACTTTCACTTATTTGCAGCAGTACTTAAATACATATAATATTAGTTTTGTAGAGAGGAGATTAATTAGTCTCACATGAGAAAAAATGAGAATAAAGTGTATGTTTAAAATGACACTTAATTGAGTCTCTCCCCTAAGAGGAAAAGGAAGAGAAAAAGATAAAATCTCCAAGAGAGGATAATATTTCTTGAGGAGTGTGCGCACATGAAAATTCTCATCTCACCTTAACAAGACCCGTATGTCGTATGTCTGGGGCTAGGGCTACGTGATGATCGGCTATGGACTCCTACTACACACTTTTATCCTCACTGAAAAGAGAGATTATGTAGAGGAGAGATTTAATTCTATATCAAAAAGTGAGAATAAAGTGTGTCTAAAAAGACACTTGTGCCTCTCTCCCAACAGAGTCTCGATCTTTTTCAAAAAGAAAATGATAAAATCTAAAAAAATATATATACTTCTTAAGAAAAGTACGCACAGAAAAATCTTCAAGTCTCCGTTCAAATTAGTGTTGAGTAGCTGTGTGGGTTCCATGGCCGTGACCAAGCAGCACAATTAACTGTGACGAAGAGATGGCCAATCCCAATTGGAGCCAACTTGCGGTGATTCTAACCGAAGAGTTAAGACCCCAGCCAATAGTGCCTAAGTAGCAAACCACATAACTACGAAGAAAATATATTTTAAGTACTAGGAAACACGGTATTGCTTAATGCTTTGGAAGAAGGAACAGTGTGGCCATACATAAACAAGACAAAAGTACCATTTATACATACAAGCGAAAGTACTCAAACATTCATTTGCTAGAGAAGAAATGTTTGTT
The DNA here is from genome assembly GCA_014218235.1 of Colocasia esculenta. Lineage (NCBI taxonomy): Eukaryota > Viridiplantae > Streptophyta > Magnoliopsida > Alismatales > Araceae > Colocasia > Colocasia esculenta. The sequence continues at coordinate 47,360,825 of CM024757.1, forward strand.
CTTAGGTGTTGTTGTCTAAATAATTTTATTAGTTAAGAGTCTTGTCATATTTTTTTTCTCTTTTTTTTTTGGGTCCAATAAAATTACTTAGTAAACAATTCACCTATATTTTGTTGTCGACCTTTTCCTTTTCCTTAGAAGGCTTGCATACTCATATAGGCCAAGCTCCATATATCATATGAGTAATGCTAGCTGCACGTACATCCGAGTATAAATTTCATGTTAGAATCGTCGGGACGCGTTCGATTGAGACGTGTGGAAAGCGCTTACATCAGCAGCCCAGCACACATTGTCGTTTGCACGCGCGTCTTCCTGAATCCCGCCATCATAAAATTATCTGCCATCATTAAATCCACTGCAGGACAAATAAAATGATCGATTGGACATATTTACTACTGAAATTAATTTATTTGTCACCAGGAGTGACCTATTTGTCACCAGAATAAATTTATTTGTCACTTCAATTCATGACTGTATGTGAATCACTTAAGACACGAAGTCAGCTATTTGTCACCGAAATTAACCTATTTATTATGTTAATTCGTGACTCCATGTGAATCACTTAATGTACGAAATCAGCTATTTGTCACCGGAATCAACTTATTTGTCACCAGAAGAAATTTATTTGTCACCGGAATCCACTTATTTGTCACTCCAATTCATAATTCTATGTGAATCACTTAAGACACGAAGTCAGTTATTTGTCACCGAAATCAACTTACTTGTCACCAGAAGAAATTTATTTGTCACCGGAAGAAACCTAATTTGTTACTCCATGAAAAAATTTGATTTTCGGTCCAAAAAATATATTTCAAATTAATTAAAATTTTCTCTGTAATCATTATTTTTGATAGAGGAATTTCACCATGATGGATCTTGAGAAGACGCACACGTAAGCGGCGCCGTGTGCGACTTTTACGCGGCATAATCGAATGCACCCCGGCAATTTCAACGTAAAATTTATACTGAAATTTACGTGCCTCTAACATTACTCATATCATGTATGGTCCTTAGCAACACTTGGTGGAGCACACCAAGGAAACCCATCAGGAAGCCCTCCTCAAGTGGAAGCCAGTTCGCCCACAGTGGCTGCCACCGGCAGTGACGAAGCTCGCTTTCCAATTAAATTCCAGCAGCCCAACTCCGGACACGATACTAGTCAGCAAGCTGCTTGCAGTACCAAGCTCTTCCCCCCGGTTCTCTATAAATACCTAACAGTGGCTTCCCCCCATCTCCCGCCAGGCTATCCCCCGACACCCATAGCCATCAGCACCACCACTACGATTACGGTGCAAACCATCTAGCAGTCCATCCACGTCCGTATAGAATGGAGATTCTGGCGATCCTCGTACAGTTTTCCCCGTCCTCCGTCCTCGTTCTCGCATGCTTCATTCTTCTGCTACATCACGGCCAGTCCATCTGCCCCTCCGTCTTGTCCATGATATGGAACCGGCTCGAAGACGAATATCCATGGCCCTCCGGCTCTGACATCCATTACCAACACTATGACTCGTCGCCTTTTGCCGAAACGGCCGTGGAGTCCCAGGGTTTCGACCACGTCAAGTGGGCGTTCGACCGAGCGCAGAGCACCCGCCTGTACAGGCGCAGCCCCGCGCCAGAGGGGGACGGAGAGCACGCCGTGCAGTGCGTGTTCTGCCTCTGTGACCTCGAAGATGGCGAGGAGATCAGGGAGCTGAAGTGCGAGCACCTCTTCCACCGGCCCTGTTTGGACCGTTGGGTCGGCTACGGCCGCGTGTGCTGCCCCCTCTGCAGAAAATCCCTGTCATCCAAGGTGGCGGAGGCCGAGGTCCCCTGCGGCGAAGGGGTAGATAACCACCTTTCCACGGCGGACGTGATGCTCGCGGACGACCCTCATGGCGCTTGGTGGGCAAGCTAGATGAGATGAAGCAGTGGTCTGCCGGTGCAGATCGCTCTGCTACTGCAAAGCAAACATACGCTGGTTGGGGCCTTCAAAGCTTTCTGGCGCCGTCATTAATTGCAGCAAACGCACTTGACCACCATCATTGCGAGAAGGGCCATCCTCATATATGATTATTAATTAGGCCGTGTATGCCCGGACTGGAAGATGCTGGGCGCGTCCCCCTCAGGGTCAAATAGTAATCTTGGTCAACGCCAACATAATTATGAGAAAACCATCCCGACAGACATTTTCTATATTTGTTTTTTAGTACAAGGGACCATGTGAGAGTTGTGAACACTGAAATATCGTAACTAATTATAATATATAATTTTTGAATTTCACGGGAAATAATATAATTTTCCTTTTTATCTTTTTTTTGGAACAAATGGAGTGCTTATAGTTTCATTTATTAAGATCATATTTCGTATCGAAATAGTTAAGAATAGATTAAGAATATCTTTAAAATTTTAAAAATATTTTTAATTTATTTTCGATCTATACCAAACAATCCTTAGATTAACACAAGTATATATAACATAACATAAGATGAACCCCAAAATAACAAGGGTTACAGAAAAGACTATAAACAAGCAAATCATAAAGAGAGAAAACTGTAAAAATGAAGCAACAAAAAAGATTAGTTAGGAGAGACTCCAAGCTAACAATTACAAGGGTTAATATCACTAAGCAACCTATGAGAACAAAAAGCACTATTCCAATCTATTCAACTGATCAGATAGAATGAACAGTAGCTTGAGCGATGTCGGGAAAGAATCAAGAAGCAGATCTACTCTTGAGGAGAAGGACTGCCACACTTCTAAGCAACAAACATGAGATGCTAGCTCAAATGATGCGCTTGCCGAAGAGGAGTGCGGGAGCATTGGATCTCGAGTTAAACTTGAAATTCCATAACCCCAATTTTATGGGCTCTAGGGACTAAATAGCTTTCAATGGCATTTTGATTCTCAACGAATCATGAGCAAGTCAGAAAGAGATCACGAAGAAAGATAGGAAAGACCAAATAGACAGGAATAAATAGACACTGTGAATGAAGTCGAAGAGAACTCCATAATGGACGTCATTAGAAGACTAAGATAAAAGGAGAGGAAATTCCATCCAAAGCAAAATGGAGGGCCCAAAGGAACGAAGAGAAAAAGTGGGGGTGGGGGAGGGGGGAGAAAAGGGGCAGGGAAGGAAGAAAGAGAAGAAGAGGGGGTTGGGAAAAGGGCTAAGAAAGGCACTAGGTGTTACAAAGGACCAAGATGAGAATGGTGTTGGAAGAGACAGTGGAATTGGGGACGATTGGGAGAGAAGGACACTGCAAGAAAAATCAGAAATAGAGACCGAAATATTCGGTCTCTATTCGGTCTCTATTCGGTCCCTAAACATCTCAGAGACCGAATAGGGACCGAATAGTGACCGAATATGTCGGTCAAAAAATTATGGTCACAAATCTATGACCGACTAAATTCGGTCCCTATTCGGTCACTAAATAGGGACCGAATAGGGACCGAACAATATCGGTCCCTATTTAGGGACCGAATTTATCAGTCCTAATTCGGTCCCTATTTTAGGGACCGAATAGGGACTGATAAATTCGGTCCCTAAAATAGGCACCGAACAGGGACCGATTTATTTCGGTCCCTAAATAGGGACCGAATTTATCAGTCCTAGTTCGGTCCCTAAAATAGGGACCGATTAGGGACCGAATTAGGACTGATTAAATTCGGTCCCTATTTAGGGACCGAATAGGGACCGAATTATTTCGGTCTCTATTTTTAAATATTTTTTTAAAAGATATATATTTTTAGGAAAATAACCTGCTTAAATAAAATAATAATATCCACAACAATAATAATTGTCCACCATAAAAATATCTACAACACAAAAATAATAAAATCCACAACAAAATAATAATAAAATGTCGACAACATCAACAATAATAAAAATATCCACAACACAACAATAATAAAATGTCCACAACATCAGAATAATAAAATGTCCACAATAACAATAAAAATATCCACAACATCACAATAATATAATGCCAACAACAATAATAAAATGTCTACAATAATAATAATATGAAATGAAAATCATGATGCCTCGTCTTCGTCTTCGTCTTCATCCTCGTGTCCTCCCACTCCACCCGATGAAGGAACCTACAATATATATATAACAATAATAAGTTAAAATTAAATACTATTATAAGCAATAACTTATTTTAGAATATAAATTAAATAAAACTATAAGCAATGAAGGTCAATTAGATGAGTATTTCTAATTTTGGTCCCTGAAACTGAAGTTTTTCATTTTTTAACTAAACTAACTTGGTTAAGACGACTTGACGCGTCACGGTCAAACCGGGAGTCCAAATTGAACTATGTCAGTTTCCACAAGTCACACTCATCGGCCCGACCGTGCTGGAACAAACCGGAGGCCAATCGATGAGTATTTCTAATTTTGGTCCCTCAAATCGAAGTTTTTCATTTTTTAACTAAACTAACTTGGTTAAGACGACATGGAGCGTCGAGGTCAGACCGAGAGTCCGAATTGAACTCCGTGAGTTTCCACAAGTCACACTCATCGGCCCGACCGTGTTGGAACAAACCGGAGGCCAATCGGATGAGTATTTCTAATTTTGGTCCCTCAAACCGAAGTTTTTCATTTTTTAACTAAACTAACATGGTTAAGACGACTTGGAGTGTCGCAGTCAAACCGGGAGTCCGAATTGAACTCCGTCAGTTTCCACAAGTCACACTCATCGACCCGACCATGCTAGAACAAACCGGAGGCCAATCGGAAGAGTATTTCTAACATTGGACCCTCAAATCGAAGTTTTTCATTTTTTAACTAAACTAACTTGGTTAAGACGACTTGGAGCGTCGAGGTCAAATCGGGAGTCCGAATTGAACTCCGTCAGTTTCCACAAGTCACACTCATCGGCCCGACCGTGCTGGAACAAACCGGAGGCCAATCGGATGAGTATTTCTAATTTTTGTCCCTCAAACCGAAGTTTTTCATTTTTTAACTAAACTAACTTGGTTAAGACGACTTGGAGCGTCGCGGTCAAATCGGTAGTCCGAATTGAACTCCGTCAGTTTCCACAAGTCACACTCATCGGCCCGACCGTGCTGGAACAAACCGGAGGCCAATCGGATGAGTATTTCTAATTTTGGTCCCTCAAACCGAAGTTTTTCATTTTTAAACTAAACTAACATGGTTAAGACGACTTGGAGCGTCACAGTCAAAACGGGAGTCCGAATTGAACTCCGTCAGTTTCCACAAGTCACACTCATCGACCCGACCATGCTGGAACAAACCGGAGGCCAATCGGAAGAGTATTTCTAACATTGGACCCTCAAACCGAAGTTTTTCATTTTTTAACTAAACTAACTTGGTTAAGACGACTTGGAGCGTCGAGGTCAAACCGGGAGTACGAATTGAACTCCGTCAGTTTCCACAAGTCACACTCATCGGCCCGACCGTGCTGGAACAAACCGGAGGCCAATCGGATGAGTATTTCTAATTTTGGTCCCTCAAACCGAAGTTTTTCATTTTTTAACTAAACTAACATGGTTAAGATGACTTGGAGCGTCGCAGTCAAACCGGGAGTCCGAATTGAACTCCGTCAGTTTCCACAAGTCACACTCATCGACCCGACCATGCTGGAACAAACCGGAGGCCAATCGGAAGAGTATTTCTAACATTGGACCCTCAAACCGAAGTTTTTCATTTTTTAACTAAACTAACTTGGTTAAGACGACTTAGAGCATCGAGGTCAAATCGGGAGTCCGAATTGAACTCCGTCAGTTTTCACAAGTCACACTCATCGGCCCGACCGTGCTGGAACAAACCGGAGGCCAATCGGATGAGTATTTCTAATTTTGAACCCTCAAACCGAAGTTTTTCATTTTTAACTAAACTAACATGGTTAAGATGACTTGGAGCGTCGCAGTCAAACCGGGAGTCCGAATTGAACTCCGTCAGTTTCCACAAGTCACACTCATCGACCCGACCATGCTGGAACAAACCGGAGGCCAATCGGAAGAGTATTTCTAACATTGGACCCTCAAACCGAAGTTTTTCATTTTTTAACTAAACTAACTTGGTTAAGACGACTTAGAGCATCGAGGTCAAATCGGGAGTCCGAATTGAACTCCGTCAGTTTCCACAAGTCACACTCATCGGCCCGACCGTGCTGGAACAAACCGGAGGCCAATCGGATGAGTAATTCTAATTTTGAACCCCCAAACCTACCTAAGTTCTCCTTTTTAACTAACCTAACTAGGTTAACAAGAAATTGTGTGTCGATCAACCCAAATTAAAGTTAAACTAAGTTAACTAAGTTAACTGTTAAAATTAAACCTCTGAAATAAAATAAATTTACTCACGTGAGGGGCGTGTGCTGATGTCGATGGTGCTGCCTGTGGAGGAGGTGCTGCCTGTGGAGGAGGAATGTTGATCTGGGAGAAGGCCTGGGAGATAACCTGGGAGAGGGACTGGGATAGCTGGGCCTGTAGTGCATCGGTCACCTGCATCTGCATCTGGGCTAGACGAGTCTCCATCGAATCCGTCAGACGAGACTCTAAGCCCGATATCCTACTGTCAATGAAGCCCATCAGCTGTCCTGGAGAAGTACCTGGAGTACCAACTCCTGCGTGGAATGCACTGGTCTGTGACCCTGAGCTGGATCCTCCAGATAACACCCGGCTCGTGTCGATGCTATGCCCAAAACCATACACATGGCCTTTCTTTGGGGCCCCAGATGCCGCAACCCATACCTCAGGATCTAACGGCGGCTGCTCGTCCTCCCCGACGTACTTCTCTGTCATTTGTTGGCTGTATGACTCCTGCAAGAAACCAGAAAAACAATAGTAGTTAATATTCATATTAATGTGAAAATTAAATAGTGAATATCTTCTAAATACTTACTGCAACCACTCGGGCTCTATCGCTAATGTATGCATCCGTTCCTTTTTTCTTGTGTGTTCTATCGAACACCTCGGAAAATGTTGGCTGCCTTTTTAGCTCCTTCTCCTATTTCACAGAAAAAACATGACATAAATGAGTACCTTTATAAATAAAAGAGACCAGAAATGGACAAATTACTTACCAATCTGGACTGATGGGTCGCAAAAGAGACAGACCCACCAGTATGCATGTTTGCTTCTGGATTCGCAGCCCGATTAACTTTCATTATTGAGGATGTTTGTTGCCATCTCTCTGCAGCCCAGATGTTGCAAAGAGTTTCCCAATATTCTCCCCTCATCCAACTGGGCGCCCGCTCCCTCCAAAGAGTCGGGTCTGCACTCTGAGAATGTTTCTCTGCATTTTTCTCACGTTATACATCAAATGCTTGAAATTTGATCTTGAGGTCATCGTCCATACAAATCGAGACCGCGCCTCGTCCGTACGACTCGTGAATCGATGCTGGCTCTATATACATAAGAGTTAGTGAACTGCATGTATGAATACGATAAGAATTAAATTACAATACGAAATTACATACCATGAACATCTGATACAAGTGCTCCTGGACCTTCATCGAAAAATCATTGAATCTATGAATTGGCCCAGGAAAATGTGCTTGTAACGTTCTTGTGATGAATTGAGATGCTTGAGTAGGCTCTATTTTATCACTGCAATGATGTAACTATATAATGTCAATTTCTGAACTAAATTCACTTCATTGCCCATAAGAAATACATACTTGTTGATTACGTACCCATTAATCCAGACCTCCCGCAGAGTGCTCTCATAAAAACTACCTCTGCCCTCCTGCAGACTACCAGCATCCTCTGGCACCGAACCTGGAAAATAATGATGAACAACATGAGTAATGTACAAAAATACTAAATAATGACTACAAAAATACCCTAACAGTTAAATATACAAATCTACTGGTGCATCTGGAGAATGTGTAGAGTGACCTGAGCATGTGACATTTTAATGGCATCAGAATTAATACATACATTAAAGTATAACTTTACATATACATACCAGCTACTACAGGAGGAGACTCGGAGGATGCACCAACAGCTGTAACTAGAATAGAATGCATAAGTAATGAGGAAGATGAATGCACAATAAAAGTACATTTGTAAATATACATACCTGCAGGCACGGTAGGAGCAGAAGAACTAGAAACTGTAGCAATTCTAATAACATTAATAATATATATAAATAATTACTACAAAATACTTGGAAATTGAAATATACATACCTGCAGGCACGCTAGGAGATGCAGAAGAAGGACCAGCAACTGTAGCAATTCTAATAACATTAATAATATATAAATAATTACTACAAAAATACTTGGAAATTGAAATATACATACCTGTAGGCACGCTAGGAGATGCAGAAGAAGGACCAGCAACTGGAACAATTCTAATAACATTAATAATATGTGTAAATAATGACTAAAAAAATACTTGAAAATTGAAATATACATACCTAGTCTGCTAGGTAGAGGAGGTGTCCGCTCACTCGAAGGAGAAGCAGAAACTGTAACAATTTTAATGGCATTAACACTACACAAGTACACATAAATAATATACAAAGAAAAATACACAGCTGATGACGTTATTAGAAAAATATACATACCAGATGCGGGGAACAAAGCCCTCCCACGAATGCCCCTCCTAGAACTGCTACCAGATCTTCCTCCACGCACCATATCTTCATAGAGAACATAAAATCATAATGTTTACTAGTCAATTGCTTATATTGAAAGTGAGCTGCTTTAAATATACTCTACAAGTATGAAAAAATTCTACCATAGTTTAATTGATATCCATTTCCTCCTCAGATGATGACGATATGTCTAATTCAACCCCATGTTCATCATCATCTTCACATTCATCACTGGTATATTCCTCTTCCTCACCAGAACTTTCATATTCAATATCTGTACGACGAGCACTACTGTCTTTCATCTCACGTGGATTGACTTCTTCGACCTCATTTCCGTGAGACAAGGACATTGGTGCTTCGGATTCGTCTTCTCCAATATGAGTTGTCAACTCTACATCTTCAACAAAGTCTTCTTGAAAGAATTCTGCGTTGATCTCTTCAGCTGTCTGATCAGTCATGTCCAATTCATAATCAGAGAATAGTCTTGACTTAACTTTGCAAACTACCCACCAATCATTTCGTTCTTTGTTTGTACATGAAGGATAGCTTGTATAATACACTTGCTGGGCTTGTGTGGCTAAGATGAATGGCTCATAAGTATTCAATTTTGACTTATGTTTAAGCTCGACAATCCCATGTGTTGTGTCATTTCGAATGGAATTCGGATCAAACCAATGACACTTGAACAAGAATATATGATTGTCTTGTCCTAGATATTGCAATTGTAGGATCTCCTCTACAATACCATAGTAGTCATACTCACTTTCATTGTATGTACTTCCTTTTACGCATACGCCACTGTTCATGGTAGATTTATTCTGCCCATAGTCTTTCGTATGAAACCTATACCCATTGACAATAAATCCAGGATAATTCTGTGCAATTTTGGATGGGCCGTAGGCTACCTGACGAACTCTTTCATCAGTAATTAAACCTTCTTGCACCTGCGTGTAGAAAAGGCTAGTTATAAAATGAAATGAATTTTGTTGAATACTCTTTGACGGTGTACACTTACGCGTTCTCTTAGCCATAAGGCCAATGACTTCTCTCGTTCTTTTTCAACCTCAAAATCAGTGAGTTGTGGATTTTTTTGTATTAATTCTGAATCAAATTGTCTGCAATATGAATAGCAGATCACATTGAATAGGTAGAATAAAGGCAAAAAACTTACATATAAATTTAAATTGTGAGATTAGTACTTACTCAACATAACATTCTAGCTCAGAACAATTTAAAAGAATATATATCTCTGCGGCACATAACTCTCTGTCATCCAGCATTCGAGTTGAAGAACGTCCGAAGGCACGTCCAGGATGAGTAAATATTGAGAGTCGATTTGAACCGACAGATTCCCCCCCATCATCATTACGTGGAGGTTGTGTCCGACGAGTTTGAATGTCTGCTTCAAAGTACATTGCACAAAAGTTAGAAATTTCCTCCATAATGTATGCCTCAGCAATAGAACCCTCCACTTTTGCTTTATTTCGGACTTTCATTTTAAGGTCATGCATACACCTACATCCACAATGTAAGAGACAATTAGAAATGTGGTCACTTACGTAAGGTGCAATCGTACGAAGGAAATAGTTCATATTTGCATATACCTCTCAAATGGATACATCCATCTATATTGTACTGGCCCTCCGACCTTTGCTTCATATGGTAGATGTACGAGTAAATGCTCCATTGAATCGAAGAAACCAGGTGGAAATATCTTCTCCAACTTGCATACAGTGGTGACCACATTCTGTTCGATAGTTTGCACATCCTGAAGCCTGAGTTCTGATGCAGATAGAATCGTGAAAAATCGACTCAACTCAGATAACGCTCCCCATAGCTGCTTCGGCAAGATGTCACGAAATGCAATAGGTAGCAACCTTTGCATGAATACATGGCAGTCGTGACTCTTCATTCCATATATCTTTCCCTCACTGACGTTGACAGAACGAGCAATATTTGACACATAACCGTCAGGAAATCTCAGTTGTTTCAGCCACTGACACACTTGCTTTACTTGTCCTCCTCCAAGCACATAAACTGCTTTTGGTTTACTTGATTTCCCATTTACTTCAACAATTTCTAACTCTGGACGTTTACAGAGCATGGACAAGTCCAAGCGTGCATTCACATTGTCCTTTGTTTTACCTTTGATATCCATAACTGTGTTGAATACATTATCAAAGACATTTTTCTCGATATGCATCACGTCTAGATTGTGCCCACAAGAAGAGTCGACCAATAAGGTAGCTCCCAGAAAATGCTTTTCTTCACCCAGTTGTGCTCCTTCCCAAAACCTGAAAGGTGTCGGGTACTGCCCATCTGTTGTGTGATATCTGGCAAATTTTCAACATGTGCTGCCATATCATGACCGGACAACCTCTCGAATATAACTTCATCTCGTTCCTTTCTGTTCTTTAGGAATGCATCTTTTTGTCTTCTAAAAGGGTGATCAGCTGGTAAAAACTGACGATGGCAATCAAACCAGCAGGACTTCCCACCATGTTTAAGTACAAACGATTTGGTATTATCCATACAATACGGACATGCTAGCCTCCCATGTGTGCTCCAACCAGATAGCATTCCATATGCAGGAAAATCACTTATAGTCCACATCAATGCCGCCCTCATGGTGAAATTTTGCTTTCTAGATGCATCATAAGTATTGACCCCCTCAGTCCATAATAATTTCAATTCATCAATCAACGGTCTTAGATAGATGTCTATATTTTTTGTAGGACTTTTCGGACCAGGAATCAATAAGGACAGGAACAAATTCTCTCGCTTCATGCACATGCTCGGAGGAAGGTTGTATGGTGTCACGAACACTGGCCAGCTGGAGTAGGAAGCCACTGAACCTCCAAATGGATTAAATCCGTCAGTGCATAAACCAAGCCTCACATTACGTGACTCCCTTGAGAAGATAGGATAAACATCGTTGAAATGAATCCAAGCTTCGCCATCTGCAGGATGAGTCATAATATCCATGTCCCGACGTACTCTTTCTGCATGCCACCTCATATGTCCAGCTGTCTTGAAGACATATACATCCGCTGCAGCCTGGGTGTAAGGGGAAATATCGCAATGACGCATAAGGTATATCCTTTCCCCTAATTGCCCCTCTTTTAGGTTTAAATCTATCATGACGGCAAATAGAACAGGATACCATATCTGCATTCTCTTTGTCATACAACATACAATGATTAGTGCATCTATTTTTCACATATCCAAGTCCTAAATCATTAACCATCTTCTTGGCACGATAAAAATTTGGAGGCAGCTTCTCATCTGGAGGTAACATGCTCTTGATGATGAGGAGGAGACGATCAAAGCAATTCTCAGAAATATGAAATTCAGATTTCAAGTTCAGCAACTGTGACACCGCTGACAACCGAGTGTGTTTTTGACAACCATCCAACAATGGCTCATCAGCATCCTTAAGTAACTGATAGAATCTTTCGGCTCCCTTATTCGGCACGTCTTCAGCGTATACAGGATCCACATGTACACTGAATGCCGGACCAGCAGCATCTACAACCATATCCACGTACGTACTTGTGCCTTCCACATTACTAGACTCGTGCGACCAGAAGTCCTCACCATGACATGTCCAATTCATATAACCTTCAACAAACCCTTTTCTGTATAAATGGCGTTGAACTTCCCATGGGGAATTCCACTTCAAATTTTACAAATCATACAAGGACATCGGATGCCACCTTGCCTGTCTACTTCTGCATTTGGATTCCCCAATGCAAACTGAACGAAATTCTCAACTCCGACCCTAAACTCCCGGGACACCACATGATCAACTATTCTGCGATACATCCATGAACGGTCTGAAGCCATTGCTGTCCTACGCCCAAACAATATCAATAGACAAATAACTTTAAAATTCTAAATCACACATCCTTCGACGCAACCGAAATGAATAGGAAGGATTTATTATTTAGATTATCACTTTTTACCCATCTGTGAATATTTGATCGCACTCAGATGACCATTTACTATGTGATTGTATTATTTGCTGAAAATTTCGGCAGCATCTCCCCACACCTCTCCGATATACCAAAAATATTTATTGATTAAGATATTTTCTTAAACACTTACTAACAAGTGGTTAAGAAAATATTCTAAATCAATAAAGGTATATCAGAGAGGAGTGAGTAGACACACCCGAAATTTTCAACAAATAATACAAGCACATAGTAAATGACCACCTAACTGCGATCAAACATTCACAGACTGTCCAAAACGGACAATTCAGGACTTTGAGTTAGATATACACGTTCTCATCTTTGAAAATAAGACTCGTGCACATCAATCCCAAAGTCTTGAACGGGAGGTTCATTGACACGGGCTTAACACGCTCTCGTGAAGTGTGTGCAGTGTTAAAAGGAAAATAAAAACTAAAGCATGCATATAAACAAGTGCAATAATAACCCACATAAATATGAAAAGAAAATAAAAAAATATCATACATATAAACAAGTGCAATAATAAACTAAATTCACACACACATGTAAATGAATTGCATTAAAGTAAGAAGTAGAATACAGATAAACAAGTGCAATAAGAAACTAAATTCACACATACATGTAAATGAATTAAACAAAAGAGGCATGTTTGAGTGCCATGTTTTTTTGTTTTTTACCCTAGTATTCCTTCATCTATACGAGTGTTGTAAGGAAGAGCTGCACATAAACTGCTGGTTCTGCCTATTTTGGTCACTGTTCTAGTCTACTGGCTGAACTTAGAGCTATGGTTCATGGCCTCCAGCTTTGCATTTCCCATGGAAGAACTAATATTCTTATGGAAATGGATTGCCAGTTTTTGGTTCACATATGTTCTAATCCTCCTGTTCACATTCCTTGGCAATTGTTCCCTTGGTGGAATGATTTTCTTCAAGTCCATGATTTTCTAAAGAAAAAACGCAACCACTCTAAAAATCCTTCCCAAATCAGAGCAACAAACACCAATTTCTACTGGTGGTTCTCTGAATTGTCCATCACATGTGCAAGCTCATCAATGTCCCTAAAACAGGTAAATATGTTGGACTTTGAGTCTTTTCCGATTCACATATGGATAGTGATTCATGGATGGATGGATATGCCCAGACTGCAACGTAGCTTAGGCCATTGAATTAGTATCTGACAACCCAGATCATTCATCCCCAAGGCATGTATTTTGGCATTGAGCAATGCATGATTGGCTGGTCCAGCAAGTTCACAAAGTCAGGGTTTTTTGTTGTTGAAAGAAAATGGGGGACCACTTCTTACTTTCTTTTTTCTTTTGCTTCTTGCTTTTGCTTCCCAGCTTGTTTGCATAAATTTTAAACTGGTTTCTGTATTCACTTTATGAATCTTCTCTGTGGCAGCTTTATGCAGAGTCTTTACCACGTTTCCAAGGAGGTTCACCATACATCTATCCTTTATATGGTTTGGGTGAACTACCACAGGTCTGTAGCTTTTTGTGTTCATCACAGTAAATTAAAGTTTTCAGATGTTCATCCCTAATTTGTGATGAAAAATCTCAGGCATTTGCTCGTCTTAGTGCTGTGTATGGTGGAACATACATGTTAATAAACCAAATGCAAGGTATTCTTTTATATTCCAAGTTTAGGCTGCATGATGATGTGAATTGCCTACAGTTTCTACTTAATTTGGTACTTTCTGGTGACACTTATATGAAGGATATGTATATATCAGGTGGAATTTGATGAGGAGGGCACGGTATTTGGTGTAACATCAGAAGGGGAAACAGCCAAGTGCAAGAAAGTTGTCTGTGATCCATCCTACTTACCAAACAAGGTATGACTACTGATTTTCTTATTGATCCAATTGAACGACTGCAGAAATCTTGCAGGCTAACTCTTTTTTTTTAATTTTCCGTGGAGTTTCTGGTTTTTACAATATTATTATTTTCATGATAAGGTGCATGTTCCTGCAAGATCCTCTCTAAGAGGAGTTTGCAAGCTCAGAGATGCTGATAGTCTTTTGATAACTATTACAGGTTCGGAGGATTGGAAAAGTTGCAAGGGCAATTGTTATTATGAGTCATCCAATTCCAAACACCGATGAATCTCACTCAGTTCAGGTTATACTGCCTCAGAAGCAACTTGGACGCAGATCAGACATGTGAGTTGTGGTCTATAACTGAATTTTTTATGTCACTAATACACATTTCCTCTTTGGGGGCTTTATAGCTGACATCCTGTTGATCATTCTGCCTAGAGCGGTTGCTAAGTTTGCCCATTTTCCATTTCTTCATAGGTATCTATTCTGCTGCTCCTATACTCACAATGTTGCCCCCAAAGGGAAGTTCATAGCGTTTGTGTCAGCTGAAGCTGAGACCAATAATCCTGAAAGAGAATTGAGCCTGGAATTGATCTTCTGGGCCCGATCGATGAGATTTTTTATGATATTTATGACAGATTTGAACCTCTCAATGAACCATCTCTGGACAACTGCTTCATATCAACCGTAAATTGTTCTTTGGAACCCTTCTTCTTTAGTTATACTATAATTCTGCATGCATAATATTGAGTAGAGTAGAGGACCAAGAAACCTTGTACAATGGAAATTAGAGATGTTACAATGGACATTAGAGCTGCATATACTAAAGAAGATGACAGGCACTAATGAGTAATAATAAAAAACATATACTAAAGAAAATTGAGGATTTCTGGTTTTAGTGCACAGAGAGTGTGTGAGGTAGTGAAATAAAAATCAAATTGTGCTTAATTACAAATGCCAGATAGAGGGTTCTAGATTACATACTGTTTGCCTTATCCCATGTGAATTTCCCAATGGTTAGAAGTCAACTCAGTGAATGGACTCTAACCCATGTTCAAATAAGCAAAGAGTAGAGGATCAATTAGCCTTGTACACTGGAAATTAGAGATGTTATAATGGACATTAGGCAGATCATGGTGAGTAATTTATCTCTTATGCCAACCCTATGAATATAAACAGAGCCATAAGAATATCTTACATACAATCTCATTATAAAATATGTATATGCCTACTTACAGTTTTCTGAATGTAAAATGGATGAGAACCCTATAAGCTCCAAACCAACTGCCTGAAAGAGAAAAAAATAGTCTGAATTTAGGAAGACAGATAATATAAATGAACATTTCAATGATCAATAGTTATTTGACAGTGCTATTATGAAATAGAAACTGTCAGAATATAATATAAAATAAGATATCCACTGACTGGTAATGAGAGTTAAGAAAGAGTTGGAAATTTTCTGTCTCGTAAACGAATAAAATAAAATAATTAGATATTCTCTGAGCACTTTTTTAACATAAGGAAGGAAAAAAATAAAAGAAGAATCTGACATCGCACGATTATTAAAAATCTAGCCCTAGAAAACCATCAATCTAAAAAAATAGTAATCAGAAAAAAGTAATTTATCTCTTATGCCCAACCCTATGAATATAAACAGAACCATCAGAATATCTTTCAGACAATCGCATTATAAAATGTGTATATGCCTACTTTGCGGTTATCATACTGCCAGACAGCATGTATCCATAGAGAGTTAGTCCTGATGCTGTTAGAAGCTGTCAATAAGGATCGGCTAATTTAAATCAGAGGAGGCAGGATTGGCATAGCAAAGGAGTGGGTGGATATGGGTCTGCCTTACTGGATGTCTGTCTTCTACATTTACTTGCAAATATTTGGGGGTCCAATTTCTGAGGAGTGGATGGATACGGGTCTGCCTTCTACAATTACGAACAAATAATTGGAGCTTCCCAATTTCTGATGGACCTGTCAGATGTTGCTTTGCTGGTTATGCTAATTAGCATTTCAATACACCGAATGTGATGGAAAAATAGATGTGTGCAATTACCAGTTCCTTTCATTTTGAGGATTTTTGAAAAATATCTGCAACTTTAGTCAAAGTCCACAATAAACTTTGTAACTGCCTCTGAATCAAGGGAATGCCCTATTGCCACTGGAATTCCTACTTTACATCTAGAGCAGCGTAGTACTCAATTTTGCCTTCTTTCAATCTTATACTTGGTTACTTTTAGGGGATGCTACTTGGAAGAATCCTACATGGTGGTGCTTAAAATTATTTTGAATATTGACTAAATTGGATCTCTAATCATTGCTGCATGAGATCTAGTATGGGTTACACTGGAAGATCCAAATTACCATAGAGATTACAAAGCAGGAATGGGGTTAAAGATTTTGAGATGTTCATGCCTTCTGAATTTAAATAAATGTACTGGATGTTTTTTCTTTTCTTTCTTATTGTTTGCTAATTCATCAACTCCATCACTCGTTTGATACAGTACATGGCATGGAATATGGCTTTGGAGCCCATCAATACAGTCTTTGAGGTGGAAGCAAAAGTTGCCCTAGTTTTATCTACAGGCGTTCCTTGAGGTTAGGCACCACAGATATGTCTCATTCTGAGTTCCATTTGTTCCTGAAGAATCTTCTAGAAAATATCATGGTGACACGTATCATTTGATTGCCAAAAATTGCAATCACAGATTCCAAAAGAACTGGTGACTCCAATACTACATATGGTCCAATACAGTAAGAACTTGGAAATAAAAATGGTTTGGATACACTTCCTAATATTCTGGCTAAATCCAATTCTTTAACAAAGCCCCGAAAACAACGTAAGCATAAAACTAATGTACTTTTTTTTTCTACAGTTTCAAACTGTAAATCTGAAAACTAATCTTTTAGGAACATAAGCATAACTGAAAATAACAATTACATTAAAACCTATAACATTAAACTGGTAGGGATTATCAATCATTAAAACACAATCAAAATTTAAATATGATTATAGCCAGTTAGAAAACCAAAAATAGTAATCACAAAAAAGTAATTTATCTCTTATGCCCAACCCTATGAATATAAACAGAACCATCAGAATATCTTTCAGACAATCGCATTATAAAATGTGTATATGTCTACTTACAGTTTTCTGAATGAAAAATGGATAAGAACCCTATAAGCTCCAAACCAACTGCCTGAAAGAGAAAAAAAAAGTCTGAATTTAGGAAGACAGATCATATAATCAACATTTCCATAATCAATCACACAAGATATATGTTTCCTTAGAACTTTCCTTCTTGAAAGTGCAGTTTATCAATCCTCCCCTCTATATACACTAATGAAAAAGCTAGGTTTGCTGTTCAGTTATCTTCTTATTCTTTTTTTGTTTTTGTTTTGTGAAATCCAGAACCCTGTGCAGCTGTGCCATAATTATTTGCATCCATTGGCAACTAAAAATCAGAAGATGATTATCACATAGGATGACAGTGGGATTATCAACACATTAAGCTAATCTAAAGGTGCTCTGATGACGTTCTCTGTTTTAATCACATAGGTGCATGCTTCAATCTAAAGGAAGACAAATCATATGAATCAACTCTTCAATAATCAAGTGCATATACATATATTTTTCAGGCTACATTGCATTGATGATATTTCAGTTTTCTAAATAAAAAAGACCACTTAGAAGTCAGAAAAAAATGAAGATATGATGTCTTTTCTACCTATCTGATGCCACTAAAAATTTGATGGCAAATCCCTGAATATGGCGTATATTATATAAACTTTGATGCCTTGAATAACATCAAAAAATTACTGAAGATGTAATGGAATCCAGAACTCTATGCAGCTGTGCCATAATTATTTGCATCCATTGGCAACTAAAAATCAGAAGATGAAGTAATCATCTTCTGATTTTCATCACATAGGATGGCAGTGGAATTATCAACACATTAAGCTAATCTAAAGGTGCTCTGATGACGTTCTCTATTTTAATCACATAGGTGCATGCTTCAATCTAAAGGAAGACAAATCATATGAATCAACTCTTCAATAATCAAGTGCATATACATATATTTTTTCAGACTACATTGTCTTGATGAGATTTCAATTTTCTAAATAAAGAAGACCACTTAGAAGTCAAAAAAAAAGGAAGATATGATGTCTTTCTATCTATCTGATGCCTCCTCTGGGTGCATGCTTCAATCTAAAGGTCTTATCAACACATTAAGCTCCCTTTAGTCCTGCTAATAACACATCTCAAAATCAAACATTAAAGTTTTAAAATTTTACTTGCTCCAAAAGACTCATTAGTGTAGAATCAAATATTTATGGATCATCTATTTACAGGGAAATGTCAAATTCCTATAAACATCGGCAAGGATAAAAAAACATATATGAATCTAAATATATGCATCTAAATAAGATTTATAGTATATGCATATTTCATTTGGGATTGACTTAGTATATGCCTACTTACAGTTTTCTGAATGAATAATGGATGAGAGCCCTATAAGCTCCAAACCACCAGCCTGAAAGAAAAAAAAATTCTGAATTGAGGAAGACAAATCATATGAATCAACTCTTCAATAATCAAGTGCATATACATATATTTTTTCAGACTACATTGCCTTGATGAGGGTTCAGTTTTCTAAATAAAAAAGACCACTTAGAAGTAAAAAAAAACGAAGATATGATGTCTTTTCTATCTATCTGATGCCTCCTCTGGGTGCAACTGAACCCTCTAAAGGTCTTATCAACACATTAAGCTAATCTATAGGTGCATGCTTCAATCTAAAGGAAGACAAATCTGCTTCAATCTAAACTGACAGTGGGATTATGAACACATTAAGCTAATCTAAAGGTGCTCTGATGACGTGCTCTGTTTTAATCACATAGGTGCATGCTTAATCTAAAGAAACACAAATCATATGAATCAACTCTTCAATAATCAAGTGCATATACATATATTTTTTCAGGCTACATTGCATTGATGATATTTCAGTTTTCTAAATAAAAAAGACCACTTAGAAGTCAGAAAAAAAATGAAGATATGATGTCTTTTCTACCTATCTGATGCCACTAAAAATTTGATGGCAAATCCCTGAATATGGTGGATATTATAAAACTTTGATGCCTTGAATAACATTCAAAAAATTACTGAAGATGTAATGGAATCCAGAACTCTATGCAGCTGTGCCATAATTATTTGCATCCATTGGCAACTAAAAATCAGAAGATGAAGTAATCATCTTCTGATTTTCATCACATAGGATGGCAGTGGAATTATCAACACATTAAGCTAATCTAAAGGTGCTCTGATGACGTTCTCTATTTTAATCACATAGGTGCATGCTTCAATCTAAAGGAAGACAAATCATATGAATCAACTCTTCAATAATCAAGTGCATATACATATATTTTTTCAAACTACATTGTCTTGATGAGATTTCAGTTTTCTAAATAAAGAAGACCACTTAGAAGTCAAAAAAAAAGGAAGATATGATGTCTTTTCTATCTATCTGATGCCTCCTCTGGGTGCATGCTTCAATCTAAAGGTCTTATCAACACATTAAGCTCCCTTTAGTCCTGCTAATAACACATCTCAAAATCAAAACATTAAAGTTTTAAAATTTTACTTGCTCCAAAAGACTCATTAGTGTAGAATCAAATATTTATGGATCATCTATTTACAGGGAAATGTCAAATTCCTATAAACATCGGCAAGGATAAAAAAACATATATGAATCTAAATATATGCATCTAAATAAGATTTATAGTATATGCATATTTCATTTGGGATTGACTTAGTATATGCCTACTTACAGTTTTCTGAATGAATAATGGATGAGAGCCCTATAAGCTCCAAACCACCAGCCTGAAAGAAAAAAAATTCTGAATTGAGGAAGACAAATCATATGAATCAACTCTTCAATAATCAAGTGCATATACATATATTTTTTCAGACTACATTGCCTTGATGAGGGTTCAGTTTTCTAAATAAAAAAGACCACTTAGAAGTAAAAAAAAAACGAAGATATGATGTCTTTTCTATCTATCTGATGCCTCCTCTGGGTGCAACTGAACCCTCTAAAGGTCTTATCAACACATTAAGCTAATCTATAGGTGCATGCTTCAATCTAAAGGAAGACAAATCTGCTTCAATCTAAACTGACAGTGGGATTATGAACACATTAAGCTAATCTAAAGGTGCTCTGATGACGTGCTCTGTTTTAATCACATAGGTGCATGCTTCAATCTAAAGAAACACAAATCATATGAATCAACTCTTCAATAATATAGAATCAAATCTGTATAGATCATCTATTTACAGGGAAATGTCAAATTCCTATAAACATCAGCAAGGATATTAAAACATATATGCGTCTAAATATATGCATCTAAATAAGATTTACAGTATATGCATATTTGATATGTATGTAAAAAAATATCATCAAGGCAATGTAGTCTGAAAAATTATATGTATCTAAACATCAGCAAGTATAAAAAAAACATATATGCATCTAAATAAGATTTAAAAATTGTTAAGAGAACATTGTTAAGAGATATATGTTTCTAAAAAAATATCACCAAGGCAATGTAGTCTGAAAAAATATATGTATCTAAACATCAGCACGTATAAAAATCATATATGCATCTAAATAAGATTTAAAATTTGTTAAGAGAACATTGTTAAGAGATATATGCATCTAAATAAGATTTAAAATATGTATAGGTGACTGAAGCTTCTGATAGAATAAGATGGACACCACACGCAGAGAGGTGTAGTGCCTGTAGATGTCTGCATAGAAGTTTATACCAATATTCTACCCAATGCAAACAATCAAGCCAATTCTTCTGTTGCATAAAATGAAAATTCTATATAATAGTGAACAACAAAAATAGAATATTTGTTCTACTTTTGCTACAATAATGCCCTTTCTAACTCATGACCTGGTTGCTCCTTCGGTATTGTTTCAGATTATAGCATCAGTTTAATGGCATACCTATTTCAGTGCATGTGCATGTTATGATGTATTTATCTAAATTTATTTATGTATATGTAGGCACAAGTATGTATGCAGAGAGAGTTACACTTTTATGTCTATTTTTGACTCTATTTGTCTGGCACACACAATATGCATATCTATGTAGAAATATGGATATGCAAGTAACTTAGTTGGTTAGTAATTAGGTAGATAATTTGGTCAGGCCCTTCTCCCTGTCTCTGCTGGCTCCCCACCATTCCTCCTAAAAAGTTAGGGTAGGATGGCTCTGCCATTAATGTTCACTATAGTAGTTTGGTTCAGTGCAGGCCATGCCCAGTTCTAGTTCCTGGCCCTTTGGTGGGGATCTAGCTAACACTAGCTAACCCGGCGGTGGATGCATAGGAAGCCAGAATGATGCAGAGAAGGAGATGGAGAGCGCCATATTGATGCCGCTGGAGTTCCCGGCGGATGTGGAGCCCCCCACGTGTCGTCTTTGACGATCCTCCACCAGCTGCCGGGCTCTGGGACGCCGGAGTCGCCGGATCACTTGATGGAGTCTCCACGGTCGACGGAGCAGGGCCTCCACTGCTCGGGGTAGGAGTGGCTGGCGACGGCGCCGGGGCTGGTGCTTCTGTCGGAGACGCTGCACGGCCGGCCACAGTTGCATGCGCGCTGAGGGTCGGAGGGGAGGAGCCACCGAGCCGAAGGGGGGAGTGTAGAAGGGGAAGGTCGGAGGGGGGGAGGTCGCTGGCACCGGCCGAGATGACGAGGGGAGGGAGGAGGCAGGGCCGCGCCGCAGGAGGGGATTGCGATTTGGCGGTTTTCGACTTTTGGGTGAGAAGATTTGGGGGGAACGGGGGAGAGGGGGGAGTCGGCGGGTCGGATCGGATATGCTTAATATGGCAAAAAAGGGCGGGGAGGCTTGGTGAGTGAGCGCAACCAGATGGGATTAGGGAAAGGAGGAGAGAGATTTATAATGCATTTTTATATTATAGTTAATTATAATACGATTAAAATGACATCTAATAATTCAGTTGTTATTTTATCACTCTTTATATGATAGACATCACATAGATTATTATTTAATCATATTATATTTAAAATATAATATAAAAATATACTAAGTCTTTCTCAAAAAACAGTTGGAGGGATGGGCAGTGGCCTTTTGCAGCAGGACAGTTGGGGACGAGTATGAAGTGAATAACATGAGCCCAAGCAGACGCATGCCAATTTATATGATGCAAAGATTTGTTATCATGAACTAAAAGTGTAGATAAGAATGTGAGGGACACAGAGAGATGCATGTAGGCTTTTTAGGATATATTTTTATATGTTAAGTATCATTAGATGTAAGATTTAATAGTCAGGATTAATCTAATTTCGGATCGGATCTTAAATGGAGCTGATCTCTTATTTCCACGTCCGCTCCGTTTAATATTCGGATAATATCCATATCCGAATTCGCTCCGCCGGATATCTGTTAATCGGATACGGATATGCTTAATCGGATACGAATTCGCATCGGATCCAGATATTATCCGGATCCGTTTACAGCCCTAGGGATGCCCATCTTTGATTCTCAGTCCCCTCCCCACCCCGTTGTGAGATCTGCAGGTCTCCAGTCCGCCCCCTGCAGAGGAAGGTCTCCCTTGTGAGATCTATAGAGGAGCGGGAGGAAGGGGGAAGGGTCTGGGCGTCTTGGGTGAGAAGTGAGGACCGAGGGGGAGGATGGGTTACTTTTTCAACTTTTCAGCTGTTCTTGTTATTTTTTAAATTTTTACTCTATTGGAATCGGAAATCGGTTTCGAAAATAAGTGGTTCCGACTCCGATATCGATATCTTATCGGAAAACCTGATACCGATTTCAATAAGAAATTGGTATCATTTTTTTATTTTGAACCTATTAATTTTTATCAGAATCGGATCGAAAATTTAAATTTTCGGGTTCCGTTACAGCCCTACTCATGCATCACCTAAATAAGTTGAAAAATTGACAGATAAGAACAAGATATAATTGTCATCACCCTTCAAAGTGAATCCAAGAATTTCAATGAAAAAACATCAAATAGCTTCTGCAGAAGGTCAGAAAAACTTGTGTACAATAGTCTACATATTAAAATGGGCATATCTTGTACCAAGAAAAATTCATTTCATTGACAAGTAAATGAGGGAAGTGTGATTCAGAATTAAAAAACAGGAAACCTGAGGATCATAAAAGAAAAAACCTGAAATGTCTTAATCAAAACAGTGAAAAAAAATTGCTATGGAATGTTTCTGCATAAGTAAAAGGAAGTGACACTAGAACACCACATAAGAACTAAGAATGGGCAGAATAAGGACAATGATTTCCAGCATCTCCTCCCAATTTGAAAACACAAATCCCTGCCAACATGCATGATCACTAGCTACACTGGATTATGGAAGGGAGACGACACATAAAACCTTGCTACTTTATTGTATAGACCTGAAAATGGCTCGCACTTGGATTGTTCAAACAAGAGAGCAACTGTATAGACAGGAGGATGCCGTGAGATCCTTGGCAAAGGATATGTCACAAAGTGGGGACTACAAGTACTCAAGAAGCAATAGGAAATTTCCCTTTTATCAAAGTGAGAAAACTGTGGGTTCTACCCATACTACCTCAAATTTAAAAGGTCATCAGAACAAGTATGGGTCCAGGAAAGCTCCCAGATGAGTCGGTCCAATATCCATTGGTGGCTACAGCTAATGAGCTCCCATGAAGCAAAGAAACAATCCCAACAGTCCTTTTCATGAGCACAGTATCCACCAAACAAAAAACCAGATACATATATATACCACCTCAAATGTGTGTATGGCCATAACCCATTTCATCACCCTCCCCATAAGACGAACGTTCTAGTTTTCCTCGTCATCTGTCATAGAGAAAGCAAATAGGAGATGACCAAATGCTCACATGTCGAGGGATCTATCTCTCACCTGTTTGGGGATGATGTCGGCGATGGCGTAGAATTCGCGGCTCTTCGAGGTGAGGCCGGTGAGGGTGTAGAAATAGAGCCCGCCGGCCAAGGCGATGCCGGGGATAACTGCGACGCTGAGGAGCGCCAGACGCCACGCCGAGATGAACCCGGCCCACCACCAACCGCCTCGCCAATGTCGGGAGGTCGCTGGCCGCGCTGTTGGCCGGCCGAGATGATGACGGGAGGGAGGAGGCAGGTAGTGTTGACACTACTAGACAGATAGGTCAACATTACGAGACAGATAGTGCTGACACTGTTGGACAGATAATGTTGACACTACCACTGCTTCAAGAACACAGTCAAAAGAAAAGAACAACAAGAAGAAGAAGAATCCTTCACAAAAACACTTGCCTAAGACATGAGTGTTAGCTAAGACACGTACACAAGAGACCAAAAAGTAGACCTAATGATCTTTATGGGACGTAAATCAAGGGGTAAATATTCAAGATCCTAACCAAAGATGGAGACACGAAGGAAAGGAGATCCAGAAATATATCCTACATGATGATCAAGCAATTCCAAAAATCACCTTTAAAAATGAAACTTCAAATAGAACATTTGTTTTTGATTTATATTAACTGAAGTTCTTGACTTATAAACTAGATTAAGGATCAAGAAAAAAAAATATTATCTTAAAGGTAATGTGAAAGTACCTATCTTTATGCACCTTATTTCCTTCTTCATTATTTCCAGAAAATCAAGTTAGCCCTTTTTCCTTCTGCGAAAACTCCTCCCTTCCTGGCGTTTATTCCTCTCCCAATACTTTCGCCGCCAGCCCCTTTATATATGTACTCTTATATATGTATATATATATATACTTGCACATGCAATAAGCACTTCCACACTCTCCCACGTAGCTATCTATCTTCCTTCGAACACCTCACACACTCCCATGTAACACTAACACTCCCAAAAAATCACTCAAAGATTTACATTAATGTTTCATGTCGATATCATTTTTTGACATATGTACACTAACAAGAAAGAAAATAAGGGATAAAAGTCAGTTGGGTTCTGCTTATATATAAATCAAGAATTTCAATTAATATAGATAAGAAACAAACATTTCATCTGAAATTTCACTTTAAAAGGCCATCATGTGATTTTTGGGTCATTTATATATTATGTAATTTTTCTTGGTATCATCGTAGACCTCTGTATCTTAGAAAACTAAAATTTATTGTTATTCTCTCAAAACTTGATATTGATATTTGTGTATGTTGTTCACTTAATTGAATGACATCTATGTGTACCCGGGTTTTCGCTACACTCAGGGCGTCACATGATGGTTGTTTTTACTCCCAATCTATATTTGGACAAGATCAAACCAGTGAATCTACTGTCAATCAAAATCCTACTATTGGATTTCATTCAATATAAAATTCGATCATTAGATTCGTTCTCGATCTATGTATACTTGAACGGTTGGGTTTGTTACCAACCTAAAATAATATGATCAAGATCCCTACATTGGATTTGCTTCAAGTCTAAATCCTAATTGTTTGATTTAAGTTTAAACAAAATGTGACAATTAGATTCACTATCGATATTCATTAATTGATCAAAGATCCGACTTTGAATTCACATTCGATCTATTTATATCTAATCAGTTAGATTTGTTGCCAATCTATAACAATCTAATCGCGATTCGCACATTAGATTTGTCAAATATCTAAATCCTGATCGTTTCGTTGGATTTTAGTTTGATTAGAGTTTGACAGTTGAATTCACTCCGATCTAAATTTGATCAAGATCTAAGCATTAAACATATTGTCAATCACAATCCAACTGTTGGATTTCATCATAATAAAACATCGATCTGTCTGTCAGATTCGCTCTCAATGTAAAATCTAATCGATGAGCTACCTAATATTAATTAAATGAGCATAATATAATATATATATCATCATATGAAATATAAAAGATCAATATTACTATTTTCAATATATAACAAATAAAATATAATATTTTTAAGTCAATGTTTTATCATATAATTGTATTCACTAAACAAATATAATATATTTAAAAATATGCAAAGACAATGTGTATAATATATATATATATATATATATATATTAACAAAACAAAAATGTAACTTATAAATTTTCTATATATAAGTTTTTTATATTCACAATAATTATATAAAACTATATATAAGTAAACCATTAACAGGTAGAGTAAATTATAGCTATATTATAATTAAATTACTAATAAACAATGAATCTGAGACCGAATACAATTCGGTCACTATTCGGTCTCAGTTTTGTGACCGAATAGTGACTGAATATTTCGCTCACAAAACTAAGACCGATTTGTGACCGAATAATATTCGGTCTCTATATTTAGGGACCGAATTAAGTCAGTCTCTAAATTTGGGACCGATTTATTTCGGTCCCTATTTAGGGACCGAATGGGGACCGAATTAAGTCAGTCTCTAAATTTGGGACCGATGTATTTCGGTCCCTATTCGGTCTCTATATTTAGGGACCGAATAGGGACCGAATTAAGTCAGTCTCTAAATTTGGGACCGATTTATTTCGGTCCCTATTCGGTCCCTAAATATAGAGACTGAATAGGGACCGAAATACATCGGTCCCAAATTTAGAGACTGACTTAATTCGGTCCCCATTCGGTCCCTATATTTAGGGACCGAATAGGGACCGAATTATTTCGGTCTCTAAATTTAGAGACCGATTTAATTCGGTCCCCATTCGGTCCCTATTTAGGGACCGAATAGGGACCGAAATAAATCGGTCCCAAATTTAGAGACCGATTAAAATTCGGTCCCTATTCAGTCCCTAAATAGGGACCGAATGGGGACCGAATTAAATCGGTCTCTATTCAGTCCCTAAATAGGGACCGAATGGGGACCGAATTAAATCGGTCTCTAAATTTAGAGACCGAAATAATTCAGTCCCCATTCGGTCCCTATTTAGGGACCGAATTTTAATCGGTCTCTAAACCATTTATTTAGAGACTGATTTATTGCAGTGACAATTCGGTCACTAATTAGGGACCGAATAGAGACCGAAATATTTCGGTCTCTATTTCGGTCTCTATTACCGTTTTTTCTTGTAGTGGGAGAAGGGGGATGGGGGGGAAGAAAACAATAGGATCTGGGTGGAGAAGGCTATGAAGGGGAAAGCAAAATAAAAGAGAGGTGAGGGGGCTGGCTAGAGGGGGGTTCAAATGAGGGGAGTTGGAGAGAGAGGGGTTGTGAGGGGGAGATGGAGGAAAGGGATGATGCGGGGTGGGGGAGGACAAAGGGGTGACGGGGGCAACAAACAGAGGGCAAACAAGGGGGAAAAAAAAAGAGGGAATAGATCTGAGGAGAAGTATAGGGAAGGGAGGCAAGAAATGAGGACGGGAATAGAGGTTTACCAGAGAAAGAGAGGGGGGATGGGGGAGACTTCCGACGGACTATCGTTGGGAACGACAATAGATCCATCAAAGAAGAGGCCTCTATCAATGACAAAAATCTCCTACAAATGCCAGAGAAGAAACTTCCACGAAGAGAAGCTACAGCCTCTGTGGAAACCCCATGCCCCAAAAGAAACCTCCACTCCTTATGTGGAGCTGTCAATGGTTTTCTTTTTTCGTTTATCTATGCAGCTTTTGCGATTCTTTTATAATTATTTACTTGCAACAAAATCATAAATTATAACTCAAGTTGTATTTGACACAACTAAAGATAAAAAGAACGCTTACCGTTTAATGCATGCATGGATGCTTCACTTGTTGCAATAGAGAGATTTTTTTTTCGACAATTGCATAGGACCTTTTAACGCGGCATTGTTGACTGTGCACTTTCGTTGTCCAGAGTTCCGTGCATGAATCAATATACTCACCTTCTCTAAACTGTCTCACAAACATAAAATAGTAAAGATGAACTATAGCAAAGTGGTGAGAACAGGTCATATCCACAGAGAGGCTAAATAGAATTTAAATTAAACTACTTTGACTTGAAATCATTCTAACGAATACATTTTTACCAAAATAACATTGCATTAAAAGTAATTCTATGAACAACATCAATTAAATCCCTCACACTCGACATGTCAAACTTAATGAAATAGCAAGCAGAATTGAAATTAAAGAAACTTGGTATCACTGTACCCTCACAGCTCGAGGGATCAAACAAGTAGACAAAATTAAAAATTAAACTAAAATTGCACAAAGATGCAACTCTAATTTTGAAATGATCTAAAACTCAAGGAAATGAAAGGATGACAGAACAAAATCTCAACAGAAAATTCTCAAGCCACGTACCCCTACAGCTTAGGGGATGAACATTAAGCAACATTAGATCTCTACAATCACCTGATCACTACTTTCACAGCTCACGGATCAAATAGAAACATCAGAAAAGATTGAACAGAAAATTTAGAAACAAAAAAATATTGCTAAATCAAATGCTTAATGCTACCACTGCACTGCAGAACATGAACAAGAACAAAAGATTAACTCAGAAAACTAGAGAAAACTCTTAAATCCTCACAAATTTAGAGCTATTCCCTGCTACGACAGTAAAATAGATTCATGAATTCAACTTCAAATCTAAACTCAATGGGCCTCTGAAAACCCTCTGGATGCAGTCGCCTTCGGAAAAGAGGAAGAAGTCTAACTCACCAATCTCACAGAACAATCTCCAAATGAGAAGAAAAGGAAGAATCCCCGTCTCCCAGATGCTGAACTCATGGATGTCGAACCACACAAATCTACACTGGAACGAATCCACACAGCACAGAAGAGCAGAACAAATCACCTCCAATTCCTCACAAAACAGAATAGAAGAAATAGAAGAACAGAAATCCAAAAGAAAATTGCAGTTGCTCTCCGGACGAACACAGAAGAAGAGAATTAGAGAAACAAAACAAAACAATCTAAAAAATGATCCGAACTCCCAGCAGCTAGAACAACTCTCACAGCCCTCACCCCTATGAACCGTAGAACCAAAACCCTCATAACCATCTCCTGGAGCCGAATTCCTCCCCTGCAATAGAACCAGAACAAGAACAAAACAAATTCCTCAAAAATTCTAAATCCTAGCCCCAAAAACTCGAGCTCGCTTGCTCTACTCAAAGGAAAAATATAGAAATAAACTGGCAGAAAAAAATCCCTAAGAACTTGACTGGCTAACCCCTTACAGAAGGATGGAAAGAAAATTGGAAATTCCCTAAAAAAATCGAACTCCCCGTGAAGAGGACCTTGGGGTCCTTTTATAGGCATCAGGGCCTCTGCTTCCAGACATTGCTTCCCGCCCAGATCTGGCCACACGACACTACTCACATGCAGCAGTCGCATGGTGCACAGCGCACCGGCCATAGCTGCTCTACATGGGCTCCGCCAGGTCGCCGCGCCCCTGTAATCCAGCTCCGTAGCTCCCAGCTCACTAGCAGCTGCGCTTCCATCGCACGCCAAATCACCAACCATCGCTAGCCACCTCAGCTGGCCGCTTTACACCCGGCCCCCAGCGCACCTGGTCTGCCCATTGCTGCGCACGGCAGCTTCTACATGCATCGCCCATCTGCCATCTGCACGACAGTAGAGCTCCTCACTCTGCCGCGCACACACACCATCGCACGATCCCATCTCCAGCCTGCTTCGAACCCAGAAGATCCACACTGCCAGCGCCAGACGCGAGCTCCACCGCGCCCAGTTGGCCTCCAGATCCGTTGCACACCTCCGCAGCAGCACGCCAAAAGCCCTCACAGCTCCTCCGCCAGCGCAGCTCTCTGGGTGCTGGCCGTCCCAACCTTGCATGCCCAGAACGCCATAGCTGCGCACAGCTGAGCGCCAGCATCAGCTTCACACGAGCTCCTCTGCAGGAGCTGCTATCTACCCCAAATCGCCAGAGCCAGCTTCACACAGCCGCCCCCAGATGACCTGTTAGGAAGAAAGATAAAGAAGGGTTTAGTGGGGTATGTTGCTAGATCTGGTGAGATGAGAGAAAATGGTGTGTGGCACGATATGATTGGGTGGGGTATTAAAAATATTATTATTTATTTAATGGGATGGGGTGGGTTATGTATTAAAAATTAACAAATTAAAGTATATCTATTACTAAAAGAATATTTACAAAAGTATTTTAACAAAATTTATTTATATACAAATATCTTTTATTTTTCAAAGTAAACCTAATTAGTCAATATGAATGAAATGACTTATTAAATGAGAATCTAATATGTGTAGTCTAACTCATTATCAACTAATATGTTCAAAATTTTATTTCTGAATGAAATGAAAATTAAAATCAATGTGTATATTATTTATAGACAAATGATGTCTAAAAGCAATTAAATGTATGAAATTTAACACGAAAATTTTACAATTATCAACCTTCTGAAAGCTATATATGAATGACTATTTTCTTTAATTAATACAAGCTGAAGTGGATCCAATGAAAGGTTTCAGAATATAATAAGAAAACCTTCTAGCAAATTATTTGTGTGACAAGAAATTAACTTCGAAGTGCAGTTTCAAAGTGTATTATTAAGTTTTAGAGAATTCATGGTATTGTTGTCACAATAAAAGTATGTGAGAAGATATGCCAATTGAAGAGGACTGACCAATCGTAGCTATCCTATCACGAGCCAAAAGCTAGGAGAAGGTTATCCAAATTAAGGAAAGTACTATCCATGTGAAAACATGACAACTTGGGGTTGGAAGTTAAGAGAGCGGCTAGCTTGGAGCAATCTCACATTAAAAAGCAAGAAAATGCTACTTAACTATACACCCTATATGGGTTTGACTAGACCAGGACAATGAACTCTATAGTTATGTAGCCACAAGTTGGACTGAAATAACAGTTTGGATTCCCAGTTTGAGAAGTATCCTCTGAGTACACAGGGAGTGGTTTTGTGGCTAAAGTTCTCTATATACATATTAGAATCTTACATAGGTACTTCAAATCCCACCTTCATCTTACCATTCCAAAAAGTATCTTCTTGAGTCAGAGTAGTCCAGATTCAACCCGAAGTGGGACTATGACAAAAAGAAATAACTGAATTTGATTGGGCAAAAAACCATTGGTTTTTTTATTGAGCTAGTCACTTGCTGGACAATTGCATATATAGGTATATAAGTCAAAACATGTCGAACTGCCATAATATAGAGCAACAAATTACTGGAGGGCTAGGGATGAGCAGATTAATGCTGTTTAAGGCACAGGATATACATAGTAGGTGCCGGACTATATGTCTAGGGAGTATTTAGATGCAACCTATAAAAAAAACATGAATATGCTCATCATAAATGTGTGTTTTTTTTTTATAAACTTGGTTGAGTATTGAACTTTATTTACAAAAAGAGTGGTGACCACCATAAACTAACTCAGAGAACGTTTTATGATAAAACATGTTTATAAAGAGATTTTGAGGATAACAATTTGTTGAGCCAAACGTGTCTTCTTCAGTGAAGAGACCCTCCAAGGGAGAAGTCCAAGTGATAAATTTAGAAGCCCACTTTGTGCACAGCCACAGCTAACGAGTCCACAACTCTAATTGAAGGCTTCCTCATGATCCATGTGAGTCATCTTAATTTGACGAGGGCCAGACTGCTATGAAGTCTTGACTCGGGGCGTTATGATATGTGGTCCTTCCTTCAATTGATGAAACAACAACTTGACCATGACCAGCAATCTAAAACCCTAACCATGTATGACTTGATTTGGTGGGGCTGCGGGGGGCATCATTAGAAGCAAGTCATGAAAGATTTCATTGTGGTTTTCAGGTGATATATTATCAGATTTATTCAAGTCTTGATTCTCAGATCAAGTGACCGGGCCTGAGTTTTAATTGAGAGCAGCTGTATTTTGACCGAAAACAACTCTAATGATGTAGATCAACTGATCGACTCACATTCCCTTATTTTTGGGTTGGTTTGACGGCTGACCTCCTTTAATGTATTACCATGATTAGAACTCAGTGAAGTTTTTTGTTCCTAGCCTAGTGTGTATCATGTTGTGACATTTCCTTTTCCCCTCAGTTTGCGATTTTAAAATTATCAGATTTTTATAAGTGCAAGACATTTCCTTTGCAAGTTAGTGTTTGAGATCTCAGTAGGAGAGAATTAACGGGCTACGGGAGATATCCCCCTTCCTAACTACATATGTATGTATTACCCTGCACTTTTAGGAATGGTAAAAAATACCTTTAACATATCTAAATAGTCAAAAATACCTTTAACACATCTAAATAGCTGTATTTGTACACTTATTTTTTATAGCATTGAGATCAAGGTTCGTCGTACCGTCCGAATCGACCCTGCCGCATTCTCCGTGGTATGGTACCGTACCATACCGCGTTGAGATACGATGGGGAAAGGACTTGTTTGAAATTTTTTTTTTTTTTTAGTTTGTGACTTGATGAATATTTAAAATGAGTAAATTTTAAAAGAAGACTCTCCATCCAAACTCAAGATAGACTCTCCATCTCTTCTCATGCATGGACTCTCTTTCTAATTCAAGATTGTACTCTCTCTCTTAAACACATCTTAGGATTCTATAGGATTACTACCACCATGTGAAGAGACCCCTAGAGACTCTGTTCACCAAGTCCCATCGCCCCAAAGCTAGAGGAGAAGTCATTCTCAACGTTGTACCCTTTCTCTCTCCCCTTTCTTTCTCATATCTTCCAGAACCATCAGGAATATCACACCTTCTACAGCCTGAAAAGGGGCTGATATGCTCACGAGAGGTCTTCATCAAAGTTGTTTTACTCTTCTTCAGCTTCGTCTTCAAACTAGAATCACCTC
Organism: Colocasia esculenta; assembly: GCA_014218235.1. Classification (NCBI taxonomy): domain Eukaryota; kingdom Viridiplantae; phylum Streptophyta; class Magnoliopsida; order Alismatales; family Araceae; genus Colocasia; species Colocasia esculenta. Next base: position 47,393,928 of record CM024757.1, read on the forward strand.
AATTGGTAGTCTGTGCCCAAAGTTATAGCAAATTATTCTTCACATTCTCTCTCATATCATGATCTACATATACAAGATTATCATGCCTTTCACATCTCAAACGATGGCATATCTTTTTGAGACTTCTTCATGAAAGTTGTTCCCCACGACTTTCTCTACGAGCTCCAATTAGAATCACATCAAATGAAGGCCCATGCTTAAAAATACAGTGGATTATTCTTGACCTTCTCTCTCATATCGTAATCCAAACTACCAGTGAGTGCGGCCTCTCTACATCCTGAACAAGGGTGATCTAGTCTTTGGGCACTTCATGAAAATTGTTCATGATATGACCAATGTATTCCATTAGATCAACACCAAGAATCTGAAAATAGAAACAAAACTGTAACGTCTTAAAATTTATAATAAAATATTAATATGACACAGAAATTAAAAGAGAGTAAATTATACGTAAGACATGATCACTTATATAAAATATAATTATCTATAATTTTAGAATATTGTTATATTATTAATATAATTCTAGTATTATCTTTGATTGTGTGCACTTCAACGGGACGACATTCAGTTCCAAAAATAAAGTCAAATTTGAAGTCAACATAATTACTAGAAAAATATATTAATTTTAAAAATATAAAATATCAAGAATTATTGATGCATAGATGTTCAGATTAAGTCGACCTAATAATTTTTGGGACAATTTTTATTTGATAAAAAATTAATTAAAAAAATTAAACTATAATTACTATAATTTGTATCATCTCTTTATTAGCTTATGTTTGAAATTTCATCTCAATTAGACAACATTTAGACCCCTTAAGTGCACACAGGGTTTGCCACTGTACGGCGAACCCTCTGTGCACTTCAATGAGATGACGTTTGGTTTTGAAAATAAAGTCAAATTTGAAGTCATCATAAGTACTAGAAAAATGTATTGATTCTAAAAATATAAATATCAAGAGTTATTGGTGCATAGATAGTTAGATTAAGTTTTACTTGACAAAAATAATTAAAAATTAAAATAAAATTACTATAATTTGTATTATTTTTTAATTAATTTATGTTTAAAATTTTATCTCAATTAGACACCATTTATACCCTTTAAATACACCGGATGTGAGAGAGGAATTGAAAAAAAAATAGATTTAGCGGACCGGACCGTACCGATCAGCATTGTGTCGTGGCACGCCCGGATCACCCCATTAGGGTGACTCGACCGTGCCTGGGCTCACGAGAGCCCAGGCACAATACGATTCGCACGTACCACGACGATTTGTCGCGGTACGACGAACTATAGGTACTGTCTTTGATTGTGCGCACTTCGATAGGATGACATTCGGTTTTGAAAATAAAGTCAAATCTAAAGTCTTCATAATTACCAAAAAAATATACTGATTTTTGAAATATAAATATAAAAAATTATTGATATATAGATGTTGAGATTAAAACGACCTAATGATTTTTGAGACAATATTTACTTGACAAAAAATTAATTTAAAAAATTAAACTAAAATTACTATAATTTGTATTATCTCTTAATTAGATTATGTTTGAAATTTCATCTCAATTAGACACAATTTAGATCCCTTAGATGTTGAGATTAAGTCGATCTAATGATTTTTGGAATAATATTTACTTGACAAAAAATTAATTTAAAAAGTTAAACTAAAATTATTATAATTTGTATCATCTCTTAATTAACTTATTTTTAAAATTTCATCTCAATTAGACATCATTTAGACCCCTTATATACACCGGAGAGAGGAGGAGAAGAAAAAAAAAAAAAAAACCTACTACGGACCGGACCGTACCGATCCGTGACATGCGGAGGCGTGCCACTGCGCCATGCCCGGGTCACCTATGACTCAGATGGTTTGGCCAAACGCAGTTTAGCCAGCCGTGATTGAGATATGTTACAAAAGAATTAAGGGAAGCCTTTCATTACATTGTCACGGGAGAAAAATTATGATGCATGGTCAGAGGGAAATTTTTTTTTTGGCTTATGTGGAGATCATATGATCAGATTTGCATAAGTGCTTCCTCAGTTTGCAACATTCATCAATCAAGGGGCATGAAATTTACCACAAGCTTCATCAGAAGAAATGAATGAACTATATATGGTGAAAGATAAAAGCATATATAGCTGCTAGAGGGGGACAGAATAATCAAATTCACTTGGAAGGTGTGTTTACTGCATCGACTTCCAACGATAAGCAATCTTAAGCCAAAAAAGGGATTCATTATAATAGATCGTTGTATGTTATGTAAACATATGGAGAAGTGTACAGATCAACTAGTTTTTCCATGCCCATACTCCCAGTTTATTGATTGGGACACAACTGTTAAAAAAGACTTGAATCACTACAACAAAAGTGGGCAACACTTACGAAAAGTCGGTTACGGTTTCAGCTTTCATAAGTATATTAGCTTCTGTACTTACGGTTGTTATAAATTTATTAATATTTTAATATAACATCTCCAACACCGTAACTACACCATAAGAATAGGTTGTGTGATAAACGTAAAAAATTGAAAACCGTAAGTATAGACCCAAAAATTTTGCTGGCGGTCTTCTCTCACACAAATCCCGCCTTTCTGAAAAGAAAACCCAAAAACCCTCGAGCCCCCGAATGGCCGTCCATCTCTCTCTAAAAAAAAAAACCCCCGCGCTCTGCCGTCCCCCATCTCCTCCCCGCGCTCTGTCGTCCCCCATCTCCTCTCGTCCCCCATCTCCTCCTCTGCGCTTTGCCGTCCCCCATCTCCTCCCCCACGTTCTGCGAGATTGAGGCCATCGCCACCGGTGAGATCACGCTACCAAAATCCCATTTTCCCTCCACGATCGAAGACCCAAATCCAAAATCTCCGGAGTTGTGCCATCCCCGACGGCCACCCAGGCTACTTGCCACTTCGGCGCCCCTCCTACGACTCCGATGTGCGAGGAATGCTACTCCATCACCGACAATTTCAGAGTTTGCACGAAGAGGTTCTTGCAGCAGGTGCCTCTCCCTCCCTCCTACCTTCTCCCTCTCTCCCTCTCTCCCTTCTCTATCTTTCTCTTTCTCACTCTCTATCTCTCAACTGATCTCCTTTCGTCGACCACCAGTCTGCCTCCACCATCTGTGTCTCGGTCGTCCATTCCCTCCATCGGCCATCCCATCTCGTTGAGCGTTAGCCTCACCAGTCAGAGCCCCCCACCTCTATTGAGAGTTTCGTAACCAGGAGTCAGTATTAGGCTCTTATATGTCTGCATTTCCGCTAGTCTCCCCAATCGGCACCACTCTGCCTTCGTTGGCCTCCCCAGCCAGCGACACTTTCCCCAGTCAGTATTAGACTTTTTTTTTCCTCCGAATGTACTCCCCAGCTAGCATCTGTTGGCTTCTCCAACCCTCTCCATCCCCTCCTTCGAATCTAGTCCCCAGCCAGCCTCTGTTGGCCTCCCAACCCTCCCCATCCCCTCCTTCGACTGTGTGAATTTTACTTGACCATGTTTTCTCTTTATGTTTGTAGGCATCTCGCAGTAAAGCTCTTGTTTGAAGAAGTCACGAAGGTGCTGTATAACAAACTGCAACTAAGTATGTATGACTTATAAGAATGATCATTATACATGTAGAAATCATTTTTTGGGGACTTAAAATATGTTTTTTATAATTTATTTTTGTCAATGAGTATATGATGAGAACTTTTTTTTTTGTTAGAGTAAAATAGTCATTAAGAAAATGGATTGGAGTTGGATGGACAAGCCAAAGCACTCAAAGGAATATCTAGATGGAGTGGACTTGTTCATTGATTTTACATGTGGGTATTCTGATCCGTTGTCAACTATCAAGTGCCCTTGTGTTAATTGTGCATGTATGTGTAAATGGGACAAGAACATAGTTAGGGAGCATTTATACTTCAATGGAGTCATCAAAGACAAAAAGTTTTGGGATTTTCATGGGCCTAATTCATCTTGCAGTAGGCCGACATCTCTAGATTCTGCATGTGAAGATGTCCCAAAGGATGGTGGTATGCGTTCAATGTTGTGAGATGTATTTGGCTTGGAAAATAAAATATATATGGAAAACATCTCTGCCAATCAGAATAAAGGGGACTATGGTATATTTGAAAATCTACAGGAAGATGTTGAACAACCATTGTATCCAGGATGCAAGACTTTCAACAAACTATCATTTATAATCCGATTGTTCAACATAAAATGTATGGGTAAAATGAGTAACAAATCCTTCAACATGCTATTGAAGTTGTTGAAAGAAGCTCTTCCAGAAGGTGAGGTATTGCCAAGTACATTTTATGAATTGAAAAAAATCATTAGTAAGTTGGGATACGGTTATCATAAAATTGATGCATGCCCAAATGATTGCATTTTATATTGGAAAGACTATGAGTCTCATGAGCAATGCCCCAAATGTGGAGAATCTAGATGGACTACAAGGGAAAAGAGTGGGTATAAAAAAAAAGATAGCCAAGAAGGTTCTTCGGCACTTTCCCTTAATTCCAAGGTTGAAAAGATTATATATGTGTAGCAAATTTTCAGCAAACATGAGATGGCATAGCGATGAGTGGCAAGAAGATGGTATATTGAGACATCCAGCTGATTCCCCTTGTTGGAAAGCTTTAGATGCCATAGATGAGTTTGGTTTAGAATCTCGCAATCTATGTTTAGGATTGGCAAGTGATGGTTTCAATCCTTTTGGAACAATGAGTACGAGTCATAGTACATGGTCTGTGGTATTGACACCATACAACCTACCTCCATGGCAGTGTATGAAGCCACAAAATATTTTTGTATCTTTAATCATTCCTGGCACTAATGGACCTATAAATGATATTGATGTGTATCTTCAACCACTTGTAGAAGAATTGCAAATACAATGGCATGGAGTTGAAACATATGATGCTTCTAAAGGTGAAACCTTTTGTATGCGTGTTGCATTACTGTGGACCATTAATGATTTTCCTACATATGCTTATCTATCTGATTGGAGCACCAAGGGTCGACTAGCTTGTCCTACATGTAATGTAGATACAAGTTCACAATGGTTGAAAGCAAGTGGGAAGTTATGTTACACAAATCATCGTCGATGGCTGAAAGAGGATCACAAATTTCATTCTTTAAAACGACGGTTTGATGGAAAAGAAGAAATGAGAAGTAGACCAATTTCATTGTCTAGGATTGATATATTGGAGCAATTACTTGGACTGACCTTTACTTTTGGCAAGGTTCCTAAAACTAAAACAAAGGTAAAGGGAAAACATAAGAAAGACACATCTATGAGTAATGTTGAAGATTCTGGCAACTATTTATCATGGAAGAAAAAAAGTATCTTTTTTGAATTGTCATATTGGAAGTTGTTACTTCTCCGACATAATCTTGATGTAATGCATATTGAAAAAAATATTTGTGATAGTATTGTTGGTACTCTTTTGGACATTGATGGGAAAACTAAGGATGGCTTGAAAGCTCGTAATGATCTACAACATTTGGGTATAAGGACTGCACTTCAGCCACAAACATTGAGCTCTAATAGATTGTTGTTACTGCCTGCCATGTTTACATTAAGCAACATTGAGAGACAAACCATTTGTAAAGTGTTTAAAAATGTGAAAGTTCCAGATGGTTATGCATCTAACATATCAAGGCATGTGAACCCCAATGATCGCAAGAAGATTTGGGGTTTGAAGAGTCACGATTGTCATGTGCTCATCCAACAATTACTTCCTGTGGCAATGAGGGGAGTGGCACAAAAGGAATTGAGGTCTGTAATTACTGATCTTTGCAAATTTTTTTCACAAGTATGTTCAAAGACATCATCTTCAAATGATTTCTATACTCTACGATAAGAAGTTACAAACATTTTGTGTCGCTTGGAGATGATTTTCCTACCAAGTTTCTTTGATATCATGGTACATCTTCTCATCCACTTACCTGATGAAGCAAGACTTGCTGGCCCTGTACATTATAGGTGGATGTACCCCATTGAAAGGTATGTGTCTAGCCTAAATTTATAAAACATTTATTGCTATTAATAATCTGATTTCTATCTAATATTAATTTATTAGGTTTTTAGTGAGACTTAAGTCCTATGTTCGAAATAGGGCATGCCCAGAAGGTTCAATGACCGAAGGGTATATCGCGGAAGAGACACTTACATTTTCTGCTAGGTATTTAGATGATGATGTTCAGACATGGCTTAATCAACCCTTAAGAAATGAAGATGATGGTAACAATCCTATTGAAAAGGGATGGGAGATATTTTCTGAAGGAGGCCGTCCTTTAGGCGCCGACACCAATTGTTATCTAAGTGATGAAGAGTTGAACCAAGCTGATCGATATGTCTTGTTCAATTGTGAGGCAATTGCACCTTTTATCGAGTAAGTAAGATGATCACTTGTATATTATATGTTTCCTAATTGTACATCTTTATATGTGTATCTCATAACAAGTGTTTTATATAGTATACACCTTGGTTTTATACGGAGTGGAAGACCACAATCAACAGAAATGGAGATCGAGAGGTGTCATACATTAGAATTTCAGCAATGGTTTAAATTTAAAGTGAGTGATGTAGACCATTCTCATTTTATGAAAGGTTTTCACCCACGTGTATTCATTTTCGTGATGATAACCCACGTGCATCATGTTATGTAGGTTGACACCTTGCAAGCACAATGTGGAGATGGGTTGGATACAAATATACGTTGGATAAAGGATCGACCAATAAATATGGTGAAGAAGTTTGACTCTTGTTTAGTAAATGGGTTTCGCTTTCAAACTCAACATGTGGAACGACATAGGGTTACACAAAATAGTGGAGTTGTTATGTCTGCAAAAAACCTCAAGTTTTTCAAGTTTAAAAGATAAATCTCCTATTAGAGGGCAAGTGACATATTACGGCATTTTAGATGAAATTCTGGAGTTGAACTATTATGCTACCAGAACAGTGTTACTCTTCAAATGTGACTAAGTGGATATTTAGCGAGGAGTGAGAGAAGAAGAAGACTTCACAATGGTCAACTTTAAATATAAGTTATGTACAACTGAGCCATATGTTTTAGCCTCTCAAGTGGAGCAAGTATGGTACATAGATGATCCAAAAGAGCAAGGATGGTGTGTGGTCAGGAAGATAAAGCCAAGAAATTTTTTTGATTTGCAAAATGAGGAGAGCATTGAGAATGATGTGGAAAACAAAATACTAGGCAGTGATGATGTTGATATTGATAATTTAGATGATATTCATGTTACATGGGCAAGGGTGGGAATTGATGGGCAAGAGATTTTTATTTGAAATGTTTTTGTAATGGTTTTTTGAATACAATTATGGTGATGATATTGATATTATATGCTTTCAGTGGGAATTGATGGGCAAGAGATATTTTTTTAATACAATTCTGTATTGGTTTTTTTAATACAATTCTAGTGATGATATTTAACTTGATCTTAACCATTATAATGGTTTTTTTAATATGCTTTCAGTATTATTTAACTTGATTTTAACCATTATTCAAATTTAATCTCAATTTCAGATATTGCTGATAAAGAGACATGTAAGTCTTATTTCTGTCTTCATGTTAATGTTGAGAAAGTGGATTAAATTGTGCCTATAATATTTAGTATCATATTGTTTCCATGTAACAGGGGGAGAAAAGAAGTGTGGACTATGTAGAACCCAGTGAAGGTGAGTCTGATAAAACTCAGGCTATAATGAAGACCAGCAAGCCTTCTGGCCCTATTGCAAGTGTAGATATTCTGAAGGCAAAGAAGAAAGACTTGTCAGAATGTTATGGGGTTTCCAAAAAAGATGGACAAGGCCAAGAAACTGGAGCAACTGGAGCATCTGAAAAATGCCAAGAAACTGGCGCAACTGGAGCATATGAAAAATTGGATACAAATACCTTCCAACAACATATTGAGTGAGTTTCTAATTTTTTTTTATAACTTGAAGCCTTCCATTGTAATTGATAGAATTTCTAACAATAAACGGAATTGCAGTTATCTATGGAGTATTCTTTCAGCTGAGCATTTGAAAAACTATGACTGTTGGGATTGTTTATGGTTTCCATATTATAAGTCCAATGCTTCTCAACGGAAAAAGATGTTGACATGGGTCAAAGATAAAGAGGTTTTTCTAAATAAGTACTCATTTGTGCCGATATGCATGTGGTAAGTTGTTAAAAAAAAATAGCATGTCTTTAAATATGTTTCTATAAAAAGATAGGCCTTATAACTTTTTTGTTATGTAGGGGACATTGGAGCCTTGTAATATTATGTCATGAGGAAGAAGATGATTTGACATTCATCATGCTTCTTGATTCCCTCCATAGTATTGACCCAACAAAACTTGTTCGGCCAATTCAAAGGTTGGTGCTACATTAGTTCTATGATTCATAGGTAATATATTGGTGACCTATCTCTAATATATTGACTCTTTTTTTTTAGACTTTTGAAGGACATATATGCTACAAAGAACAAGGCAGTGATTGCTGATGCAATGTCTTCCATAGATATTTCAATTCCATCGGTAAATGATTAGAGACATAGAATATGTTGTATTCTATAGATATCTCTAATATATGCTGACTGCTATCTTGTTTATATGTCTTTTTTTTTTCATAGGTTCCACAACAAACCAATGGCACTGAGTGTGGATTTTTTGTATTATACTACATCTACCATTTCATACAGAATGATCCACTCACATTTTCCTTGGATGATTACCCATCTTTTGTGAGTTATGCTCCTCTTTCAAATTATATGTCTTGATTTTTCATCCAACATACTAATGGAGTGTAATTTTTTCAGCTTCATGTGATTGGTTCAGTAGAGCAGAGTTTGATAAATTTGTAGATGACTTGATGTTAAGAAAAATAGAGGTGCAAGAGATGGTGGTGGAAGTTTCTAAAAAGAAGCATAGAGGACCAACAAAACTAAGTTCTATGCATGGTTTAGATAATGGTAAACGAATTGTTGTCCAGATAAATGAACTTGGACAACCAGTTGGAGAGGGTGGCCATTCTTTGAAATTATTTTTATGAACAATTTCCCGTCTTGGTGATAAAATGTCAATTGATGCTCCAACTTGGAGGGCAATGTCTGCCACCCATAAGGATGATGTGTGGGAGTATGTCCAGGTGATTTCTAGAATACATATGTTTCTTTTCTATGTTCAATCTATTATATATTAATTATATGAGTATGTATTGTAGAGAAAATATGATATTCCAGCATATTTGAAAGAGTGGGTGATGAAGGACTTGGATCAAAAGTGGAGGTCTTGGAAATATGAATTGAGAAACAAATACTTCAACCCAACTTTGAAGCAAACTGAACAACAAATACCACCTGATCCAAGAGTTAATGTGGAACAATGGAAAAGAGTTGTTCAAACATGGTCTTCTAATAGTTGGAAGGTAAAATGCTTAAGATGTTTATCTAATAGAAGGTATTTTTTTTTTGCTGACGACATGTTCATGATTTTTTTTGCTAAGAGTTATGTCTGTGTTTGCTTAGAGGTATAGTGACATCAACAAGAAAAGTAAAAGTCATCATAAGTATTTTCATTGTGCTGGGACAAAGAGCTTTGCAGACATCAATGAGGAGGAGGTAATCCCTATTTTTTTGCTAAGTATTTTCATTGCTAAGTCTTATCTCTGTGTTTTCTATTCTCATTTTTTTCTAACACTTATTTCATAGATTCTCATTTTTTTCTGTTCTACAATTTGTCTTCTAGTTTGTAAAAAATGGAGTGAAACTTGATCGCGGGCACCTGTTTATAAGGACCCATGTGAAAAAAAGTGGGCAACCTGTTAATGAAGAGACTGCTGCTATGATTGTATGACATACATTGTTGTTTGTTTTCCAATTTTATGTTATGTCTACTATGTGTTTATTTCATTAATACTATATATGTGTTTATTGTAGACAAAACTTCAGGAAGTAAAAATCACATAACCATCATCATCCTCAAGTTCATCAATTGCAAGTGCAGATGATATTTACTCACAAGTATTTGGGAAAGAAAGGCCTGGCCGAGTACGTGGAGTGGGCACAGGCCCGACACCAACAAGTTTGTGGGGTACTTCAAGCCAATGTCAAGCCCAATTAAGAGCATAAAATGCTCAACTCAATGCTATGGTTAAAAATTGGCAGAGAGATTGGGTAAAGTTGAGTCTATCCTTGTTGAGGTAAATCTAAAATGTTTTCATTTCGTCCATGTAAAATGTGATTAACAAGTACTTTAGATGGATTTGGATATGTCTTGTTCAGTTGGCTTTCTGGACATGTCCCTGTTGTCCTGGGCATGCCCCTGTTGTCCTGGGCATGTCCCTGTTGTCCTGGCGTGTCTGTCTGGATGAAGCAGTGGCCACAGTTATGTGGTAAGTTGTCCTGGCGTGACTGAGGACATCCATTCAGATCACTGCAGTGGCCACAGTTATGACACTTGATGATATATGTGTTGCCCAGTTGACGAGCCTAGAGGGGGGGTGAATGGGTCTTTATAAAAATAATCTAGACGATACCTGTAAATAAAAACATTTACAAAAATGTTCTTCGATGAAGGTTAGTGATTGTTAGTTAAAATACCAATCACACAAAGAAAACAATCACACGACACAAAGCATTATCCTGGTTCGGACCTCCTCTCCTTAGGAGTCCTACGTCCAGTCCCTGAGCAACCACTCAGTTTTTACTAACTAGGGTACAGTCCCCCTAAGGACGCTACAGCACCCAGCTCGGCTGGTCTTCCTTCACACCTGAAGGGAATAACAACACCTTGGATACCCCACCAGGTCTTCCTTCACAACTGAAGGGAAACAGCACCCTGGATACCACCAGGTCTTCCTTCTCAACCGAAGGGAAACAACACAAAGAGAATGGAATAAGATCAAGCCCCTAGATCAAGCTTTTAACAAGCCAAGATCTGAAGCAACTAGCACTGAGAGCAAGGATCTAAACAAGGCACACTCTCAGAACTACACGGGCTCTCTTAGAAAATCTATTACAGCACAGAGAGCGAAGAGCTGAAGGTAATGAGGAATGAGATTCTTGGCTCTGGACTTCTTGCAGAAGAATTTGAATGCTTGAACACGAGATGCTTGTTCTCTACTTCGTTGGTTATTATTCTTCACTTCTGTCTTTGAGTTTATATCTTCTTTTTGAAATATGGCCGTTGAAGTAACCGTTGTCTCTTGGATTGATAGACGTTAGACTATTTGACATTTGGAAGCTTCAACTATCTTTTATCCATTTGAGCACGCTAAGAGATAGGGTCTTCTGGCGTCTATAGGTCCAACGTTGTATGATAGAATGTCTTCAGGACCCTGCACACATTAAATGCTAGAACAGTAGACAACTTAAGCTGTCTCTTGTTGTCAATATACGTTGATGTGAGTATTCACTAGAATAGCAATCCCAAATAGCTTGTTTTAAAAGATGTATACAGAGTAAGCACAATAATGGACGATATTGTCTGCATGCATGCAGAGATACATTCAGAACTCATAAATGCAGGAGTGACAGATAGATATATTCGTGACTTTGACTAGTCAACGTATTTAGAGATAAGATAAATGTCAAGTCGATGTAAGATATGAGATCGATGGCTATATGACTTATGAAATCGTTATGATTAAGTCATTTTAACTAAGTCGTTATAAGCCATACCAAATCGTTACATTCACAGAAGAATTCGTTATGCAAAGCAAGTCGTTGTGTTCTAAAGAAATCGTTGTGAAACACTTAACAAATCGTTATGGAAAGTAAGTCATTGTGTTCACTGAAGAAATCATTATGGTAACTTATGAAATCGTTACGGCGAGCAAGTCGTTGTGTTCTAAAGAAATCGTTGTGAAACACTTAACAAATCGTTATGGAAAGCAAGTCGTTGTGTTCACTAAAGAAATCATTATGGTAACTTATGAAATCGTTACGGCGAGCAAGTCATTGTGTTCTAAAGAAATCGTTGTGAAACACTTAACAAATCGTTATGGAAAGCAAGTCATTGCGTTCACTGAAGAAATCGTTATGAACACTTATCAAGTCGTTATGAGCTCTAAAGAAATCGTTGCGCAAAGCAAATCGTTGTGAGCGCTTAAAGAAATCTTTGTGCAAAGCAAATCGTTACGGCGAGCAAGTCGTTGCGAGTTCTAAAGAAATCGTTACGGTAACTTACGAAATCGTTATGGCGAGCAAGTCATTGAGATCTCTAAGAAATCGTTACGGTAACTTACAGAATCATTATGACAGGCAAGTCGTTACGAGCTCTAAAGAAATCATTGCGATAACTTATAGAATCGTTATGACGGGCAAGTCGTTCCGAGCTCTAAAGAAATCATTGCGATAACTTATAGAATCGTTACGGGATCGACTTGTTTGAAACAACGTGACTTTTCAGTCTTACAAGGAAATCGTTAAAACACTTATGAAATCGTTATGACTTTTAACAGAAGTCGATGTGGACTTCGGGAAATGTCATTTTGAAAAGATTAAAGCTTCAGTAAGACAATACTTACCAATATTGACTTGATTGACCTTGGTAGAATTTCCTATACTTAAGACTTATGAAAGATGTGTTAGTATTTTTGTTTGATTTTGTTAATCACCAAAATAAATATGTAATTGAAAGTACATGGGGACAGACTGAGCATCAATCTCCCCCTTTTTGGTGATGACAAAACTTATCAATAGGCATGAATAAAGGATCTGAATATTTGCAGGAAGTATTTCATTTTAGACATGCTAAGTTTTTTTTTTTTCTTTACATTAAGCAAGACACGAAAAATCTAATATTTCCGGAATATGTATCAGATATGCTAAGTATTTTCTCCCCCTTTTTGTCATTAAGCAAAAAGATAATCTGAGACAAAGAATGAAGAGAAAAGATAAGAGCACTCAAACAAAAAAATTTCCATTAATGTTGAGGAGGTACAGACAGATAGTAAGCAAGAGACAGAAGAGAGGCAAAATGAGAAATGGTTTCCCATGCCTGTGCTTCCTGCTCTTCAAAATGAGTTTTAAAGACTCCAAAAGACAAAGAATAGGTTGGTCCCATGGAGGAAGCCATCTTTTGGAGATGAAGATCTAGGTGCTTGTAGAGAAGATCAGCATAAGCCTCCTTATCCATAGTCATCTTTAGGAAATGACGAGTCCCAAAGCTGGCACAGGTAAGAAACTGATCCATGGACACAGGATAGTGATTGTGATTATCTCTGAGAGCTTTGTGTAGAGCCACATACACCTTGTACCTTTCCCCCCAAACTTTGAAGGGGTCATTTACAAGGTTAATGGAGTTCATATCCAAGAAGGTGGCTAGGGAGATTGCAGGTTTGCCTTCCCTGGCTTGAGCTTCATTCAGAGAAAACAACTGCTGAGCAGACAAAGGGTAGAACTTACTCCATTCTGAGGATGTCAACCTTTCACATTCAGACAGAATTGGGGCTAGAACTTCAGCACTGACATGCCCCTGGTGATATTCTCTAAATAGAAATCTAGGGAATGCAACCAGGTAGCCTTTCTGAACTTGAATTCTTCCCATTACTCTGGCAAAACGTTCAAAGATGATGGATCCTACAGAGGACTCCATGACAAGAAAATGTATCTGGGGTAGTGCTATTTCATCAGGCACATGAAGGGTAGCAAAATCTACCTGAATATCTGAAGATTGTGAGATGCCTGGAGTGAGAGCTGAAATGGCCCTTTTGAACTGGCTGAGCTGAACTTCTGGAAGTCGATGGACATATCTATAGTTGTTGAACAACACATAGTGTCTGACCATCTTGATCTCTTTTTGAATGAAGGGTGCCCAAAGTTCTCTATGATAAATTCTGAACCACTCTGATAAGGTCAGGGAGTGGTCCCTTGGAGGGAATCTGGCAGATTTGGTGAGAATGTATCTTTCGAAGAGATCTTTGTGGCCTTTGCCCCACTGCTCTTCAGTTTTGGAGTGGGCACTAGAGAAGATTTTGAATTTTTCGGATTTGGATAGAGAAGTGAAGGGTAGGATGGTGTTTAAATGCTCTGTTAGATTGAGGAATGGAAGGTTAATGATGGTGGCAAGAACGACCTTTGAGAGATATTCTCTATACAGTGGTTTATTTTTGGTGACCACTGTGAGGGAAAACCACAAAGGAGGGTATTTAGGCTCAGAGGAAATGGAGGAGGTAGAAGAAATTTTCCTCTTCTTAGGTGCAGGACTGGAAGAGTCTGCCCTATGGATGTGCTCCCCAACCTTTAGCACAGACTTGAGAATGCCTTCTTCAAACTCATCCTTTATTTTTTCTATAAAGGGAGAGTCAAGTTGAGCTGTCTCAGGGATTATAGTGATGAAGGAGGGTGGAGGAGAAGGATGCAGAAATGAATGAGAGGTAGTGGGAATGTCATCAACTGGTCCAGGGGAGGGACCAGAGGAGGATGAGGCTCCAGCAGAGGATGCTTGAGGCACCTCAGAAATAGGTGGAGGTGAAAGGATGTGAATAGAGGATGCAGGAGATGAGGTGGATTGAGAAGGAAATGGTGTTGGAGAGGAGATGGGTCTGGATTGAGGCTTTTTGAGTGGCTGAGGGGTAGGGGGTGCTGTAGGAGCTGAGGGAGGAGATGGAGGAACTGGTGTGTGAGAGGGATGAGAAGGAGCTGGAGTCTTAGGTGCCAAGACCTCTTCTTCAACCTCTGTCTGCACAGGTTCACTCTCCAATGGCCCTGTTGGCCCTGACACTTGCTCAGCTGGCTCTGGAGACCCTTGCACATTAACTTCTTCCGCTGCTGCTACTGGTGCTGGCCCTGATGGCCCTGACTCTTGAACTTGAGCTGCAGGAGGTGGAGGAGGAGGAGCTTGGGCTCCAACCACCTTCAGGATTTCACTCAGCATATTTTTCATGCTGCCCATTTCTTTGTTGAACCACTTCATGGCATTCCTGATGTTGGAAATTTCCTTTAAAGCTGAAGCTTGGCTCATGAAGATGGAGGATACATTAGATTGAAGAGAACATAGAATAGTTCCTTGGGCATCAAGTCTCTCAATTACAGGCTTCAAATTAATCACAATTTTCTGCCTCATCTGCCTTTCAAATGGAGTATTTGATAAGAGTGGGACTTCAGACTCCACTTCTTTCCCTTTGTGCCTAGCCTCTGAAGCTGGAGGAGGCTGATCATCATCAGAATCAGAGGAGCTTGCTGTCTCCCCATCTCTGGCATCATTCAGAGCATCAGGCTGGTTTTCATCAGCTGGTTCACTGCCCATAAGCTCATCACTGCGAGTTGCTTCTACTGGACCTTCCTTTGATTGCTCCCCCTGAACAGGAGCATCTTTTTCCATTGGCTCTTGCTCCCCCTGAATGGGAGCATCCTCTTCCAAAATAATATTATCAGGAGCATCTGATTGCTCCTCCTGAATTGGTATTGAAAGAGATTCTTCAATGTGGCCTGATGCCACAGCTTCTGCCACTGATTCTCCGCCAGCCTCTGGAGTGACTGGAGTGGAGTCAATAGAATCCAATACCTCTTTAAGGATAAAGGCAACGATGGAGGTGCGTAAGGGATCTGCTGCAATTGCCATTGCTTCTTCTGCTGGTGCTTCGATTAAAGGTGATCCTGCTAATTCTGGAGCTGATGGTGCTGCTGGCTCAATTGCTACTGAAGCTTCTACTGCTGCTGATTGGACTGCTACTGGTTGCTCTGCTGCTGGTTCTGCTGTTTCTTCCTGAACATCAGGAAAATCACCTATGATTGCCTCTCCCTCTGCTACTGAAGCTTTAGACCAGGTACCATTTTGTAATGAAAATCCGCTTTTCTTCAGGTTTCTGGACCTAATTGCTTGGCCCATCTTCTCAGTGTCTGCCCCTGATAGATCAACACCAAAGTGTTTGAATACTTTCGTGAGCAGGTGAGCATAAGGCAGAGAGACGTTTAGCTTGCTCTTGGTATCCCAAATCTGATCTCTGGTGAACTTCATCCTTTCTATCATAACTTCAGCCATATTGATTTCCCTGTTTTGGATGGCCCAAAACATCAAGTCTGAGTCGGCCTTGGTACAAGATGAGAAGGTGGCACTTCTCGGAGCCAGAATCTGACACACTATGAAATGTAAAATCCTGTTGAAGGCATTTAGCTGATTGATGTCCAGCTTTCCATCTTTCAGCTTGAAGTCTGGACCAATGATACCTAGACCCTTCGCTTGAATATCCACTGAGTGGATTCCACTCTGACCAGATGTACATACACCAACTAGGGTTTTCAAAAACTCACGGTCGATCCTAATTTGGATTCCCTTGACAAAGGATGTCAGGGATCCATCTGCCTCTGATTTTAAACAAACATAAAAGGCCTTAACAAGGTCTGGATAGCTTACTTCCGAGAGGGTTGCGATTCCCATCCATTGCATCCTGATAATTGCGACCACCACACTGTGCATCCCATTTTTCTCCAGATCTGCAATATCAACCTCTTTATTTCCACACAGCTTCGTCTTTACGAAAGTGAACCTCTCCTGCTGCTCAGGAGTAAGGAACTCGACGTTGTAGCCACCCAAACTCTCGAAAACTGTGGATGCGGCCATGGAATCCGGTGAGGAAGTTTTCTGGAGGGTTGAGAAGGAAGGAGGAGTGAAAGCCCTCAAGAAATTTCGCGGGAAGGAGAGAGAGGCTTCAAACTTTGTAGAGAGTCGATGTCGAACTTGCTAGGGCATCGGCTCAAGTAACCAGACGAAAGAGGGTAAAGGTAGAAGATGGGATACGAATCATTCTCTCATCGATTTTATGAATAAATAAATGTGTTGTGGAAAGTGAGGCGCCAAACGGCGGCAGAAAACGACAAAGGATTTTGACCATTCAAACCGACTTCAATAAGAGAGCGACCAAGAGGGATAATTTTGCTGTTTTTGCTTAAAGCCATGGAGGGAAAAAATTGTTTAAATCTGAAAATTTATATGCCAGTTTTCAACAAGACTCTTTTCACAAAATGCACATGCCCAATTCCCTTCTAAGAGATGTGAATCTCTCTTCAGGTAAGGCTTTTGTGAAAATGTCTGCTAACTGACTATTTGTATCAATAAACGATATTTCAATATTTCCATTTGCTACATGATCACGAATAAAATGATATCTAACCTCAATATGCTTTGTCATTGAATGTTGAACTGGATTCTTGGTGAGATTAATGGCACTGATGTTGTCACACAACAGTGGAATCGATTTGATATTGAGTCCAAAATCCTCAAGTTGTTGCTTTATCCATAGGAGTTGTGTACAGCAACTTCCAACAGCCACGTACTCAGCTTCAGCTGTAGATAGTGCCACTGAATTTTGTTTCTTTGAGGACCAGGATATCAAGCATCCTGCAAGAAATTGACAACCACCACTGGTGCTTTTTCTATCTACTTGCATCCATCATAGTCAGCATCAGAATATCCTACTAAACTGATTTCACAGCATTTTGGATACCATAGACCTAAATCATGAGTTCTAGCTAAATATCTAAATATTCTTTTCACAGAGATTAAATGTGATTCTCTAGGATCAGCTTGATACCTAGCACACATGCATACACTAAATAGAATGTCGGGTCTACTAGCTGTTAAGTAAAATAATGAGCCAATCATACCTCTGTAGACCTTTTGATCTACTTTCTTACCATCCTTGTCACTATCCATCCTTGTTGATGTACTCATGGGTGTTGACAATGGCTTGGTGTTATCGAATCCAAATTTCTTCAAGAGTTCTTTGGTGTACTTTGCTTGGCAGATGTGGGTGCCATCTTTTCCTTGCTTGATTTGTAATCCAAGGAAATAATTTAGCTCTCCCATCATGCTCATCTCAAATTCTCCCTGCATCAACTTTTCAAAGTACTTGCAAAGGGATTCATCAGTAGATCGAAAGATAATATCATCTACATAAATCTGTACAAGCAGTATGCTTTTAACTTTTGATTTTATGAATAGAGTGCTATCTACTTGACCTCTACTGAAACCATGATTTAGAAGAAAAGAACTAAGCCTTTCATACCAGGCCCTAGGTGCTTGCTTTAAACCATATAATGCCTTATGATGTTTAAAAACATGATTAGGAAATTCTGTGTCATCAAAACCCGAGGGTTGTTCCACATAAACTTCCTCTTTTATAAAACCATTTAGGAATGCAGATTTAACATCCATTTGAAATGATTTTAAGTCTAATGCTGATGCATATGCTAATAATATTCTAATAGCCTCAAGTCTAGCTACAGGTGCATAGGTTTCATCAAAATCTATGTCTTCCTCTTGAGAATAGCCTTGAGCTACCAATCTGGCCTTGTTTCTTAAGATTACACCAGTTTCATCCAATTTATTTCTGAACACCCATTTGGTGCCAATGACTGGATGGTCTGATGGTCTAGGAACAAGTGACCATACTTGGTTTCTCTTGAACTGATTTAGTTCATCTTGCATGGCTAATATCCAAGATTCATCACAAAGAGCTTCATTGACTGTCCTCGGCTCTATTTGAGAAACAAATGCTAGGAAATCACAGGGAATTACATTACCTCTTGTTCTTACCCCTACAGATGGATCACTAATAATATTTTCGAGTGGGTGATCTTTCTTGTATCTCCATTCCTTTGGAAGATTTTCACGTGTAATTTCCTTTTATTGCATGTCTTCCAGAGGTGGATCATCCTTGTCCTCAATTGATGTATTCTTTAGTTTCTTGGACAGCTCATCTGTATCATCATTATCACTATCTTCTTCCTTTCTCAAGGAAGGGTTAGTTTCATCAAAAATAATATGTACAGACTGTTCAATTAATAAAGTGTGTTTATTAAATACTCTATAGCCTTTGGGTTTAGAGGTGTACCCCATGAAGATACCTTCATCTGATTTGGCATCCAACTTACCAATGTCTCTTTTTCCATTGTTGTGGATGAAGCAAGGACATCCAAATGTTCTGAAGTGGCTGATCTTTGGTTTCTTTCCTTTGAACAGTTCATATGCAGTCTTCTTTAGGATTGGCCTAATCATTACTCTGTTGATAATGTAGCTTGCTGTGTTGACTGCCTCGGCCCAAAAATATCTTGGCAGATCATATTCTGATAACATTGTTCTTGCCATATCCAATAGAGTTCTATTCTTTCTCTCAGCAATTCCATTTTGCTGTGGTGTCTTTGGTGCTGAGAAATTATGCTCAATTCCTTGATCATCACAGAACTTAACAAATTTTTCATTCTGAAATTCACCACCATGATCTGATCGGATAGAAACAATGCTGAACTTCTGATCCTTCTGAACTTTCTTGCTGAAACTGACAAAGTTATCAAATGTGTCATCTTTATGCTCTAGAAATGATACCCATGTGAATCTTGAGTAATCATCGACTATGAAAATCCAAAGTTCTTTCCTCCAAGACTGGTAGTCCTCATTGGCCCAAATAGATCCATATGAAGGAGCTCTAAGGGTTTTGAGGTGGTTACCACCGTCTTTGACTTGAAGGAGTTTTGGTGTGCTTTCCCTTAGCACAAGGTCTACAGACACCTTCCATTTTTGCACAGACCTTTGGCAGACCTTCTACAAGATTTTTCTTTACCAATTTTCTCATACCGTCTATGCTACAATGTCCTAGTTGTCTGTGCCATAATTCAGTAGATTTTTTTATTTGCTGCCAGACAGACATTTTGTTCTTTGAGTTCCTCAAGATAGAGCACATATAAGTTCTTTTCTCTATTTGCTTCAAAGATGACTGATCCATCTTTCAGTATGCTGCATTTCGATTCTTGAAACTATATCTGATGGCCTCTGTCACACAGCTGACTGATGCTAATGAGATTATGCTTCAACCCTTTGACAAGTAACACATCTTCTATAACTGTTCTTCCTTTATTATTCACAGAGCCACTGCCAATTACTGTTCCTTTCCCATTATCTCCATAAGTAACTATTCCTTCTTCAGCTTGGAGATGAGTGAATAACTTCTAGTTTCCTGACATGTGCCTTGAGCACCCACTATCCAAGTTCCATTTGGATGCTCGAGGGTTAACCTGAAATGTAATCATCAAGCTTTAGGTACCCAAATTCTTTTGGGTCCTGATTGGTTAGTATCATTGATTTTACTTTTTATTATCCATTTCTTATGTTTGTTGGGCATGTCGTTATGATATGTCCTAACTTGTTGCAGTGACTACAACATGATAATTTGGTTACTTTTTCTATATATTTGAAATCAGCTTTGTATGCTATTTCTTGTTCAGGTACAAATTTGGTGTTGGATATGTTTTAGGATAAACTATGGTTTCTTCATTATCTGGGGGTGTATATCCTAATCCATTTTTCTTCTTACCTGATCTTCTAGCACCTTTTAATATGAGGGAGTTTTTACCATTTGTGAATTTTTCTAACGTGCTAGATAAATTTATGTTTTCTTCTGTTAGAGTCTTGATTTCAGTTCTTAGTTCATCTACATTTTTCTGTTTTACTAATTCCGTTATTTGTTTATTTTTATCTTTAAGTCTTCACATAATAATTTATTTCTTCTTTTAAGTTCAGTTATTTGTTTTTCTAACTCTTCATTTTCTGTTTTCATATCAGAGTTAGTGTTTTCTAAACAAGTATTGTTTTTCTTACTGGCTTTTAATAGTTTAGTTACTTCTTTATATTTATTATATAGTTCATTAAATACTTCCTCTAAATTATCTGAATCAGAATCATTGCATGAATCAAAAGAGGAGTCAGAAGTTACCTTATCTTCAGTATTTGCCATGAAAGCCAAATGGGCTTCTTCTTCATCGCTGCAGGAGTTTAACTCACTGTCTGAGTCGCTACTGTTTTCCCATGCTGCTGCCATCACCTTCTTTTTGTACTTTCTGAACTTCTTGGAGCTGTCTTTCTTCCTGAATTCCGGCTTCTTGATCTTTGGACACTCAGCTTTGATGTGTCCTGGTTTTTTACATTCATAGCAGATGGGTTCTCCTTTCTTCACATCCTTTCCATCTGATCTCTTGAAGTCCTTATTCTTTTTGAAGTGCCTTCTTCCAGACTGGAACTTCTTCTTCTTGGCCAGAATTCGCTGCAATCTTCTAGAGAGCATTGCTTCCTCATTTTCACTGTCCTCAACACTCTCACTCTCATCTGAGCTTGCTTCTGGTGAGTCTTCTTCAGCCTTTAAAGCGTTGGAGTGCTTCTTTCTACTTGAGGACTCCCCTAGCCTTTCCATATTGATCTCATGGGCCATAAGGGACCCGATGAGCTTTTCTAAGACATTCTTTTTAGATCATTAGCTTCTTCAATGGCTGTTACTTTTGGGGTCCATGAGGATGGCAAAGATCTAAGAATCTTTTGACCATATCTCCCATCTCATAGGTTTTTCTTAGTCCAGCTAACCCATTTGTAATATCTATAAATCTACTGAACATTTAGGTAATGGACTCACCTGATTGCATTTGAAATCTTTCGTACTATGCTACAAGAATATCTATTCTTGTTTCCTTTACCTTATCTGTGCCTTCATAGGTGATTCTGAGCTTTTCCCACATTTCCATTGCAGATTTACAGGCTAAAACTCTGTTGAACTCCTTTTTACTAAGGGCACAGCACAGAATACTCTTTGCTTTACAATTCTGCGAGATTTTCTTCCTGTCATCGTCTGTCCACTGAGCTTTCTCATTTGTGACTAGAAGATTGCCTTCTTCCACTATGGACCATATCTGATAATCGTGGCTGTAACGACCCAGAATCCGCATTACCAGTAACAACCAGTAACCCGAATTCTGATCCGCTAACCCACGAGACAAGCTCGGAAGGGTAGGAAGTGAAAGTCCGAGGAGACTATATGTAAGAAGATACACACCATGTAAAGCAGTAAAATTTCCACCATGAACATAATATGTACAACTCAGAGTCTGAGCAAGGTACAGAGTACAGAAGTACAACAAAAAGTACTACTCACTGCAGCTAAGGAGCACCAACACCGGAGTGGCTAGACTCGCCTGGAACGGGAGTCGACGAAGACCCACCTGAAAGGGAGGGGACTGAGTCTCAAGAAAAGAGACCAGTAGGGAAAAGTAACCCCACCGGCAACAGAACTAAGTGCGGAAAGTAAAAACTGAAAGTAAGTACACGTCGCACCACAACACAAAACTGTAAACCTCGCGGCTCAGTAACACACACTCACACACACAGCAAGTAGGACTCAGCTAGGGTCTGTGGCTCGGCGTCCCGTCACCACAGAGGCTCTCAACCCCAGCCACGTGTGCACACTACAGACGCTCTCTCTCGCGTCTGGTCCACGACCGGTTTTTCCCCTACGCTTGACCCTAGTGGTAGAGAAGGGGCTCCACGGAGACCGGCTCAAAACCACCACAAGGAGTACGCACAGGACAGAGTCGCACTCGGCGTCCTGGCTCAATAGCGGAGGATAACACACACGCTAGTCGTCTAGACGGAGTCGCACCCACGCCTAGGTAACACAACAGAAACGGGTACACGGTAACGCAACGCGCGTACAAAAGACGAACACACTCAACGTCTGAAACCCCGTACAGTAGTAAACACCTCGTGCCACAATCAACTACTCCTATGCACAGGCGGAGTCACACTCTAAGCCTGGCCCACATGTGTAAATAGGGCGGACATCACATGTCGATCGCCTTGAAACACAACACTTAAGCCTGCTGGGACATAGGAGATTAACGGCCATATCGATTGCCGCCAATGAAGTAAACGGCACTCATCATGTCGTTTACCCTGACTTAACGGCCATCGACCATGTCGTCAATATCACCCCTGAAGATCTCAACGTCAACAGATGTGGACGTTAAGCTCTTCAGTCCCCTATACCCAGAACTGAACCGAATCAGTCCAATTGGGCAGAATCACCCAACAGAATTCTGACTGATGGAGGGAAACACTTCCTCTCATCAATCTAAACTACCAGAATATCAAAATTAGACAGTCTAATGCCTAGATTGTCCAAATCACCCTCAATCCCGGCATGATACAACCCAACCCTAAACCACAATTCACACACTGATTCACACAGATTAGCATGCTGAATTGCTAAGGAGGGTTGTAGGAGTTAAGTCCCTACCTCAGAACGCTTCAATAACCTCCAAACAGCCACTAATCGCACCGGAACCCCCCGAAGACTCCGCGCGAATCGCACCAAAATCTCGCGTTTCCCGCCCCATCAAGCACCGCCACCGCCACACGATCCAGGGCCTTCCCACGAGCTCAGATCAACCAACAGAAGCTAAGGAAATGGAGAAAAGCTAAGGTGGAGGAAAGGAGAGGAAATGAGAAGAATGGGTTCTGCTCTCGGGCTGCCCTATTTCAACAGGTCCGACCAGTCGACGTCAACATCACTGGTCGCCTATAGAACCGCCAAAGGGTTAACGTCCACAACTCTGGACGTTGAGTTCAACCTCAAACGTCAACATCGCTGGATGCTAACACCAAGTCAACGGCTAGTCCTGGCCGTCAACCCCAAGTGAACGATAATGGTCTTGTCGTCGACCACACAGAACCTCTAAAAGACCCAATAAGGATCCGCAAAGACCCGAGACCTTACAGCCCTCCCCCTTAAGGAATTTTGCCTTCAAAATTCAAACAACATAAAGAAAGAAGACTCACCAAAGAGGTACGGAAACTGCTCGCGCATTTCGTCCTCCTACTCCCATGTCGACTCACCACCGGAGTGATGCTGCCACGCAACACGAACTAAAGGGATTGCCTTGTTCCTCAACCTCTGAACTCGGCGATCCTCAATGTGCAACGGAAACTCTGGTACAGTCAACACTGGAGTCACCTCAGACCACTCTGCACTCTGCAGAACGTGAGACTCGTCAGAAAGGTACCTCCGAAGCATCGACACGTGGAACACATCGTGGACTGCTGCCAACTCTGACGGAAGCTCAAGTCTGTACGCCAAACCTCCGACACGCTCAGAAATGGTGAAAGGTCCAATAAAGCGAGGACTCAACTTCCCACGCCTACCAAACCTCACCACTCCTTTCATAGGAGACACACGGACAAACACCTGGTCCCCTACCTGAAACTCGAGCGGTCGTCTGCGCTGATCTGCATAACTCTTCTACCGACTCTAAGCTGACTGAAGCCTCTGTCTCACAAGCTGAACTACCTCAACTGCCTTCTGTACCAACTCTGGCCCCGTGACAACCCGTTCACCAACCTCGAACCAGTCAAGAGGAGTGCGACACGGTCGTCCGTACATAGCCTCATATGGTTCCAAACCGATACTGGAGTGATAGCTATTATTATATGCAAACTCGACCAACGGCAAGTGAGCTGTCCACGACCCCTGCCACTCCAGACAGCAAGCTCTAAGCATGTCCTCCAAAATCTAGATAGTCCGCTCTGACTAACCGTCTAACTGAGGGTGGTAGGCGGAACTAAATGCCAACTCTGTCCCCAAACCTCTCTGGAAACTGCGCCAGAACCCAGAAGTGAAGCAAGGATCCCTGTCTGACACAATAGAGATCGGCACTCCATGCAAAGGAACAATCCGCTCTACGTACAACACGGCCAACCTACTCACACCCCAACTAGTCCTGACAGGCAAGAATCTGGCAGTCTTCGTCAATCTGTCCACAAAACCAAATGCTGTCAAAACCTCCAGCTGTCCTCGGAAAACCACAAACAAAGTCAGTCGTCACATGGTCCCACTTCCACATCGGAATCTCTAACAGCTGCACAAGTCCTCCTGGACGCTGATGTTCGGCCTTCACCTGCTGACAGACCAAACACCTAGCAACAAAAGCCGCTATGTCTCTCTTCATCCCAGGCCACCAAAACTGACGTCTCAACCTGTGATACATCTTGGTCGACCCTGGATGAATCGAGTACCTGGAACCATGTGCCTCTTGCAGCACGACTCTCCTGATAGACTCCTCAACAGGAACATAGAGTCTATCTCGGAACCTAACAGTCCCGTCCTCGCAAAGCTCAACCTCTGGGAGAAGCAACACACTGTGCAACTCGGGATCTGCCTACTGAGCCTCAGCAACCTGTCTCACAACGGCGGGAGCCGCTAACAAACTGCCCAACACAAACTGACGACGACTGGACGAAACTCTGAAAGACCCCTCTGTCGCAGACTGCCACAGCTGCCACTCTCTAAGCATCAGATGACTCATCTGTGCTTTCCTACTCAAAGCATCTGCAACTACATTCGCCTTTCCAGGCTTATACTCAATGCTAAAATCATAGTCTTTCAGATATTCCATCCATCGACGCTGCCTCATATTCAGATCCCTCTGAGAAAACACATACCTCAAACTCTACTGGTCTGTACGGACTACAAAACTCACTCCGTACAGGTAAAGACGCCAAATCCGCAAAGCAAACACCACAGCTGCAAGCTCTAGGTCGTGGGTCGGGTAACTCTCCTCGTGGGGCTTAAGCTGGCGAGACGCATAAGCCACCACTCGGCCTTGCTGCATCAAAACCGCACCCAAACCAACACCTGAAGCATCTGTGCAAACCTCAAAACCCTCCTACCAGAAGGTAAGGCAAGAACTGGCGCCGACGTAAGCAGTCGCTTCAACTCTATGAAGCTCTACTCACACTGCTCCGACCACTCAAACGGAACTCCCTTTCTCGTCAACCGAGTCAAGGGTGCAGCAACCTGAGAAAAGTCTCGAACAAATCTACGGTAGTAACCTGCCAAACCCAGAAAGCTACGAATCTCAGACACAGATGGGGACTCTCCCACTGCAAAACTGCCTCAACCTTCGCTGGATCTACCGAAACTCCCTCACCTGAGATCACGTGCCCCAAAAAGTGAACCTGTTGTAGCCAAAACTCACACTTACTAAGTTTGGCATACAACTGGTGCTCTCGCAAAGTCTGCAACACGATCCTCAGGTGCTCGGCGTGCTCCTCCTCCGAAACGGAGTACACCAGAATGTCGTCAACAAACACTACGACAAACCGGTCCAAGAACTGGTGGAACACCGGGTGCATCAGATCCATGAAGGCTGCTGGAGCAATGGTGAGCCCAAACGACATCACCAAAAACTCAAAGTGTCCATATCTGGTCCGAAAAGCAGTCCTCTCAATGTCAGAATCTCTAATCCGCAACTGATAGTAGCCGACCTCAAGTCAATCTTCGAAAAGACACGAGCAGACTGAAGCTGATCAAAGAGATCATCAATCCTAGGCAAATGATACCTATTCTTGATGGTCACTTGATTTAGCTTTCTATAATCAATACACAATCTCAGGCTACCATCCTTCTTCCGGACAAACAAAATAGGTGACCCCCACGGAGAAAAGCTAGGACGAATATAGCCCTTCTCCAACAACTCCTCAAGCTGCCTCTTCAACTCCCTCAACTCTGCTGGTGCCATACAGTACGGTGCCTGACCAAAAGGTAAAGTGCTAAGAACCAACTCTACGGTAAACTCAATCTCTCTCTCTGGCGGTAGACCAGGCAACTCTTCCGGAAAAACATCCGGAAACTCACACACTACGGGAATGTCTCCCACTCCCGAGGCAATCTGGTCAAGAGTCACTGCAGAAACTAGGAAACCCTGACAACCAGAAGCAAGTAACCTCCCTGCCCTCAAAGCAGAAACTAAAAAGCGAGAAGTAAGTGGTACGATACCCTGGAAGTAGAATGCCGCTTCCCCAGGTATCCACAAGTGCACCCTCTTCTTCTGACAATCCATCACTGCACCATACCGCTCTAACCAGTCCATACCTAAAATCACATCATAGTCATGTAACTGCAAGGCAAACAGACGAGCTGACAACCACTGATCCTGCAACTGCACAGGTACCTCGAGACAGTAGGACGTAAGGACAAAGTCCCCTGTCGAAACTCTACTGCTAACTCAACAGACTCTCCCGAACTCAACTCTCCAAGGGAGTCTAAAAACTCCTCAGACACAAAAAAGTGAGAGGCACCGGAATCAAATAAAACTCTAGCTGTACAACAAAAAACTGAAACAGTACCTTCCACTAGGTGAGTTGCCTCCGCGTCTGCACGAGTCAAGTGGGTAACACAACCTCTACCTCTCGACCCACCAGAACCTTCGGTCTGCTGACGCTGCTGCACAGGTGCCTGCTGCTGCTGCTGCTGTTGCTGCACTCGGGGCTGTGACTGGGTCTGCTGCTGCGGCACACGAGGTAGCAAAGGACAATCTCGCGCCATGTGACCCATCTGGTCACACCGGTAACACTGACCAGCAAAAGTACACTGTACCTGCTGCGAAGGCTGACCTGTCGGCTGCTGAACACTCCCAACCGACTGCTGCCTCTGCTCTGCCTGCCTCCTATCACACCGAAACTTCCTCCGAGATCCTGACTTCGCCGTCGTCCCAGTAGAAGTGGACGCGTAGGAAGTCGCAGTCCTCGGGGTCGTCTGCACACTACCATGCTGCTGTCGAGGCTGAGAAGGAACTACCTGCGTCTGAACCTCTGCGCTCCGAGCACTGAGTCCGCAAGGTGTCTGCCTCCAACGCTGCCGCTGTCTGATAGGCCGCATCCAAGTCTGTGACACGAGCAACTATCAGCGCCTGCCTGAGCTCTGGCCTCAAGCCCTCACAAACTGCTGAGTCCTCAGACCCTCATCTCCCATAATCTGCGGAGCATAACGCCCTAGCTCTACAAATCTGGCCCTGTACTGCACTACAGTAAAGTCCCTCTGTTGCAAGTCCAGAAACTGGTACAACCTCTCCGTCCGAACGTAAGTAGGACAGAAGGCTCTCTCAAAAGAAACGACAAACTCCTGCCACGGAATCTGTCTCAGTGGACGAGACTGAAAAGTAGTCTCCCACTCAGCAGACCACCAAGTCAATGCCTGTGCCTACAACTGGTAACTGGCTAGCAACACTCGCTCCTCGGGAACACACTCCATGGAACGAAAAGTCTGTTCCACTGCATCTAACCATGCCCGTGCTGCATCTGGATCAGGCTGGCCCAAAAACTGAGGAGGCTGAAACTGCAAGAACTCCCTCAACACCTTCCCAGTACCACCCTGGGGTACCGGCGCGTCACGGTGCTGAGCTACAAACTGAGCCATCCCCTCAAGAAATCGAGTCATGTCTAATCCCTGAGCTACCTGAGGTGGAGGTGGCGGCGGAGCAATACCACTGTGTGCGTCCTGTGGCAAAGGCTGCGTCTGCTGAGGTGGCGGAGCATCTCCAACCTCCTGAAGAGTCACCTGCTCAGCCACTCCCTCTCTAGGACGTCGCTTAGGAGCCATAGTACTATACACAGAGCAAAAATACACACATAAATATACTAACTAACTCCGGGTTAATTAGATAGATAAATAGCTGCAGCTGTACTCTTTATACTCTGAGTTAACATGATGGGTATTTCCTTATATATATATCTCATCAGACCAAGCGCTCTGATACCAAACTATAACGACCCAGAATCCGCATTACCAGTAACAACCAGTAACCCGAATTCTGACCCGCTAACCCACGAGACAAGCTCGGAAGGGGAGGAAGTGAAAGTCCGAGGAGACTATATGTAAGAAGATACACACCATGTAAAGTAGTAAAATTTCCACTATGAACATAATATGTACAACTCAGAGTCTGAGCAAGGTACAGAGTACAAAAGTACAACAAAAAGTACTACTCACTACAGCTAAGGAGCACCAACACCAGAGTGGCTAGACTCGCCTGGAACGGGAGTCGACGAAGACCCACCTGAAAGGGAGGGGACTGAGTCTCAAGAAAAGAGACCCAGTAGAGAAAAGTAACCCCACCGGCAACACAACTAAGTGCGGAAAGTAAAAACTGAAAGTAAGTACACGTTGCACCACAACACAAAACTGTAAACCTCGCGGCTCAGTAACACACATCACCACACACAGCAAGTAGGACTCAGCTAGGGTCTGTGGCTCGGCGTCCCGTCACCACAGAGGCTCTCAACCCCAGCACGTGTGCACACTACAGACGCTCTCTCTCGCGTCTGGTCCACGACGGTTTTTCCCCTACGTTGACCCTAGCGGTAGAGAAGGGGCTCCACGGAGACCGGCTCAAAACCACAAAGGAGTACACACAGGACAGAGTCGCACTCGACGTCCTAGCTCACTAGCGGAGGATAACCACACGCTAGTCGTCTAGACGGAGTCGCACCCACGCCTAGGTAACACAACAGAAACGGGTACACGGTAACGCAACGCACGTACAAAAGACGGAACACACTCAACGTCTGAAACCCCGTACAGTAGTAAACACCTCGTGCCACAATCAACTACTCCTATGCACAGGCGGAGTCACACTCTAAGCCTGGCCCAATGTGTAAACAGGGCGGACATCACATGTCGATCGCCTTGAAACACAACACTTAAGCCTGCTGCGGGACATAGGAGATTAACCGCCATATCGATTGCCGCCAACATGAAGTAAACGGCACTCATCATGTCGTTTACCCTGACTTAACGGCCATCGACCATGTTGTCAATATCACCCCTGAAGATCTCAACGTCAACAGATGTGGACGTTAAGCTCTTCAGTCCCCTATACCCAGAACTGAACCGAATCAGTCCAATTGGGCAGAATCACCCAACAGAATTTGACTGATGGAGGGAAACACTTCCTCTCATCAATCTAAACTACCAGAATATCAAAATTAGACAGTCTAATGCCTGATTGTCCAAATCCACCCTCAATCCCGGCATGATACAACCCAACCCTAAACCATAATTCACACACTGATTCACACATATTAGCATGCTGAATTGCTAAGGAGGGTTGTAGGAGTTAAGTCCCTACCTCAGAACGCTTCAATAACCCCAAACAGCCACTAATCGTGCCGGACCCACCCGAAGACTCCGCGCGAATCGCACCAAATCTCGCGTTTCCCGCCCGATCAAGCACCGCCACACGATCCAGGGCCTTCACGAGCTCAGATCAACCAACAGAAGCTAAGGAAATGGAGAAAAGCTAAGGTGGAGGAAAGGAGAGGAAATGAGAAGAATGGGTTCTGCTCTCGGGCTGCCCTATTTCAACAGGTCCGACAGTCGACGTCAACATCACTGGTAGCCTATAGAACCGCCAAAGGATTAACGTCCACAACTCTGGACGTTGAGTTCAACCTCAAACGTCAACATTGCTGGACGCTGACACCAAGTCAACGGCTAGCCCTGGCCGTCAACCCCAAGTCAACGACAATGGTCTTGTCGTCAACCACACAGAACCTCTAAAAGACCCAATAAGGATCCGCAAAGACCCGAGACTTTACAGTGGCCTTGTAGAAAGTACTACATTCTTGTTTTCCAGTAAGTGTAATCCTCTCCGTCGAACAATGGTGGTCGGTTGACAGACTGACCTTTGTTGTGACTTTAGCTGCCATGGATCTTTACTCTTCAGATCGTTGGATCCTTTCTTTCTCGAAGAGACTAGCTCTGATACCACTTGTTGCCTAGTTGACGAGCCCAGAGGGGGGGTGAATGGGTCTTTATAAAAATAATCTAGACGATACCATTAAATAAAAACATTTACAAAAATGTTCTTCGATGAAGGTTAGTGACTGTTAGTTCAAATACCAATCACACAATGAAAACAATCACACGACACAAAGGATTATCCTGGTTCGGACCTCCTCTCCTTAGGAGTCCTACGTCCAATCCCTGAGCAACCACTCAGGTTTTTACTAACTAGGGTACAGTCCCCTAAGGACGCTACAGTACCCAGCTCGACTGGTCTTCCTTCACACCCGAAGGGAATAACAACACCTTGGATACCCTACCAGGTCTTCCTTCACAACTGAAGGGAAACAGCACCTGGATACCACCAGGTGTCTCAACTGAAGGGAAACAACACAAAGAGAATGGAATAAGATCAAGCCCCTAGATCAAGCTTTTAACAAGCCAAGATCTGAAGCAACTAGCACTGAGAGCAAGGATCTAAACAAGGCACACTCTCAGAACTACACGGGCTCTCTTAGAAAATCTATTACAACAGAGAGCGAAGAGCTGAAGGTAATGAGGAATGAGATTCTTGGCTCTAGACTTCTTGCAGAAGAATTTGAATGCTTGAACACGAGATGCTTGTTCTCTGCTTCGTTGGTTATTATTCTCACTTCTGTTTTGAGTTTATATCTTCTTTTTGAAATACGGCGTTGAAGTAACCGTTGTCTCTTGGATTGATAGACGTTAGACTATTTGACATTTGGAAGCTTCAACTATCTTTTATCCATTAAGCACGCTAAGAGATAGGGTCTTCTGGCGTCTATAGGTCCAACATTGTAAGATAGAATGTCTTCAGGACCCTGCACATTAAATGCTAGAATAGTAGACAACTTAAGCAGTCTCTTGTTGTCAGTATACGTTGATGTGAGTATTCACTAGAATAGCAATCCCAAACGCTTGTTTTAAGATGTATACAGAGTAAGCACAATAATGGACGATATTGTCTGCATGCATGCAGAGATACGTTCAGACTCATAAATGCAGGAGTGACAGATAGATATATTCGTGACTTTGAATAGTCAACGTATTTAGAGATAAGATAAATGTCAAGTCGATGTAAGATATGAGATCGATGGCTATATGACTTATGAAATCGTTATGATTAAGTCATTTTAACTAAGTCGTTATAAGCATACTAAATCGTTACATTCACAGAAGAATTCGTTATGCAAAGCAAGTCGTTGTGTTCTAAAGAAATCGTTGTGAAACACTTAACAAATCGTTATGGAAAGTAAGTCATTGTGTTCACTGAAGAAATCATTATGGTAACTTATGAAATCGTTACGGCGAGCAAGTCGTTGTGTTCTAAAGAAATCCTTGTGAAACACTTAACAAATCGTTATAGAAAGCAAGTCATTGTGTTCACTGAAGAAATCATTATGGTAACTTATGAAATCGATACGGCGAGCAAGTCGTGTGTTCTAAAGAAATCGTTGTGAAACACTTAAAAAAATCGTTATGGAAAGCAAGTTGTTGTGTTCACTGAAGAAATCGTTATGAACACTTATCAAGTCGTTATGAGCTCTAAATAAATCGTTGTGCAAAGCAAATCGTTGTGAGCGCTTAAAGAAATCTTTGTGCAAAGCAAATCGTTACAGCGAGCAAGTCGTTGCGAGTTCTAAAGAAATCGTTACGGTAACTTACGAAATCGTTATGGCGAGCAAGTCATTGAGAGCTCTAAGAAATCGTTACGGTAACTTACAGAATCATTATGACAGGCAAGTCGTTCTGAGCTCTAAAGAAATCGTTGCGATAAATTATAGAATCGTTACGGGATCGACTTGTTTTAAACAACGTAACTTTTCAGTCTTACAAGGAAATCGTTAAAAACACTTATGAAATTGTTATGACTTTTAAAAGAAGTCAATGTGGACTTAGGGAAATGTCATTTTGAAAAGATTAAAGCTTCAGTAAGACAATACTTACCAATATTGACTTGATGACCTTGGTAGAATTTCCTGTACTTAAGACTTTTGAAAGATGTGTTAGTATTTTGTTTGATTTTGTTAATCACCAAAAAAATATGTAATGAAAGTACATGGAGACAGACTAAGCATCAATATGATGGCACGATATTTGCAGGAAAGAATTAGAGGGGCACTTGAACAATGGTGTCCCATGTTGCATGTTTTCAATGGAGTCCCTTGTTGTGGGACCTGTGTGCTCTCTTGAGCCACCTTTAGATTTTACTCATGAAAAAAAAAAAACTACCAATCTATTGTGGATGGAGGTAATAGAAGAATATTTTTGTTGATCTCATGTACTTGGTTGATCTAGTATTTCAGTGGGATTCGCTTTGTATGCTATGTGGGGTGGTTAAAATTGTCGTACCCATCAGATGGGCATATGTGATCTTGATGAATGGTGCTTGTAAACAACTTTGGTTATTATTTAATGAGATAGATTACATAATACTTTGCAAGTGGAAATGTTTTTTTACTAGTCTTCTTCTTGACAGTCAAAACAGGTAGAAAGTACTCCCAATATGGAAAGATGTGTGCAATCATCTGCGAGTGTAATAGAACCTAAAGGAAAAGAGGTAAATATGTTTCATATCCATTATGTTCTATATCTCATTAGAAAACTCAATTGTGTCTTGATGTGTGATCTATAAAAGAAGAATAACAGAGGTTGATGTTGGGCAAGAAAGTGAAGTTATGTGAATGGAAGGACACCCGGTAGCCAATGCCATAATCATGTCGTTAGATAAATCTAAGAGGTTATGGGTAAGAGTTTGGGCGAGGAGTATTATGAGGTAGCTATTTTGTTTGCTTACAAACCCAATGCACCTCTTTTTGAAAGATAATGAATAAAAAACCATCCAAGATGTTGTTGGAAGTCACATTGTGTGGTTCAGAGACTTTGTAAGTTTATGACACCTGAAGTTTTATTTTACAGAATTATTTGGAAAATAAATGAACTTGTTTATATGTATACTAATTGAATGATTTTTATTTTACAGGTTGAGTTAGATGACACCTGAAGTTTTTATTGGGCCAAAGAACAACTCTCCTCCCTTAAGAACATTGTCCACTCTCACTTATGAAACAATTATGGTCATTGGATTTATGTTATGACCAAAACAATTATGATTGTCTTATCCTCAGGACAAACAATGATGTGTATGTGATGTTTAAATTTTATGTTGTACATTTGTGATTGATATAAATCAGTGCTATATGCACTTGTTTTGGGCGGTGTAATTATGTGAATGTTTCTTTAAGTTGTGTAATGTAAATATGCACGTTGTGTGGATTGTGTATGTAAATATGCATGTTGTGTGCTATGTGTGTGGATTGTGTATGTAAATATGCAGGTTGTGTGCTATGTGTGTGGATGTATATAAATATGTAGGTTATATTTTTAGTCAAATTACGAATTATATATATTTGCACTAGGAGTTTCTTACGGTTCAGAGATACGTAACTACAGACAATAGCTATGGTTTCTAACGTATTGATTAATTTCGTATGTCATCTTCTATTGGGATATTTCTTACGGTCTTTCATATGTATACTTACGCTTTATAAAAGTAGGCGAAGTTTATATTATTACGGTTTATAAACGAATGTATTTATTACATATTTGCAATCGTAAGTAAGGCTATACCCATGCTTGCTGTAGTTACGAAATCAAGCCGTACGCAGTTTCGTAAGTATACGTCTGTTCTTACGGTTTTGACACTTACACTTACGATTTTACGGCGTAAGTGTTTCCCACTTTTGTTGTAGTGAATTGCAGCTGAGCGCAGACCTCGTCCTTTTTGTTTCGAGCAAATATCTTATTTGCAATATGAATTCGCTAACAAAGATCTAGAAAAATTATGCTGTCAAGGCTCTGGTCAGGGTACCAGTTGGTAAAGATCATAAAAGGCCCAAAATTAGCAAACTAAGTAAAGATCTCATAATCCATGATTTGTACGGTCATATAGATCTTGATTCTTCATGCAACATAGAGTTATCATACTAGAAGAAAGGTGGCTTTGTGGTTAGGGCTTCCAACCTATATATATTAGGACCCAAAGTAAGATTTTCATCCTCACAATTACAAGCAAAAATATATATCTTGAAGATGTTTAGACCTCAAGTAATACTATGAGCCGTGAGATGACCTTGGGATCAAGGCTAACAGGTAACATCACTCGTAATGTTCAACTGCAGCTACAAGAAGAGGTTAGAGAATCTTGAGATTTATATTAAGAAAAAAAGTCCTCCGTTACTAAAATTAGAATAAAGATTTAAGGTTGGTGAGAAGTTTAAGAACATGTTTAGTATTATAATAGATCAAGGATAGAGTGACAATATTTTTAAAATTTTGAAGATATCTTAAATTTTTTAAGATATTATCACTATATCCCGATCTATTTTGATACCAAACATGTCCTAAGACTTTGAAGCCTTCTAAATGTTCTCATTGCCCCCCCCCCCTTTTTTTAACTGCCTAATATGGCAGAAGAGCTTTTCTACCTATGGTCATCTCTTAACTTTCCACGTCTTGTAAGAGTTGTAAGGAATTATGAGCAGTTTCTTATGACCACCTACAAGAAAAAATGGGTTTAGAAACCGATATAGCAACCGATATACGAAACTATTCGGTCATTAAAAAAAATTTATAGTGACCGATTTCAGTTCGGTCACTAATCAGTCACTAATTAGTGACCGAACAGTGACCGTTGAGCGTTCGGTGACTATATTTCTCTATTTTCAAAAAAATAGAGGAAACTTTTGCTATCGAATATTTTCAGTCACTAATTAGTGACCGATTTTATTTCAGTCATAGATTTTCACGTTTTCTCGAGTATGAAAGAAAATTTTGTGACCGATTATGTTCGGTCACAAATTTGGGACCGAAAATATTCGGTCTCTATAGCCAATGTGTTAGAGACTGAATAGCGACCGACATTTGTCGGTCGCTAATATTACTCTCTCCTCTGTCCCTACTATCGCTCGCTCGATCTCTCTCTCTCTCGTTCGCCGTCGTGGGTCGCTAGACGCTGCCGTCACCGCCGTCGAAGCCAGAGCGTTGTTGTCTTTCCTCCAATAAGCCCTCTCTTCTCTCTCCTTGTCTCTCTCTCTCTCTCTCTCTCTCTCTCTCTCTATGCGGCGGGCACGACGATGTGGGGGGGGTTCCTAGTAGTGGTGAGGGGGAGGGGGGCTTGGCGGGGTGGGGGTGACGGTTGGGGGTGGGAGGGGGGATGGCGGTGTGGGGGAGGGGGTGCCTGTGTAGGGGGGGGGGTTGCATAGGCATGGGGGGCTGCGCAGGGAGGGGGGTGTTCCAGCGGGGGGGGGGGGGGGTGGGGGAGTCGCAGGTGAGGGGGGTTCTACGGGGGGGGCTTTGCAGGGGGGGGGGGGGACTCGCAGAAGGAGGGTGGGGGTTCAGTGGGGAGAGGTATTGGAGGTGGGGCTCTGGTGATGGGTCGGGGTTGGGGTTGGGGGTTTAAGTGGGGAGGGGCGCAGTGGTGTGTGGGGCTCCAGTAATGGAGTAGTGGGGGGGTTTCAGTGGGGAGGGTGCAGTGAGGATGGGGTCGACATATCCAAGTTAATTCCATCGCACAAAGTGCTATCATATATGTGAAATAGCGCAAAATTTCATTGGTTCTTTTAGTATGTGGTACATATATATGTATGCAAAAATTGTCTTTGATATTATATAACTTTATCCTTGATGTGCTTGAAATTAAAAAACTACCCTCAAATTAGACTTTTAGGACTGATGAGATCATATATCAGTCGTGCATTATGAGTTTCCTTATACTATTTAAGCATTACTTTTTTATAGGTAAGATTGGAGAGCGGAGAATGAACCTAAGATCTAGATATGTATAATGGGGACCTAATCACTAAGTCAATCCTTCTATGCTACCAGTTAAGTATTAAATATAGCCACTGGGGTTATACAGAAATTTTTGATGATTCATAAGAGTTTAAGAGTGTACTATAAAAGTGTATATTAAAAAAAAACCCTTTTTATTGTTTATAGATATCTACTTTATATGCCATATATGTTAGTTGTTACTTGCCTTCGTTGTTGCTATATAAACCACAACACAATTGTAGTCTCTAATCCTAGCTTGTAATTTCCATTTCGAAGGTTGAAACGAGGTCCTATGATCTAATTTGTTTTCATTATAAGCTTCATCCCGCCATCCTCCCTCGTGCCACCGCACAAGGAATTAAAATTTTTATCAATTAAGAGTACTAAAGAATAAACTTGAATAACTATATACTCATTTCTTTCACAAGTGAGGAAAAAAACTAAACCCACACGCATAGCTATAGCATTCTAAACATAAACTATGTAAAAGATGATATGACTTGCCTGACATCCTAAATTCTAGTTTGTCCTCTTCTCCTCATCAAAAAGTAAAATCCGTAATATAAATGAATATACTGAATATGTAATATTTTATTTCGAAAATTTCGGTGGATCAATAAGTGACCTTTACATTTGGATTTTAAGAAAATATTAAAAGTCTATTTTATTCTACTTTATTGGATATCTCCAATGTCATATTACACGTAGTAGCTAGGGAATAGTTAGAATAATCACAATTAAGGTGAAAATAATTATGGGTACTTTCAGTACGTGTCGTAATTAAAAAGTGCAAGTATTAAGAATGTTATTTTCATATCTCCTTTAGCTCCAAGTGCCCCGTGTTTACTTGGAAATTTTCGTCTTCTGACACAAAAGAAAGAAAGGAAGAAATTAGAAACAGCAAGTCTAGTCGCCCCACATGTTTGTAGAATTGTCAAAGTTCAAGATAGATCACTCGAAGTTTCTAGTTTAAAGGAGTATTGGTTTGGGGATTTTGTTTTTAGCATTTCAGATTTAAAGAATCCGGGGTATTTGAAAATTTTGGGTACTTTAGATTTAAAGGACTTTGGGTATTGAAGGGGCTGAACGGGGGTTCAAGGAGAATTGGGGCCGGACAAGCTTTGCCTTGGGGGGGTTTTATGGGGCTGTTAAAGGATTTAATAGGTTGTTTAACAAGGGTTTAATGGGATTTTTGTTTACTTTAAGTTTAGTGATTAGCATTGCACTTCTTACTTTAATGCAATTCATTTACATGTATGTGTGAATTTGGTTTATTATTGCACTTGTTTATATGTATGATTTTGTTTTCATTTTCTTTTCATATTTATGTGGTATTTAAATTTGATCTATACATGCATAGCAATTTAACACTACACACACCTCACGAGAGCGTGTTAAGCTCGTGTCAATGTATTCAAGACTTTGGGATTGATGTACACGAGTCTTATTTTCAGTGACGAGAAACATGTATATCTAACTCAAAGTCTTCAATGTCCTGTTTTGGACAGTCTGTGAATGTTTGATGGTAGTTAGGTGGTCATTTATATGTGTTTGTATTATTTGTGAAAATTTGGGTGCGGGTTCTACTCACTCCTCTCTAATATACCTTATTGATTTAGAATATTTCTTAAACACATTATTAGTAAGTGTTTAAAAAATATTTAAATCAATAAATATTTTTGGTTATCGGAGAGGTGTGGGGAGGCTACCGAAATTTTCAGCAAATTATACAAACACATAGTAAATGGCCATCTGAGTGCGATCAAATATTCACAGATGGGTAAAAAGTGATAATCTAAATAAGATATCCTTACTATAAATTTCGGTTGCATCAAACGATGTGTGAAAATGGTCAGATTAGTTTTTCTGAGTTTGAATTTTAAGTTATTTTCGTTAAATTGGTTGGGCGCAGGAAAAAAAATGGCTTCAGACCATTCATCGATGATCGTAGAATAGTGATTTGTGTGTCTGGAGAGTTTAGGGTCAGAGTTGAGACTTAATTCAGTTTGCATTGGGGAATCTAAATGCAGAAGTAGACAGTGAAGGTTGCATCCATGTCCTGTAGATTCGTAAAAATTTGAAGTGGAATTCACTAGGGGAGGTCAACGCCATTTATACAGAAAAAGGTTGTTGAAGGTTATATGAATTGGACATGTCATGGTGAGGAGCTCTGGTCACAGAGCCTAGTAATGTGGAAGGCACAAGTACGTCGTGGATATGATTTAGAGTGCTGATGGTCCCACATTCAATGTACATGAGGATTGTATACGCTGAAGATGTGCGAACAAGGGAGTCGAAAGATTCTATCAGTTACTT
Organism: Colocasia esculenta; assembly: GCA_014218235.1. Classification (NCBI taxonomy): domain Eukaryota; kingdom Viridiplantae; phylum Streptophyta; class Magnoliopsida; order Alismatales; family Araceae; genus Colocasia; species Colocasia esculenta. The sequence continues at coordinate 47,432,463 of CM024757.1, forward strand.
AAGGGTGCTGATGGCCATTGGGGATGGTTGTCAAAAACACGCTTAGTTGTCAGCGGGGGTCACAGTTGCTGAACTTGAAATCTGAATTTCATATAAGTGAGAATGGTTTTGATTCATCTCCTCCTCATCATCAAGAGCATGTTACCTCGAGATGAGAAGTTGCCTCCAAATTTTTATCGTGCCAAGAAGATGGTCAATGATTTAGGACATAGATATGTGAAAATAGATGCATGTCCTAATCATTGTATGTTGTATCACAAAGAGGATGTAGATAAGGTATCATGTTCAATTTGCCATCATGATAGGTTAATTCTAGGGGAAATGATATACCTTATGCGTCATTGTGATATTTTTCCCTTACACCTAGATTGCAGCGGATGTATATGTATTCAAAGACAGCTCGACATATGAGGTGGCACATAGAAAGAGTACGTCGGGACGAGGATATTATGAGCCATCCTGCAGATGGCGAAGCTTAGACTCATTTCAACCATGCTAATCCTATCTTCTCAAGGGAGTCGCGTAATGTGAGACTTGGTTGTGCACTGTTGGGATTCAATCCTTTGGAGGGTCAGTGGCTTTCTACTCTACTGGCCATATTCGTGACACCATACACTTCCTCCGAGCATGTGCATTGAAGCGAAAGAATTTGTTCTGTCTTATTCATTCCTGGTCCTAAAAGTCCTACAAAAAATATAGACATCTATCTCAGACCATTGATGATGAATTGAATTATTATGGCTTGAGGGGGTCAATACTTATGATGCATCTAGAAATCAAAATTTCACCATGAGGGCAGCATTAATGTGGACGATAAGTGATTGTTCTATATATGGAATGCTATCTGGTTGGAGCACACAGGGAGGCTAGATGTCCTTACTGTATGGATAATACCATATCATTTGTACTTAAATGGTGGCAAGTCATGCTGGTTTGATTGCCATCGACAGTTTTTTAGCAGATGATCACCCTTTCAGAAGACAAAAAGATGCATTCCTAAAGAACAGAATGGAACGAGATGAAGTTATATTCGAGAGGTTGGCCGGTCAACACAACTGATGGGCAGTACCCAACACCTTTCAGGTTTTGGGAAGGAGCACAACTGGGTGAAGAGGAGCATTTTCTGGGAGCTACCTTATTGGTCGACTCTTCTTGTGCAGCACAGTCTAGACATGATGCATATCGAGAAAAATATCTTTGATAATGTGTTCAACACCGTTATGGACATAAAAGGCAAAACAAAGGACAACGAGAATGCAGATTTGGACTTGTCCATGCTTTGTAAACGTCCAGAGTTAGAACTTGTTGAAATAAATGGGAAATCAATTAAACAAAAGCAATTTATGTGCTTGGAGGAGGACAAGGTAAAGTGTGGCGGAATGCCTCGACCAAGCCCGTTTAAACGATAACGTACTTGATCCGAGTCCGCCTCCCGCGAACGGGCCGAAGCCTCGCAAGGGATACCAAACCACAGTACGTGTAAACATAAAGGAACATACCATTTCATAGATATATTCACAAGGGTAAATAGCATAATTTAACAGAACGAAAAAGTGCAAGGGCCTGGGGGATACCGAGGTACAACTAAACAAGCTACACTGCACTACTGAGACTACACTACTGGAGCTGCTACTACACAGCTGGAGGTACTGACCCTGCACGCTACGACGCGGCTCTGAACTCGACGACGGTCGAGAACGTCTCCTCGCTCTCACCTGTGGGGGTAGGGGTGAGCCCTCGCTAGTCACTGGCTCAGTAGGGAACTCCCCTACAAGCTGGAGGTACTGACCCTGCACCACTACGCGCGCTCCTGAACTCGACGACGGTCGAGAAAACGTCCTCCTCGCTCTCACCTGTGGGGGTAGGGGTGAGCCTCGCTAGTCACTGGCTCAGTAGGGAACTCCCCCAACACCGAGCAAACTAAAAACATAGGTACAAAGCAATAAACAGTACCAACAATTTATAGAACAGCTAAGCAGGATATAAAAGCTGTAAAAGTACTCACCGTCTGCCGACTACGAAAAATACTGTAATAATTACGGCAAACCAGTACAGGTGTACAAGCTAAATTAGAGACAGCCAAACACGAGCCACGTGAACTGGTTCGCGACACCAGAAACAACTCGGACAAGCTAACACAGGTCTACCTCTCAGTCTCGCAGCCACAGACGAAAGGTCCAGCTGCCACTCCACGTGAAAAGGTCAAGCAACTGTGGAGACCAACTAAACACCACCACATGCGGACCACACGGTCGCAGGCCCATGACTGGCACCTCCAGAGACCCTGGCCTGGCTCGCTAGAGTGAGGCACTGGAAAAGGACTAGCTGGGGACCAGTGTCGACTACTGGTGTCCGTACCCCCAACTACGAGCGCGCTACAAGTGACTAAAGACAAACACAAGTGTCACTGTCCCACTGTCGTCTTTCCCTCAGTCGGACGTACAACTCAAACAAAGGAGTGAGGGTGTCCAGGTCAGACGACACAGACCTCGACGGTACAGCACAAGTACCGGGACAAAGCCCTGAGCTAACAGCCTGGCTCACAAAGAACCTGGGGCACCCAACTGGAGAGGTAACCACGGTAGGCGTCGTACTACTCGCCACGTTCACTAAACCACGTGCATGTCACACACAAACCATGTGAAACCTCATGTAAACCTCAGGTAATAACGGTCCACTACACGTGAACCCAATTGGACTCGCGTGAACAACACGCAGCCTCGAAAGTGAGTAACTAACTGCATACCCCGTAAGCTAAATACAAAACCCATGTGCACTCAGTGCACCACAGGTGCCAACGCACCATTCATTATCGATAAATACCATAATCAGCCATTTCTAACTTATACACATGTTGGTGGCAACATCGACTGCCGCTTATGGGAAGTAGACGGCAAGAGATATGGCCGTCTGTATCCCGGCTGATGAACTTGGCGACAATCGATGTTGACGCCAAGGTCTTCCGCCTCTACTCCTGCAGAAACCCTAAATCGATTCTACAGGATATACAACCATCAAAACAACGGAAAACATGAGGAAACTCTTCCCAAATCAAGCACATCATTTTAAACGATTAGAACTACATAATTAACCATCAAATTCCATCAAACACCCTTAAAACCCGCATGAAGAACCTTTTCCCAAAACTCAATTAATAGGCTTTTACATGTTTCCTATGCATGTTTTAACGATTTAGAACTCTATGGGATCGTCCCCTACCTCTGAACATGCTTAAAAACACCTAAAGATCCCCAGTTCATGCCGAGCCCTCCGCGAGCTCCGACGGCAATTACACCACGTCCCGGCGTTTCCCTCGTCCGATTCGACAACGCCACACGTTCACAATCTCCCAATTATCCTTTTACAACTCTTGGACATTAGGAAGCAAGAGACATTAACCAGGCAAGGGAGAGAGAGAACGGGTGGAAAACCTGCCCTCGGGTGACCCTATAACCTGCAGATTGCACAGGTTGGCGTCAACCCTTCTGCCGCCTAGAGAACCGCCACCCATAACGTCCACATCTTATGCCGCCAAGTTCATGCAGTCAATGGCAATTACCTGACGCCAACAAGTCAACGGCCACACCTGGCTGCCAACTCCATCTCAACTACAACAGGTCCTATTTCATTTCAGGACCAAACCTACACCTCACCTGCGCAAACCACACATCCAAACCACACATTCCACACAACCAACTCACACTGGCCTCACAACGACCATCACACCATTACACACATGATCCGCAAGGATCCGAAAGGCACGCGACGTTACATTACTATCATCTAAAAAGAAAATTTCGACCTCGAAATTCATAACACAACTCAAAGTTAAACAACTTAAACATATACACCTTTACAAGCACTATCATCTAAAAAGAAATACAAAGGCTTATTCAAACAGATAGGGATACCCTTTAGCCATCTCCTCGGCTAACTCCCAGGTATCCTCACCACCCAACCTATTTTCCCATCTCACTTTAACTAGCTCAATTTCTTTATTTCTCAATTTCTTTCTCTTTCGATCAGTGATTTGCTCCGAATACTCTGACATAGTCATATCCGGCCTCAGGTCACCACCTTGATAACTGATTATTTGAGCTGGATCTTCAATGCACTTCCTCAACATAGAGACATGAAATATATCATGAACATCTGCAAAATCTGCTGGCAAATCCAGCCTATAAGCCGTTTCCCCAATCCTTTCAATTACTCGGAAAGGTCCCACATACCTTGGTCTCAACTTTCCAGTCTTACCAAATCTCATAATACCTTTACTCGGGGAAACTCTCAAGAAAACTAAATCTCCCACTTCAAACTGAAGTGGTCTCCTTCGGATATCTGCATAACTTTTTTGCCTGCTTTGAGCTGCCTGCAATTTTTCTTTAATAAGCTTCACTACTTCAGTGGTTTGCTGAATCAATTCAGGACCCACTAATTGCCTTTCTCCTACTTCATGCCAGTTCAATGGGGTTCTACATGGCCTTCCATATAAAGCTTCATACGGTGCCATCCCAAGACTGGTATGATAACTATTATTATAGGCAAACTCAACCATTCCCAAATGATGCTCCCAGCTACCTCCCCAAACCAAACAACAAGCTCGCAACATATCTTCAGTTGTCTGGATAGTCCTCTCTGTCTGACCATCTGTCTGGGGATGTTAAGCGGAGCTATATCTCAGCTCAGTACCAATTACTTTCTACAGACTTCTCCAAAAACCAGAAGTAAATCTTGGATCTCTGTCAGACACAATAGTTTTTAGAATCCCATGCAGTGGAACAATTCTTTCAACATAAACCTTTGCTAATCTGTCCACTGTCCAAGACATACTTACTGCCACTAATCTGCACACTTTAGTCAATCTGTCAACAAATACCATATTCCATTATGCCCGAAACTCGATCTTGGTAAACCTGCCACAAAGTCCATGGCAATCATCCCATTTCCACTGTGGGATGGGCAACGGTTGCAATAACCTCCAGGCTTCTGATGTTCTGCTTTAATCTGTTGACAGATAGCACACCTTGCAACAAACTCTGCTATTTCCTTTTTCATATGAGGCCACCAGAAATGTTTCCTCAAATCGTGGTACATTTTAGTACTACCTGGATGGATAGTGTACCTGGATTTATGAGCCTCTTCCAACACTCGCTGCTTTACTTCTCTCTGTGCTTGAACAAATAACCTGCCTCTGAGCCTAACCACACAATTATCATCAATGGTAACTCCTTCCATTTTTACAATTTCGGCCAAATTTACATCTGCTCTCTGAGCTTCAACAATCTGCCAATACAAGGACGGCTCTACAGCACTAGCAGCTAGTATTGCCCGTCGCTGACTACTAGGCACATACAAGGAGTTCTCCACTATCTCTTCATACAATTTCCACTCTTTAATCATCATCAGATTTATATATGCCTTTCTGCTCAAGGCATCAGCTACAACATTGGCCTTACCCAGATGGTAAGCCAAACTGAAATCATAATCATTCAAATACTCAATCCATCTGTGCTGACGAAGATTTAAATCTTTCTGCGAGAAGATGTACTTCAAACTTTTATGATCTGTAAAGATCTCAAATCTCTCGCCATACAGATAATGCCTCCACATTTTCAAGGCAAACACAACTGCTGCCAATTCCAAATCATGGGTAGGATAATTCTCCTCTGCCGGCTTCAATTGCCTGGACGCATAAGCTATCACTTTGCCATACTGCATAAGCACTGCGCCAAGTCCTCTTCTTGAAGCATCAGTATACAACACAAAACCACCACTTCCTGCCGGTAATGTCAATATGGGTGCTGATGTAAGTCTTTTCTTTAATTCCATAAAACTTTTCTGACATTCACCAGACCACACGAAAGGCACACCTTTTCTGGTCAATTTGGTCATAGGTGCTGCAATCTTAGAAAAATCTTGTATAAAGCGCCTATAATAACCTGCTAATCCCAGAAAACTTCTAATCTCAGTTATTGTCTTAGGCACTTCCCATCTCATCACTGCTTCTACTTTACTTAGGTCTACTGCTACTCCTTTAGCTGAGATAACATGACCCAGAAATTGAATTTCTTTTAACCAAAATTCACACTTATTGAATTTAGCAAACAACCGGTTATCTCTTAACAACTGCAGGGTAAACCTCAAATGAGCTGCATGCTCCTCTTCAGATGCTGAATAAATCAGAATATCATCTATAAAGACCATATTGAATTGGTCCAAATACGGATGAAAAATTCTATTCATCAGATCCATAAAACCTGCAGGAGCATTAGTTAGCCCAAATGGCATAACCACAAACTCATAGTGACCATATCTGGTTCTGAAAGTTGTCTTATCTATATCCTTCTCTTTAATTCTCAACTGATGGTACCCGACCTCAAATCAATTTAGAAATACCTTTGCTGATTGCACTGATCAAATAGATCATCTATTCTTGGCAATGGGTACTTATTCTTAATGGTCACATCATTCAACTTTCTATAATCAATACACATCCGAAAACTTCCATCTTTCTTTTTCACAAATAATACCGTGCTCCCCACGGGGAATGACTCGGTCTAATAAACCCTTTCTGCAACACTCTTCTAATGCTTTTTTCAATTCCTTAAGTTCTGCTGGTGCCATCCGATATGGAGCTTTAGAAATCGGCATGGTACCTGACAGCAACTCAATGGTAAAGTCCACCTCTCTATGTGGAGCTAAACCAGGCAAATCTTCAGGAAAAACATCAGCTAATTCTCTAACCACGGGAACTGCTTCCACTAACTGGCTAGCTTCTACCAAACTTATTGAGGCTAAATAAGCCACACATCCAGCATTTATCAACTTTCTAGCTCTAATTGCAGAAATTAGAAACTTAGAGGTATAAAAAGACATACCTTGATATTCAAATACTGCACCATTAGGATGACAAAACCTGATCCTTTCTTTCTGCAATCTAGCATTGCTCCATAAGTCTCAAGCCAATCCATACCCAAAATAATATCATAATCTGTTAACTGCAGGGCATAAACCGACCCCGGCATCTGGTTCCCTTCAATCATAACAGAGCTTCATCTACATAGCTCGAAGTGAGCAGGAACTCACCCGAGGGAACCTCCACTACCAACTCACAAGACTTTTCCTCTAAAGGATGAGTCATGCAATCCAAATTCTTCGGAAATGAAAGAATGAGAGGCACCTGAATCAAATAAACTCTTGCTGAGTAATCATAAAGAGGTAAAATACCTTCTATCATATTCGATGCCTCCGCCTGGGCTCGGGTGATAGCCATAACCCGGCCTCTTCCCTGTTGTTGCGGTGCTCCTCTACCACGACCTGCCTTTGGCTGCTGAAACTGCTGAGGCTGCTGCTGCTGCTGCTGCTTCTGCTGCACGCCTCTTCCATACCCATACTCTCTCGGATAGGGACAATTGCGGATCAAATGTCCCGGCTGATTGCATTTATAACACCGATACCCTGGTTGAATAATGGGCTTCCTGGCAGTACTCTGCTGCGACTCCTCCACCTCTGGTCTACCACGACCCTGCTGAAATTGCTGACGACCTCCCCATCCTCTTCCTTTACCTTTAAATGCTTGCTTCAATTTCTGACCCCATTTACCAAAGGCTGATGAAGAAGGTCCTGCTGGTGCTTTACCCTTACTCGCACCCACTGACTACTGCGGTAGCCAAAAACTACCTGAGCCTGACTCGCTCACCTGACGAGTCCGAATAGACCTCTCCAATATGGTGCTGCTCTCTGGGCTGCTTCTTCCACTGTCTTACACATGAGAGGCACTATTGCATCCTGCAACTCCACTCTCAAACCTCTAATGAAATATTCAACCATCATATTATTATCTGATACTACATAAGGTGCATATCGGCTAAGCGCCATAAACCTCATCTGGTACTCTAAACTGAAGAGTTACCTTGCTGCATAACTTTATCTGCTGCCAGGACACCTCATGGTCGCAAAGACCCTTTCAATCTCATGAACCCAGTGTTCGCTGTATCTGGATTCGGCCCTCCTAAGTAAGTAGGCGGCTGCAATCTCAGAAATTTCTCAACTTGCATCACTAGTTCCTCTGCTAATAACACTGGTGGTGGTGGTGGCACAGGTGCTGCAAAAGGCACCTCCACTCCTGGAGGGACTGGAGCAATAGGTACAACCTCTCCATCCCCAGGTGGCACTGCAACCGGTGGTACCGGCGCCTGCTGATCCATCCTTGCCCGAATATCAATAAGACTCTCCCAGATCCTTTCTATCATACGCTGAGTGCTCTTCTCTAGATCATCTCCTCCACCACCCCAATCTCTTCTATCATCCATTTCAGAAATTTCTGCTCAAACAAACATCAAACAAAATCTCAACAACGAATCATCAGAAACCAGGGTCCCTACCAGCAGTGTACAAAGACCGAAATAAGGCTATGTATATTTCCAGTTCCCTTACATTAACACGGACCTTGCTCTGATACCAACTGTGGCGGAATGCCTCGACCAAGCCCGTTAAACCGATAACGTACTTGATCCGAGTCCGCCTCCCGCGAACGGGCCGAAGCCTCGCAAGGGATACCAAACCACAGTCCGTGTAAACACAAAGGAACATACCATTTCATATATATATTTCACAAGTGTACATAGCCATAATTTCACAGAACTGAAAGAAAGTGCAAGGGCCTGGGGCATACCCCGAGGTACAACTGAAACAAGTAAACTAACAAGCTACACTGCACTACAAGGACTACACTGCTGGAGCTGCTACTACACAGCTGGAGGTACTGACCCTACACCGCTACGACGCGGCTCTAAACTGGACGACGGTCGAGAAACGTCCTCCTCGCTCTCACCTGTGGGGGTAGGGGTGAGCCTCGCTAGTCACTGGCTAAGTAGGGAACTCCCCACACCGAGCAAAATAAAAACACAGGTACAAAAGCAGTAAACAGTACCAACAATTTATAGAACAGCTAAGCAGGATATAAAAGCTGTAAAAGTACTCACCGTCTGCCGACTACGAAAAACAACTGTAATAATTAAATGGCAAACCAGCACAGGTGTACAAGCTAAAGTAGAGACAGCCAAACACAAGCCACGTGAACTGGTTCGTGACACCAGAAACTGACTCGGACAAGCTAACATAGGTCTACCTCTCAGTCTCGTAGCCACGGATGAAAGGTCCAGCTGCCGCTCCACGTGAAAAGGTTAAGCAACTGTGGAGACTAACTAAACACCACCACCTGCGGACCACACGGTCGCAGGCCCATGCCTGGCACCTCCAGAGACCCTGGCCTGGGCTCACTAGAGTGAGGCACTGAAAAAGGACTAGCTGGGGACCAGTGTCGACTACTGGTGTCCGTACCCCCAACTACGAGCGCGCTACAAGTGACTAAAGACAAACACAAGTGTCACTGTCCCACTGTCGTCTTTCCCTCAGCCGGACGTACAACTCAAAACACAGGAGTGAGGGTGTCCAGGTCAGACGACACAGACCTCGACGATACAAACACAAGTACCGGGACAAAGCCCGAGCTAACAGCCTGGCTCACAAAGAACCTGGGGCACCAACTGGAGAGGTAACTACGGTAGGCGTCGTACTACTCGCCGCGTACACAAAACCACGTGCACGTCACACACAAACCACGTGAAACCTCATGTAAGCCTCAGGTAATAACGGTCCACTACACGTGAACCCAATTGGACTCGCGTGAACAACATGCAACCTCGAAAGTGAGTAACTAACTGCATACCCCGTAAGCTAAATACGGAAACCATGTGCACTCAGTGAACCATAGGTGCCAACGCACCATTCATTATCGATAAATACCATAATCAGCCATTTCTACTTATACACATGTTGGCGGCAACATCGACTGCCGCTTATGGGAAGTAGACGGCAAGAGATATGGCCGTTGTATCCCGGCAGATGAACTTGGCGACAATCGATGTTGACACCAAGGTCTTCAGCCTCTACTTCTGCAGAAACCCTGAATCGATTCTACAGGATATACAACCATCAAAACAACAGAAAAACATGAGGAAACTCTTTCCCAAATCAAGCATGCATCATTTTACGATTAGAACTACATAATTAACCATCAAATTCCATCAAACCACCTTAAAACCCCGCATGAAGAAACCTTTTACCCAAAAAACTCAATTAACAGGCTTTTACTGTTTCCTATGCATGTTTTAACGATTTAGAAACTCTAATGGATCGTCCTACCTCGGAACATGCTTAAAAACACCTAAAGATCCTCGGTTCATGCGAGCCCTCCGCGAGCTCCGACGGCAATTACACCACGTCCGGCGTTCCTCATCCGATTCGACAACGCCCACCGTTCCACAATCTCCCAATATCCTTTTACAGCTCTTGGAAGCATTAAGGAAGCAAGAGACATTAAATCCAGGCAAGGGAGAGAGAGAACAAGGTGGAAAACCTACACTCGGGTGACCCTATAACCTGCAGATTGCACAGGTTGGCGTCAACCCTTCTGCCGCCTAGAGAACCGCCACCCATAAACGTCCACATCTTATGCCGCCAAGTTCATGCAGTCAACGGCAACTTACCTGGACGCCAACAAGTCAACGGCCACACCTGGCCGCCAACTCCATCTCAACTACAACAGGTCCTATTTCATTTCTGGACCAAACCTGCACCTCACCTGCGCAAACCACACATCCAAACCACACATCCCACACAACCAACTCACACTGGCCTCACAACGGCCATCACAACCATTACACACATGATCTGTAAGGATCCGAAAGGCACACGACGTTACATAAAGGAAGTGTGTTCATGGCTGAAACAGTTGAGATTTCCTGACGGTTATGTGTCTAATATTGCTCGTTCTGTCAACGTCAGTGAGGGAAAAATATATGGAATGAAGAGTCATGACTTCCATGTGTTCATGCAAAGGTTGCTACCAATTGCATTTCGTGACATGGTGTCGAAGCTTCTATGGGGAGCATTGTCTGAGCTGAGTCGATTTTTCACGATTCTGTGTGCATCAGAACTCATGCTTGAGGATGTGCAAACTATCGAACAGAATGTGGTCACCATCATATGCAAGTTGGAGAAGATATTTCCGCTTGCATTCTTCGATTCGATGGAGCATTTACTCATACATCTACCATATGAAGCAAAAGTCGGAGGGCCAGTACAATATAGATGGATGTATCCATTTGAGAGGTATATGCGAATATTAACATTAAATTCTTAGAATTGCACCTTATTATGATATGTTTCCCATTGTCTTGTACATTGTTGATGTAGGTGTATGCATGACCTCAAAATGAAAGTCAGAAATAAAGCAAAATGGAGGGTTCTATTGTTAAGGCATACATTATGGAGGAAATCTCAAACTTTTGTTCGATGTACTTTGAAGCAGACATACAAACATGTCGTACTCAACCTCCACATAATGATGATGGGGGGGAATTAGTGTGTTCAGATCGACTCACCATATTTAATCATCTTAGACGTGCCTTTGGACGTTCTTCAACTCGCATGCTGGATGACAGAGAGTTATGCACCGCAGAGATATATATTCTTTTAAATTGTGCTGAGCTAGAGTGTTATGTTGAGTAAGTGTTGAACTCACAATTTATTGTGTATATAACTTCTTTGCCCTTATTCTAGCTGATTGAAGGTGGTCTTCCATCATATTGCAGACAATTTGATTTAGAAATAATTCAAAGAAATCACATCTCAGTGATATGAGGTTGAAAAAGAACGAAAGAAATCATTGGTCTTATGGCTAAGAAAACGTGTAAGTGTACATGCTCAAAGAGTACGAAAGATAAGTTATGTTCACTTTTTAACTAGTCTTCTCTATACGTAGGTTGAACAAGGTTTAATTACTAATGAAAGAGTTCGTCAGATAGCTAATGGCCCATCAAAAATTGCACAGAACTATCTTGGATTTATTGTGAATGGGTATAGATTTCATACAAAAGACTGTGGGTAGAGTAAGTCTACCATGAACAGTGACGTATGTGTTAAAGTACATACAATGAAAGTGAATATGACTATTATGGTATTGTAGAGGAGATCTTACAGTTGCAATAACTAGGACAAGACAATCATATATTTTGTTCAAGTGTCATTAGTTTGATCCGAATTCCATTCGAAATGACACAACGCATGGGATGGTCGAGCTAAACATAAGTCGAAATTGAATATTATGAGCCATTCATTTTAGCCACACAAGCCCAGCAGGTGTACTATACAAGCTATCAATCATCTACGAACAAAGAACGAAAGATTGGTGAGCAGTTTGCCAGAGTTAAGTCAAGACTATTCTCTAATATGAATTAGACATGACTGATCAGACACCTGAAGAGGTCAACGCCGAATTCTTTCAAGAAGACTTGGTTGAAAATGTGAGTTGACAGCTCATATTGGAGAAGACAAATCGGAAGCGACAATTTGCTTGTCTAAATGAAATGAGGTGGAAGAAGTCGGTCCACATGAGATAAAAGGGAGTAGTGGAAGGCGAAACAGATATTGAATGTGAAGGTTCTGATGAGAAGGAGGAATATACAGTGATGAATGTGAAGATAATGATGAAGATGGGGCTAAATTAGATATCGTCATCATCTGAGGAGGAAATGGATATCATTTAAAAATGGGTAGAATTTTTTACATATGTTCAGTTATTTAAAGTTGCCCACTTTCAATATAAGCAATTGACTAATGAACATATTTTTTTATGTTCCTATGAAGATATGATGCGTGGAGCACGATGGGGCTCTAGTTCTGGGGAAGATAATGATGAAGATGGGGCTAAATTAGATATATCGTCATCATCTGAGGAGGAAATGGATATCATTTAAAAATGGGTAGAATTTTTTACATATGTTCAGTATATTTAAAGTTGCCCACTTTCAATATAAGCAATTGACTAATGAACATTAATTTTTATGTTCCCTATGAAGATATGATGCGTGGAGCACGATGGGGCTCTAGTTCTGGGAGGAGAGCAGTAGTAGTGGGAGGGTTTGTTTGCGACATCAGGTATATATTTAAAGTTGTACTTTCATTGTGCATTGATTCTTATGCCATTAAAATTCTTACAGGTTCGGGTGAGTTTACACCTCCACATCCTAGAGTACCAAGTATGTATATTTAAATTTGTAAGTATTTGTATTGTCATTATTTATATTCTTATACATTGTATATTTTCTTGGTATTTTTCTTTGTGCAATTTATACATATTATTTATGCCATTTAAATTGTTACAGCTTTTGGTCCTTCCTCTGTAGCAGCAGGTATGTATATTTAAAGTTATACTTTCATTGTGCATTGATTCTTATGCCATTAAAATTCTTACAGGTTTGGGTGAGTTTACACCTCCTCCTCCTAGAGTACCATGTATGTATATTTAAATTTGTAAGTATTTGTATAGTCATTATTTATATTCTTGTACATTGTATATTTTTCTTTATTATTTTTCTTTGTGCATTATTTATACATATTATTTATGCCATTTAAATTGTTATAGCTTTTGGTCCTTCCTCTGTGCCTCCTCTTGTAGTAGCAGGTATGTATATTTAAAGTTGTACTTTCATTGTGCATTGATTCTTATGCCATTAAAATTCTTAAAGGTTCGGGTGAGTTTACATCTCTTCCTCCTAGAGTACCAGGTATGTATATTTAAATTTGTAGGTATTTGTATAGTCATTATTTATATTCTTGTACATTGTATATTTAAAGTTGTATTTTTCTTTGTGCATTACTTATACATATTATTTATGCCATTTCAATTGTTACAGCTTCTGGTCCTTCCTCTGTACCTCCTCCTCTAGCAGTAGGTATGTATATTTAATGTTGTACTTTCATTGTGCATTGATTCTTATGCCATTAAATTGTTACAGGCTTGGGTCAGTGTACACATTCTCTCCTACAGTAGCAAGTATGTAAATTTAAATTTGTAAGTATTTGTATAGTCATTATTTATATTCTTGTACATTGCTTATTTCGTTGTGCATTTTTGTCTAGGACCGAGTGTTTTTGCACCTCCAGTTTTTTTGGCAGGTGCATCTACGGTGCCAGAGGCAGAGGATGCTGTCAGTCTACAAGAGGGGTGAGGCACTTTTTATGAAAGCACTCTGTGAGAGGTGTGGATAAATGGGTACATACTAAACTTATATGTATCTTTTATTAAGGAGGTATATTTAGTCATAAATCATTGTAACAAGTTACATAATTACAGGGATAAAATAGAGCCCGCCAAGCATCTCAATCATCACAAGAATAATTCAGGCACACTTTCCTGGGCCTATTCATAGATTCAATAATTTCTTGATGGAGGTCCAGAAGTTGTTGTATCAGATGTTCATGATATGTAATTTTTATTATAATTTATTTGTTTTCTTATTCCTACATTCAGTTAACTAACTCTTATATGCACAGAGCAATCATCGATTCACGCGTCGTTCGGACGAGGCACGGTTCTCGATTAGTATGGACGACCACTGCCCGATCAAATTTTAAACATTTATTTTATAATGCGAGGAAAAATACACAGAAAGTTTGTCAGAGTGCAGACCAGACTCTTTGGAGGGAGTGCGCACCGACATGGATGAGGAGAGACTACTGGGAAGGTCTGTGCGATATATGGGCCGCAGAGAGATGGCAACAAACCTCCACAACAATGAAAGTGAATCAGGCTGTCAATCTAGAGGCCAACATGCATACAAGTGGTCCGTCTCCTTTGCGACCCATCAGTCCAGATTGGTAAGTCATATGTCCGTTTTTGATATATTTTATTTATATAGGTACTCATTCATGTAATTTTTTTTTGTGAAATAGGAAAAGGAGCTAAAACGACCTCCGACATTTCAGGAGGTGTTTGATAAGACATAAGAAAAAGGGGACATATTAGTATATTAGCGACAGAGCCCAAGAGGTTGCGGTAAGTATTTACAGTCTATTCACGATTTATTTTTTCTCGTTATAGATTAATATTACATTGTCAATTTTATTTTTTGCAGGAGTCGTATAGCCAACAAATGACAGAGAAGTACATTGGGGAGGAGGAGCAGCCGTAGTTAGATTATGAGGTATGGGTTACGGCACCTGGTGCCCCAAAAAAAGGCCATGTGTATGGTTTTGGGCACAATATGGACACGAGCAGGGTGTTATCTGGCGCGTCGAGTTTAGCCTCACAGACTAGTGCATTCACCACACGTGGTGCTCCAGGTACTTCTCCCAGTGAGATGATGGGCTTCATTCGAGATGAGATCTCTGGTTTGGAGTCTCTTCTGGCCCAGGCGATGCAGATGCAGGTGTCCGACACTGTCCAGGCCTAGCTCTCCCAGGCCCTCTCCCAGGCTATCTCCCAAGCCCTCTCCCAGGTCATCATTCCTCCTCAGGCAGCACTAACGACATCAGCACAGGCCCCTCATGTGAGTAAATTAATTTTATTTTAGATTTTCTATGTTAACAGTCAATTTAGTTTTGTTTTGTTTAAAAAGGAAGAACTTAATTAGGTTTGGGGGTCCAAAATTAGAAATACTAATCCGATCGGCCTCCGATTTGTTACAGCACGGTCGCGGCGATGAGTGTAACTTGTGGAAACTGACGGAGTTCAATCTCCCGGTTTGAGCTCGACACTCAAATTCACATTAAGCATGTTAGTTTAGTTTAAAAATGAAGAACTTAGGTTTAGGGTCCAAAATTAGAAATACTAATCTGATTGGCCTCTGATTTTTTCCAGCATAGCCAGGGTGATGATTGTGACTTGTGAAAACTAACGGAGTTCAATTTGGACTCCCGATTTGAGCTCGACGCTCAAATTCATAATAAGCAAGTTAGTATAGTTTTTTTTTGTTTTTTAAAGGAAGAACTTAGCTAGGTTAGGGGGTCCAAATTAGAAATACTAATCGATCGGCCTCCGGTTTGTTTTAGCATGGTCGGGGCGATGAGTGTGACTTGTGGAAACTAACGGAGTTCAATTTAGACTCTCGGTCGAGCTCGACGCTCAAATTTATATTAAGCAAGTTAGTTTACTTTAAAACTGAAGAACTTGGGTTTGGGGGTCCAAAATTAGAAATACTTATCCGATTGGCCTCTGATTTTTTCCAATACAGTCAGGGCAATGATTGTGACTTGTGGAAACTGACAGAGTTCAATTTGGACTCCCGGTTTGAGCTCGGCGCTCAAATTCATCATAAGCAAGTTAGTTTAGTTTAAAAAGGATGAACTTAGGTTTTGGGGTCCAAAATTAGAAATACTAATCCGATTGGCTTTCGGTTTGTTCCAACATGGTTGGGGCGATGAGTGTGACTTATGGAACTGACGGAGTTCAATTCGGACTTCAGTTTGAGCTCGACACTTAAATTCACACTAAACAAGTTAGTTTAGTTTTAAAATGAAGAACTTAGGTTTGGGGGTCCAAAATTAGAAATACTAATTCGATCGGCCTTCGGTTTGTTCTAGCACGGTTGGGGCGATGAGTGTGACTTGTGAAAACTGACGGAGTTCAATTCGGACTCTCGGTTTGAGCTCGACGCTCAAATTCACAATAACCAAGTTAGTTTAGTTTAGTTTTGTTTTAAAAGGAAGAACTTAGCTAGGTTTGGTGGTCCAAAATTAGAAATAATAATCCCATCGGCCTCCGGTTTGTTCCAACACGGTCGGGGCGATGAGTGTGACTTGTGAAAACTAACGGAGTTCAATTCGAACTCCCGGTTTGAGCTCGACGCTCAAATTCATATTAAGCAAGTTAGTTTAGTTTAAAAATGAAGAACTTAGGTTTGGGGGTCCAAAATTAGAAATACTAATCTGATCGGCCTCTGATTTATTCTAGCAGGGTCGGGGCGATGATTGTGACTCGTGGAAACTGAGGGAGTTCAATTCGGACTCCCGGTTTGAGCTCGATGCTCAAATTCACATTAAGCACGTTAGTTTTGTTTTGTTTTTTTAAAAGGAAGAACTTAGCTAGGTTTGGGGGTCCAAAATTAGAAATAATAATCTGATCTGCCTCTGGTTTGTTCCAGTACGGTCAGGGCAATGAGTGTGACTTGTGAAAACTGAAGGAGTTCAATTCGGACTCCCGTTTTGAGCTCGATGCTCAAATTCACATTAAGCAAGTGGTTTAGTTTAAAAATGAAGAACTTAGGTTTGGTAGTTAAAATTTATAAATACTAATCCAATTGGCCTCCAGTTTTTTCAGCACGGCCAGGGCAATGATTATGACTTGTGGAAACTAACGGAGTTCAATTCGGACTCCCGGTTTGAGCTCGACGCTGAAATTCACATTAAGCAAGTTAGTTTAGTTTAAAAATAAAGAACTTGGGTTTGTGGGTCCAAAATTAGAAATACTAATCCGATTGGCCTCCGATTTTTTTAGCACGGTCTGGCGATGATTATGACTTGTGGAAACTAACGGAGTTCAATTTGGACTCCTGGTTTGAGCTCGACACTCAAATTCATCTTAAGCAAGTTAGTTTAGTTTAAAAAGGAAGAACTTAACTAGGTTTGGGGGTCCAAAATTAGAAATACCAATCCAATCAGTCTCCGATTTGTTCCAACACGGTCGGGGCGATGATTGTGACTTGCGGAGACTGACGGAGTTCAATTCAAACTCTCGGTTTGAGCTCGATGCTCGAATTCACATTAAGCTTGTAATTTAGTTTAAAAGCGAGTGAATAAATCTAAAATTTAAATAATTTATTGCTTAATTTGTATTTAATTTTAACTTATTATTGTTATATATCTATTATAGGTTCTTCATCGAGTGGTGTGTCTGAGGAGACGAGGACGAGGAGGACAAAGATTCGTGATTTTCTTTTCATTGTTATGGATATTTTATGTATTGTTGTGGACATTTTATGTTTTATGTATTGTTGTGGACATTTTATGTTTTATTATTGTTGTGGATATTTTATAGTTTTTATTTGCACAGGTTATTTTGTTAATATATATATATATATATTTAAAAATAATCATTAAAAAATAGAGACCGATGAGTGACTGAATTGCTTCGGTCGCTGACTATTTTGGTCACTATTTTAGTGACCAAATGCTTTGATCACTGATAGCGACCGAAGAAATTCGATCACTATTTTAGTGACCGTCATAGTGACTGAAAAGTTCAGTCACCAATTGGTCACTATTTTAGTGACCGAAACAGAAGAAATTCGGTCACTAATCAGTCACTATCAGCGACTGCTTAGTGATCGAAATTTTTCGATCACAGAATTGTAACAAAAAATTCTTCACCGACAATTTCAGTCTCTATCCGGTCGCTATTCGGTCACTGACTCATTTAGTGACCGAATTGAGACCGAAATTGTCGATCTCTAAACCCATTTTTTCTTGTGGTGGGTAATGGGCCTTCATGAGTTCCTTTTTTATTTTGTGGGACAAGTTAAGGGAGGATATATAGAGCTCCATTCATTAAGTAAAGCCGATTACATCAAATATTATATGAGAGAAGACTCTCAATTCAAATAGAAAAGTAGAGAGAACACTATCGATCACATAAGAGCTCACCTGAGACGAGATAGATACATAACTCCTACAAACAAAGCATACAAATTCATACCAAAATACAAGATCCACCACCTTCAAACAAAGTCTCAAACATGTCTAAAAAATATCGAGATAAGCGCTGCCACAATAGGAGATGGGTTACTTAATCTTTGCAACAAATCAAGGAGAGTAACTCGGAAGACGCACATCTCAACAAATTGTATGAAAGATCCCCAAATCACAAGCTACATCTGATCCTCCATGCAAGTTGAAGAGCTCCAAACCTCGAACAACCACAAACTAGCATCTCGAAGACTTCTTAGCGCGTGGATCAGTCGTACTAGGAGAGACCTAAAAATAACTGAATCAAAGGACTTTGATGTACGGAAACAGCCGGAGGGGACAACCCATAGACAACAAAAGGAGGGGAACTTTACTTCCTGAAAACAAACTTGGGTACCTGACCCAAAGGAATGCTGTGAACAACCGAAGGGGAAGCTAAATGGGGATGGGTCTTCATGAGTCAGTTACGATGACCACGTTCTCCAAATATTAGGTCAGTTATTGCCAATGATCATGTTCTGTGTCTATTTGATAACATTTATCATATGTCTATTGTCTGAAGCGATCAGACATTATATTTTTTGATTGTTTGATAACATTTATTAATAAATGTCTGAAAAGATATCTTGTGTCTTAACTCTGCGGCTTCTCCCTCAAACATTGTGTGGCGCTCCTCCATTGAGATTCTCACCAGGGCACCGAGATCCCCGGCGAGTTCCTCTCCGGCCTCTGCTGCTCCTTCTCCCTCCCACCTCTGTTCCGGTGTCTGAGGGGGAGGAGGAGAGAGAGGGAGACCAGAAAGGGAAGAATGCAGGAGTAGAGAGCTGCCGATGATGACGAGCGACGAGGTAGGGGAGGGCCGTGCTGGTATTGCTACGCCATTCTCAGCTCGTGGCTTCTGGCGTCTCCATCTTGTGAAGGTGAAAGGGTTTTCCGTCTTGTTCTTCCTGTGCCCCTCTCCCCCCCCCCCCCCACCCTGGGACTCCTGATCCTTGCTCTGTGTTTTTGTTGGTCTAGGAGTTGTCTTCGTAGAAGTCAAGGAAAATCTGGGCGAGCCGAGGGCCATATTTCAGAAAAAAAAATAGAATCGCAGGAGACACATCGGGCGACCCTTTTCCTGGTGGTGCTGGTGGTGGTGGACGCCGAGCGGTGAGGTTTACCAGCTGGGACGGTGAGGTTCGCCAGTCATTGCATCTGCATGCCGGTGAGGTTCACCGCCTGGGGATGCCCCGCCATCATCGCCGGCCGCCGCACTGCAAAGCCCCCTGCTCGCCACAGAGCCGTCTCCACAGGCCGCACCACCGAGCGCCCCCCCCAGGGCCCCGGGGCAGGCCCATCTGCAAAAATGGGGGAGCTAACTATCTAATTCCATGGATGGATCCGTCAATTTTTCCCATGGATGGAAACGGGCCATAATGAAATTGGAGCTGTCGTTCTTTCTTCTCAACATAACACCCCCCTTTTTTTTTTTTAAATCTCCATTATAGTTTTCTTAAATCTGAGAAGCCACACGAAGAAAGGGGTATTATTGCATGCCTCCAAATGGAGAAGGCCAGCCATTCTAGGACAAGATTCTGGTCCTTTTCCCCTATTTTCAGATCTAACATGCTTTCTCTCATCCTATAAAACTTGGTTCTCCGAAGATGATGTCATGTCACTACCACTACCAGTGCTGCCCTCCCTTGGCAGCACTACAAGTCCCAGCCATTCTAGGACAAGATTCTGGTCCTTCCCCTGTTTTCAGATCTAACATGCTTTCTCTCATCCTGTAAAACTTGGTTCTCCGAGATGATGTCATGTCACTACCACTACCAGTGCTGCCCTCCCTTGGCAGCACTACAAGTCTACAACAGTGCTACGCTATTTTTTTTTCTTGGACAAAGGCAGTTGAATTCTGCACCGTTTATGGGCTTCGTTGATCCGACGGCCATGTTGCAAACAGGGAAGCTGCTAATTGATGTGCACAGGTGAACTCGATCCAGAAGGTTAGAACTTAGAACACCCTGTTCACTTTGTCGCGGGAGTCGAAGAGATCGAAAGAGAGACAGAAGTAAACTGTGAGAAGAGCTAATTATAAACAGTTTGAAATAGGAAATCCCTGGAAGGGCAACCTTGCTCTATCACAGCTGCTTCACTGACCATGTATGCGGATGTAATCTACACATTCATTTGTGGTCATAAAACACATTTTTGTTGGCTGCCAGAAAATCCTTCACTTTCTGGATAATGGCTCTGACTTTGATTGGAGGCTCTGATAGTGCCATTTTAAATCAGTGCCATTTTAAAAATAATATCATTTATTTCTTTCCATATAACTTCTATATTTTAAAAAATATGCAGATACATTGTTTTACCTATCGGTTCCCCATTTTACCTGTTGCTTTCATTACATAATCGTTTGTTCTGTTTGGATAGCTAAGCTTCAACTATAATTGCTAGAAATGCTTGATTAGAATATATATTTTTAAAAAACTATTCTCGTATTCTGCAATATCATTTTTTGCTGCTCATTTCTCCCTATTTGTGCATTAGGATGTCCCAAATGGAAGGAACAAGTAACACAAAGAGTAGTACAATTAGAACTAGCTGGAAGGATAATGAGAGGGTCAAGTTCTTTCTGGATTGTTGTATTAGTGAGGTGGCAAGAGCTGGGAGATCAAGAACATCATTAAGAAAAGAATAATGGGACAGAGTTGGAAAATAGTTGAAGAAGAGGTACAATATGGAGCTCACACAAAAACAAATGAAAAATCAGTTTGATTATCTAAGGAGTATGTATGTGGAGTGCTGCAATTTGGTGAACAAGAACACTGGATATGGTTACAATCCTATCACAAAGACAATGGATTGGACACCTGAAAAATGGGAGGAGTATCTAAAGGTGTGTATTAATAACTTCAATATTGTCATGAATCTTGTATTAGAACTAAAATATTTTATTTTTGGATATAGACACATCCCAAAGCATTAGCATTTAGACTGAATGGCTTTAGGTGGGAAGAGGAGGGTAAAGCTTTATTTGAAGGTGTTTCAGCTACAGGAAGTATAGGACGGGGCCCTACAAGCAGGTGCGCTAAACCTATTAGCTCATCTTCTACTACACACGAAGTAGAAGATAAACATGTTGATCTTGAAGAACGTTCTAGTATGGGCACCATGGGCACTTTAAATACTGCCAATCTTGTAGAGGCAAACTTACGAGTGTGGAGACCTCAAAGAAGAGAAAGAAACAAGTTCACGACATTGACATCAAATTTGAGAAGTTAATCGATATATTTATGCATGATGTAGAGAACGTTAGACAAGATGGATATAGTGTCATTTGTGTACCATCTTTGATTGACTGTTGTAAAAAGTTAGATGAGATGGCATTGAGTCGCACAGATGTTCTTTATGCCCAGCTACTGTCCTCTTTTCAGATGAGAAGATGAGGAGCAATGGATGCAATGGTGTGGCCTTGTTGAAGATTCAACTTTTAGGATGAATTGGTTGATGGGAATGTTGAAGATGAAGAACATCATTTGAGTTATTGTTAGATTTATGTGTTTTCATATTATGTCTTTAGACAATATGTTTAGGTTTTTTTAAATATTTGTGTGTCAACATTATGTTTGGTTATTACACACTTTGACTACTGTCATATGTCTGATGTTAATGTTTATCATATATGTTGATTATTATGTGTGATTATCATGTGTTTGATTTTTAGTTTAAACAAAAATGTTTCCTTCAAGTGTGAAAAGACGGGTTAAGAAGCTTTGTCTTCTTTATCTTTGGTGGAAAATGAGAAAACGAACAAGGAGAAATAAAGATTTGACTTCAGAACATATCGGTGCAACACGTACAATGGAATTATTAAGAGGAAATGATGAACAATGTGTAGACTTAATGAGGATGCCACGTGATACATATAAAAACTTGTGTGATCATTTTAGACAAAAAGGATGGTTAAATCACAGTTGATATATTTCTATTTAGGAAAAAATTGCAATGTTTTTTTAACATCGTTAGTCATGGTAAAATATTAAGACTTGTCAAGAAAAGATTTCAGCACTCGACACAAACAGTGCATTTTTATTTTCATGAAGAGCTCGAAGCTATGATAGAATTTTCGAAAGAGATGATAATGCCTACGACATTTGATCTAGATCCTAATGTTCTAGGTTATCACAAAAATTTGAGATCAAATTTTAAGGTAAGTTTTTTAATTAATTTATGTAGAAGTAATTTTTTTTTGACTAGTTTCATGTTTAATAATAATTAATGTTTACTTATATAATGTGTTGTTGGTGCATTAGATGGAACCCTTGTGAATGCTAGGGTTCCAATTGAAAAGCAAACTCCTTATAGAGGACGAGGGGGAGATATTTGTTATCAGAATGTTCTAGCCATTTGTGATTTTAACATGTTCTTCACATTTGTATTTGCTGGATGGGAAGGAGTTGCACATGCTTCATGGATTTTACAGGAGGTAGCTTATGATCCTATTCATTGCTTTCCATTTCCACCTCCAAGTATGTTTTTCCTTATTAATTATTGTTATTTTTATATATTTATTTTTTGTATCATGATTGTAAATATAAAATTTATGATGTGTATAGATAAATATTATCTCTGTGATGCGGCATACATTCACACTCAAATTTTTTTTACTCCATATCGAAATACTCGATATTGGATAAGTGATTTTTGACGTGGAGAAAATGCATGAAGTAGAGGTTTTCAATCAAGCTCATGCAAAATTAAGAAATGTCATTGAACGGACATTCGGTGTCCTAAAGGCACGTTTTCGTATCTTTCATAGGATGCTCTCATATTCTTTGGAAACTCAAAGAGATATTGTCATTGCTGGTTGTGCCATTCTTAATTACTTGAGAAGGGAAAAAGTTAGAGATCAACTATTTGAATATTACGAAGATCCAAATATGTGCATTCCATCATCATCATTTCAGGTGGATACAGAAGAGCCAATACAACAACACTATATAGGAGAATCATCTAGACAGAATGACCAACAATTTATGATTCAATTGCGTGATCAAATCGCTAACACTTTGATGGCAAGGAGGGCTCGAGCACAAAGATAAAGGTATACTCAATAGTATGTATTTTGTGTAATTTTTAATCGCCAACACTCAGAGAGTTTTTTCTAATCATGTTTCTACCTGTATCCCAAATTAAACAATGTTTCCTTAAAAAACTTTATGATTTAATCACCATGGCAAAGTATTGAGAAGGTAGGAACTGAAAGTAAAACATGCTGCAAATCAATGATGTTTTATGTATATGCATAGATGATGAATAACTGTTGGAATGGAATTTCTATTTGATCCCTTATGTTGAGTTAAGCTCTCTTGTTTGGTCATTCTCATCTCTTCCTTCTCTCTTTGCAAACCTCTGTTTGAACAGAGATCAACAATGTAAATTATCAGATGGTCCACCTCTTTCCTTCCTCTCCATCACACATTCAACTTCCACCTCTTAAAGCTTGTCACTCTTCGTTCTCCTATTCCTTTTTTTGGAGCTTTTCATAAAGGTATAAACTTTCTTTCCTTTGTAGGCCAAGATGAAACTAGATGATGATCAAGCAGGAAAAGGTGACGACTTTAAATTTGTTCTTTTTTGGGGCTCTATACATTCTTGCAACTACTATAGTTTAGTCCATCCATCCACAAGTTAGAAGGAGATCTACTTTTGGATCAGTGTGTATCTATGACGACATTCATTTCTTGACTTTGTTTTGTGATCCTGATGCTCTTGCCTTTACTTTATCTTTCCTTTGGGCTTATATCCAGCGCACCCATGTAGATCTTTCTTCAATAGCCCATCTTTGATTAATACATGGTTAATGATTTCTCTTTACTTTCAAAGCATAAATCTAAAGAGCTTCAAGGGAAGATTTGCATGTGGTGTTAGAATGGGGGATGGAGATAATGATATTAACTTAGATTGGGGTACAAATGGTGGCTAAAAAGCTTGTAAATTCATCGCAGATCATGTAAATGAGAAGAAAGAAGCCCTAAGTGAAGTTCTAAATGGTGATCGTCTGGTTGATGCTCCATATGAGCTGAACTTTAGAAAAGACAAGCAATCTAAACTATATGTAGGAAACACTGTCAAAGGAAGAGGTTGCGAAGCTTAGAGATGCGGTTTCAAAAGACTCAGTACTCCAGATGTATTATGATGACTTGCCATTTGGGGATTCTTGGGAAGGTTGACAAGGATGACAAGCTTGATCCTAATGACTACAAAATGATTTCTAAAGTAAGCAGCATTCAACTTCCAGATCTTCTTAATCCTTTCCTTTGAACTTGTCCTTTATTTTTTTCTGTACTGAAGTTTCCTCTATATATTCTTACTTGAGGATACACATGATGAAGAATCTTCTGAAGACCAAGAAGAAAACTGATGGAGTACATTCATGGGATGTCTTCAGATTCCCAGATCATAAGTCTTTATTTTCTGTTGTTCTTGGTTCAGGGACCAGCTTCTAGCTCTGTAAGAACACCATTATTAAATCTCTTGACCTATTGTATTTTTCCCTCTTTTCACTAGGGTAGTGTTTTGACACCTGTTTATGATGTTTCAGCGCTATATTTAATTTTTTTCCCTGCGCTGGTTGGGGTTTTCTATCCCTACAACAGAGGAGCTCTTTTTCACGCTCTTGTTGGATATATGCTCTTACATCTGGCATTGCTGTACACCGCAACATCCATGTATTTACAATTAGAAAGACTAACTGGTATGTAACTTGAAGACTTCTCATCTTTAACTTTGTGCTGACTTGGCGAGCTCAATCTATTTTCTTACTGGCTTTGCTTTACAGGACAAGAATTTGTTGTTGACAGGTTGCTTATTCTGTGGTCCTCTATTTTTGACTTTCTGTTTCCTGAACACAGTTGTCATTGCATACAGTGCCACAGCAACATTGCCATTCGGTACCATCCTTGTCATTCTCCTTATATGGGCATTGGTAACTTCACCTTTGTTGGTACTAGGTGGTGTTGCTGGTAACTTCTCCTTATATATTTTTCTGCCTTGTATTGCATTGTGCCTCAGTTTCAGAACTTGAAGAGTTCTTTAGGTCCTCCATGGATGAATCTTGTATTCTGTTTTCTAAATTCTATATTCTGGATCGATCAGGTTTGTGATCATCATATGCACTCTCTTTGCCTTGAATCTGATCTTGAGTAGGCAGCTAATTGTTGTTTACAATGTGCAGGTTGCTCCTACTCTAGTTCCCCTCCTCAATTCTATTTTCATGAAGAAGTCAGAAAAGCACTGTTTCAGTATAATTTACTTTATATCACTTTTCTTGTTGTGTTCATTTTTGGTCGTTTTCTAACTTGAGTGCATCTTATTTTATTGCTTTAACTATTACGTTCAAACCAAGTTGGCAGTGGAGAAGGGACTTGCTCAAGGGCGAGATGAGTCATATGTAAAGTAGTTATCTGAAACTTTTATTAGAGCGATAAAAAAATGGCAACATAATAATCAATGGAGCTATGCAACAGCCAGACTGTCTTTTACTTTTGAAATTTTTTTTTTAATTGGAGCTATGCAACGTTCAGGTTGTACGGAAGGGAATCCTTCCAAAAGGCCCAATTATCCCCCTTGAACTAGAACATTTCAGTCAACTGCACCAACATGGATGATTCAACTCGATCATATTAATAGATTTGTCTGCATGTATCGATTGGATGTCGCAGCATTTGGCTTCTTTCTACTCTAAAAGTTTCCTTTGCGAGTGAATTTTTAATTTTTTTTTGTATAAATGATAATTATTTTGTAGTGAAAGTATTAATTATTTTTTATAATGAAATTTTAATTTTTTTATTTTTTATAATGAAATTTTAATTTTTTGTAGTATATATGATTTAATTAGTAGCACAGCAAGCATGCAACATATTTCCACACAAATTTTTATCATGGGCTAACCATCACATAAAAACCATGATAATGCTCATGGTTAAGTGTCACCAAATGCCAAATATCCCTTTGTTCTTATAAGAATAGATTAATTCAGTTGTCTTTTAAGTTGTGTGAGAACTATTTTTTAAAACTTTTTAAAAAAATTATCTTTGAATTGATTTATTTGGCTTTTATTTATTTACATGGACATGGTCTTATTTAGTTCGTTTGACCTCCCCCACTAACTTCGGTTAGTGTTAATTATATCATCACAAAGGTTGAACACCCTTGATTAACCATCAGACAACCACTTTGAAACAGAAGATCGTGACATTAAATAAAATGAAAGAAAACAAAGTTGCAAGTATGCAATCTATTTGTTTTGGATTTTTATATTTATTCAATTTTTATTGATTTTTAAATTCATTTTCTCTTTTTGTCTATTTTAAAATCATTGATTTCATTTATTTAATTATTTTTGACATTTATTTATTTAAATTATGAATATGTGAATTAAATTATATTTTCATTTATTTATTTGATTTAAAGAGAGCTTAACTTAGGGTGGATAAAAAATGATGAAACATGACTTGTTGGTTATTTTTAAGTTGTGGTAAATTAAACAACAATGTTTGTGAAATATTTTATTAAGGTTTGTCAAAAAATTGGTTGATTTTGATTAAGAAATCAATTGGTGAAGAGTATGAAATAAACGTGACACTACATGCAATTATTCATATAGTGCATGATTAAATAACTGAAATTAGCCCAATAGGCCCATTAAACATCGCATGTAAAGATACATCAAAGGTTGGCCCATTCACCAGCATTAGGCCCATTAAGCATTAAGCATCATGGTCATTTAATAAATCATGGCATAAAAGATACAAGTCCGGCCCAATAAGCAATTGTGGCCCAATAAGGAATTTTGGCCCAATAAGGAAGCCCAAGGGACCTTGATTTAGACTTGAGAAAATTAAAATTGTGCCTTGCACAATGTTCTTTAGGGCTGCCTTGCAGACCCTTCTCCCAGACCGCAACCCTTCTCCCATACCGCCTTGCAGTCTTTCTCAGAGCCTTGCTCTATTTTTCAAGCTTCAAAATCCTCCCATTGTTTGGAGCACCCCCCCCCTCTTTTATAGTGGAAGGAGGAGAGATCACCACTGGCATGTTTGGGTACCTCCACCGGAAAGCTTGAGTACCTCCATCGGGAAGTTTGAGTATCTCCACCGGGAGGTTTCACTTGTAATTTTGTAGTTTCCCCCTTGCTTATTCTCTTTTCTTTCTTTTCTCCCTCCTTTCTTTTTCTTTTCCACTTTGGGGCTTAGGGCATCGGGAGAGAGAGAGGCCATGAGAGAGAGGTGGCTGGGAGGGAGGAGGCGTACGACCTCCTCCTCCCCTCTTCTTCCTCTCTTGGCCGGTAGCGAGCAAAGGCATCTGCGGCAGCTTGCAGAGGAAGCGACGATGGCAGTTGTGCAGGGCGACGACGGCAAGCAAGGGAGCAACGCGCAGCTGCGGCGGCGGCGGCGTCTTCCTCCTACAACGACGATGGGCGAAGTGGCAACGATGACGGGGAGCAGGGGAGAAATGCGTAACGGCGGCGGCGTCATCTTCCTCTTGTGGTGGCAGCGTTGGGGAGCAGTAGTGGCGGTAGTGACGGCTACTATTTGGTGTGCCGGCGATAGCAGCGGCAGTAGCTTCTGAGGCGGCGAAGGTGGCCCTGAGGGCCTTCACCTCCATAAGGGAGGTAACCCCCCTTTTCTTTCCCTTTTTTTTTCCCCTTCTTCTTCCTTGCTTCTCTACCTCTCTCTTTGGAGAGGGCCGAGCAAAATCCGGCGCAACAAATGCCCCCTACGAGACTAGCGTCCGAGAGTGAAACATAGGGCGACTGTGTCGTGTGAATCTTTCCAGCTATATTTTAGCACATGCTGCCCTTCAGAGGGTCCATTTCATTTATTCTGTCAATGCATTTCAGCCATTTTGACTTTGTTGAGATCCATGTTGGAGATGTTATACTTGTAAATTTGATATGTCATAGCTTGTAAGATACTTGCAGTAAACTTCCACTTTCTTTTGGACTTACGGTGCCCATAACCATCATCTCATACATATATTTGGCATGACGACAATGCCAAAATTTTGCTTTATGTATCGAGAATTGTGACTTTGCTACAATATATTTCTTTTGATAGGCTGCTTTATCCTTTCTTTTTCTCATTGCTCTGTGGCAGAATCTGATCTCCTATTTTTTTGACCTTGCAGAGTTGAATTAGATACATGATATCGAGGGAGATTACTTGGAGCTAAAGATCATGGAGATCCAGTTAGCTGTTTTGCAAGAAGAGACTGCTATAACTTCTATAAAAATCGTGCAAACCATGAATTGGCATAGGATGATAACCTCGCTTATGCATGACAAAGCCGTTCGTACCATTCTTCTACATAGGTTGACCATCTGAGGGCAGGCGACACTAGAGCATAGGCTTGCTTGAGATATTTGTTTTTAGCATCAGTACATGCTATCCATTCATTTTGACTTCTCCTTTTTGAGCTATCCCAAGGGTCTGTCTTGGGATGAGAACTTTATTTGCTATATACATTGTGCTTCTGAGTTTCACCATCAACATGTGATCTTTATTGATAATATGGGTTTTAAGGCTGCCACAAAAGCCATGAGCTATTTCATTTAGAGGATTAGGGCTCCTATGAGGCCATACCATGCTTGTGTTAGAGAATTAAGGCTTCTCTAGGGCTATAATTTTGATGAGAGGATTGAGGCTGCCTCTGATTCGTGATTTTGGGTAAGAGGATTGAGGCTTCCCTCTGGCACATGATTGGGTGAAAAGGTTGAGGCTCCCTCGGGCACGTGATTTGGGTGAGAGATTGAGGCTCCCTCGGGCACGTGATTTGGGTGAAAGGATTGAGGCTCTCTCGGGCACGTATTTGGGTGAGAGGATTGAGGCTCCCTCGAGCTCATATTTTGGTTGAGAGGATTGAGACACCCTCGGACAAGTATTTGGTTGAGAGGATTGAGGCTCTCTCGGATGCATTTGGTTGAGAGGATTGAGGCTCCCTCGGACACGTATTTGGGTGAGAGGATTGAGGCTCCCTCAGGCTCGCATTTTGTTCAGAGGATTGAGGCTCCATCGGGCACGTATTTGGTTGAGAGGATTGAGGCTCTCTCGGGTGCATATTTGGTTGAGAGGATTGAGGCTCTCTCGAGCACGTGATCTGGGTAAGAGGATTGAGGCTCCCTCTGGCACGTGATCTGGGTGTGAAAATTAAGGCTCCCTCGGGCATGTATTTTGGTTGAGAGGATTGAGGCTTCCTCGAGAACGTGATTTTGATTTGATTGATTTTTTTTTCTTTTTTGTTCACATTACCAACCCCAGCGCCCTTTCGGGTTTTCACCAAGCTTGGCCCCCTCTAGCTTTTTCCAACACACCTCTGTAGGTTTTCGCGTTAAGGGGCTTACCCATTTTTGTCTAAGGTGCCCTTTCGGGTTTTCACCTCAGCCGGGTTTTAGACCTTTTTACCCT
Organism: Colocasia esculenta; assembly: GCA_014218235.1. Lineage (NCBI taxonomy): Eukaryota > Viridiplantae > Streptophyta > Magnoliopsida > Alismatales > Araceae > Colocasia > Colocasia esculenta. The sequence continues at coordinate 47,462,441 of CM024757.1, forward strand.
TGATTCATCATGATGAAGTGATAGACCAAGTCCGTCGGGGCACCTTCTTTTTAAGCCCCTATTTATTTTATTTCTTCTCTTTTTTTTTGTAGGGAATTACATGCTTCCCTGAGAGCTATGAGGTTTTGGATATGGTAAGGAATTAAATTCTTCCTTGAGAGCTATTAGAATTTGAATTTGTGTATGGTAGGGAATTAAAGGCTTCCCTAAGAGCCGTGAGAATTTGGATTTGGATTTTGGCTGACTTGGCTGACCTTGATGGTGTGTTGGCAAAGGGTTTGGGTTTATGTGCGGTAGGGAATTAAGGGCTTCCCTGAAAGCCGTTGGAATTTGAACTTGTTTCTTGGCTAAGTTGGTTGACCTTGATGGTGTGTTGGCTAACAGCTCAGATTTATGGTCAGTAGGGAATCAAAGGCTTTCCTGGGAGCCATTGGGATTTGAATTTTTTCTTGGGTTTTAATTGGGTTGGCCGACCTTAACGGTGTGTTGGCCAAGAGCTTGGGTTTAATAGTCGGTAGGGTATTAAAGGCTTCCTTAAGAGCCATGGATTTAGAGTTTGGATTTATGTATAGTAGGAATTAAAGGCTTCCCTAAGAGCCATTAGAATTAGAATTTATGTATGGTAGGGAATTAGAGGCTTCCCTGAGAGTCATAAATATGTTTAGAGATTGAGGCTCCCTAGGGCTCGTGATTTAACTTTTGACTGGCCTTGACAGCTTGTTAGCCGAAAGACATGTGTTTTGACCTTTGACTGACCTTGACGGCTTGTTATCTAAGAGGTCTGGATTTTTGAGCTTTTTGACTGGCCTTGATGGCGTGTTAGCTAAGAGACTTGGGATTGACTTTTGACTTGACCTTGATGGCTTTTAGCCAAAAGATATGGATTTTGACCTTGACTGGCCTTGACAGCTTGTTTGAGTCAAGAGGTCTAGATTTTGAGCTTTTTGACTGGCCTTGATTTGGCTTGTTAGCCAAAGAAGCCTAGGATTTGACTTTACTTTTGACTTGACCTTGATGGCTTGTTAGCCAAAAGATATGGATTTTGACCTTTGACTGGCCTTGACAGCTTGTTAGTCAAGAGGTCTAGATTTTGAGCTTTTTGACTGGCCTTGACGGCTTGTTAGCCAAAGAAGCCTAGGATTTGACTTTTGACTAGCCTTGACGGTTGTTAGCCAAAAGACATGGATTTCAACCTTTGACTGGCCTTGACGGCTTGTTAGCCAAGAGGTCTAGATTTTGAGCTTTTTGACTGGCCTTGACGGCTTGTTAGCTAAAGAAGCCTGGGATTTGACTTTTGACTGGCCTTGACGGCTTGTTAGCCAAAAGACATGGATTTTGACCTTTGACTAGCCTTGACGGCTTGTTAGCTAAAGAATCCTAGGATTTGACTTTTGACTGGCCTTGACGACTTGTTAGCCAAAAGACATGGGTTTCGATCTTTGACTGGCCTTGACGGCTTGTTAGCCAAGAGGTCTAGATTTTGAGCTTTTTGACTGGCCTTGATGGCTTGTTAGCCAAAGAAGCCTGTGATTTGACTTTTGACTGTCCTTGACGGCTTCTTAGCCAAAAGACATGGATTTCGACATTTGACTAGCCTTGACGGCTTGTTCGCCAAAGAATCTTGGGATTTAACTTTTGACTGGCCTTGACGACTTGTTAGCCAAAAGACATGGGTTTCGACCTTTGACTGGCCTTGACGGCTTGTTAGCCAAGAGGTCTGGATTTTGAGCTTTTTGACTGGCCTTGACGGCTTGTTAGCCAAAGAAGCCTGAAATTTGACTTTTGACTAGCCTTGACAGCTTGTTAGCCAAAAAACATGGGTTTGACCTTCCTTTTTTTTGGAATGAGAGCTTTCTCTTTTGTTTGGGTTCTCCTTCTCTCTCTTTCTTCGAGTAGAATTCGAGTTTCCCACACTTCTTATGTAGAAACTCTGATTTTTAAAATCTTAAATAAAACAAAAAATTAAATAAATAAATGTGATAAATAGAATTAAATTAGAATAAAGGAGGATTAAATTGAAATAAAGGGAATTAAATCAAAGCCCATTAAGCTAAATTAAAAGATGGGTTATATTAATGGTCCAAACATAAAAGAATGAGCCCAATTGAGAAGAGCCCATCTTGGGATGGGAGATAATTAAGTTAAATTCGTAATAAAGATAGTAATAATTAGTAAATGGTTAAGATAATTATTAATTAACCCATATATATCCTTAAAAGGAGCCATAGACTTATCCAAACTCCTTACCCATGAAATTAAGCCTCTCCCCAATCCTATTAGGTAGATAAAGGAGGGAATTAGGGAGATAAATATAGAAATTCAGAGTTTTATGGAAATGAGGAGTTTTTAAAAGTTAGGACTCTTATATCTAGTCAATACACCCCCCAATTCATCCCTACCAACCCATGGAACGTTGCTGGAGCTTTGGAGGACGAAGAGAAGGGTTGAGGACAAAGGAGCAAGAGGATTACACCATCTTCTTCGTCATAAACCCTAGGCTTTCTTAACAACAAGAAAAGGTAGGCAATCTCTCAAGCACAAATCACAGAACTTCGGCCATAGGTAGCCTATACATCTATCTTCAAAAGCCCCATGATTTCCCCAAATTTTGTTACTCCATGAGAGAGTATTAAATGCTCAAACTCCTGTCATTACCATGTGCCCGAACCAACATGTTTGCTTTCAAACCATAATTATACTTGATCTCATGCCTCGAAAATTTAATCATAGATATTGCATGATGTTAGGTTCTAATGAATCTATTTTTCCTAATTTTCATCATGTATCCGTTGCTAATTAAATCATTTTCCATGACTATGCATGTTTTAGGTCACCAAAATGTAACCTAATTAAAGCATGCCCAATACTCATTTATTTTCTAATTCCTCATGCCTGTTGATACATCTACAAGTCTAGTTTCGTTTAAAATTAGTTTCATGATTTTTGGACTTCTGTGCGATTTACTATCGATTTTTGAAGAGACCTATAGCATGAATGGAAGGGAGGAACCCAACCCAAAAAGGGCTATTTTCCCCTTTCTGGGATCGGGCGCCTTCTGAAATCGCGACGGCACGACCCGTCGCGATCTCAGAAGGTGTCGCGACAGGGAGGACTGTCGCATCTTGAATGCGACGGCCGACCCGTTGCAATTCTCTCGGTTCAAACCCTCCCGGCCGGTTCAGCAGAACACGGTCGGATCGCTCGTCGCGACATGAAACGCGATGGGGACCCCCGTCGCTATTTCCAAATGGCGCCAGAAACCCTAAATTACTCATATGCCCCTGCTAGTTATACTATTTAACCCATGTTTAACCCTAATCATGCACTGTTATGAACAGTATTGATCTGATTATTAATGTTTGGTATTAATTACATGAATTCATTAATTAAAAGCCATATGTACGATCACACATGCTCTCATGATTTCGTTACACTTGCACACACCAAACATTAATATTTGCCATTTGACCTTATTAAATTACTCAATAATCTATCCAATAATTAAGTGTAATTGTGTCACTTAAATTCCCTATTATTTTAAATAACACTTGTCTCCATTTTATTCGCGTGAGTTGTACATCATTATCGCGTCCCTCTGCCTTCGAGCACTCGAGGCAAGATGGGCAACGTTTCGTTACACACTTTTTCTTGGCATGGACCACCTCTCCATTGGGAATACTCCCGACCAGACTAGGGACTCCTTGTCAAGGCCTCTGTAAGCCTCCTTGGCTTTCGCGTACGTCCATTGCTGACGAACGGGTTGTACCCTTAAAACCAGTTACCCCCTTAGGGATCAGCATGATCCAAATGGCCTTAGTGTGTTTCCTTCTTACCTTGGGTTCACGTCGGACCTCTGGTCTGTGTTATGGCACGGCTAGTGGGCAGGATGTGACTTCTACCTGACTGCCGGCACCTGACCTAGTGCTGTGCAACTGTTACTATCGACTGCTTAACGTTGTTTTACGAATATGTCCCTATTCTCATCTATTGTCTTTATACTCTCATCTGTTCACTTTCTCTCTACACTCTCGTCTATTCATCTATTACTCTCATCTATTCTTGGTACCCTATTTGGCCATCTATATGATTGTCTAAAATAAGAAACATGACTTATGTCGTGCAATAGGGTCTGATCTGTTCCTGGGAGGAGCTCCCAAAAAGTGCCATTTTCCCATGAGAGTTAAAATGATCAGGATGTTGGCATACATCTAGTGCCATTATACTATCAAGATTCATTCTATGACAATCAATCAGTGCAATCAATACAAGTGCTATCGTTACTAGTGCACCGTTGTGCAACTTTACGTGCTATATCGTTACATGGCCAATCCAGTACCATACTTGTTGTGCTATTCTCCATGTGCAAGTGCTATATATCTCTTGTTATCGTTACTTTGCTCTACATGACTATACTCTCTAGTTACCCTGCCTTTTAAGACATAATCATTTAAAGCATGCTTGTTCATACGAGATATTAATCCTACTGGGCATTTATCGCTCATCCTGCACTATTATTTCTTGTGTTTCAGGTGAGTCTGATGGGGATTACCACCACTCACGAGGAGGGAAATGAGAGATGATGCTCAAGAGTGACCAGTCTCGACAACCCGTGCTTATTAGTTATTTAGTTAGTCATCAGTTAGTCAATTTATAATACTTTAAGTTAGAATAAAGTACTCTGGGCCCTAGTTTGGCTCTGATTGGTGGATGTAATAGTTAGTTGATGAATTATTAATGAAGTTGGATTTCTTTTGGTTTTATTCCAATTGTGTAATGGTTTGATGTCTATTTATCGCTCGATATTATGTAATTAACTGTAATATCGCTCCTATTCCGCGTCGGGGCGTTACAGTTTTGTGGTATCAGAGCCTAGGTTATTCTTAAGTATAGGACAATCTAGGTTTGACCTACCTTGACTTAGAGTCTAATTCCATACCTATGTGAGATTTGGGTAGAACCAAGGGTAATAAGTTAAAATAAACTCACACACGCACAAACTTAGTGCGACCTCACTGTCTTACAATAAAAAACTCTCTTTTGAAGGAACATAAGACATAACAATGGCAGCGGAGCGTGCACAACTCTGAGATATGCAACAAACTATTCAGCAGCTCACTCAAGCACTACTTTAGGCTGCTGGAGCCGATGGAAACCGAGGAACCAGAGATTTACACAGGAATTTCCGCAACTTGAACCCGCTTTGTTTTAGTGGGGCCACTGATCCCGACGAGGCAGAAAACTAGCTGAAGGAGATAGAACGCATCTTTTGCATCATGCAATACGCGGATGGGGACAAACTATTACTTGCAACATTTCAGTTAGAAAGGGACGCCCGTGTATGGTGGGAGCCCGTTGAAGCAACCAGGGCAGATGCACAATTCACATGGAACGAGTTTAAGGAGCACTTCAACTCCAAGTATTTTTCTGAAAGAGTTCAAGAGAGGAAAGCCTCTGAATTTGCTGCACTGAAACAGAGGAATCTCTCGGTTTCCGAGTATGAAGCCCAATTCTCCCAGTTGGCACGATGTGTCAATCACCTGGTAGGCACTGAGAGAATGAAGGTGAAGCACTTTCTTAACGGGCTCAGGCTCGCATACATCACCCAACTCGCACCACTCGACATCCAAACTTATGTCGAGATGTTCAAGAAGGCACAACTGCTAGAGGATGCGACCGACCTCACCGATTGCATCAAGGGTAGAATGGTCAAAAAGGAACATATATCAGGATTGACAAGAAAGCCCACCAACGGAAAGAAGAGGCTGTTAAGCATTACCGACAGGCCAAACCAAGAGTGGAAGCCCAAGGTCTTCGCCCCCACTGCACCCAACAAGCCCAAATGCAAGCACTGTGACAAGCTGGGTCACACTGTCGAGGAATGCTGGAGGAAGGTAGGCATATGCCTACGCTGCAGTAGTCAAGAGCACCGTATCCCCGACTGCCCTCTGCTTAAAGAGAATGAAAAGCGCTCGACTGGCCAGAAGAAGCCAGGCAGACTGCAAGCTATCCAAGAGATGGAGACCACCGAGGAATGTGGAGTTGTGGAAGGTACCTTACCAGTCTTTTCCCAGTCAGCATTTGTTTTGTTTGATACCGGCGCGACACATTCATTCATATCACAAGCATTTGCTGACACATTAAATATTAAACCTGTGTCTATGGGAATTGAATTACTTGTTACAACCCCGCTGGGCGAGAAAGCCCAACTGAGCAAATATTTTCCATTAGTTGACGTGAAGATTGGTGAACTAAATCTTAGAGCTGATCTGATATGTATGCCCATGGAGGGCTACGATGTCATATTGGGAGCCGATTGGCTGTCCACTTATGGGGCTATTGTAGACTGTAGAAGAGGGAAGATTACATTTAGTGAATTCCCTAAGCTGACCTTTACAGGACATAGATACAAGAGGCACTTGTCTCTTGTCTCTGCTATTAAGGCGCAAAACATGATAAGAAAGGGTTGCATGGCATTTCTTTCCGCCATAGTGGTTGAAAAGAAAGCATCCAAGATATATGACATACATATAGTGCAAGAGTACCCCGACGTGTTCCCCGATGAGCTGCCAGGCATTCCACCTGAACGAGATGTAAATTTCTCAATCGATCTAACTCCTGGAGCGGCACTAGTGTCACGTCAGCCATATAGAATGTCTCCTGCCGAATTAAAGGAATTGAAGGAGCAGTTAATGGAATTGCTAGAAAAGGGTTTTATTAGACCAAGTACTTCTCCTTGGGGAGCACCCTTTCTGTTTATCAAGAAGAAGGACGGATCTATGAGATTATGCATCGACCACAGGCAGTTGAATCACCTCACTATCAAGAACAAATACGCTCTGCCTCGTGTCGACGAGTTGTTTGATCAAATATCAGGAGCTAAATACTTCTCTATGATTGACCTTAGATCGGGATATCATCAGATGAGAATTCAGGATGCAGATATTTACAAGACGGCTTTCAGGAGCAGGTACAGTCATTATGAATTTGTAGTCATGTCTTTTGGACTAACCAATGCACCTGCAGCTTTTATGCAATTGATGAACAACATCTATCGGCCATACCTCGGCAAATTCATTGTGGTCTTTATTGATGACATTCTCATATACTCAAAGACCAAGGAAGAGCATGAGGAGCATCTGAGGATTGCTCTGCAGATCTTGTGCGACAACAAAGTCTACGCCAAATTGAGCAAGTGTGAATTCTGGCTCGAGGAGATGTCATTTCTAGGCCATGTCATATCAAAGGAAGGTATAGTTGTGGATCCTTCCAAGGTCAAAGCTGTCCTAAACTGGGAGAAGCCCACCAATGTCATCGAGATTAGAAGCTTTCTTGGACTGGCTGGCTACTACAGGCAGTTCATAAAAGACTTCTCCAAGATAGTTGTACCTCTTACTCGCCTTACGTGAAAGGAGAACCACTATGTCTGGAGTAAGGAATGCGAGAAAAGCTTTCAGACACTGAAGCAATGCTTGACCTCTGCACCTGTCCTCGCGTTACCAGTCGAGGGCGAAGGATTCTCACTCTACACTGATGCTTTTAGAATCGGTCTAGGCTGCGAGTTAATGCAGAATGAGAAGGTGATAGCCTATTCATCAAGACAGTTGAAGCCACATGAGGTCAATTACCCTGTCCATGACCTAGAACTAGCTCTTGTGGTGTTTGCACTTAAGATATGGAGGCATTATCTTTATGGAGAACAGTTCATTATCTATTCTGATCATAAGAGTTTGAAGTATCTATTTTCCCATAAGGAACTCAATATGCGACAAAGGAGATGGCTGGAATACCTGAAGGACTTTGATTTCATATCCAATACCACCCAGGCAAAGGTAATACAGTAGCTGATGCACTCAGTAGGAGCCAGTAAGTAGCGTCCTTATCTTGTTTAGTCATGGGTGAGATGCCAACTATTGGAGCAATTTGTAAGTCTGGATTTAAATATTGAACAGAGAAGTGATCAGGTGTTAGTGGCCAATCTTAGAGCTCAACCCGTCATCTTTGTTGAGATTAGGGAGCAACAAGCTAATGATCCATTTCTAATCCGAGTCAAAGAAACCATGGCTGTCAGACTTAATTTCTCCATCACTGAGGATGGGAGATTATTATTTCAGGGTAGGACATGTGTGCCTAACAATGAAGAGTTAAAAAGGAAGTTGATGGATGAAGCCCACAAGACTAAATATATAATTCACCCAGGCGCAACCAAGATGTACCAAGACATGAAAAGGTCATTTTGGTGGCCCAATATGAAGCGTGAGATGGTTGAGCATGCTGTGCACTACCTCATATCTCAGCAGGTAAAAGTAGAGCACCGACGTCCTGCGGGTGTACTCAAACCCCTAGACATACCTGAATGGAAGTGGGAGAGTATTGGCATAGATTTCATCATGGGTTTACCTCGAACTTGTGGTAGACTCGATGCTATCTGGGTTATTGTGGACCGATTGACTAAGTCCGCATATTTTCTAGCAATCAAAAGTACCTGGAGTGTTGATGTACTAGCTGCTCTATATGTAAAGGAGATTGTAAGATTACATGGAGTCCCCATATCTATAGTCTCAGATCGTGACCTCAGATTCACCTCTAGATTCTGGAAGGGACTTCAGACTGCTTTAGGCACAAAACTCAATTTTAGCACAGCATTCCACCCACAGACAGATGGGCAGACGGAAAGAATAAATTAGATCATGGAGGATATGCGACGAGCCTGCACTATAGATTTTGAAGGGTACTGGAATGAACAATTGTCACTTATAGAATTTGCCTACAATAACAGCTACTAGGCCAGCATCAAGATGGCACCATTTGAAGCCTTGTATAGTAGAAGTTGTAGATCGCCAGTCTGTTGGAATGAAGTAGGTGAATAACAATGGTTGGGACCAGACATAGTACATAATACTAGCAGGGATATACAAATCATCAGGGATAGGATTAAAATAGCTCAGTCTAGACAGAAGAGCTACGCTGACAAAAGGATAAGGGATCTGGAGTTTCAATCCGGAGATCATGTATTGCTCAAGGAATCCCCGACCTGAGGATTTCAAAGGTTTGGGATAAAAGGCAAGTTAAGGCCGAGATTCATAGGCCCATTTGAGGTACTGGAAAGAGATGGCGAAGTGGCGTATCGTCTGGCATTACCTCCTCAGTTTTCCACAGTACACAATATTTTTCATGTATCTATGCTGAGGAAGTATGTGTACGACCCATCGCATATAATCAGCTATGACGATATAATTTTAAACAAACATATGACCTATGAAGAGAAGCCGGTGAGAATCTTGGACAGAAGATACAACAGCTCCGGAACCGACCATATCAGTGGTAAAGGTGCTATGGAGAAATCACAGAGTCGAAGAAGCCACGTGGGAATCCGAAGCAACAATGCGACGGAATTACCCAGATCTATTTAGTAAGTCATTCTTCCTCTTAGAACATATGAATTTGGAGACCAAATTCTTTTTAGAGGGAGAGGATGTAGCAACTCTGATTTTTAAAATCTTAAATAAAACAAAAAATTAATTAAATAAATGTGATAAATAGAATTAAATTAGAATAAAGAGGATTAAATTGAAATAAAGGGAATTAAATCAAAGCCCATTAAGTTAAATTAAAAGATGGGTTATATTAATGGTCCAAACAAAAAAGAATGGGCCCAATTAAGAAGAACCTATCTTGGGATGGGAGATAATTAAGTTAAATTCGTAATAAAAATAGTAATAATTAGTAAAGGGTTAAGATAATTATTAATTAACACATATATATCCTAAAAAGGAGCCCTAGACTTACCCAAACTCCTTACCCATGAAATTAAGCCTCTCCCCAATCCTATTAGGTAGATAAAGGAGGGAAATAGGGAGATAATATAGAAATTCAGAGTTTATGGAAAGGATGAGTTTTTAGAAGTTAGGACTCTTATAGCTAGTCCATACACCCCCAGTTCATACCTACCAACCCATAGAACGTTGTTGGAGCTTTGGAGGATGAGAGAAGGGCTGAGGACGAAGGAGCAAGGAGGAGAAGGCTTGGAGCAAGGAGGATTACACCATCTTCTTCGTCATAAACCCTAGGTTTTCTTAACTGCAAGAAAAGGTAGGCAATCTCTTAAGCACAAATCACAGAACTTCGGCCATAGGTAGCCCATACATCTATCTTCGAAAGCCCCATAATTTCCCCAATTTTTGTTGCTCCATGAGAGAGTATTAAATGCTCAAACTTCTGTCATTACCATGTGCCCGAACCAACATGTTTACTTTCAAACCATAGTTATACTTATCTCATGCATCGAAAATTTTATCATAGATACTGCATGATGTTAGGGTTCTAATGAATCTATTTCTACAATTTTCATCATGTATCCCTTGCTAATTAAATCATTTCCAATCACTATGCATGTTTTAGGTCACCGAAATGTAACCTAATTAAAGCATGCCCAATACTCGTTTATTTTCTAATTCCTCATGCCTGTTGATACATCTACAAGCTAGTTTGGTTTAAAATTAGTTTCATGATTTTTGGACTTGTGTGCAATTTACTATTGATTTTTGAAGAGACCTATAGCATGAATGGAAGAGAGGAACCCAACCCAAAAAGGGCTATTTTCCCCTTTCTGGGCTCGGGCCGCCTTTTGAAATCGCGACGGCACGACCCGTCGCGATCTCAGAAGGGGTCGCGACACGAAGGACCGTCGCATCTTAAACGCGACAGGCTGACTCGTCGCGATTCTCTCTGGTTCAAACCCGCCCAGCCGGTTCAGCAGAATGAGGCCAGACCGCCCGTCGCGACATGAAACGAGACGGGGACCCCCGTCGCGACTTCCAAATGTCACCAGAAACCCTGATTTGCTCATATGTCGTTGCTAGTTATACTATTTAACCCATGTTTAACCCTAATCATGCACTGTTATGAACAGTATTGATCTGATTATTAAAGTTTGGTATTAATTACATGAATTTATTAATTAAAAGCCATATGCACGATCATACATACTCTCATGATTTCGTTACACTTACACACACTAAATATTAATATTGTCATTTGACTGTATTAAATTACTCAATAATCTATCCGATAATTAAGTGTAATGTTTCACTTAAATTCCCTATTATTTAAATAACACTTGTCTCCATTTTATTCGCATGATTTGTACATCATTATCGCGTCCCTCTGCCTTCTAGCACTCGAGGCAAGATGGACAACGTTTCGTTACACACTTTTTCTTGGCATGGACCACCTCTCCATTGGGAATACTCCCGACCGGACCAGGGACTCCTTGTTAAGGCCTCCGTAAGTCTTCTTGGCTTTGGTGTATGTCCATTGTCGATGAGAGGGTTGTACCCTTAAAACCCGTTACCCCCTTAGGGATCGGCATGATCCAAATGGCCTTAGTGTGTTTCCTTCTTACCTTGGGTTCACGCCAGACTCTGGTCTGTGTTATGGCACGGCTAGTGGGATGGATGTGACTTCTACCTGACTGCCGGAACCTGACCTAGTGCTGTGGAACTGTTACTATCGACTGTTTAACATTATTTTACGAATATGTCTCTATTCTCATCTATTGTCTTTATACTCTCATCTGTTCACTTTTTCTCTACACTCTCGTCTATTCGTCTATTACTCTCATGTATCTTGGTACTCTATTTGGCCATCCATATGATTGTCTAAAATAAGGAACATGACTTATGTCGTGCAATAGGGCCGATCTGGTCTTAGGAGGAGCGCCCGAAAAGTGCCATTTGCCCATGGCAGTTAAAATGATCAGGATGTTGGCATACATCCCGTGCCATTATACTATCAAGATTCATTCTATGACAATCAATCAGTGCAATCAAAACAAGTGCTATCTATACAAGTGCTATCTTTACTAGTGCACCGTTGTGAAACTTTACGTGCTATATTGTTACACGGCCAATCCATTACCATACTTGTGCTATTCTCTATGTGCAAGTGCTATTATTCTCTTGTTATCGTTACTTTGTTCTACATGACTATACTCTCTAGTTACCCTGCCTTTTAAGACATTAATCATTTAAAGCATGCTTGTTCATACGAGATATTAAGTCCTACTGAGCGTTTATCGCTCATCCTGCACTATTATTTCTTGTGTTTCAGGTGAGTCTGATGGGGATTACCACACTCACGAGGAAGGGAATGAGGATGATGCTCAAGAGTGACCAGTCTCGACAACCCGTGCTTATTAGTTATTTAGTTAGTCGTCAGTTAGTCAGTTTGTAATACTTTAAGTTGGAATAAAGTACTCTAGACCCTAGTTTTGACTCTGATTGGTGGATGTAATAGTTAGTTGATGAATTATTAATGAAGTTGGATTTCTTTTGATTTTATTCCAATTGTGCAATGGTTTAATGTCTATTTATTGCTCAATACTATTTAATTAACTGTAATATCGCTCCGATATTCCACGTCGGGGTGTTACATCTTATAAGGGCAGAAAGACACGATCATCGTTGTCTCGGTCGTAGATCCTGAATTTGATTATTCATTCGAATGAGCCTGGGGTTTGTTTCATCATTGACAACTCTTGTGTCTTTCCTTTTATGAGGAATGTGGGATAACTCAATCTCACTCTAAGAAAGGTTGAGAGAGTACCCCTTTTTTTTTGATATACCAATTGTGATGCCCTTTTTGGATTTTCACCACAATTAGCCCCCTCTTACTTTTGTCTGCACGCCATTTTGGGTTTTCATGTAGCGGGGTTTCCCATTTTTATCTGAGGCACCCTTTCGGGTTTTCACCTCAGCTAGGTTTTAGGCCTTTTTGCCCTTAGTCTATTGTTATGAAGTGATAGACCAAGTCTGCCGGGGCACCTCATTTTTAAGCCCCTTTTCCTTTTTTTTCTTTTTTTTTTATTCATTTGGGAGATCTTACAGCGAGATCACTTCTATATCTCCGATGTGTACTGGAGCCAGATCAACCTGTTGCATTGCGCAGACCTACTCACACTTGGGTGTATGGTGCAGTTTTAATATTTCATATGTCTGCCATTTAAAGGCGGAAACATAACATTTCCTTTTTGGTCGACTACTGTGTAGGCGCCACCTTCAAACACTTTTTCGACCAAAAATGGGCCAAGCCAATTGGCTATGAATTTGCTTTTGGGTTGAGAGGCCATGACGTCTTTTTGCTTGACCATGAGAAGATCTCCCTTTTAAAAGCTCTTTCTTTTACTAGCTTGTCAAAAGTGCGGGACATCCGTGCTTGATAATTTTGAAGACGTTAGTATGCAACCAAACATTTTTCTTCCCGATTTGACAACTCTACAAGCCGTCTTTCAATTTCGCTTCCCTCTTCAGTAGGGAACCTGTAGTGGAGAGCTACCCTATAAGATGATAGCTCGATTTCAATAGGAATGACTGCTTCGGTCCCTTAGACTAGGGAAAAGGGAGAGCATCCTGTAGGAGTTTTGTAGATGGTGCGATAGGCCCATAACACTTCATGCATCTTTTCGTCCCAATCGCGCTTTCGGCCATTTACCAATTTGACCATGAGCTTGAATAAAGTTTTGTTGAAGTCTCCGGCTAACCCGTTGGCTCGGGGGGGTAATAAATCGTTGATGTCCTCCACTCAATTCTAAATTTTGGTATTAATTTGTATATTATCTGATTATTGAATGGAGTGCCATTATCAGATATGATTCGACTCAGAACACCGAACCGATTATAATGTGATGTCAGACAAAGCGAGCCACTACTTCTCTGGTAGTTTCTTTCAAAGGTATGGCCTCAGCCCATCTTGAGAAATAATCTGTGGCAGCGAGTATGTATTTGTACCCCTTGGATGATGTTGGGAGGGGACCCACTATGTCCATTCCCCATTCAGCAAATGGCCATGTCGGCATTGTTGGATGGAGTTTGCTTGGGGGTTTTCTTGGCACGAGCCCATAGGCCTGGCATTGGGGGCAGGTTCAAGCAAACCGCTCGCAATCTGCAAACATTGTTGCCCAATAGAAGCCTTTGCTTTTTATGTTGATTTTCATTTTTAAGCCAGATTGGTGGGCTCCACACAGTCCTGCATGCACCTCCCGCATGACCATCTTGGCTTCTTTCGGAGATAGGCATCCCAGTAGTACCAACTTGTCCTTTTCAGGTGTGAACTTATATAATGTGTCATTTATTAATTTGTAGGAAGCAGCTCTTCGCAGCAATTGCACTCGCTTCCCTCTTTTGTCTGGTAGCCAACCATTTTTGATCTTGATAATGGGAATATGTCAATCATCTTCTTCTTGACTTTCATTTTCTTCCAGTGCATTTGCCTGGAAGGTTGTCAAACCATCATGGCGATTTAGGGTGCTTGGAAGCAATCTTCTATTTTTTATGGTAATTCCCATTTCACCTTCCTGGGGAAGTTTAAGGGCGGATGTGAGTTTGGCAAATGCATCAGCATGCGAGTTTTGACTTCTTCTCATATGTTCTATTTTGAAGTGGTAGAACTTGTCGCTGAGTCTTGTAGTTGCCTCAAAATAGGCTTTCAGTTCTTCTTTTCGTACTTCAAAAATGTCCAACATTTGTCTGACGACCAGCAATGAGTCGCCTAATACTTCAATATATCTTATGCACATTTCTAAGGCGATTTCCAAGCCAACTATGAGGGCTTCATATTCCGCTTCAATATTTGTGAGGGATTCCATGAGAGTACATGAATAATGCAATAACCCTTTTTCTGGGGTCAAAAAGACAATTCCTACCCCTGCCATATTTGTTGATGTGCCATCAGCCTTCAAAAAAGCTCGTGCAGCCCCATCAAAATATAATTGCCAATATTCAAGTTGAGTTTCTTGTGCTTCATAAGTTTCTTGAGCGGGGAGCACCTCCTTGTCAATCAATTCGGTATTCAGAGGGGAGTCTTCTGGCACTGGATGGGCTTCTAAGAACTTCACCATACCCTGCCCTTTAATTGCTTTTTGCAGCACATAAGAGATATCAAACTCCGTGAGAAGAAGTGCCCATTTTTTCAGCCTCCTTGACAAGACTGGTTGCTTGAGTAGGAATTTAAGAGGGTCACATCGCAAGATGAGTTGAACCTCATGTGCCAGCAAATAATGTCTAAGTTTCTTAACGGAAAAAACCAATGCCAAGTATAATTTTTCCATTGGTGCATATCGGTGTTCTGGGCCGACCAATGTTCTACTAAGATAGCAGAGGGGGGTCTCTTTGCCTTCTTCACCCGCTTTTTTTTTCTCTTCTTTTCTTTTTTTTTTTTTTTCCTTTTCTTTCTTTTCTATTTTTTCTTTTTTTTTCTTTTTAAAACTTGCAATACCCCCATGATGCACCCATGGCCGCAATTAAAGGCTTGCCCATGATAGGTGCCCCCAGCATAGGAGGACTGAGCAAATATTGGTTTTGTCAAAGACTTTCTGACATTCATCGTCCCATATGAATAGGGCTCCTTTCTTTGTCAGTTTATGTAAGGGTTGATACCTTCCATTCTTGCTCTCAGAAGGATAAGCCTTTTCTTGAATTTTCTTTGGGGTTTTGAACAACTCTTATTTCATTTGTGGAGAGATCCTCGTCCATCTTTGCGTCATTCTCATCCATCCTTGTTTCAATTATTGGAAGCTTTATGCTGACAATATTTACAACATAGTAGACTGCGGGACCTTCCCTTGTCTCCCATCCGAGACCTCTTCCGTTGTTGTGGGGGAATGGTGGTTGCCCTCTGACATTGGTAGGGTACCACATTGCTTGATAGCTTGGCTCTCGTTCGACTTTAAACTTGAATATTTTGCTTCCGGTATATTGCCTTTATATACTTTGGCATGTCTTTTAGATCTTCGACCATTTCATTCAATTTAATAGTGGCATCTTTTAGCCAAAATCATCTGAAGGCTGTTTGGGTACAGGATTCCTTTTATAGAATACTATTGGCTGTCTTTCAGCATGGTAAGTAAAAAAGAATTTTAAAGGCTCGAGCGTGTGGACCTCCTGAGGGATTGCCATTTGTATATGATTTAATGGCTGTGGTATGCCAGCTTCTATTACTTGGCTGATGGCATTAGTTCCAAGCTTGACAATGGGCCTATGTAGCTGTAATGGCTTTTGCTCAGGATCCTCCAACTGCATGCTGAGCTTTAATGTCGTTGTTGTTTCTTTATTGACAGTGATTTTTCCTTTTCTTTTTGGAGATGCCCCCACTATTTCTTTGCCTTTGTTTGCCTTGTTAATGGAGCATCATTTTTGCTAAACCCTTGCATGGCTGTGGTGGCGGGTGGATTGCAGCATTGTCGCCCATTTCTTGCTCTTGTTCTTTTTCTAGAAGAAGTTGTTTAGCTCTGAGGGGTACCAAACCTTTTGTCCCCTCTTTAGTTGGTGTTTGAGATGGTTTCTCATTTATTGCCACTGCGAGCATTGGCTTATTTATTTCAATAGTAGATTCTTCCTCTTCTCATTCTTATTTTATTTTTTTTTATTTTCCTTCACAAGACTACCCATTCTTGGAGGATTGTTTCTTTTGTTATTTCCTTAGGTGCGACGACGCCACCGAGGTATGACTTTCTAGGTTGTTCTTTCTTTTGGAGTTTCTTAGAGGCTGGCCTCTTGTTTGTATTCACCAAGGTCCAGCTAGCTTCTTCTTGCTCATGGTGGAATGATGCCGAATAGCACCTTTCACTACCTCCCTCGGGAGTGATATGCAGTAACTCTGGACAGCTCATCTAGTTATCCAGCCTGTGCCATTTATGTTTGGCCTTCATTGAGACCTAGCCTGGGCCATAACATAGATCACGTTGGCAAAGAACGTGAGTTTTGGTTATTGGTGTGGCTTTGGGGTTTACCATGTATTCCCCCATATCTGTAACTCTTGCATGGATTAGCCTTTCTACTCGATTCTTGAACATATATCAATTTTCTAGAGCGTGACCCAACACGCGATGATATGAGCAATAATTGGTCTGCTTCTTCTGGGCGCTTGGGCTCTAGGAGTGTCATGAGATTCTCTTGGAGGCATATGTCCAACAACACTTTTATGTGCTCCCTGGTAAATGAATAAGGAGTGTTGAGCCTCTCACTTAGGGTGGGGGCTGATCTCCTTTCTTCTTTCTTTGAATTTGAAGAGGCGGGGGTATCTCCCTTGCCCCCAGCTTTCCCCAGGGCTGCCGAAAAATCCACAGTATTTACTTCTCATGACCTAGTGTTTTCGTCTTTAGGAGGTTTACCCCTTCCATATGAAGCAGTGGAATTTTCGGTAAAGAAGATTTCTATCTCTGCCACTGTGTTGTTAAGATGTTCAAATGTCCGAATATTGGCCCCTAGGAGTTTTCCTTGATTTTTGGCTTCATACTTTTTTGACATAGTTTCACTGCATCTTCATGTGCTGGTGGTTGTTCACATTTCATGCTCATGTCACGCCATCTTTTGATGAAGTCCAGAGCAGACTCATTTTTATTTTGCTTTAATGATATGAGTACTGCTAAAGTGACTCTTCTTTCTGTCACTCTGAAGCGTTCAAATAATTTCCTTTGCATATCTTCCTAACCAACTATTGAGTTGAGCTTCAGTCGGGCATACCATTGAAAGGCTGTCCCAGTAAGTGATGTTGAAAAGTACTTCAAAAGGTATGACTCTTCAGTTGCCAGTTCTCCCATGATGCTCATGTAATGAGCTATATATTCATGAGGTGACCCATCTCCATTGAATTTTGAAAATTTATGGACCTTTGGGTGTTCTGCTGGGAGCTTTTTGAAGAGATGGTGTACAGGGTATGGTACCCTATATAGGTCATAGGTAGAGGACCCCTCGCTTTGCTCAGCCATCTTTGCTTCAATTATTTGCCCAATCATGGCCCTCTGAGAGACCATTGTTTATTAGAATGAGGTATTTATCTACAGTGCATCATGCCTCCTTTCTATTATATGTACCTCTTGGGTTTCTTCATGGCTTGAATTTGGATTTCCCACCAGTTGTTCGGCCAAAGGTACTGTGCATGGAGTATTTGGTGGCAAATTTCCCAGGGCTGGTACCGTTGTGGGCAATGTAGCCTATTGAGGTTGTAGCAACTGTAGTGATGGCTGTGGCTGCTGTGGTTGTGGGGGCAGAGTCGTCCCCAACTTTTGCATAAGGCTTTAGAGTAGTGCTCTCAACCTTTGATTTTCTTGTATTACCATTTCTAGGGTTTAAGATGAGGTTGCCCCCATGTGTACCCCTTCAGGAAATTGTCTTTGTTCTGGCAGTATAGTGGGGTTGGAGGTGCCGACGACATCTGTAGCTGCCACATCGTCATCAGAAGTAGGGAATCTACCTCGTTATTGATTCTTTTCAACAGAGCACGTGCCTGAGCCCCAGTTGTTATTCCATGATGTATCCCAATATTTAGATTTTCAAGTATGTCATCCGTCGGGGGCAGATTGTTGATGTTGGAAGCATAGCAAGTATACACTCGCATACCTTCCTCGGTGATCTGCACCGTTCTTCTTTTTTTTTGCCTAGGGCGTACAGTAGCACCCAGACGTTGGAAAACTGATCTTCTAGGGATATTATCTCCCCTTTGTATTCTTCAAACTTGAAATTTTGCCCTGTTTCCGGGCTGGCTTGTCTTCTTTCTTGATATACCCCTTTCCTTTTAGATCCTCTTTGCAGATCAACCAGCAAAGAAGGGGTGCATTCTTTGGTCCAAGACTCTTGGGAGGGCTCCCTTTGTCTCTTTGGGACTCTTTTGCTTCTAAAAGTTTTCTATTTTTCTGGGTCTTGCTTCATGATCACTCTTGTATTTTTTCGCCCTGCCAAAGACTCAAGGGCCCTTGTCTTTTGGAGTTCTTGGGCTTCTTCTTTGGTGACTGACACCCGTTTAACACGAGGCGAGCTATCTATCTCATCCTTTTCAACATTGGCTTTATATTTCTTGAAGCTAGTTTTGTCAAATTTTTGTTCTTGGTTTCAACCTTCATTATTTTGCCTTTTGCATTTTTTACTTTGAATTTCGTCATATCTTGTCGTACCTTAGGAAGTATGCTGAATTTGTTCTCCATTGGAACAGCCGCCACATATCGTTCTAGAGGCATTAGGGTCTCACCCCTGTCCAGACGGATCCGGAGATTGCCAACCAAGATAGTCTTACTAGAGCTTGAGATGCCGCGTGTCGTAGGCTTGGCTTTATGCTTGCATCTTCTGTTCTTCCCATTAGTTTATAATGTTGGTGAAATTGGTAGCATATGTTGTGAACATCTGTATTAAGTCAGCCTCCTGAGCTTGAGGCTCTTCTTTTGCTTTGCTTGCTTCGTGAGTCTTAGCAATAGTGGGTTCCACAGTTGGTATCATGCCAAGGAAGTATGGAGACTCCACCACTAGAGGGAAATCTCCAAACCTGGTTGGTGTAGTGAGGTAGCCGTTCCTTATGTGGTCCTGGACCACAAGTGGGCCGAAGAACACACCCGGAGTGTTGGCTGCAGCCGCCATCGCAGAGCTTTGACTTGCACAAGACAATTATAATGTGAGTACATCTTATTGTTAGGGTGTTGTCTGATGGAGAGATGAAGGGAAGAGAGGTCCCTAGCAGAGTCGCCATCTCTGTGACAACCATTTTTTAAAACTTTTTAAAAATTTTATCTTTGAATTGATTTATTTGGCTTTTATTTATTTACATGGACATATTCTTATTTAGTTTGTTTGACCTCTCCCACTAACCTCAGTTAGTGTTAATTATATCAGCACAAAGGCTGAACACCCTTGATTAACCATCAGATAACCCCTTTGAAACCGAAGTGCGTGGCTTACCATGAAATGAAAGAAAACAAAGTTGCAAGCATGCCATCTATTTTTTTGGGAATGTTTCTATATTTATTTCTTTTTATTGATTTTTAAATTTATTTTCTCTTTTTTGTCTATTTTAAAATCATTGATTTCATTTATTTAAGGGGAAATTAATTGGGGGTCCCTGGGTACTTATTTCCTCGTCCCTGTCAGAATACTGGTAGACGTAAAGTCCCTACTTTTCGTCCGGTTTAATTTCCAGTCCCTGCTTTTCACACGTCACCATTTACGACCCTCCACGCACGATTTCCATCTTGTTGGCCTCCGTCTCTTTTTCCCATTTTCGTCTTACCCTTCCGTCGTTTCCAATCCCACGTCCGTCTCAGCACTGACACTTCTATCCTTTCAAAGGGCCGTAAACTTTGACCAATGGGAGCTTGCTCTTACATAGCGTGCGGAGAAGTGTTACAGCAACCAATGACATCACTTACACAGGTCCTTTCGAAGGCCCGTGAACCGTTCTTCACAACTATAAAAGAAACTCAGGGCCTCATACTTATCATTCACAAGCTTCTAACGCTCTTCTTCTTCCTATCTTTCTTGCTCGTCTTCTTCCTCTTTATTTGCAGATGTCTTCATCTAACCATGCTCCCCAGAGGGATGGCAACGCACCTGCCTCACCGGTACCACCGGTGCCACCGTCGCCCCCGGCTCCCCCGGCTCCACCATCGTCGTCGACCTACATCCCCGACTACTGGAAGGGTTTTTACATCGGGTGGAACATGGCTTTACGGAAAGCCTCTCGGCTGTACGACCACAAGGGCCTCATGAACATCCTCCCTAACATCGGCCCTAGGGCAGAACACATCTGTTCCTCACCTTCCTCCCGTCCCTCCACGGCCCGTTCCTCTTCCTCCCTTCCCGCGTCCACCGAGTAATCGGGTTAGGGAGTTTAGATTGTAACTGGTTCCTCTTCCTCTCCTCCCTTCCCGGCCCGTTCCTCCTCCTCCCCTCCCTCCACCACCGATACCCTTTCTCCACCACCGAGTGATCGGGTTACGGAGTTTAGATTGTAACGGTGCTTGTTTATGCAATATACCTATTTCCTTTTAGCTGTAGCAGTGAAGCTGTAAGACTGTACTGCTCGAACTGTAACCTGTTAGCATGTATACTATAATGAAAATAGGTAAATACTATAACAGGTTTAAACTTATGTTGTAATAATGTAGTTGTCGCTTTAGCATTCAAATTGTAAGTCTTTAGTTCTCGAACTGTAACCTCCTATCATGTATACTATAAAAAAAATAGGTAAAGACTGTAACAGGATTCTACATATACTGTAATAAGGTAGGCGTAGCTGGAGCGCTCAAGCTGTAAGACTGTACTGCTCCAACTATAACCTCGTATCATGTATACTGTAACAACAATAGGTAAAGACTGTAAGTGCAGAGGGTGTGGTCAAGTAAATGTACAAGTATCATTACACTAGTTAAGAATTAGTACGTGCGGCAGTTCTTCTCCTTCAGTTGTGTACGCTATGAACATTCTTGTGCATTGAAGTACGCTTTCATGAAGTGGAGGGCGAACTTTACTCGCACGTAAGGCATGTCATCCTGACTGAAGGGCAAATCTTGAATGTCCCTACGTGCTAGACATTCCATGTATTTGCAAGTGAAAATGCCGCAGTCGTCTCCCGATCCTTGTTGTGGGTATGGGTCGGGGTAGCGTAGCGGCCATTTTTCTGCATCTATGTGCTTGCCCTTCAGGTATCTTTTAAGTTCCTCCACCTGCATGAGAGAATTAACAAATGAGTTCTAGTAACTTGATGTACATTTAATGTTACTGTTACGTATGTAACATAAGTGCTCATGCTCTGTAACGAATGTAAGCATTGTATGTAACACATGTCACTTAAATATTGTGGAATGTCACGACGAAGTTTGTTTGTAATGAGTCGTACACGTGGAACGCTTTTTCCTTAATGTGGATGACCAAAAGAACCCAATGGTTCGTTCCAACGTGCATGGGGGAGAAGAGGAGGTCGAATTCATTTGGGGCGCGGTCCAATTTTCTAAAAGCGTAATCGAAATGTTGTTCCTTTCTCTTATCGTCTCCGCACGATTGGACATAACCCTTTAAAGCGGCTCCCACATATCCAAAATTCAAAAAAATGTCTGGGTTCTCTTCACGGGGGAGAAACAAGTAAGTGTTGACGTAGCAGTCAATTACGACCGATTCGCTCTCCCTCGCGAACAATAGCTCTCGGATGTCATTAAACGAGAGGAAATTCTCGTATCCTTCCACAGTGCCGTTGAACATGAAATCTCTACATGTAAGAAAATATCTTTGGTAAGAATGAAGATGTCATCAAGTAATAGCCGAAGTAATATAATGTAACAGAAAAGGTCCAAACTGTAAACATGGTACACATATACTGTAACATGTACTCATTAATGATGCACTCATTCAGAAATCGTTCAATCAAAGACTTTTCGGCCACTCCTAATACTTCCCAGACGACGTAATCTTGTCTCTCCTCTTTCTTGCCCCTTGGAAGTGTGTATGTACTCTCTTGAGAGTCAACATAGATCGGTTCGGAAGTGGACACATTCACTTTCATGGCTTTATGGTACCGAAAATCCTCTAGCTGCGATAGAGTAAGTAATAAAAGAATATTCTATAAGAGGACTAGAATATGATTGTAACAGACTCTTAATATGACTGTTATGTATCATGAAGGGTACTGTAACAGAAAGTTCAACTTATGTATCTTCTGTAAGGGGAAACCATACTGTATATAACTCGGGTTGTCGTCTTATCCTCGTCCCAGTTGAAACTCGTTGGGACAATGATGATAGGGATATCTAACGCCGCTTCGTCTTCTTTTGTTCTTCTTCCTCCTCCTTCCTCGTGCTCTCCACCTCCTCCTCCTCCTTCTTCTTCCTCTGCTCGTCCTTCTTCTTCCTCTGGTCCTCCTCCTGCTCCTTCTTCTTCCTCTTTGCGTCCTCCTCCTCCTTCCTCTTCCTCTGGTCCTCCTCCTCTTCTTCTTCTCTGCTCGTCCTCCTCGTCCTTCTTCTTCCTCTGGTCCTCTTCCTGCTCTTCTTCTTCCTCTTTGCGTCCCCTCCTCCTCTTCCTCTTCCTCTGGTCCTCCTCCTTTCTTCTTCTTCTCCGCCTCCTCCTCAACCTCCTGCTTCTTCCTCTTCGCCTCCTCCTCTCCTTCTCCTCTGGTCTACTCCTCCTTCTTCTTCTTCTCCGCTCCTCCTCCTCCTCCTGCTTCTTCTCTTCGCGTCCTCCTCCTCCTTCTTCTTCTCTGGTCCTCCTCGTCCTTCTTCTTCTTCTCCACCTCCTCCTCCTCCTTCTTCTCCTGGCTCGTCCTCCTCCTCCTTCCTCTTCCTCTTCCTCTGGTCCTCCTCCTCCTCTTCTTCTTCTCCGCCTCCTCCTCCTCCTCCTTCTTCTTCCTCTTCACCTCCTCCTCCTCCTTCTTCTTCCTCCGGTCCTCCTCCTCCTCCTTCTTCTTCTCCGCCTCCTTCTTCTTCCTCTTCGCGTCCTCCTTCTCTTCTTCTCGTCTGGTCCTCCTCCTCCTTCTTTCCTCTCGCCTCCTCCTCCTCCCCTTTCCTCCTCTACGCCTCCTCCTCCTTCCTCTTCCTCTGCTCCTCCTCCACCTTCCTCTTCTTCTTCTTCTCCGCCTGCTCCTCCTCCTTCTTCTTCCTCTTCCTCTTCCTCTGCTCCTCCTCCACTTCCTCTTCTTGCCTCCTCCTTTCTCTTATTCTCGCCCCCTCTTTCTCCCTTCCTTCAAGTCTGAGAACTACCACTCAGACATTGACCACCGCGACCTTGTCATGACGGTTCTCCTTGCTGTAACTGAGAATATGAAAGTCTGTAAATGTCTATGAAAGACTGCTGTAAACATAGAAAATATTTTCTATAACTAAGTATATGAAAGACTGTAACAGAGAATGAATCAAACTGTAAACGTAGACTACATGACTATTACTAAGTATATGAAAGACTGTAACAGAGAAGGAATCAATCTGCAAACGTAGAAAACATTTCCTGTAACTGAGATTATGAAAGACTGTAACTATACAAAAAATTTACCTCGACGTCGGGAACTCGTCTTTTCTACGACATGTGATCGTACTGAAGCTGTAGGGAGCTCCAGTGGCGGTAGACTAACACTGCAGATTCTGGCTCTGTGGGGGGATGTTGCCACTGAGGTAGACGATCAAATTGTTCCTCAGTCTATGTAGCCTTTCGTCCATTGACTGGAGGATATTGTTCTGCCATTGTAACTGCTCATTCTGCAACTCCATGATAATCCTCTGTTCCTTGGACACTTTTAAAAGCTCCTGAAGAATGCCATGTATTGATTATCTGATGGAGGGGTTCGGGAAGTGGTTGACGTGGATGTCGTCAATCGTCGCGAAGCTGTAGGTCGGTCATCCTCACATTAACCTCCAAATATACCTGAATTAACACAGTATAGGTATAAGTCATATACGAACATAACACAGTTCCAGGTGTAAGTCACACTTACATCAGAGCGTCTCAACCCCCGTAGTAGGGCAGATAAATCCTCCCTTACCCGGCAATCCCAACGGAAAAATGGGAGATCTCTTTGGGGATGATCTGGTTTCAATTTTAATTGGTGCATCAAAAACCATGCCTACATCATTAACAAATAGATAATGCGTATCAGAAGTGTATCGTATGTAAAAGAACTTTGGGTACTGTATCAGATAACATATGCCGTCTATAATAGACACCTTTAGGTACTGTAACAGACACATCTGTAAACGTATGTAACATATACATATGTCATCTGTAAACGAAATATTTACATATGTACTAGATACATATTGTAACAGATACATATTCGTATGTACAACTATTCAAAAAGTACTGTAAACAGGTACATATGAGGATGTAAAAGCCTACTTACATGAGAGTGGGAAACAAACGGTTAGGAAGATGGTTTTGCTGCATGCAGCTGCTGTTCCGAATGCCCTCACCCCCGATATTAGGTACTCGTGGATGGCAGCAGCCCAATTGGCGTTCTTCATCTCATGGAGGTCATCCAGGTATGGCAGAATGGACAGCAACCCGACCTCCACTTGTGGGGAAGAAGAAACAGGAACATAGAAGCGCAAACCAAAGCTTTATCGAAATTTCAACAGCTAGCTCACCCTCCTGTGGAACGTACTCCGTAAGTTTCAGAAGGACATTGTGCCTATCCATCGTTTGTTTGCTTCCAAGGATGCGGCACAAACTAGCATTTGTCCCATCCGCCTTCAGATTGATAGGTGAACCAATATTGGGTATACCCATAACTGTTGCCAGGTCTGAAGGGCGAAAAGGCAAGCTGTAGGGGCCAATCTTAAAATGTTCTTCTCCATTGAAACGTGTCATAAGATCGACTATCAGTGAAATAAGGTAGGTCATCAATTCGCATTTGACATACGCGTGAAATGGTGAATTCCTCATTAACTTTAGATGCGCGCTCCTAAATTGCAAATCTTGCATAACGAAACAGTACTAGGAGAGCGAGCATTGTGTATTAAATTGATTCTTTTCTGCAAAGAGAAGATCAGATCTTATAAAACAAAAGAAAACCTTCATTCGACAAAGATCGGACTCAGGGTGAGAAGAAATATTACTATTTCGGACGACTTCGAGGCTGGTTTCATCAACTTCCATGGCGATCAACGCTTGTTGCGCCACATCCGCCGCAATGCTCTCAATCTCAGCGCTCGTAGGAGATCGACGGCTTGCCATCGTTAAAGGGGAGAGAGAGATTGCTTCGGCTGGAGATGTAACTGAAGAATGGGAAACTGTAATAGAGAAGAGGGCCGGTGCAGGAATGGCGATGTAGGTGTATGGGGAACCGAAAAGGCATGATATATGAAGGGATGGACTCGATGGATCTCTTTGGGGATGGCGGTGCACTGCAATGATGAACATCAGGCGGCTGAAAAAAATCAGTACTCCCGACGATGGGACGTGAAAGCTATCACAGCCGTTCGTATAGAGCATTCCCGCCATTTATGTTAGCATGATACGCACTCCCGCCAATTTGACCCCCTGTCCAAGCAACTCATATATGCTATTTACAGAAATTGTGCGCCACATTTCCTTCGTCTTCCTCTGCGACCCAATGCAACAGCTTCCTGGAAGATGTTCATTTGGAGATCAAAGTTTCGTTCTTTTCATAGGGAGGGACATGGATTTGTCGTCCATTCATAGCAGGGTTTCCGAAAGGTTGGGTGTAAACATGCAGGAGAACATGCTGAAGTATCTTCTTCCCATGGATACCTATGTTGAACATGTCTTTCTTGACGATGGGGATGTCCACGCTATGTTTGATTTTCACAAGTGTCAAGGAACATCATTCATAAGTCTACAAGTTCATGTAGTGGACACTCATTGCCTCAGCACGTATGCTAGTCGTCAGTCAGGTGATCCGCAACCACTTGACAGGTACGTACTCCATGCATTCTTCACCAGCCTTCATGTTATCCCATGCATTCTTCAAAAGCCTTCATCTTATCCCATGCATCATGTACGTATGTATGTACATTATTTACAGAAGTACTTCAAACACGCATGGCGCTTCTTTGGAAACCACAGAACCGTCCCACTTACCAGGAAGTAGTTTGGAGTTGTACGACGGAAGAAAAGGAGCAGAAGGTGTAGTACCAGTCTTGACACAATATTTCGTAGGTAGAATACACTCAGTAGGATAAGTCTTCAGAAGCAAAGAGTTATTGCAGATGGAACTGACAAATTACGCGATCGTACGAGGATTTAATTGGAAATATTTGAAGAAAGACTCTGTACGGTTAACTGTACATTGCAATGTCGTTGTTTGCCTATGGCGCCTTCATGCGTCCGTAATTCGTGAAGGTCCACAATTTGCAATCAAGAGTCTCAACAACATACACAGCTGTGGATGTGACATTATGAGTGACGGACATCCACGAACATCTAAGAAGTGGTTAGCAAATGCTGTGAAGGGGAAACTAGTTGATAAACCCACCTACAGAGCAAGTGAAATGATGAGAGACATCCGTTGGGATTACAGTATCTCCATCCCTTATCATCAGGTATGCCATGATTTTAACAACTGTAATCATATACTGTAAGTATCTGTATTGTAATAACTGTAATCATTTCGACGTATACTGTAACAATACATGCAGGCCACTGTAACGTATAAGGACAAGTACTATAACAATCTAACATACCATGTATGCCATGATTTTAATTCTGACACATCATGACCTCTACTGTAATGTATTCAACGATAAGTGTAAGTCTCTGACCCTTGTATTGTAACAACTGTAATCATATACTGTAAGGGTCTGTATTGTAATAACTGTAATCATTTCAGCGTATACTGTAATAATATAAGCAGGCCACTGTAAGGTATGAGGACAAGTACTGTAACAATCTAACATACCATGTATCATCATATCAATAGGCATGGTGGGGCAAAGAGGTTGCTGTCAGTTCTCTATACGGTGATTTCAGAACAAGCTATCATATGTTGAACTGGTACAGCGAACGTGCATTATAGTCAAACCCGGGATCGGTATTGTCTCTAGAAGTGGACCTGGAGACTCAATGTTTCAAACGCTTTTTCATATGCTTCCAAGCATCTGCATATGGGTTCGAAGTTGGTTTCCGACCTATGCTGTTTTTGGACGGAACTCATATCAAACAACATAGAGTACTAGGGGTTATACTTGCAGCAAGTGCCTTAAACGCTAACAACGAGCTATTCACTGTAGCGTACTCCATCGCAGATTCGGAAACATATGACAACTGGGTCTGGTTTCTACAAAATTTGAAAAAGGCATTGCTATCAGATAGAAGGATCGCGTTCCTATCAGACAGGGGGAAAGGTCTGAAGGAAGCGATTCCTGACATATTTCCAAATGATCATCACGGCTACTGTTTCCAACACATCATGCAGAACTTCAACGATCAATGTGCGGGGAAATATGCCACCCCTTTCAAGAAATTACTTAGAAAAAATCTCCAGCGCATTGCCTATGATGTTACTGAACAAGAGTACCGAGATGCAATGATGGCAATGGAGCTTAATTCTGCTGATGCCAAAGAATGGGTGCTCCTAAATGATGTCGACCACTGGTCCCATGCTCGTTTCCCAAGACAACGATTCGGCTCTTTAAATACACAAGCAATATGTTCTATTACATTCTGCCATTTACGTTCTTACAGTTGGGCGTTACATCTCTTATAGTAGAAAACATAAGCTATTACAATAAGTGTTATCTTACAGTTACAGAGATAATCTATTACAGAACGTGTTAAATATGGTTACAGTATCTAGTGGACACTTGTTATAGATATTTGATGTTAACCTAATTTTCTTCACAATGCCTAACAGGTTTGGCGAGTTATACTCTAATTTGGCAGAGTCATTCAACAATTTAATACATGATGCGCGAAGTCTACCAATACTACAAATGGTTGACAAAATTAGAGTGTAAATGATGGAAATGGCTGCAAAGAGGAAAATTGATGCAGCCTTGTGGGATACACCATACTGTCCTAAAGTACAAAAAATCATCGAAAAAAACCTTCACGAAAGGAGAAGCTTAGCAATCCGTCATTCAGACGGAATCAAATTTGAGGTTATTGAAAGTATGAAGACGTACGCCGTAGACCTCCATCTACAAACATGCTCCTGTGGATATTGGCAACTTGTGAAGATTCTTTGCAATCATGCATGTGCAGCAATTGACAATAACAAGGAGGCCGTTACTCAATATGTTTCGGCATTTTACAGCACAGAAGTGTACAGGGCTGCATATGAAAGAAACATTCAACCTATCCCAACATTTGACATGCCGGATCCGCCTCAACCATCAGATGTTTTAATCAAGCCACCGACAACAAAAAGGTTGCAGGAAGACCGAGAAAGAGGAGAATACATTCAAGAGGAGAAGTAGATCATGCATATATTTGTTCAAGGTGCAAACAAACAGGTCATAACCGAAGAACTTGAAGCAACCCACCCCACAATCTTGAGGGATTTTAAATCTTCTATATTTGTTACAGCAGAAGATCATCCTGATATTTCATAATATGTATACACACGTTTTTTGTTACAGTATACGTAATAGAATGTTACATTTTGAGCACTACACTGTTACAATTTGAGCACTACACTCTTACAATGTTACAGTTCGAGTACTGTCTACTCACGTATTCTGTTACATTAGACGTAATAAAATGTTACAGTTTAAGTACTAGACTGTTACAGTTTGACCACTACACTCTTACAGTATGATCACTACACTTACACTGTTACAGTTCGAGCACTACAGTGTTACACTTAGAGAACAACCATGTTACAGTTTGAGCACTACACTCTTACGGTTCGAGCACTGTCTCCTCACGATTTCTGTTACAGTATACGTAATAAAATGTTACAGTTTAAGCACTACACTGTTACATTTTGAGCACTACACTCTTACAGTTTGAGCACTACACTATTTCAATTCGAGCACTGTCTACTCACGTATTCTATTACATTATACGTAATAAAATGTTACAGTTTAAGTACTAGACTGTTACAGTTTGACCACTACACTCTTATAGTATGATCACTACTCTGACATTGTTACAGTTCGAGCACTACAGTGTTACACTTAGAGAACAGCCTTGTTACAGTTTTACATTATACGTTATAATATGTTACAGTCTTGGTCATGTTGATTATAGTATAGATAATACCATGTTACAGTGTGTTATTACTAACATGTTCAGTTTGCATGATAGAGAGCACATGCACAAGCACACAGAAGACTGCATAAAACGAAAATGCTTATCATAAACAAGACATGTTACAATAACTCTCTACTCTTGGTAAGACGACCAGTGACGACCAGAGGGTAGAGGAGGGAGGGAGGAGGCGGAACGTCAAGGGGGGATGGGGGGAAGGGAGGAGGCAGGAACGGTCAGGGAGGGATGGGGGGAAGGGGAGGAGGCGGAACAGTCGGGGGATGGAGGGGAGGAAGGGGAGGAAGGGGAGGAAGGGATGTGTTCTACCCTAGGGCCGACGTCAGGGAGGATGTTATTGAGGCTCTTGTCGCCGTAAAGCCGGGAGGCTTTCTGTAAAGCTATGTTCCAGCCGATGTAAAAACTGTCCCAATAGACGGGGCTGAAGGTAGACTGTCGCACCGGGGGAGCCGGGGGCGACAGTGGCACCGGTGAGGCAGGTGCCTTGCCATTCCTTTGGGGAGCACAGTTAGATGAAGACATCTGCAAATAAAGAGGAAGAAGACGAGCAAGAAAGATAGGAAGAAGAAGAGCGTTAGAAGCTTGTGAAGGATAAGTATGCGGCCCTGTGTTCCTTTTATAGTTGTGAAGAACGGGTCACAGGCCTTCGAAAGCACCTGTGTAAGTGATGTCAATGGTTGCTGTATCAGTTCTTGGCATGCTATGTAAGAGTACTTCCATCGATTACAGTTCACGGGCCTTCGAAAGGATCGAAGTGTTAGGCATTGGAAACGACGGAAGGGTAAGACGGGAATGGGAAAAAGAGACGGAGGCCAACGAGACGGAAATCGTGCGTGGAGGGTCATAAATGGTGATGTGTGAAAAGAAGGGACTGGAAATTAAACCGGACGAAAAAGTAGGGACTTTACGTCTACCAGTATTCTGACAGGGACGAGGAAATAAGTACCAGCCTCTAACAGGGACCCCCAATTAATTTTCCCTTTATTTAATTGTTTTCGTCATTTATTTATGTAAATTATGATTATGTGAGTTAAATTAATATTTTCATTTATTTATTTGATTTAAAGAGAGGTTAACCTAGGGTGGATCAAAATGATATGAAACATGACTTGTTGGTTATTTTTAGTTGTGGTAAATTAAACAACATGTTTGTGAAATATTTTATTAAAGTTTGTTGAAAAATTAGTTGATTTTGATTAAGAAATCAATTGGTGAAGAGTATAAAATAAACGTGACACTACATGCAATTATTCATATAGTGCATGATTAAACAAGTGAAATTAATCCAATAGGCCCATTAAACATCACATGTAAAGATACATCAAAGGTTGACCCATTAACCAGCATTAGGCCCATTAAGCATTAAGCATCATGATCATTTAATAAATCATGACATAAAAGATACAAGTCTGGCCCAATAAGTAATTGTGGCCCAATAAGAAATTTTGGCCCAATAAGGAAGCCCAAGGGACCTTGCTTAAGACTTGAAAAAATTAAAATTGTGCCTTGTACAAGTTCTTTAGGGTTGCCTTGCAGACGCTTCTCCCAAACCGCCTTGCAGTCTTTCTTATAGCCTTGCTATGTTTTTCAAGCTTCAAAAATCCTCCCATTGCGTGGGGCGCCTCCCCTCTCTTTTATAGTGGAAGGAGGAGAGACCACCACTGGCATGTTTGGGTACCTCCACTGGCAAGTTTGAGTACCTCCACCGGGAGGTTTGAGTATCTCCTCCAACAAGTTTCACTTGTAATTTTGTAGTTTCCCCCTTTCATATTTTCTTTTCTTTCTTATCTCCCCCCTTTCTTTTTCTTTTCCACTTTGGGGCTTAGGGCATCGGGAGAGAGAGAGGTCACAAGAGAGAGGTGGCTGGGAGGGAGGAGGCACACGACCTCCTCCTCTCTTCTTCCTCGCTTGGCCAACAGAGGGTAGAGGCATCTACGGCGACGTGCAGAGGAAGCGGCGATGGCAGTTGCGCAGGGCGACGGCGGCGAGCAAGGGAGTAGCGCGCAGTGGCAGCGGTGGCATCTTCCTCCTACGGTGACGACGGGCAAAGCAACAACGGTGGCGGGGAGCAGGGGAGCAATGCGCAGTGGCAACGACAGCATTGGGGCAGCAGCAGTGGCGGCAACGACGACTGCTGTTTGAGGCGCCAACGACAGCAGCGGCAGCAGCTTCTGAGGGCGGCGAAGGTAGCGATGGCCCTGAGGGCCTTCACCGGCCATAAGGGAGGTAACCCCCATTTTCTTTCCTTTTTTTTTCCTTCTTCTTCCTTGCTTCTCTACCTCTCTCTTTGGAGAGGGCCGGGCAAAATCCGACGCAACAAGTTGGTTATCAAACAACTCTTAATATAAGTCTAATATACTTTATATACTTATTAATTACAGATTTAGACAATAGATAGAAAATTAAACTTTAGACATTTTAAATAAGTGTTATCAAACGCCACTTTAGTGTTACCACTCACTGTTACTATAACTAGCATTCCCCACTTTCTGTCCTTTTTTTTTTTTGACAAAGAAAGGATAATTCTATTCAACTAGCCACGATGTAATACACAGTACATAACATAGGAGAGATAACACAGAAACAACCTTCAACATCCGAACCAATACAATGAGGAATAACTATCGACTAACAAAAGGAGTAAGACATCTCAATCCCTGAAGTTTTTGATCCCACTCTGAAGGAAAGGGGTTGCATATCGATCAAGCAGCCATCAACAAGAAGGAGCTCGGAAGACGCACACTGCCATTTAGTGTGCAGATGATCCCCAAAACACGAGCTCACCCAGATGCTCTAAATCTCCACACTGGGGAGAGCCAGAGGCTTAAGGACTTAAGAAGAGGTCGTGTAAAGAAGCTTGCTCCCAAAATGAAGTCAATAGCTTGAACCTACACAAACGACAAATACTGCCAAAAAAACATCAATATTATGCTTAAGATAAGGTCGGAGGAACCGATCTCCAGAAGATTTGGGATCGGTTGGGTTGCAAAAAAGGGGAGTGGGAGGGGTGGATGCAGGGGAAGCAGTGGCTATAAGCAGGAAGGGTTGGCCACCAAGAGGAAGAAACTCTAGAGTGTAAAGGAAATAAAGAAAGTGCTAGAAAAAGAGGAGGGTCGAGCAAGTTGGGCTATGGGACAAAGCATAAAAGGGAAGAAGAGGATGAAGGGCGACAGGAAAGAGTGGCAAAGGCTAAGGAGGTCTGCATGGGGCACAGAAGGGAAGGGGGGGGGGGGAAGGTCAACGATGGCTAAGGAGAACCAGATGAGGCACATGAGAAAGGGGACTGGTGGAGGTGGATGGGAACATAGAGGCTACGATGTGGTTGATGACAACGCGAGGAAGACTGAATCGACGACGGAATACGAAGAAAGAAGGGTGACAGGGGTAATGGAAAGGGACGATGGGTTGCTCCCCCCACCCCCAACAGCAGGGATGTCGAGGACGAGTAGGTACAAAGTTGTCGGAGAACACACTGGTCCGCCGAGGTGATCAGCCTCCGGCGACGGTGCCTGACCTCCGCGCTGGGTCGGTAAGGGGCTACAGACAAGAAGCTTCCGCTGCGCGCTCGGCGCGCAGTGACAGGCAAACTCTCCACCGCATTCCCCACTTTCTACTAGGATGATGTAAGCAGTAGATATATTTGCAAAACTATAGGCTCAAGGCTGAGCAAGGGTAATGTTGGGTGTTGGCTAAGCTGTGGGTTCGAAGTCAAACAATAGATATGTTAATCAAGTTACAGACTCAAAGTTGAACAAGAGATATATTGGCTAAGCTATAGACTCAAGGTCGAGAAATAAAACATATTGATTGAGTTGTAAGTAGTTCAAAGTCGACCAATAGACATGTTGGCAGAGTTATACCTCAAGTCTGAGCAATAATAAATATTTTCTGGCTAAACTATAAGTTCAAAGCCAAACCGTAGACCTACTCGCCAAGCTATATAAGTTTAAGATGGAGCAATAAACATGTAGGCCAAGCTATTGACCCAAGACCAAAGTAGTAGACATGCTGGTCGAGCTATAATCTTAAGGTTGAACAATAGCATCTTCATATCTTATTTAGAGACTCTCTAGTTTCCCATAGTCTACATCTTCACATCTTATTTAGAGACTTTCCCAGCCATGTACACTTTCCCGATTAAATTCTAATTAATTATCAAAATAGGCCAACACAAGCCTACAAAAGAGCCTAATTTAAATGGAGTTAGCTCGGCCCGCGGCTCATCCATATGGCTTAGAGCCTGGAAACAGGCCATTTTACTCGGTCTAGCCCCTATTTAAATTAGCTGGCACTTGCTTGATGTCTCTATATTTCTAGTGGGATTATAGATTTAGGTCATGTTAATTTGATAACACTTAAATTTTAAATTTTAAATTTTATTTTATATATTTTTAAAATTTAAAATTTTAAAAAAATTGATGGATATAAAATATTCATTAAGAGGTGTTTGATAATAATTTTAAAAACATTTGAATTGTGACATAGTTGATTAAATTGTTACATTTTTATTGAATAGGTTTTGGGTTCAAAATTTAAAATCAACTATTTTTTTTTTTTTAGAACAAAGTCGTCGAAACCGTAATCCGATCATTGTCGGCAGTCGACGAGTTGTTGGATTCCGGCGACCACCGACGACTGGATTCTAGTGATCTCCGGTGTCAACAACCACATTCCGGCGATTGTCGGCGCCTGCCGCAGATTTCAGACCACCGACGGCCGAATTTCGATAATCTCCAACGATCAGATTCTCACGGTGGACTGTTAATTGACGGTCTAAAAAATAATTTTTTTGATTTAAAAATTAAGTAAATTTTCAACTTTAAATAATCAATTATAGATATATTTCGATCTAAAAAATAAATTTTTTAGACTTTAGATATTCATTTGAATGTATCAAACAGGCTCAATCCCGCTCCTACTGGAATCCATATTTTACGAAACGTGCTATAATTAAATAGTCATGCATATCCTATGAATGGAGGAGAGACATCTCCGAGGTTACTTGCAAGCGTCTGTGTACTAGGTGATATCTTCTGTGGTTTGGCTGCGTGTGGGGCGTCTGTCGAAGACCACCGGACCATTCCCTTGTGCTGTGTAGGTAAACGTCAATATCCAAGTCTTTGATAATCAAAGATAGGGGTGAACACCGTTTAGTTTAGTTTTAGTCTGATTTGAAAGAATTTTCTCAAATCAAATCAGACTAAATAGAATGAAAGATTCAACACAAATCAAAACAAATCAAATGACTTTGGAACAAAACAAACCATGGTTTGAATCATAATTAATAAATCTCACTATTAGATTTACATTTATCAAAGACATATAACATGTCACTATATTCTTCTTATTTCATAAACTCATATAAATTATATACATCTTTATTGGTCAATAGTGCTAAAACAAATCATAACATAACCACTAGTAATGCACAAAGTGGCGAATAAAATTGTTATTAACATGATTAAATGCAGACATGTTCTAATCAAAATGTTAAACTAGTGATTATTTTTTATCTGAGAAATAATCAAATATCAAATTAGGATGGCGCCAATGATATGGGGTTGGCGAATAAGAGACAGCGTGGTTGGTGCATTTCGAATTAGGGTTATATATTTATATAACTTTGACAAAATTATCTTTAAAATCGAGTTATACAGTTGGATTTCACTTTAAAAAAAATAAACTGAAGCAAATTGAATTTTTTAATAATTTAACTCAAATCAAAATTTTAAACTTGAATCTGAACCAAATCAATCAATTTGATTTGATTTTTGGTTTAAACCCAATATACCCTCCTCACACATGAACGGAGGAAGGTACGAATCTTCTTCCCGTGTGCTGTGTGGGTAAACGTCAACGTCCAACTCTTAGATAATCCTCAACGAGACCGCTGGTTTTTATCCTCGGAAGAATCTAAACCATGCCTAACGTTATCTTTTTGCCGATATGTACAAGCGACCTTAGCATTTTCCTTAAAGAACATAGAACTATGCATGTGCAAAGTTTAAGGTTTCTGCTAATTAGTATATGTTGTCGTTCATGAAAAAGCATAATTAATTTAGAAGAAGCTTATTTTAAGTTCTTAACACATGGTTTTTGGGCAAATCTCAATATTAAAATGTAACCGATTTAAAGAGTGTACAAAGTGAAGCTTAATCGAATATTGAACTCACCATTTGTGCATAGTAGTATTCATAGTGATATTTAGGTGACATTTGATAACACTTATTTAAATGTCTAATTTTTAATTTATTATCTAATATCTAAACTTAAAATTTAAAAATATTTAAATATATTAAGATTTGAAAAAAGAGTTGTTTGATAACTCACTTAAATAACATGTAAAGAAAATGGGACATAACTTAAATAACACAAGAAAGTCACATAACTTAAATAACAGTCGGCATTCAACGTCTGGCAGCCAACCCCGGCACCTGACGCCCGACGTCTGACGGTCGATGATCGATTGCGACACCAATAGTCAATGGCGACCAACGATTGGTGTCGACTCTGGTGACAACACCTGAGCTCAACAACAACATCAATGGCAGCAGCTCTCGATGTCTGATACGTTGTTGCTCGATGCCTAAAACTTGATCGTGGCACTGATGGCCGGCGCCTAACGCTCGATAGTCGTCGCTCGGAGCCCGGCGCTCGATGATCTGGAGCTCAGTGGTGGGCGTTCAGTGCCTGGCAAATGGCGCAGGGCAGTCGGCTCCCAACGATCGACTGCTGGCAGTCGATGCAGGGCATCTAATAGCCGGCGACTGCACCCTGACGCCAGGTGATCTGGTGGTCTACGCCAGACGGTCCTGTGAACAGGTCGAAGTCTCGTAAGGGATACCATTACAACTGTCTGTGATAAAATAATAGGAACGATGAAACATACATAAGATTGTACATAATTACGCAGCCTCACGTATATTTACATGAAGTTTACTTAGTCATATCCCAACTTAAGTCAACATAAAGTAAAAGTACAACATCATGGGATATACCCTGAATGAAGAACAAAAGAGAAATTACACTATTAGTGGAGTGGGCCTGCCTCTGTTACGACATGGCTAAGAACTAGATGAGGGACAAAAACTCTCCTGCTCTCCTTCATCTGAAAGAGAGAAGTAGGGGTGTGAGCCTCACAAGTCACTGGCTCAGTAAAGAAACTCTTCCAAAACTAAAGTAAAGAAAGTAATGTGAGTAGTGGGAGTGTACAACTAATAGATAAACTACCAGCAGAAATAAATGTACAGGGAACAAAGTGCTGTAAATAAATAAACTGCAAGTATTATATATAAAAAAATAAATTCATATTATTCAGAACAAAGGCCCTAAGTGGGAGAGATGATGGAATAAAATATTCAGAATAAATTAGTAGTCGTATCTATCATATGAATTTGGGGACCAATTCTTTTTTATGTGGGGGAGGATGTAGTACCCCGAAAAATCTAAAAATTTTAAAATTATAGATAAATTGAAATTTTATCAATTAATAAATGTAAACTAGTTAAAAGGGTACGCATCATTATTGCATGCGTATAAAATCATATAAAAATTTTGTAAAAAATAGTAGTTATACTTCAAATAATATTATCTAATAACCATCAAGAAATTTGGGTATAGAAAATTATTTGGACTAAGTTTAAGTATTTATGCGACTTATTATCGTAATTAAGGAATAAGTCGGAGGACCCATTACCATATGTACCAAAGTGAATTATAAATCAAAATAACATATGGGTAAACTTTAAACAATATGGGTGATAGCCCATTATGAGAACGGGATCAATAGACAATCTTGGCCCATAATAAATTCTTTAATAAAAGGATAATTAAAATCTATTAAGTAAATTAAGTATATAGGTTGTACAATTGAGCCATATTTAAGTATTGGGCCAAAAGCAAGAGCCCAATTGGTGGATAAATGTTAGAAATATTGGGATGTTAAATTTAATTGAAATAATAAATTAATTCAATAAATATGATAAATAGAATTAAATTAGATTAAAGAGAGAATAATTGAAATAAAGGGGAGTAAATAAGAACCCATTAAACCAAATTAGAGAATGGGTTATTTTAATGGTCCAAACATAAGTTAATGGGCCAAAAATCCAAGAGCCCATCTTGAGATGGGAGATCTTTTTGCCTAAATTCGGAATTAATTAATTAATTAATAGAAAAGGGTAAGATAAAGACTAAAATGGGATGTAATTATCCTAAACAAGAGCCCTCCTCCCATCCTAACCCATTAGCCACGAAATTAGACCCCTCCCCCATCCTAAATAAGAGATAAATATTAGGAAAAGAGGTGATAAATATGAAAATTTGAAATTTAATGGAAGGAATGAGTTTTAGAAGGGTAGGACTCTATTAGCTAGCTATACACCCGTAATCCAGCCCTAGCAACCCCATAGAACGTGGTTGGAGCTTTGGGAGACGAGGAGAAGGCTGAAGAACGAGAAGCAAGGAGGAGGAAGCTTGGACAAAGGGGATTTCATCTCGTTCTTCATTAAAAACCTAGGATTTCTTATCAGCAAAAAAAGGTAGGCAATCTCTCAAGCACAAATCGTGAAATTTTAACTCTAGGTAGCCCACATTATCCCCTTTGAAAGTCCCATGATTTCCCTATTTTTTGTGGCTCCATGAAGGAGTATTAAATGTATCAATCCTTGTCAACTCCATGTATCCGAATCTTCATGATTGCTCTCAATCCATGCGTGTACTTAATTCCATGCAATGAAATTATTCTCATAAATACTACATGATGTAAGCTTTCAAACGCCGCTAGATCATGTATCCTTTGCGAATTAATTCGTTTCCTGTGAACTATGCATGATAGGTCACCAAAAAGTAACCTTATTAAAGTATGTACAAACCTTGTCCATTTCCTAATTACTCATGCATGTTGATAGATCTGTGAGTCTACTTTCAATTAAAACTAGTATCAATATTTTTGGATCGTCGTGCGATTTTATATCGATTTTAGAATAGCTCTATATTATACTTGGGAGGGAAGGACCAAAACCCAAAAAGGGAAAAACCCATTTTCTGGGTCGGGCCGCCCCTTTGAAGTCGCGATGGCTCGACCCATCACGACCTTAGAGGGGATGCGGTCAGCCGGTTTGTCGTGTCATGAACGCGATGGCCCGCACCGTCACGTTCTTTCCCCCGAACCGCGCCAGGCCGGCCGGTTCGACAGTCGTGCCCCGGCCGCCCCGTCGCGACTTGAATCACGACGGGGGTCCCCCAAACCGCGCCAGGCCAGTCGGTTTGACAGTCGCGCCCGGGCCGCCCCGTCGTGCTTATGCCCCTGCTCTATATGCCATTTAACCCTTGTTTAAGTTAAATCATGCACTGGTAAGATTAGTATTAACCAGAATATTATTATTGTCAATCACCACAAGAATTTGCGGGATTACCGACGGATTTTTCCGACAGATTATTCCCGTCGGTAATTCCGACGGATACTCCGACTACAAAAATCCGTCGGAAAATATGTCGGAACGTCCGATGGAAATATTTCCGTCGGAAAAATTCATCGGTACTGAAATATTACCGACAGATATTCCGACGGAAATATTTCCGTCGGAAATTCCATTGGTAAAATTGATTTACCTCCTCCCGCGAAACCTCTCTCTCTCTCTCTCTCCGCCGCCAGTCGCCGCCGCCGCTCGCCGCTGCGCCGCTCGCGGCGCTGTGCCTCTCCCGCAGCCGCCATTGCCCCGCTTGCCGCCGGCCGCCCCTCTCCCAGTGCGTTCCACACCTCCCCCTCTCTCCCCACCCCCCGCCCACCTTCCCGGCCCCCCTCCCCCCCCCCCCACCTGCCCCTACACGATGCCCCCCTCCCCCCCCACCCGCTCCTCCCCTTCCACCCGCCCCCCCTGCAACGATGCCCCCCTCCTCCCCCCCCCCCCTGCCCCCCCTCCCCTTCCCACCCCCCAACCTGCATGCACGATGCCCCCCTCCCCTTCCCACCCGGCCCCGCCCTCCCCCCCCACCCTGCCCCCCTCCCCTTCCCACCCAGCCCCCCTGCACAGGTGCCCCCCTCCCCCCCCACCCAGCCCCCCCCCCTTCCCACCCCCACCTGCATGATGCCCCCCTCCCCTTCCACCCGCCCCCCTGCACACCCCCCCCACACCCGGCCCCCCTCCCCTTCCCCCCCCCCCAGCTGCACGATGCTACCCCTCCCCTTCCGACCCGGCCCCCTGCACACCCCCCCCCACCCGACTCCCCTCCCTTCCCCCACCCCCCCCCCCCCCCCCCCACCCGCCCCCCTGCCCATCCCACCCCCACCCGCCCCCCTCCCCTTCCACCCCCCACCTACACGATGCCCCCCTCCCCTTCCCACCCCCCACCCCACTTGCACGATGCCCCCCTCCCCTTCCCACCCGCCCCCCTGCACACCCCCCCACCCGACCCCCCTCCCCTTCCCACCTGGCCCCCTGCACACCCCCCCCCCCCACCCGTCCCCCCCCCCTTCCCCCCCCCCCACCTGCACGATGCCCCCCCTCCCCCCCCCACCCCCCCCCCTCCCCCCCCACCCCGCCCCCCCCCCTTCCATATAATATACAACTTTATCAAAGACTAAAAAATAAATCAAAATATGATAAAGAGTCTTAATTAATTTGTTTATATATCTGTTTCAACTCTAAACTAACACATATATATATATATATATATATATATATATATATATATATATACCAGTTTTGGGTTTGAGGAGGGCCACAACACCCTGATCAGGAGAGAAAAGCTATGGGTACTACTATGCCCACCCTTTTGAGAACTACTCTAATTGGGTATCCACCTACTCTAAAATTTGAACGCATGGTGATAACATAACTAGACAGAGAGAGCCCCCACATGTGGGTAGCTTGCTTCCCTACTGTTCCTTGTTTTTGCCCCAATGGAGGATGCACCAACCCTGGAAACCAATTTGTAATATACTTGGAGCCTCCAAAGTTTCCCAAGGATATATATTTCTCAATCTAACTTTCAATTAAAGAGTTGTGAGCTTTTATATGACAATCATCAAAAAATTTGACATTGAAGCATTTTCAAAACTAACTTATCATTAATTACTATGTTTAATTATAAGAATCTTAGGTTATGTTTAGTATTTGGATAGACTAGGATAGAGTGGGAATATCTCTAAAATTCCCCTCAATTTTAGGGATATCCTCACTCTATCCCAGTCTATAATTTCAAAGTTTAGAAGATATTTTCACTCTATCCCATTCTATAACTCCAAAATTTTGGGTACGAAACATAGCCTAAGATTGCCCTTGTAAACAGAAATCTTCAGGTTTAGATCGATCTTTTGATCTGAAGCAGAGACTTTATCTATAGAAAGCACATGAAGGGTCTCAATGATCCCATTCTCCCTCTTGAATTGAATGCTGAAGGCATGGAACTGTAATGTGACTTGATCAAGATTTAAAAAAATGAGTACAAAATCTTTCTTGTAGCTATTAGATCCTTAATTCAAACTTATTTCAATATAACACTATTATATGGATTGTTTTTAATTGCTTACTTTCAGTTTAGTGATTAGTATTGTATTTCTTACTTTAATACAATTCATCTACATGTATGTATGAATTTGGTTTATTATTGCACTTGTTCACATGTATGATTTTGTTTCCATATTTCTTTCATATTTATTTGGGTTTTAAATTTGATCAATGCATGTATAGCATTTTTTCACTGCACACACCTCACGAGAGCGTGTTAAGCCCGTGTCAATGAACCTTTCCGTTCAAGACTTTGAGATTGATGTGCACGAGTCTTATTTTCAATAATGCGAATGTGTATATCTAACTCAATGTCTTGAATTGTCCCGTTTTGGACAGTCTGTGAATGTTTGATCGCAGTTAGGTGGTCATTTACTATGTGTTTGTATTATTTGTTGAAAATTTCGGGTGCGTCTACTCACTCCTCTTTGATATGCATTTAGTGAGTTCCCTACAAGCCAATTCATATTAGTGATGGCACTTGTAATCTTGTACCAATCTCTTTTGGTAATTAAATGAGGTGTTGCATTGCTCGTTGTTTATTTGTAGTCATTTGATTGATTCTTTCATATTTACCATATTATGATTTAATTTCATATTTTAAATTACTAATGAATAAATTGTTATAATTTTTTTTCTAATTAGTGATGAGAGTTCGCGATTGGAAATTAGACTCAAAGAAGAACAAATGTCCAACCTATCAAAGTACGTGTTTGTTTGAACGAAAGATATTACCGATGGATATTCGAAAATTGCATGATGGTTTACTTTTGGTGAAAGAGAAGACGAAGAAAATCATAAAGATTATTCGGAAAGAAGAAAGACAAAGTTTAGAAAATAAAATGGATTATCTGTTATTGTTCAAGATGAAAAAGGACTGCGATATTATGTAATCTTACGACATAGTTGGTGTGGTAGTATGTACATGTTTAGTGGAAAAGACTGGTCAAAATTTGTGGAAAATAATTGTGTCAAAGAGCTTGACATTCTGAAAGTTATGTCTTCCCATTATATACGAAGAGATGTATTTAGTAATCTATATTTAGGGATATCAGTGGTTAGTTCAAAACCTAGGAAATCTAATAAGAAGCTGGTGAATAAAGAGCCGATCAAGTGGTGGTGGCCTAATATGAAGACATCACGGTTTGTATGAACAAATAGTCTTTGTGTTCTTTTTAATGTTCAATACCATTAAGTATTTATATAGTGCTCAAATTTATTTGATATTCATGTATGCTTACTCTTCATTTATCTTTACGTTAACGCTTTGTTTCACCCATTAGCTCTGGGACTCTCCATATAACATATGTATCATATGTATGGTACTTGAATGATGTGAGGGTGTGTTGGATTTTAACTCGTGACATGACATTTAATCTGTGTAGGAAAAATGTCTTATGAGAATCAGTCCCAGATATCGAACTTTTGTTCGATGTACTTTGACACGGAAATACGAACCCGACGCACTCAACCTCCACGTAATGATGATGGTGGAGATTCTAATGTGTCTGTCCGACTCTCTGTATTCAAGTGTCCCGGATGGGCGTTCGGATCATTAATGATGGGAAATGAAGGATGGCTAAGTCAAAGTATTTATTATGGCCTATTAAAAGAACCAAAGGTTGTAATCTTATTTGGCTTTACAAATTTCTAGGGTCATTAAAATAAGTAAGTCTTTTAAGTTTCCTAAGTCTTAAGTAAGGTCTTTATTAAGCTTCTTTTCATATGAAGAGTCACAGCTAGAAAATGGTGGCTTTGGTTTACTAGAGCCATCGACATATTGTTTCAGCTCGGTGGAAACAAAATTCTTTTTTTCCTCAGGATTCCGCGAATCGAAATAAGGAACGAAGTAACTAGACAGATTTGGTAGAATTTTCCTCTTCTAGAAGGATCATCTATAAAGCGAGTAAGAAAAGCTGACATGGATGTTATGGATCTATTTTTTCAGATTTATGATGATTCCCTTTTTATACAGCATAATTTTTTTATATTTTTTCTTCTTGTATGCCTTAGATCTGGGAACACATTGATCTTCCATAAAGGAGCCGAATGAAACAAAAATTTCATGTTCGGTTCTGAATTAGAGACGTTAAAAATGATCAACCAACGTCGACTATAACCCCTAGCCTTCCAAGCTAACGATGCGGGTTCGATTCCCGCTACCCGGGACTCTTCATATGAAAAGACACTTAATAAAGACCTTACTTAAGACTTAGGAAACTTAAAGGACTTACTTATTTTAATGACCCTAGAAATTTGTAAAGCCAAATAAGATTACAACCTTTGGTTCTTTTAATAGGCCATAATAAATACTTTGACTTAGCCATCCTTCATTTCCCATCTCATTTCCCATCAATATTATTGTTCAATTGCTTAATACATTGATTATTATTGTGAAACTAACTATTTTTTTTGAATTGTAAGCATCACGAGCTCGAGCGTGCCCCTACTTTTCGCGAGTTATTTGATCGGACTCATAAGCGGAAGGGGACGGATGACTATGTTAGTGAGAGTGCCCGCACAATCGCTGTAAGTCATGCTATAAATTATGAATTCAATTAAGATATTAAAATAATTTGTTTTCAATAATTTAATTTTAATTTGTTCTGCAGGAGACCTACGACAGGACGATGGCGGAGCTCTATGCAGAGGGCACTCCCCAGCCAGACTTGGATCCGAAAGCTTGGGTCGACGCAGCGGGAGGGCCGAGGAAGGGTCGAGTGTACGGCTTTGGGGACAGCCTGGATACTCATCCAGTGTTGTCCTCATATGTGAGTTCGATCGCTCCTCTGGCATACGTGAGTTCATCTACTGTGCCCCCTGTCAGTGGTGTAGAGGAGATTAGAGACCTCATTCGGGAAGAGCTACGGGCACAGCTACAAACACAGCAGGCAGAGCTATAGACGCAGTTCGGCGATATGGTTCAGCAGTTGATCTCAGCCATGCAGGGAGTACGCCCCACACAGCCAGCACCTCAGGTCAGTATTAGTATTAATTTCATATACTTTGGATGAGATGAAACCACTAAAGAATGTCAACAGGGAAAAAAAAGAAATCTAAATTAATTAACCTAACATAAGTGTAAAGGGTTTCAATTGATGGATCTTAAAAAACTTAAGTCTAAAGGGTCAAAACACACAACCCGGGAGTCCAAAATCCCAAATAGGGATCGGATCGGCGTGTCGTTTTCTCCGACACGACCGGGTGGGTTAAAGTGACGTGTGGGAACTGACGGAATCCAATTGGATCTCCGGATTGGGTTGGGCATTGAAATGACGGATCTAAAAGACAACCAAGTATATATAAAGGGTCAAAACACACAACCCGGGGGTCCAAAATCCCAAATAGGGATCGGATCGGCGTGCCGTTTTCTCTGACACGACCGGGTGGGTTAAAGTGACGTGTGGGAAATGACGGAATCCAATTTGGATCTCCGGATTGGGTTGGGCATTGAAATAATAGATCTAAAAAATAGCCAAGTATATATAAAGGGTCAAAACACACAACCCGGGGGTCCAAAATCCCAAATAGGGATTGGATCGGCGTGTCGTTTTCTCCGACACAACCGAGTGGGTTAAAGTGACGTGTGGGAACTAACGGAATCCAATTTGGATCTCCAGATTGGGTTGGGCATTGAAATGACGAATCTAAAAAATAGCCAAGTATATATAAAGGGCTAAAACCAACAACCCGGGGGTCCAAAATCCCAAATAGGAATCAGATCGACGTG
Source organism: Colocasia esculenta (assembly GCA_014218235.1). NCBI lineage: Eukaryota > Viridiplantae > Streptophyta > Magnoliopsida > Alismatales > Araceae > Colocasia > Colocasia esculenta. The sequence goes on from CM024757.1 coordinate 47,507,146, forward strand.
TCGTTTTCTCCGACACGACTGGGTGGGTTAAAGTGACGTGTGGGAACTGACGGAATCCAATTTGGATCTCCGGATTGGGTTGGGCATTGAAATGACGGATATAAAAAACAGCCAAGTATATATAAAGGGCTAAAACCTACAACTCGGGGGTCCAAAATCCCAAATAGGGATCGGATCGGCGTGCCGTTTTCTCCTACACGACTGGGTGGGTTAAAGTGCCGTGTGGAAACTGACGGAATCCAATTTGGATATCCGGATTGGGTTGGGCATTGAAATGACGAATCTAAAAAATAGCCAAGTATATATAAAGGGCTAAAACGTACAACTCGGGGGTCCAAAATCCCAAATAGGGATCGGATCGGCGTGCCGTTTTCTCCGACACGACCGGGTGGGTTAAAGTGACGTGTGGGAATTGATGGAATCTAATTTGGATCTCCGGATTGGGTTGGGCATTGAAATGACGGATCTAAAAAACAACCAAGTATATATAAAGGGTCAAAACACACAACTCGGGGGTCCAAAATCCCAAATAGGGATCGGATCGATGTGCCGTTTTCTCTGACACGACCGGGTGGGTTAAAGTGAAGTGTGGGAACTGACGGAATCCAATTTGGATCTCCAGATTGGGTTGGGCATTGAAATGACGGATCTAAAAAACATCCAAATATATATAAAGGGTCAAAACACACAACTAGGGGGTCCAAAATCCCAAATAGGGATCGGATCGGCGTGTCGTTTTCGCCGACACGACTGGGTGGGTTAAAGTGACGTGTGGGAACTGACGGAATCTATTTTGGATCTTCGGATTGGGTTAGGCATTGAAATGACGGATCTAAAAAACAGCTAAGTATATATAAAGGGCTAAAACCTACAACCCGGGGATCCAAAATACCAAATAGGGATCGGATCGGCGTGTCGTTTTCTCCGACACGACCGGGTGGGTTAAAGTGACATGTGGGAACTGACGGAATCCAATTTGGATTCCCAGATTATGTTCGGCGTTCAAATGACAGATCTAAAAAATACCCAAGAAACGATGGATCTAAAAATAGTATCTAATTAAACTTGAGAAATAATCACATATTTTAAATTTAATTTTTGAAAATAATGTATGTCTTTTAATTATTATTAATGTTTCTCATATTAATTTTTTTTAATATAGGATCCACCTCAGGCTCCTGACGATGATGAGACAGGGACAGCAGACGATCCAGCAGATCTGTCTTGATTTTTTATATTTATTATTTTGTATGATTTTATATTTATTGTATTTTATGATTTTATGTTGATCGTGAGTATTTGTGAAATTTATGAATATTTTAGCAGGTTTGAAAAATCATTTTTATTTGTCAATTTTTTTAAAAAAATATACTGTACATTCTGACGGATTTTCCGACGGATAAATATCCGTCGGAAATTCTAAATTACCGACGGACGAAATCGATCGACAATTCCGTCTATAGTTCTGACGGATTTTTTCGACGGGTTTGTGTCAGTATTGACCGACAGCAATTCCGACCGATTTACCGACGGAATATCTGTCGGTAAATATCGACGGTATTTCCGACGAATTTGTCCGTCGGAGTTTTCCGACGGAATTCTCTTCCGTCGGTAATTTCTGACCAACAATTTCCGACGGACCATTTTCGACGAGCTTCGGACGGAAATCTGTCGGAAGGATCATGTTCCGACGGATTCTTTCCGTCGGAAAATCTGCATTTTCTTGTAGTGAATATTTAAATAAATCTCATTAATTAAAAGCCATGTGCATGATTTATCATACTCTCAAGATTTCATTACACTTGTACACAGTAAACATTCATGTTTACCATTAACCTTATTAAAATACTCAATAATGTATTTAGTAAATAATTACTAAATTTCCCTAATTAATTATTGATACTTATCTTTGTTTTATTCGTGTAATTTGTACACCATTATCGCGTCCCTCTGCCTTCGAGGACTCGAGGCAAGACGGACAATATTTTGTTACACACTCTTCTTGGCATGGACCACCTCTCCATTGGGAATACTCCTGACTGGACCAGGGACTCTTTGTCAAGGCCTCCGTAAGTCTCCTTGGCTTTGGTGCACGTCCATTGCTGACGAGCTAGTTGTACCATAAAACCCGATACACCCTTAGGGATCAGCACGATCCAAATGGCCTTAGTGTGTTCACTCTTACCTTGGGATCACGCCGGACCTCTGGTCTGTATTTGTAGTACGGCTAGTGGGCGGTTGTGACTTCTACCAGACTGTCGGCATACGACCTAGTGCTGTGCAACTGTTACTATCACGTGTTTATCATTGTTTTACGATTTTGACCCTGTCTCGTCTACTATCTCTACTCTCTCATCTATTCACGTTCGCTCTACTATCTCGTCTGATCATCTAGTGCTCTCTTGGGACCCTTTGAGCTCTTGTGACTCTACTGGACTTGAATGCATACTGCTGAGGGCATGGAGAGTGTCCGAGGGGCTCCAATCTAGTCTTGGGGGCAGAGAGCCACCCGAAAATACCTGCAGGGGCTAATGACGGTGTTTGCATTTGCACCGGTTCTGACTAACTGTTCTAAATTGGCTAGACATCTGACTATTATACTGTTACTGTTAGTCTGTTAGTTCAGACATACTGTACTATTACTGTACTATCACTGACTGTTACTGAACTGCTACTGTCCTGTTATTAAGCGGCTACTATCGTACTCTTTTATTGCACTACTATGGTTCAACTACTTTCTCTCTTCTTGCTCTACATGATACTTGCTAACTTGAGTTATCGTTTTCTATCGTGACTTAATCATACTCATTGTGCTATACTTGAATCACGGGCTATTTATACCATGTTACTTGTGCTAATATTTCTCTTGACTTTACATGACTCTCTTCATCATTAGTTACTCTGCCCTTTACAAAATATTAATCACTTAAAGCATGCATGTTTACATGAGATATTAAGTCCTACTGAGTGTTAACGCTCACCGTGCACTATTGTTGTATGTGTTTTCAGGTAAGTCGGATGATGACCTTACACACACCAATGGGAATGGACTGGAGTGATGAGCGACCTAGAGTCATAGCGACGGAATGACTTTAGTATCATAGAATTTAGTTAGATATTTACTTAGTTATCCTTTCTAATGTAATGAAGTCTTTGAGCCCTATGTTTTGGCTCTGAATTAGTGGTTGTAATAGTTTAGATGAATTATCAATAAAATGAAGTGTTTATTGCTATCATTGTTCATTAGATGCTCTGATTTTTTTTGCAATTGTACGTGCAATTGTCGTTACCATACACGTTGTTCATGCCTCCCCGATTTATTCCGCTGCTAAATTGGAGGGGCGTGATAGTTGGTATCAGAGCCTAGGATGTCCTTATTAGAGAATTTTAAGTCTAGGATGTTCTAGGGGAACTGCCCTTGACACGTGTCTAAGTCAACCACCATACCTATGTGAGGATTGGGTAGAACCATGGTTAAGACTTAAATACATATATATATATATATGTATATATGTATCAACTTAGTAATACTTTAGCACCCAAAGTCTAAAAAAGAAATAAATTAAATGTTATTGCTCGCAGGAGATTAGTGGGGATGGATGGCGAGCGTGCACAAATGCGGGACTTGAAAAGGATCGTACAGAGGTTATCTCAAGCTCTTAACAACGTGATTTAAGAAGGAACAAGAAATGTAGTAGGAGACTTATACGGGAACTTTCAACGAATGAATCCCCCAAGGTTTAATGGAACTCCCGATCCCGATGTAGCTGAAGATTGGGTGAATGCGATGGAACAAATCTTTAGAGTTATGCAATGTTCAGAGCAGGAGAAAGTCCTTCTGGCAACCTTCTAGTTGGACCGCGATGCAAGAGCTTGGTTGGAAGCTGCCAGTAGACAATTATCCAACATCGACATAGAGTGGGATGAATTTTTAGAACTCTTCAACACCAAATATTTTTCCAAGAGGATTCATGAGAGGAAGGCAATTGAATTTGCAAAGTTAAAACAACGAATGATGTCTGTAGTAGAATATGAAGCACAATTTGAAAGACTAGCACAGTATGCACCACATTTGGTGAGTATGGAAAAGATGAAGGAAAAGAGATTCTTTGAAGGGTTGAGACCTGTGTACTGAGAAAAGTTGGCTCCACTAGACATTGTAGTATATTCAGACATGGTATTGAGAGCTCAAATAGTAGAGGACACCATGGAACTTCTTGAAAAGGTCCATAAGAAGAAGGCGTTGAAAAGGGAACGTGCTACCCATTCCAATGGTAATAAAGGAAGAAATACAATAGATAGCAAGAGAATCAAAAGGGGAAGTGGAGCGGAAGGAAGTCTGTGAATTTTGTGAAAAGTCAGGGCATTAGGTTGATAACTGTTGGAAGAGATTGGGCAGATACTTGCGTTGTGGAAGTCAACAACATCGAGTCATCAATTGTCCAAAAAAGAAGAACCAAACTCCACGTCAAAGACGATTACAAGCCCTTGTGGATATAAATCATGCCAATAAAGGTGGACAAAGTACCATCACTAAACCCTCAGTTTAAATTCATATTATTTCTCGATAGCAAAGCCCTAAGTGGGGGAGATGATGGAATGAAATATTTAGAATTAATTGGTAGTCATATCTTATCATATGAATTTGGGGACAAAATTCATTTTAAGTGGGGGAGGATGTAGTACTCCGGAAAATCCAGTGATTTAAAAATTATAGATAAATTGAAATTTTATCAATTAATAAATGTAAACTAGTTAAAAGGGTACGCATCATTATTGCATTCATATAAAACCATATAAAAATTTCGTAAAAATAGTAGTTACACTTCAAATAATATTCTCTAATAACCCATCAAGAAATTTGGGCATAAAAAATCATTTGGACTAAGTTTAAGTATTTATGCGACTTATTATCGTAATTAAGGAATAAGTCGGAGGACCCATTACCATTTGTACTAAAGTGAATTATAAATCAAAATAAACATCTGGGTAGACTTTAAACAATATGGGTGATAACCCATTATGAGAACGAGATGAATAGACAATCTTGGCCCATGAATAAATTCTTTAATAAAAGGATAATTAAAACCCATTAAGTAAATTAAGTATATGGGTTGTACAATTGAGCCATATTTAAGTATTGGGCCAAAATCAAGAGCCCAATTGGTGGATAAAGGTTAGAAATATTGGGGTGTTAAATTGAATTAAAATAATAAATTAATTCAATAAATATGATAAATAGAACTAAATTAGATTAAAGAGAGAATAATTGAAATAAAGGGGAGTAAATAAGAACCCATTAAGCCAAATTAGAGAATGGTTATTTTAATGGTCCAAACATAAGTTAATGGGCCAAAAATTCAAGAGCCCATCTTGAGATGAGAGATCTTTTGCCTAAATTCGGAATTAATTAATTAATTCATAGAAAATTGTAAGATAAATATTAAAATGGGATGTAATTATCCTAAACAAGAGCCCTCCTCCCATCCTAACCCATTAACCACGAAATTAGACCTCTCCCCCATCCTAAATAGGAGATAAATGTTAGGAAAGGAGGTGATAAATATGAAAATTCGAAAGTTAATGGAAGGAAGGAGTTTTAGAAGGGTAGGACTCCATTAGCTAGCTATACACCCCTAATCCGGCCCTAGTAACCCCATAGAACGTGGTTGGATCTCTGGGAGACGAGGAGAAGGCTGAAGAACAAAGGAAGCAAGGAGGAGGAAGATTGGACAAAGGGGATTTCATCTCGTTCTTCATCAAAAACCTAGGATTTCTTATCAGTAAGAAAAGGTAGGCAATCTCTCATGCACAAATCGTGAAAGTTTAACCCTAGGTAGCCCACATGATCCCCTTTGAAAGTCCCATGATTTTCCTATTTTTTGTGGCTCCATGAAGGAGTATTAAATGTATCAATTCCTGTCAACTCCATGTATTTGAATCTTCAGGAATGCTCTCAATCCATGCGTGTACTTAATTCCATGCCATGAAATTATTCTCATAAATACTACATGATGTAAGCTTTCAAAAGCCCCTAGTTTCCCTAAATTTCATAATGTATCCTTTGCAAATTAATTCATTTCCTGTGAACTATGCATGATAGGTCACCGAAAAGTAACCTTATTAAAGCATGCACAAACCTTGTCTGTTTCCTAATTACTCATGCCCGTTGATAGGTCTATGAGTCTACTTTCATTTAAAACTAGTTTCAAAAATTTTAGATCGTCGTGCAATTTTATATTGATTTTAGAAGAGCTCTATATCATGCTTGGGAGGGAAGGACCAAAACCCAAAAAGGGAAAAACCCCTTTTCCGGGTCAGGCCACCCCTTTGAAGTCGCGACGAGTCGGGCCGGTCTGTCGTGTCATGAATGCGACGGCCCGCACCGTCGCGTTCTTTCCCTAGAACTGTGCTAGGTCGGCTGGTTCGACTGTCACGCCAGAGCCGCCCCCTCGCGACTTGAATCGCGATGGGCACCCCCATCATGTTCTTTCCCCCGAACCGCGCCAGGCCGGCCGGTTCGATAGTCGCGCCCGGGCCGCCCCGTCGCGACTTGAATCGCGATGGGCACCCTCGTCGCGTTCTAAGAATTGCTGCCAGAACCCAAAATTGTGCTTATGCCCCTGCTCTTAATGCCATTTAACCCTTGTTTAAGTTAAATCATGCACTGTTAAGATTAGTATTAACCAGAATATTATTATTGTTAATATTTAAATAAATCTCATTAATTAAAAGCCATGTGCACGATTTATCATACTCTCATGATTTCTTTACACTTGCACACACTAAACATTCATGTTTACCATTAAACCTTATTAAATTACTCAATAATGTATCTAGTAATTAAGTGTAATTAATTAATAAATTTCCCTATTTAATTATTGACACTTGTCTTCGATTTATTCGCATAATTTATATATCATTATCGCGTCCCTCTGCCTTCGAGGACTCGAGGCAAGACAGACAACGTTTCGTTACACACTCTTCTTGGCATGGACCACCTCTCCATTGGGAATACTCCTGACTGGACTAGGGACTCTTTGTCAAGGCCTCTGCAAGTCTCCTTGGCTTTGGCGCACGTCCATTGCTGACGAGCTGGTTGTACCATAAAACCCAATACACCCTTAGGGATCAGCACGATCCAAATGGCCTTAGTGTGTTCACTCTTACCTTGGGATCACGTCGGACCTCTGGTCTGTGTTTGTAACACGGCTAGTGGGCGGTTGTGACTTCTACTAGACTGCCGACACACGACCTAGTGCTGTGCAACTGTTACTATCACATGTTTATCGTTGTTTTACGATTTTGACCCTGTCTCGTCTACTGTCTCTACTCGCTCATCTATTCACGTTCACTCTACTATCTCGTCTGATCATCTAGTACTCTCTTGGGACCCTTTGAGCTGTTGTGGCTTCTACTGTTCTGTACTGTTCTTAACAGTCTAACACTATAATGGGTCTTGTGACTCTACTGGACTTGAATGCATACTACTGAGGGCACGGAGAGTTTTCGAGGGGCTCCAATCAAGTTATGGGGGCAGAGAGCCACCCGAAAATACCTGCAGGGGCTAATGACAATGTTTGCATTTGCACCGGTTCTGACTGACTGTTCTAAATTGGCTAGACATCTAAATGTTATAATGTTACTGTTGAACCACTCTATGGCTGTCCTTGTATTTTGGTGATAACAAAACTAATGATGATAACATAATGAATATTTTTGTTTCATCTGTGTCGCATCAATCCCATAGCAAAATGCTAAGTCTTTCATTGATGCAATATATGGCGCACTAAAATGATAAAATCGATGTTTAATCAATATACATCGATTTCTGTTTAAAGTGCCAAAGTATTAAGCGCAACGATTTGTTAAGAAGTCGATGCCATAACGATTTGATAAGTGACCATAACGATTTTTGTTTGAGCGCATTTGATTTGATAAGAAATCGTTCCCATAACGATTTCATAAGCATTCGCAACGATTTCTTCTGTAAGCGCAACGATTTGTTAAGAAGTCGATGCCATAACGATTTCCTCTTTAAGCGCATTGATTTAGTAAGAAATCGATCTCATAATGATTCTATAAGTGAGCGCAACGACTTGCTCTCACAACGATTTGTTCACATCGATTTCGCTCTCATAACGATTTGATAAGTGAGTACAACGATTTGCCCTCACATCGATTTGCTTGCATAACGATTTCATAAATGATCACATCGATTTGTTTATAAATGAGCAACGACTCTTCACATAACGATTTCATAAGTCATGCTCATAACGATTTCTTCATGGATTCTGTTCAAACACAGATTGCCTTTATATTTCAAATATGCTTGGCGCTTAAATGAAAAGTCAAATATCTTCTGACAAAAAGCTGCATGCATATTTCAGAGTCTTGTCAAAAAGATATGACCTCTATTTTCAGTATGTTAGCAGAAGCACAGTACCATGCATCGTTTATCATAAACACTCTTTTATGCTAACACTCTCTTCTATGCTCACAGACATCGAAGACCATCAGAGTCTGATTAAGACAAATGAAGAGGAGATGAGCAACGGCTAGAACTCCAACGGATCTCTTCAATGGATCCATTCAAAATGCTCATATAAAAGAAGGAGCACTGCTGAAGAACAAAACAGCCTTTTTTCCTGAATATCTTTGTAGGAGTGTACAACTGTGAGAAACACCTCAACTCCACACACACTCAAGAAAGAGAGAAAGAGCCTGAGCCAAGAAGAAGCATTCAAAGCATTTCAAGCTCTCAAGCTTCCAAGCTTTCAAGCATTCGAGCCTTCTTTTCTCTCTTCTGTTTTCTCTCCGAGCTCATTGTATATCTGGGGAGAGTTTGTGACTGTGAGCTTTGCACAAGTGTTAATCTTGTAAAGCTTCTCAGTTTGATCTTTCTAAGGAAGATCTGTGTCCGGCTGTAGGACTGTATACAGTAGTTAACCTAGCTAGGGGTCAGTGTCTAGTAGAACCGCACTGGGGTTTGTACCAGGAGGTTGGCTTCTTTACCTGTAAGAGAAGTGGGCTGCCTTCTTGCCCGGGAAAGAGAAGAAGACCAGCTGGGGTGCTGGGTGTTGTAGTGTCCTTAAGGGGGACTGTACCCTTGGTTAGTGAAATCCCAAGAAGTTGCTTGGGGACTGGACGTAGGACTTCCATGTGGGAAGGGCCGAACCAGGATAAATCTCTTGTGTTATTTGTGTGATTGTTTATTTGCTTCCGCACTGCTACTCTTTATCACACTAAACTAACCAAACATTCAAGTGTTAATTTCTGTGTCTAAGTTTCTATTTCAGATTTCAGAAAAACCTATTCACCCCCCCCCTCTAGGTTAGCTTGCTGCCGTACCAAAAGGGCCAACAAGTGGTATCAGAGCGGGTCTCTGATCATTCAAAGAAGATCCAACGATCTTAGAGTAAAGATCCATGGCAGCTCAAGGATATGTTGAAGGTCAATCAGTCACCAGACCTCCATTCTTTGATGGAGAGGACTACCAATATTGGAAGATGCGAATGGAATGCTTCATTCGAGGCACAGACTTCGATCTGTGGCAGGTAATAGAGGTAGGTGATTTTGTTGTTGTTCCTGTTCTAGGCACTACTGCTATTACAATAACTGATAAAAATAAGCTATCCTTAAACTTTAAAGCTAAAAACTATCTTTGTTGCGCTTTATCTAAAAAAGAATTCAGTAGAGTATCTGCATGTAAATCTGCAAAAGAAATATGGGATAAACTGCAGGTAACTTATGAAGGAACAGATAAGTAAAACAAACTAGAATAGATATTCTTGTCTCACAATATGAGCAATTTAAAATGTTTCCAAATGAAAATATCACTCAAATGTATAATAGATTTTCAAGTATACTAGTTGGTCTAAGCTCTCTTGGTAAAAATCTTTCTGATGAGGAAACTGTTAGAAAAATACTTAGGTCCTTAACTATTTCATGGACACCTAAAGTAACTGCTATTGAAGAGGCCCATGATTTAACTAAATTATCAATTGATAATTTAATAGGTTCTCTCATGGCACATGAAATAAATATGGAGCGATTATCTGAAAGCTCATCTAAGAAGAAATGTACTAATGCTCTCAAAGTTGTAGCTGCTCCTTCCACCTCTTCTTCTAGCTCCTAGGATGCAGATTCTGAAGACTGTAATATGGATGAAGTATTGTCCAAGCTTCAGAAAATTTTGAAGAAGAAGAAAAATGGATCGAAAAGGTTTCAAAAGAAAGAGAGAAAAGAAAAAGAACCAGTCTGCTATGAATGCAGAAAACCTGGACATCTAAGACCAGATTGTCCTAAACTAAAGAAGATTGGTCAACAAGAAAAGTCCAAAAAGAAGCACAAGAAATTCAAAAGAAAAGCTATGGCGGCTGCTTGGGAAAATGAAGAGACCACATGCTCAGAATCATCAAGCTCAGAATCAGAGAAAGAGCAGGTAAATCTAGCCCTCATGGTAGGACTAGATGAGGTACATCCTAACTCATCTTTTGATTCTTGCACAGATTCAGGATCAGAATCTGAAGACTTAGAAGAAGTATTTAATGAACTATATGAAAAACATAAAAATGTTGTAAAAGAATTAAAGAATCTAAAAAACAACACTATTTGCTTAGAAAACACCAATTCGGATCTTAAATCCGAATTGGAGCAACTAGAAAAACAATTAAAGGATAGTAAAGATAATAATTCTCTTTTGAATGAAAATTTAAGGAGCACAGATAATGAAAAAGTAGAGTTGGAAGAAAAAGTGAAAACTCTAACTGAAGAAAATTTTTATTTAAAAGAATCAGTTAGGAAATTAACTAAAGGAAAAACATCTCTAGCCCTATGCTTAAAAGGATCAAAATCTGGAAATGACAAACAAGGGCTTGGTTATACACCTCCAGAAAAAGGAAAACAAGTAATAAACTCAGGAAAATATCCTTTACCAAAATTTGTAAAAGAAACCAAAATGCCTCAGAAAAAGGAACCTGAAACAACCAAGCTTTATCAAAAGAAAAAGGTTTCTAAAAATTATGTTCAAATCATGCATCACAAAGGCAATAAGAACTGCAAAACAAATTATATTCATTGCTGCTCTCATTGCAATAAACTAGGACACACTGTGAACACCTGCACAACTAAGCACCTAGTTTGGATACCTAAAGGCTATTTTTATGCATCTAATCATCAAGGACCCAAAAGATTTGGGTACCTACTTCTGAGTAGTTTATTTGCAGGTTAGCCTTGGAGCATCAAAAACCAAGGATGCTCAAGGCAGGAGTGACTGCAGACTCTTCATTCAAATCACATCTGAAGAAAGAGTAGTCACAAAAATTGAATTGGTCTTCATTACTAATAATTATTTACAAGTTTCATTCAGGTGAAGTTCCTCACTCAGGGGGAGCTCTGATTAAGGGGAAGCAGAGAATAAGGGGAGTTATCCCTTATAAGAAAAAGGGGGAGAATAGTTGAACCCCTCTATGGTAAGAAGTTCTCTCTAAGGGGGAGAGAAATGCATGGTAAGATCCTTCCTTTTTGGTTACTTACAAAAAGGGGGAGAGTATGTATGCACTATGAATTTTTTGTATGTCTCTGCATGTTTCAAGATTTAATTCTGCATGTTTTCATGATTTAAAGCGTTTCATGATTATCCCTATCAGAAAATTCGCATAAATTTTGTCATCACCAAAAAGGGGGAGATTGTTGAACCACTCTATGGCTGTCCTTGTATTTTGGTGATAACAAAACTTATGATGATAACATAATGAATATTTTTGTTTCATCTGTGTCGCATCAATCCCATAGCAAAATGCTAAGTCTTTCATTGATGCAATATATGGCGCACTAAAATGATAAAATCGATGTTTAATCAATATACATCGATTTCTGTTTAAAGTGCCAAAGTATTAAGCGCAACGATTTGTTAAGAAGTCGATGCCATAACGATTTGATAAGTGACCATAACGATTTTTGTTTGAGCGCATTTGATTTGATAAGAAATCGTTCCCATAATGATTTCATAAGCATTCGCAACGATTTCTTCTGTAAGCGCAACGATTTGTTAAGAAGTCGATGCCATAACGATTTCCTCTTTAAGCGCATTGATTTAGTAAGAAATCGATCTCATAATGATTCTATAAGTGAGCGCAATGACTTGCTCTCACAACGATTTGTTCACATCGATTTCGCTCTCATAACGATTTGATAAGTGAGTACAACGATTTGCCCTCACATCGATTTGCTTGCATAACGATTTCATAAATGATCACATCGATTTGTTTATAAATGAGCAACGACTCTTCACATAACGATTTCATAAGTCATGCTCATAACGATTTCTTCATGGATTCTGTTCAAACACAGATTGCCTTTATATTTCAAATATGCTTGGCGCTTAAATGAAAAGTCAAATATCTTCTGACAAAAAGCTGCATGCATATTTCAGAGTCTTGTCAAAAAGATATGACCTCTATTTTCAGTATGTTAGCAGAAGCACAGTACCATGCATCGTTTATCATAAACACTCTTTTATGCTAACACTCTCTTCTATGCTCACAGACATCGAAGACCATCAGAGTCTGATTAAGACAAATGAAGAGGAGATGAGCAACGGCTAGAACTCCAACGGATCTCTTCAACGGATCCATTCAAAATGCTCATATAAAAGAAGGAGCACTGCTGAAGAACAAAACAGCCTTTTTTCCTGAATATCTTTGTAGGAGTGTACAACTGTGAGAAACACCTCAACTCCACACACACTCAAGAAAGAGAGAAAGAGCCTGAGCCAAGAAGAAGCATTCAAAGCATTTCAAGCTCTCAAGCTTCCAAGCTTTCAAGCATTCGAGCCTTCTTTTCTCTCTTCTGTTTTCTCTCCGAGCTCATTGTATATCTGGGGAGAGTTTGTGACTGTGAGCTTTGCACAAGTGTTAATCTTGTAAAGCTTCTCAGTTTGATCTTTCTAAGGAAGATCTGTGTCCGGCTGTAGGACTGTATACAGTAGTTAACCTAGCTAGGGGTCAGTGTCTAGCAGAACCGCACTGGGGTTTGTACCAGGAGGTTGGCTTCTTTACCTGTAAGAGAAGTGGGCTGCCTTCTTGCCCGGGAAAGAGAAGAAGACCAGCTGGGGTGCTGGGTGTTGTAGTGTCCTTAAGGGGGACTGTACCCTTGGTTAGTGAAATCCCAAGAAGTTGCTTGGGGACTGGACGTAGGACTTCCATGTGGGAAGGGCCGAACCAGGATAAATCTCTTGTGTTATTTGTGTGATTGTTTATTTGCTTCCGCACTGCTACTCTTTATCACACTAAACTAACCAAACATTCAAGTGTTAATTTCTGTGTCTAAGTTTCTATTTCAGATTTCAGAAAAACCTATTCACCCCCCCCCCCTCTAGGTTAGCTTGCTGCCGTACCAAAAGGGCCAACAGTTACTGTTAGTCTGTTAGTTCAGACGTACTGCACTATTACTGTACTATCATTGACTGTTATTGAACTGCTACTGTCCTGTAATTAAGCGGCTACGGTCGTACTCTCTTGTTTCACTGCTATGGTTCAACTACTTTCTCTCTTCTTGCTCTACATGATACTTGCTAACTTGAGTTATCGTTTTCTATCGTGACTTAATCATACTCATTATGCTATACTTGAATCACGGGCTATTTATACCATGTTACTTGTGCTAATATTTCTCTCGACTTTACATGACTCTCTTCATCATTAGTTACTCTGCCCTTTACAAAACATTAATCACTTAAAGTATGCCTGTTTACATGAGATATTAAGTCCTACTGAATATTATCGCTCACCCTGCGCTATTGTTGTATGTGTTTTCAGGTAAGTCGGATGATGACCTTACACACACCAACGGGAATGGACTGGAGTGATGAGCGAACTGGAATCATAGCGACATAATGACCCTAGTATCATAGAACTTAGTTAGATATTTGCTTAGTTATCCTTTCCAATGTAATGAAGTCTTTGAGCCCTATGTTTTGGCTCTGAATTAGTGGTTGTAATAGTTTAGATGAATTATCAAAAAAATGAAGAGTTTATTGCTATCATTGTTCATTAGATGCTCTGATTTTTTTTGCAATTGTACGTGCAATTGTCGTTACCATACACGTTGTTCATGCCTCCCCGATTTATTCCGCAGCTAAATTGGAGGGGCGTGATAGTTGGTATCAGAGCCTAGGATGTCCTTATTAGGGTATTTTAAGTGTAGGATGTTCTAGGTGAACTGCCCTGACACGTGTCTAAGTCAACCACCATACCTATGTGAGGATTGGGTAGAACCATGGTTAAAACTTAAATACACACACACACACACACACACATATATATATCAACTTAGTAATACTTTAGCACCCAAAGTCTAAAACAAAAATAAATTAAATGTTATTGCTCGCAGGAGATTAGTGGGGATGGCTGGTGAGTGTGCACAAATGCGGGACTTGCAAAGGACCATACAGAGGTTAACTCAAGCCCTTAACAACGTGATTCAAGTAGGAACGAGAAATGGGGTAGGAGACTGATACGAGAACTTTCAACGAATGAATCCCCCTAGATTTAATGGAACTCGGGATCCTGATGCATCTGAAAATTGGGTGAAGGTTATGGAATGAATCTTTAGAGTTATGCAATGTTCAGAGCAGGAGAAAGTCCTTCTAGCAACCTTCCAGTTGGAACGCGATGCTAGAGCTTGGTGGGAAGCTGCCAGTCGACAATTACCCAACATCGACATAGAGTGGGATGAATTTTTAGAACTCTTCAACACCAAATATTTTTCTGAGAGGATTCTTGAGAGGAAGGCAAATGAATTTACAGAGTTAAAACAATGAATGATGTCTATAGCAGAATATAAAGTACAATTTGAAAAACTAGCACAGGATGCATCACATTTGGTGAGTATGGAAAGATGGAGGCAAAGAGAATCTTAGAAGGGTTGAGACCTGTGTACTGGAAAAAGTTGGTTCCACTAGACATTGTAGTATATTCAGACATGGTATTGAGAGCTCAAATAGTAGAGGACACCATGGAACTTCTTGAAAAGGTTCATAAGAATAAGGCGTTGAAAAGGGAACGTGCTACCCATTCCAATGGTAATAAAGGAAGAAATGCAGTAGATAACAAGAGAATGAAAGGGGAAGTGGAGCAGAAGGAAGTCTGTGAATTTTGTGAAAAGCCAGGGCATCAGGTTGATAACTGTTGGAAGAGATTGGGCAGATGCTTGCATTGTGGAAGTCAACAACATCGAGTCATCGATTGTCCAACAAAGAAGAACCAAACTCCACGCCAAAGACGATTACAAGCCTTTGTGGATATAAATCATGCCAATAAAGGTGGACAAGGAACCATCACTAAACCCTTAGTTTAAATTCATATTATTTCTCGATAGCAAAGCCCTAAGTGGGGGAGATGATGGAATGAAATATTCAGAATAAATTGGTAGTCGTATCTTATCATATGAATTTGGGGACCAAATTCTTTTTAAGTGGGGGAAGATGTAGTACTCCGGAAAATCAAGTAATTTAAAAATTGTAGATAAATTGAAATTTTTTCAATTAATAAATGCAAACTAGTTAAAAGGGTACGCATCATTATTGCATTCGTATAAAACCATATAAAAATTTCATAAAAATAGTAGTTATACTTTAAATAATATTCTATAATAACCCATCAAGAAGTTTGGGCATAGAAAAATCATTTGGACTAAGTTTAAGTATTTATGCGACTTGTTATCTTAATTAAGGAATAAGTCGAAGGACCTATTACCATATGTACCAAAGTGAATTATAAATCAAAATAAACATATGGGTAGACTTTAAACAATATGGGTGATAGCCCATTATGAGAACGAGATCAATAGACAATCTTGGCCCATGAATAAACTCTTTAATAAAAGGATAATTAAAATCCATTAAGTAAATTAAGTATATGGGTTGTACAATTGAGCCATATTTAAGTATTGGGCCAAAGCAAGGGCCCAATTGGTGGATAAAGGTTAGAAATATTGGGATGTTAAATTTAATTGAAATAATAAATTAATTCAATAAATATGATAAATAGAATTAAATTAGATTAAAGAGAGAATAATTGAAATAAAGGGGAGTAAATAAGAACCCATTAAGCCAAATTAGAGAATGGGTTATTTTAATGGTCCAAACATAAGTTAATAGGCCAAAAATTTAAGAGCCCATCTTGAGATGAGAGATCTTTTGCCTAAATTCGGAATTAATTAATTAATTAATAGAAAAGGGTAAGATAAAGACTAAAATGAGATGTAATTATCCTAAACAAGAGTCCTTCTCCCATCCTAACCCATTGGCCATGAAATTAGACCTCTCCCCCATCCTAAATAGGAGATAAATGCTATGAAAGGAGGTGATAAATATGAAAATTTGAAATTTAATGGAAGGAAGGAGTTTTAGGAGGGTAGGACTCTATTAGCTAGCTATACACCCCTAATCCGGCCCTAGCAATCCCATAGAACATGGCTGGAGCTCTGGGAGACGAGGAGAAGGCTGAAGAACGAAGGAAGCAAGGAGGAGGAAGATTGGACAAAGGGGATTTCATCTCGTTCTTCATCAAAAACCTAGGATTTCTTATCAGTAAGAAAAGGTAGGCAATCTCTCAAGCACAAATCGTGAAAGTTTAACCCTAGGTAGCTCACATGATTCCCTTTGAAAGTCCCATGATTTCCCTATTTTTCATGTCTCCATGAAGGAGTATTAAATTATCAATCCCTATCAGCTCCATTTATTTGAATCTTCATGATTGCTCTCAATCCATGCGTGTACTTAATTACATGCCATGAAATTATTCTCATAAATAGTACAAGATGTAGGCTTTCAAACGCCCCTAGTTTCCCTAACTGTCATCATGTATCCTTTGCGAATTAATTCGTTTCTTGTGAACTATGCATGATAGATCACCGAAAATAGCCTTTTTAAAGCATGCACAAACCTTTTCCGTTTCCTAATTACTCATGCCTGCTGCTAGATCTATGAGTCTACATTCATTTAAAACTAGTTCCAAATTTTTTGGATCGTCGTGCGATTTTATATTGATTTTAGAAGAGCTCTGTATCATGCTTGGGAGGGAAGGACCAAAACCCAAAAAGGGAAAAACCCCTATTCTGGGTTGGGCCGCCCCTTTGAAGTCATGACGGCCCGACCCGTCGTGATCATATAGGGGACACGGCCGGCCGGTCTGTCGCATCATGAAAGCGACGGCCCGCGCCATCATGTTCTTTCCCCCGAACCGCGCCAGGCCGGCCGGTTTGATAGTCGAGCCCGAGCCGCCCCGTCGTAACTTAAATCGCGACGGGCACCCCCGTCGCGTTCTTTCCCCCGAACCGCGCCAGGCCAGCCGGTTTGACAGTCGCACCCGCGCCGCCCCGTCGTGCTTATGCCCCTGCTCTATATGCCATTTAACCCTTGTTTAAGTTAAATCATGCACTGTTAAGATTAGTATTAACCAGAATATTATTCTTGTCAATATTTAAATAAATTTCATTAATTAAAAGCCATGTGCACGATTTATCATACTCTCATGATTTATTTACACTTGCATACATAAAATATTCATGTTTGCCATTAAACCTTATTAAATTACTCAATAATGTATCTGGTAATTAAGTGTAATTAATTACTAAATTTCCTATTTAATTATTGACACTTGTCTTCGATTTATTCGCGTAATTTTTACACCGTTATCACGTCCCTCTGCCTTCGAGGACTCGAGGCAAGACGGACAACATTTCGTTACACACTCTTCTTGGCATGGACCACCTCTCCGTTGGGAATACTCCTGACTGGACTAAGGACTCTTTGTCAAGGCCTCCGTAAGTCTCCTTGGCTTTGGCGCACGTACATTGCCGACGAGCTGGTTGTACCATAAGACCCGATACACCCTTAGGGATCAGCACGATCCAAATGGCCTTAGTGTGTTCACTTTTACCTTGGGATCATGCCGGACCTTTGGTCTATGTTTGTAGTACGGCTAGTGGGCGGTTGTGACTTGTACTAGACTGCCGACACACGACCTAGTGCTGTGCAACTGTTACTATCAAGTGTTTATCATTGTTTTACGATTTTGACCGTTTCTCGTCTACTGTCTCTACTCGCTCATCTATTCACGTTCGCTCTACTATCTTGTCTGATCATCTAGTACTCTCTTGGGACCCTTTGAGCTATTGTGGCTCCTACTGTTTTGTACTGTTCTTAACTATCTAGCACTATAATGGGTCTTGTGACTCTACTGGACTTGAATGCATACTGCTAAGGGCACGGAGAGTGTCCGAGGGGCTCCAATCTAGTCCTGGGGGCAGAGAGCCGCCCGAAAATACCTGCAGGGGCTAATGACGGTGTTTGCATTTGCACCGGTTCTAACTGACTGTTCTAAATTGGCTAAACATCTGACTGTTATACTGTTACTGTTAGTCTGTTAGTTCAAACGTACTGCACTATTATTGTACTATCAGTGACTGTTACTGAACTGCTGCTATCCTGTTATTAAGCGGCTATGGTCGTACTCTTCTGTTGCACTGCTATGGTTTAACTACTTTCTCTCTTCTTGCTCTACATGATACTTGCTAACTTGAGTTATCGTTTTCTATCGTGACTTAATCATACTCATTGTGCTATTCTTGAATCATGGGCTATTTATACCATGTTACTTGTGCTAATATTTCTCTCGACTTTACATGACTCGCTTCATCATTAGTTACTCTGCCCTTTACAAAACATTAATCACTTAAAGCATGCCTGTTTACATGAGATATTAAGTCCTACTGAGCGTTATCGCTCACCCGGCGCTATTGTTGTATGTGTTTTCAGGTAAGTCGGATGATGACCTTACACACACCAACGGGAATGGACTGGAGTGATGAGCGACCAAGAGTCATAGCGACGGAATGACCTTAGTATCATAGAATTTAGTTAGATATTTGCTTAGTTATCCTTTCCAATGTAATGAAGTCTTTGAGCCCTATGTTTTGGCTCTGAATTAGTGGTTGTAATAATTTAGATGAATTATCAATAAAATGAAGAGTTTATTGCTATCATTGTTCATTAGATGCTTTGATTTTTTTTGCAACTGTACGTGCAATTTTCGTTACCATACACATTGTTCATGCCTCTCCGATTTATTCCGTTGTTAAATTGGAGGGGCGTGATAGTTGGTATCAAAGCCTAGGATGTCCTTATTAGGGTATTTTATGTCTAGGATGTTCTAGGTGAACTGCCCTGACACGTGTCTAAGTCAACCACCATACCTATGTGAGGATTGGGTAGAACCATGGTTAAGACTTATATACATTTATACATATATATATATATATATAAATGTATCAACTTATTAATTCCACTGCTAAATTGGAGGGGCTTGATACCCATACTCCAATCAGAATACCCAACAGTCTCAGGAGCCAGAACATGGCAGGACGGGCGGTCGCGATAAGAACATGACGACTCGATACGCTGTGTTTTTAATGAGAATGCATTGCGGTTGTTGGTCGCGTGCTAAATGCAACCACCTAGCCTGTCACATTCACAGACAGAACACGCAGATCACATATCTCATCCGAAAATCCACAAAAATCACCATTTCCACACTCATTCCATGACTATAAGCAATTCACTAAATAAGACCACATGCATATAGCTCAAAAAGACTAGTACCAAGCATTCAACCACACAAGAAACGAGATAATTTCCTTACCTAAGTGATGAACGTGAAGAATGGTGCTCGATCGACGTTTCCTGCGCTCTGAACAACCTCCTCGCATGGAAAATACGCCACACCATTGTAAGGCCTTGGGCCTTATTGGACCCTTAATGGGCCTTTCTGGAATAGTGTCAGTTGAAGTCAAGGTTGATTGATGTCAACATTGTGTTGATGGTAGCGTTGTGTGCCGTCAACCTTGTCTTGGCGGCAATAGATGTTGTCGTCTACCTGGGTTTCTGGAATTTTCTGAGCTTTGAACTCGACGAAAATCGATGTTGTCGTCAACCTCTTGGCGGTGCAGTTGACGGCACCCTAGGTTGACGTCAACTGTTGTCAGGCCTATTTTTATAGGACAACCCGATGCCCTCCATTTTCACCCTTTTTCCCCTTCCACACTACCACCTTCACCTCTCTCCTACTCCACTACTTCTGGCGGCCGACGGGAGCTCGTAGGGAGGTCGCGGTGCTCGTGGCGGCCTTGGATCGGGCGAGGAGATGGCAGATTTGGGGATTCGGCCTCGCGGGGTGTGCTTGGATAAATGGTGAGGTTTTTGTTGGAGTTTTTGGCATCTTGAAGTAGGGATCCTACCCCTAAATCCCCCTTGATCTTTCTATGAGAATGAAATGCATGTGATTTGTGTGAAAATCGAGTTTTAGGGAGAGTTTTTCCACGTCAGGAATTTGAGGGTGTGTTCCAAGCATTGGATCGGTGTTTTCCGATATTATTATGGTGTTATTTGTTGAGGAGAAGTGTTTCCCATCATCAGATCATGTTTTTTGGGCTTGGATTGCCCTAGGGAGTGGCCTAGGACTATATCAGCTACTGGAAGCCGATGAACTTAACAGCATGGTCTACTGCCCTCAAGCTCTTCTGGATGAACTTGGTGGCAAGATCTCTTGTTGTTAATATGAGGTCGACGGCAGTTGACACTGCCATCTACATTGATAGATGACAGGTCTATGTGCCATCTACCACTGGTTAACGACAATCGAGATTGTCGTCAACCCCACTGGTAGGTCACAACAGTTTGAGCCCCTTTCCGTGTGTGAGGCTTGGACACGCGGTGTTTGCCTCTTGGCACGATGTGCAAGATGTTAAGAGCGTCTCCGTCTGTGCGTATGTTGTGGTTTGTCGTGTTGTGTTCCTCCTAGGCGTTGAGCTGGGCTCTATCTGGATGACTGGCGTTGAGTTGTTCCACCGGTGAGCCTGAGCATCGAGTGCAACTCCATCCAGTGCGTGCCCCTTATAGTGGTTATCAACTGGTTTTTGTGGGGTCCCTTCTCCACTGTTTGAGTCTGACATAGGGGAAAATCGGTCGAGGATCAGATGCAAGGGAGAGAATTTGAGTGTGCACATGTGGCTAGGGTTTGAGGACTCTGTGGTGTCAAGGTGCCAGGATGTGACTATTGTTGTGTTGAGTCATGTACTGTTAAGCCTGCAAGATTCCAGTCTTTTGACGTGCTCTTGTAAGGAGTTGGGCGCCAAGCTACCAATTTTCGTGTGATTTAGTACAGTGTTACTTTCACATAGTTTACTTTTCTGCACTTTTTTTACTGTTTACCGGCGGGGGTTAGTGTCCCTACTGGGTCTCTTATTGAGACTCACTCCCTTCCCTTTCAGGTGGTTCGTCGTCGGCTCCAGGTGCTGAGGAGTCGAGTCACTCCGGTGCTGGTGCTTAGCTGTTGGGAGTAGTACTTTTTGTGTATGTACTTGCTGTACTCATTTTCTTTGTTGGATTTGCTCTGAGTTGTACCATGATGTCATATATATATAGTGGTTTATATTAGTTCTTGTGGTTTGTGCACTTTCTTATATGTTCTCCTCAGGCATTTCTTTTAACCCTTCTGAGCTTCGGCTCGTGGGTGGCGATTCAAGGTTCGGGTTACGATAGGTAACAGGTAATTAGGATCTTGGGTCGTTATAGTTGGTGTCAGAGCTTGGTCTGTCAAGACGTATAAGGAAGTGTCATAAGTTGGTAACTTAGAGCATGAAGAGTATAGTAGCAGCAAGCAATGTCGGAGTAACTTTATGTATTAATTTTGTGCATGTCCTGTATAGGTCCATTATGGTGTTGGCCCTCTTGATATGGCAACAAGACTAACCTAGAGGGGGGGGGGGGGAACAGGAAATCTGAAAACTGAAACAAAAATCACCACTTGAAAATGTTTGGTTACTATAAATAAATGTGTGCAAGGAAGTTAAGAGCGTGGAAGCAAGCACACAACGGACACAAATGTTTATCCTGGTTCGGCCCTTCCAAATGGAAGTCCTACGTCCAGTCCCCAAGCAAACTCTTGAGATTTCACTAACCACCAAGTAACCTTGATCTTCCCTTAAACAAGAGGCATACAACACTCAGCACCCCAGCTGGTCTTCTTCTCTTTCCCGGGCAAGAAGGTAGCCCACTATTTCACCGCAGCCAGGTGCTTCTTTTATGAGCTCAGAAGTAACTCACTGGTATACACCCTAGCAAGTCTTCCTTTCAAACAAGGGGAACACTGGTACAAACTCCAAATGGTCACCACCAGGCACAATCTGGTCCTCCCTTCTAATCAAGAGGAACGCTTGCACAGCAAGCCTTCTCTTCCAACTGAATAGGAACACTTCTGAACACAAAAGTAGGACCTAAAGCTCCTAGATCATACTCAAGATAAACAATGAGATGCTTGATCTAGGACTGAGCCTAAGAAGGAAAGAGTTTACAATAAAAGACTGTTCTTAGGCTAAACCCCCAGCTCTTTCTCCCTCAAATACACAGAGACATGATAAAAACATGCATGATGAAGTGAAGGTTCGGATAAAACATGTTATTTCTTATGCATAGATAATCTTGAAAAATGGTAATAAATATATTCATGATATTTATGATAATTATAAGTTTTGTTATCACCAAAATAAAAGGATAAAATATAAGAGTGGTTCAACATATGGCACCGAGGCGACACTGTGTTGAGGAGGTTGTTGAGCAAGCACCTCAGCAGGAGCCTTGAGATGCCCCGCCACAGCAGTAGGTTCTGCTTGGATCGCAAGACAAGCACAGTGGTGTTGCGCCACCACCACCCCCTCCTCGAGCTGTACCTAAGATTGACTGGACTCGTTTGCTTGACGAGATGGCATAGCTGGTTGCCTATCGTGATGCTTCAGCACCTCAGGGAGGTCGCGCGAGGGTGTTGAGGGAGTTCCTACAGTTTCAGCCTCCCCAGTTTGAGGGGCAACTAGACCCTGATGCAGCCCGGTCATGGTTAAATGTGTTGGAGCGGACCTTCTATCCCATGGAGTGTGCAGTGGAGGAGAGGGTTCTGTTGGCGAGCTACCAACTACAGTGCCAGGCACTGGCTTGGTGGACTTCGGAGTGGGAAGCCACTTTTTAGTCTCACTTGCTCAGACAAATCACTTGGAAGGAGTTTGTTATAGTTTTTTGAGAGAGCCTTCTGCCCCTCTTATGCCAGGACAGAGAACTTGTACCAGTTCTTAGACGTGGCACAGGGAGAGATGACAGTGGTCCAATACAGATCAATATTTGTAAACTTGAGGGGCTATGCGCCACAGATTATGGCAGATGAGAGCATGAGGACCTAGCAGTTTGTGAGAGGACTGAGGCTAGAGCTTAGGCAGGCGCTGATAGTTGCATACGTCACTGACTTGAATGTAGCCTATCAGACAGCGACAACTTTAGAGGCTAACACTTTGCGTACCCATGAGCAAGTTAGAGTTGTTCAGAGGTAGGAGGATGTCTTCGAGGTCGGGGTCTAAGAGGAGGTTTCGTCGTGATAGGAGGCAGTCAGAGCGGAGGTAGTTTTTAATGGAGAGTGCCCAATAGCCTACTGGGTAGCCATCACAATAGGGACAACACTCTTTTGCTAACAGGTGTGACCAGTTGGGTCACATGGCGGAGGATTGCCCCCTGTTATCACGAGATCCAGAGCAACAGAGTCAGCCTTAGTTCCACACTCAGTAGCAGCGGGTTCTGTTAGGATCTAATGCGACCCGAGATCAAGAAAACGCAGCGGAATATGAATTTAAATTTTGATCTCATTCCGTTTTGCGAGACACGGATCGGACTATCGGATAGTCAAAATCACCTTGCGCGGAATCGGATCCACCTTCGTACGACTGCGAGGAGGTGGCGCCACAAGCCGTTCAACCGTCCGGCCTCCAGCGGTGTCCACGCGGTCTTCGTCACGACGATCCACGCCCGCTCCCTCATGCCCGTCCATGCTCGCTCCCTCGGGTTCCGCAACGCTCGAAGACTGAGCTTGGATCCGCGCCGATCTCCGCGACATGTGACGCAAGAGAGAGGGAGAGAGAGAGAGGGGGGGGGCGGCCCTGGGTAAACCCTGATGCTTGGCCAGGGTTCTCCCATCACGTCATTATATAAAGATTGTAGTTTTTCATAAAAACCCCTGATCTTTATATAATTAGACCGTCGCATGAAAACCTGTTGCGTGTGACCCTCTAGGCCCAAGTACCAATCCAGTTAATGGCCCAATAAATTAGTAACTCTTACTAACTTAAATAATTAATTAATATCTCATATTAATCAACAATCCGAGTCAACTTTATCTAGTCGACTCATCTGGGCCTCCGAACACGTTGGGTGCTAAGCAACACCACGTGAACCCGGAAGGTATTGGGGTTGTGTAACCCTCACAAGGAACCTTTCCGTCATCAGTTACTGTGTAGATATAATCTCTCATTTGCACAATACTCTTGAACAACTTAGGATATGGTATACTGTCAAATCCTAACTTGTTGTTCCACTGGGACTCGATGCTTTAGATTAATATCAAAAACTCCCTTTTTGATATTTTGTCTGCCCTGGCCAGGGACTCCATTACATCGTTCCCTTGAGTATTCTCTCTCTGTGTACCAAGGGCAAATGATCCCTTATTGACCACTCAATCCCCTTCGAAGGTCTTCCGCTGTGTCCGAACATTGACTGTTTGGAATCTCTTGAATAGAGATTCTTAGGTCAAGCTCAAAACACAAAGTCCACCAACATGGTGTCTTTGGTGTCTCAGGTCTAAAAATCATCTACACAACTGTGACAATTGAATCTTCCTGGTTGACAGTTAGGTACAATTCCATCTAGTGATTCTATCGGATCAGTTCAGTGAACTCTTTCTCTAAAGAGCACCTATTGTTTCTCCTTAGTGTCTCCACACACATGACTATGAGATCAGTCACCCTCATCATATGAGCAGGAGTAAACAATACTATTCTATCCGGATATCTGATGTCCTTCTCAGGTATCCACCGAATAGGAACATTTAGAATATGTGTTTATTAAGTGAGTAGTCTCATTAGTATGATCACACATCATAGTCTACCCACTATTGCACATGTTCATGGACTTTATTATAATACCAACACAGTAAAATAATAAATAAATGCCACTTTATTAATAACTGAACAAAATGATACAATATCTGATTGGCTTGTTGTCCACCCAAGACTAACAATCTCCCACTTGGACTAAAGCCAATCACCTTTATGCATTAATCCCATAGCTGTCAGGTGACGCTCAAACACAATTTGAGCTAAAGGCTTTGTTAGTGGATCTGCTACATTGTCAGCTGATGGAACCTTTTCCACCACAACATCTCCTCTGGCAATTATCTCTCTAATCAGATGAAAGCGCCTCAGAATGTGCTTAGACTTCTGATGAGACCGCGGCTCTTTCGCTTGTGCAATAGCTCCATTGTTGTCACACAACAGTGGGATAGGATCTGAAATAGAAGGAACGACGCCAAGATCGGTGATGAACTTCTTCAACACACTGCTTCCTTGGCGGCTTCAGCTGCAGCAATATACTCAGCTTCGATCGTCGAATCTACAGTTGTTTCCTTCTCAAGTATCTTAGGATACACTTCACAGCCATCCAATGCTCTTGACCTGGATTAGCCTGAAATCTGCTCGAAACACTTTGAGCATAGGCTACATCAGGTCTTGTACATAGCATGGCATACATGATAGATCCTATGGCAGAAGCATAAGGAACTCTATCCATGATTGCCTTCTCTTCAGGAGTCATGGGAGACTGTTCTTTAGAGAGATGAATTCCATGTCTCACTGGTATGAGTCCTCTTTTGGAATTCTCCATGCCAAACCTTTTGACAATGGTATCTATGTACATAGATTGGGTTAAACCAAGCATCCTCTTTGATCTATCCCTATAGATCCGTATTCCCAATACGTAGGATGCTTCTCCAAATCTTTCATGGAGAAATTCTTTGACAGCCAAATCTTTACAGAAGATAACATTGCCACATCATTCCCAATGAGTAGAATGTCATCTACGTAAAGAAGTAGAAAGGTGACAGCACTCCCACTTGTTTTCTTGTACACACATGGTTCATCCTCATTCTTAATGAAGTCATAAGATTTAATGGCCTCATCAAATCTTATGTTCCAACTCCTGGAGGCTTGTTTTAGTCCATATATGACCTCTGTAGCTTGCACACTTTGTCTGGAAATTCCTTAGATGTGTAACCCTCTGGTTGTATCATATACACCTCTTCCTCAAGATTCCCATTGAGGAAGGCGGTTTTCACATCCATTTGCCAGATTTCATAATCATAGTGTGCAGCTATGGCAAGGAGAACTCTAATTGATTTTACCATGGCAACTGGGGAAAAAGTTTCGTCATAGTCAACTCCTTGTCTTTGACGATAACCTTTTGCCACTAGTCTTGCCTTGTATGTATCAATTTGTCCATCAGCACCGATCTTTTTCTTAAAGATCCATTTGCACCCTATGGGTACAATACCCTCAGGTACATCAACTAAGTTCCAAACTTTGTTAGTGTACATGGACTGTATCTCAGAGTTCATAGCCTCCTACCATTTCCCAGCTTCTGGGCTTTCAATGGCCTCCAGGTAAGTCATAGGATCATCATCCTCATGGTAGGGTGCTTTCGAGTCACCTCCATCAATATGTCCCACATATCGTGCTGGTAACTTTGTTACTCTACCTGACTTGCGTGGTTCATTGGTGTGTGTAACAATAGGATCACGAACCAACACCTCACTCTCAGAGGCAGTGTTGACTTGTGGATCTGGAACCTCTTCCAGTATTACTTTACTCCCACTATCTTCTTGGAGAAGATATTCCTCCTCCAGAAAGATAGCTCTCCTGGCAACAATCACCTTTTGTTCCTCAGGACAGTAAAAGTAATATCCAAATGTCTCCTTTGGATATCCAACAAATCTACACTTACGTGTCCTAGATTCTAGTTTGTCTGGATCGTGCCTCTTTACATGGGCTGGACAACCCCAGACTTTAACATGTTTAAAATCTGGTTTTCTGCCCTTCCATATCTCATATGGTGTAGAGGACACAGACTTACTAGGCAACTTGTTCAACAAGTAAGCAGCTGTCTCAAGTGCATATCCCCATAGAGACACTGGTAATTCTGAAAAGCTCATCATTGATCGTACCATGTCCAACAAAGTGCGATTTCTCCTTTCCGACACCCCATTCATCTGTGGTGTATAAGGAGGGGTAAGCTGAGATAGGATACCATTATCCTTCATGAACTGTGTGAATTCTGTACTTAAGTATTCTCCTCCTCGATCTGATCGAAGAGTCTTAATACTCTTTCCAGTTTGCTTCTCCACTTCATTTTTAAATTCTTTGAACTTCTCAAAAGCTTCTGATTTGTACTTCATTAAGTACACATATCCGAATCTAGAGAAGTCATCAATGAATGTAATGAAGTATGAGAAGCCACCCTTGGCCTGGGTAGACATAGGGCCGCATACATCTGAATGTATAAGCCCTAATAACTCTTTGGCACGTTCTCCATGTCCAGTAAATGGAGATTTGGCCATTTTACCCATAAGGCAAGACTCACAAGTTGCAAATGATTCATAATCAAATGGGCTCAAATACCCATTATTATGCAACTTTTGAAGTCTAGCTTCGCCTATATGTCCAAGCCTACAATGCCACAAGTAGGATTGATTCACACTATTCTTGCTCTTCTTAAGAGCCACATCAAGATGGAGATCATGATAAGAAACATCCAAAAGATATAAACCATTGACCATATTCGCAGTAGCAATCAAATTATTACTGAGGTAAAGAGAACAACATTTGTTCTTTATTGTCAACGTATATCCTACTCTGTCTAAACATGAAACAGAAATGATGTTCTTTATTATGCTAGGAACATAATAACAATTTTCTAAAATTAGAACATCTCCAGATGGGAGCTTAAGGTTCACTGTCCCCACAGAGCTTGCCGCAACCTTTGCGCCATTTCCTAGCCTTAGCTCCACCTCTTTCTTGGTCAGCTTCTTTCTACTTGTCAGTACCTGCACATCATTGCAAATATGAGAAGCACATCCAGTATCCAATACCCATGATGTAGAATCTCTAACTGACAAGTGTAACTCTATCATATAGATACCTGAAGCTTCACCTTGCTTCACTGTGCCCTGAGCTTTGTCCTTGAGGTATTGCTTGCAATTCCTCTTCCAGTGACCTTTCTGGTGACAATAGAAGCACTCACCCTTTTCATCTCCTGTGTCCTTCTTTTTCTTCTGAGCTGGGTTTGTTTTAACATGCTTCTTTTGATTTCCTTTCTTAAAGGATTGAACTGCCCTCCTCTTTCTGTTGGTCTTACCAACTAAAAGGACTTGAGGTTTTTCCTTTGAAGGTTTCCCTCAGCAGTCTTAAGCATGTTAAGCAACTCAGCCAACGTGACCTGAATCTTGTTCATGTTAAAGTTAACAATGAACTGAGAGTATGAGTCTGGAAGTGATTGCAGGATGAGGTCTGTGCTCATTTCCTTGGGGAGTTCAATCCCAAGGACCACTAACCTCTCAATCCACTCTATCATCTTCAATACATGAGTCTGTACTGAAGATCCCTCAGCCATCCTTGCTCTGAACAGACTTTTAGATATCTCATATCTTTCAGTCCTGCTCTGCTCAGCAAAAAGCTCCTTCAAATGGAGCAAGATGGCTTTGGCATCCATGTCTTCATGCTGCCTCTGCAACTCATTGCTCATTGAGGCAAGCATGAAACATTGTGCCATGGTGGAATCCTGCTTCCACTTCTCATACTCAAGCACCTCTCCTTCAGGGGCATCTGATGCCGGCTCAGCAGGGGCCTCACTTTCCAGGACATAGGCGATTTGCTCAGACCTGAGGACAATCTTCAGGTTTCTGAGCCAATCGTATAGTTTGGGCCTGTCAAACGGTTGGCATCCAATATGCCACGTAACGGATTCCCTGACGACATTTTAGCCTACAGGAGATAAAAGAAATATAATTAGCAGATGTTCAGTTATTATTTAAAACAAGATATGGTCTTTAATCTAGTTTAAAACTCCCACTAATTTTCGACGAACTGCATATCCCTCAAATATGCAGGACGGGAGATGCCGACAATCTCCTAGTGGGGATCAGAATCTCAATGACTCATACCATGACCTTGTGTATAACACAACAAGTCATGATATGACCAAAGAGCACCCATCTCATGGGACTTGCAACCCTTTGCAATATCTGATCACTATTCGGTCCCTGCATCTTTAATGGCCTTGTGGATAGCACAACAAGCCAAAAGTGCAGTCTAAGCTTTACCATCGTTACTTAACGCAGATAGATTAGGATGTAGCCCTTGTGGATAGCACAACAGAGCTACACCGTGCCTCTACCTCGTTTACATGCATCCATATGCAATAGTTTTAAGACTTATTTCACAATTAAGTGGGCCTTGTGGATAACACAACAAACCCACCCAAATGTAATTTAAGTCATAAAACCATAACGATGGAGGACCACGCAACTATATTAAAATATATGCGCTACGACTTAGAATTTTAAAAGAGGAATTTGAAATATTTTATCTTGGTCTCATCCTAGATGGTAGCATATATGAATATTCTATAATATTACATAATACTATAATCTAGGAGATCAGAAAATAAATTTGCACCCCATACAAATTAAAGTGGTCATGGATATTGCATAAGTTTGACTGGAGCCAAACAGTCAAATAATCGCCACAAAACCAAAATAACACTTATATTGGTAAACCTGCAAACAGGTAAGCATTAGTGAACTTCTTCCAACGCCATTTCTGTTGCAGTAGCGGATCATCCTCGCCATCAAGCATCCCTCACGAACAAAATTACATAAACAGAATTGTATGTACATTTTTGTATAAAGAGAAGCCTTATGGCGACTACATCATGGGAGGGAGATAGAATTACATTGGAATGTGAGAGAGAGAGAGGAGGTTCGCAGACCTCAAATTAACCATTAATTTATCAATCCCACAATCACAAATAATTCATAACATTCATTCACATCATCACATGATACGAAAGTGCAAATATCCATGACCTTAAACACTTTTAATCATTCCACACATGGAAGAGCACATCACATGGCTAAATAAAAGTTTTATAATATATATATTATTATTGGTTTCAGAAAACTAGGTCCAACCAAAAGGGGAATTATTCGAACATTTCGAAAATTAACCTCTTAACATGCTTTAATATTCATCACAAAACTTGTAACAACAAGAGCATGAACACACAATCTAAAATCATTTAATTGAAGAGTTATTCCATGCAAACAAATTTCTGAAATAAATAATGCAACAATTAAACTATTAATTTCAGAATTAAATTACTCCCAAAAATTTAAATTAAAAAAAAAATTGGGATTTTGCAGTACGCGGCCTGCCAGGTGCACCCGGCCGGGCCCAGGTGCGGCCCGCGCTGGGCACGCCCTGTCGGGTGGACCCAGTCCTCCTGGCGGCCTGGCCTGGCCCGCGCCAGGCCCGTGCGTGGATCGCGCCTGGCCCGCACTGGGGCCTCGCGGCGCTGCTGCGCCCGCCTGCCCTAGGCGCGGCGGCGCGCAGGCGCTGGCCCTCCCCCGGGCCCAGCCTAGTGAAGGCCCCGTGGCCCGCCGAAGGTGTCACCGCCGCGGACCCTTTCGGCGGCTGTCTGGCGCCCTCCAGGTGCGCCCTGGTGGCGACCCCCCCAGCCCCCTTTTCCAGTTTCCAGCCATCAAATGGCCGCGGAATTCCAGTCTGAAAAATTAGAAAAATTGGGGAGGGGTTTCCGGCGCTTTGGCAGAAGTTTGCATGGAATAAATCTTAAGAAAATGATCTTAAACAGCAAAACAGATGTAGATCGCAGTGGAACCTGGCTCTGATACCACTGTTAGGATCTAATGAGACCCGAGATCAAGAAAACGCAGCGGAATATGAATTTAAAATTTGATCTCATTCCGTTTTGCGAGACACGGATCTGACTATCGGATAGTCGAAATCACCTTGCGTGGAATCGGATCCGCGTTCGTACGACTGCGAGGAGGTGGCGCCACAAGCCGTTCAACCGTCCGGCCTCCAGCGGTGTCCACGCGGTCTTCCTCGCGACAATCCACGCCCGCTCCCTCGTGCCCGTCCACGCTCTCTCCCTCGGGTTCCGCAATGCTCGAAGACTGAGCTTGGATCCGCGCCGATCTCCGCGACATGTGACGCAAGAGAGAGGGAGAGAGAGAGAGAGGGGGGGGCGGCCCTGGGCAAACCCTGATGCTTGGCCAGGGTTCTCCCATCACGTCATTATATAAAGATTGAGGTTTTTCATAAAAACCCCTGATCTTTATATAATTAGACCGTCGCATGAAAACCTGTTGCGTGTGACCCTCTAGGCCCAAGTACCAATCCAGTTAATGGCCCAATAAATTAGTAACTCTTACTAACTTAAATAATTAATTAATATCTCATATTAATCAACAATCCGAGTCAACTTTATCTAGTCGACTCATCTGGGCCTCCGAACACGTTGGGTGCCAAGCAACACCACGTGAACCCGGAAGGTATTGGGGTTGTGTAACCCTCACAAGGAACCTTTCCGTCATCAGTTACCGTGTAGATATAATCTCTCATTTGCACAATACTCTTGAACAACTTAGGATATGGTATACTGTCAAATCCTAACTTGTTGTTCCACTAGGACTCGATGCTTTAGATTAATATCAAAAACTCCCTTTTTGATATTTTGTCTGCCCTGGCCAGGGACTCCATTACATCGTTCCCTTGAGTATTCTCTCTCTGTGTACCGAGGGCAAATGATCCCTTATTGACCACTCAATCCCCTTCGAAGGTCTTCCGCTGTGTCCGAACATTGACTGTTTGGAATCTCTTGAATAGAGATTCTTAGGTCAAGCTCAAAACACAGAAGTCCACCAACAAGGTGTCTTTGGTGTCTCAGGTCTAAAGATCATCTACACAACTGTGACAATTGAATCTTCCTGGTTGATAGTTAGGTACAATTCCATCCAGTGATTCTATCGGATCAGTTCAGTGAACTCTTTCTCTAAAGAGCACCTATTGTTTCTCCTTAGTGTCTCCACACACATGACTATGAGATCAGTCACCCTCATCATATGAGCAGGAGTAAACAATACTATTCTATCCGGATATCTGATGTCCTTCTCAGGTATCCACCGAATAGGAACATTTAGAATATGTGTTTATTAAGTGAGTAGTCTCATTAGTATGATCACACATCATAGTCTACCCACTATTGCACATGTTCATGGACTTTATTATAATACCAACACAGTAAAATAATAAATAAATGCCACTTTATTAATAACTGAACAAAATGATACAATATCTGATTGGCTTGTTGTCCACCCAAGACTAACAGGTTCCTATGCAGCAGCACCAACAGACTTCGAGTTCAGGTAGGTAGAGGACCAAGGGTCATGTCATGCACATGATCCAAGCAGAGGCAGAGGCGACTCAGCTTGTGGAAGGTAATGTGACTATTTTTGGCTGTGCAGCTAGAGTGTTGTTTGATTCCGATGCTTCCACTCTTTTATTTCTGAGGAGTTTTTAGACTCCCTTGAGGAGTTGGACATGTGAGTGTCCAGTGACCTTACTGTTGAGCTGCCGATAGGGGACTTTGTGGTTACCTCGTATTGTGTTGAGGAGTTAACAGTGCACATTCAGGGTCAGAGTTTGCCAACTTGTTTGTTTGCTAGGCAGTTACAGGATTTTGATGTGATTTTGGGTATGGACTGGCTTGAGCAGTTTGGTGCAGTGGTAGATTGTAGGAAGAAAAGGGTATACTTTCATATACCTAGAGGGTCTGCCTTCTACTTCCAGGGTATTGTACCTCTTTCTTCTCATTTTGGCATTGTACCTCTTTCTTCTCATTTTCTAGTTTCTGCTTTGAGGGCACGGAGGTTCTTGGCTTCTGGGTGCTAGGGTTTTCTTGCTACTGCTATACTTGCTGACCCGACACCTCGTGATGTGGAAGATATTCTAGTAGTCTATGAGTTTCCAGACGTCTTTCCATACGAGCTACCTAGCCTACCACCAGTTAGAGAGATTGAGTTTACTATTGAGCTTGTTTCTGGCACTGCACCTTTTGCACAGGCACCATACCACATGGCACCAGCAAAATTATGAGAATTGAAGAGACAGTTGGAGGAGCTATTGGAGAAAGGCTAGATTCTCCCTAGCTTTTCTCCCAGGGGTCTCCAATATTATTTGTGAAGAAGAAGGATGGTAGTCTACGATTGTGTATTGATTACAGGAAGTTGAATCAAGTGACCATCAAGAATAGGTACCCTTTACCTAGGATTGATGATGTCTTTGATCAGCTTCAGTCAACTCGACTTTTCTCCAGGATCGACTTGAGGTCAGGCTATTATCAGTTATGGATCAGAGATTCAGATGTGGAGAGGATAACCTTCAGGACCAGATATGAGAACTTTTAGTTCTTGGTGATGCCATTTGGGCTCACCAATGCACCAGCGGCCTTTATGGATCTAATGCACAAGGTGTTCCACAAGTACTTGGGCCAATTTGTTGTGGTGTTCATTAACGACATTCTAGTGTACACTGCTTTAGAGGAAGAGCATGAGCCAACACCTGAGAATCGTGTTGTAGACTCTGCGAGAGCACCAGCAGTATGCCAAGCTCAGTAAGTGTGAGTTTTGGATACAGCAGGTTCACTTTTTGGATCACGTGATCTCAGGTGATAGAGTTTATGTAGATCTAGAAAAGGTCGAGGCGATTTTGTTGTGGAAGAAACCTCGCACAGTGACAGAGATACATAGTTTTCTAGGCTTGGCTGGTTACTACCACAGGTTTATTAGATATTTTTCACAGATTGCTGCACCCTTGACTCGTTTGACAAGGAAGGGAGTACCGTTTGAGTGGTCAGAGCAGTGTGAGCAGAGTTTCATAGAGTTGAAGAGATTGCTTACATCGACACCAGTCTTGGTGTTGCCTTCAGGTACCGATGGTTTTGAGGTCTGCATAGATGATTCTAGAGTTGGTTTGGGAGCAGTTTTGATGCAGTATGGCAGAGTGGTGGCTTATGCATCGCGTCAGCTAAAGCCCCACGAGGAGAGCTACCCCATCCATGACCTTGAGCTGGCAGCTGTGGTTTTTTCTTTCAGGATCTGATGTCACTATTTGTACAGAGTGAGGTTTGTGGTTCGCACCGACCACCAGAGCTTGCAGTATGTCTTTTCACAGAGGGACTTAAATAGGAGGCAGTGACGCTGGATGGAGTATCTGAAGGGCTATGATTTTAGTATTGAGTATCAGCCTAGGAAGGCTAATGTAGTTGCAGATGCACTGAGTAGGAAGACACAGATCAGCTATCTCATGTTGAGAGAGTGGCAGTTGTGGCAGTCTATAGCAGAGGGGTCCTTTAAAGTCTCCACCAAGAAACAACAGTGCTTTCTAGACATTTTCTTAGTTGCTCCAGCCATTGTTTGGCAGGTTGTAGAGGCTCAATAGATAGATCCTAAGTTGCACAGAGTGTTGCTACTCCCATAGGAATTGAGTTACATGATGACAATATTTGGGTGCTTGTTGATAGATTGACGAAGACTGCCAGATTCCTGCCCATTAGAGCTGGCTGGGGGGTGAGTAGGTTGGCCAGACTTTATGAGGAGAGGATCATTCCTTTGCACGGGGTGCCAAACACTATTGTTTCAGATAGATATCCTCGATTCACTTCTAGGTTCTGGCGTAGCTTTCAGAGAGCTTTGGGGACAAAGCTGGCGTTTAGCTCTGCCTACCACCCACAGCCAGATGGACAGTCAGAGTAGACTATTCAGACATTGAAGGATATGTTGCGAGCCTGTTGTTTGGAGTGGCAGAGATCGTGGACAACCTACTTGTCGTTGGTTGAGTTTGCTTATAATAACAATTATCATTCTAGCATTGGCATGGCAGCCTATGAGGCTTTATATGGACGACCATGTCGTACTTCTCTTGACTGGTTTGAGGTTGGTGAGGATGTTGTCACCAGGCCAAAGTTGGTTCAGTAGTCATTGGAGTGGTGCAGCTTGTCAGGCAGAGACTTCAGGCAGCATAAAGCCAACAGAAGATTTATGCAGACCAGTGCAGGCGACCACTTGAGTTTCAGGTAGGGGACCTAGTATTTGTTAGAGTGTCCCCTATGAAGGGGGTGATGAAGTTTGGTAGGCATGGGAAGTTGAGTCCCCGCTATATCGAACCCTTCACCATCAATGAGCATATTGGAGATCTGGCGTACCGGCCACAATTACCTTCAGAGTTGGTAGCGGTCCACGACATGTTCCACGTGTCGATGCGGTACCTTGCAGATGAGTCGCATGTTCTCCCGAGTTCAGAGTGGACTGAGGTGACACTAGTTTTGACAGTGCTAGAATTTCTACTGCACATTAAGGATCACCGAGTTTAGAGGTTGAGAAACAAAGTGATTCTGCTGGTTCGTGTTGCATGGCAGTGGAACTAGGGCGATGAGTCGACCTAGGAGAGGGAGGACGAGATGTGCAAGCAGTTTCCGTACCTCTTCTGTAAGATCTATTTCCCCTTGTTCTTGTTTAAATTTTGAGCACAAAATTCTTTTGGGGGGGGGGGGAGGCTGTAAGGCCTTAGACCTTATTGAACCCTTAATGGGCCTTTTTTGGAATAGTGTCGATTGACTTCAAGGTTGATTGACGTCAACATTGTGTTGACGGCAGCGTTGTGTGCCGTCAACCTTGTCTTGGCGGCAATAGATGTTGCTGTCTACTCGAATTTCTTAAATTCTCCGAGCTTTGAACTCGACGGAAATCAATGTTGTTGTCAACCTCTTGAGGGTGTGTTGCTCGATCCAAGCATTAGATAGATGTATTTCAGTATTATTATGGCGTTATTTGATGAGGGAAAGTGTTTCCCATCATCAGATCGTGTTTTTTGGGCTTGGATTGCCCTGGGGAGTGGCCTAGGGCCGTACCATCTGCTGGAAGCCGATGAACTTGACAACATGGTTTGCTACCGTCAAGCTCTTTGGTATGAACTTTGCAGCAAGATCGCTTGTCATCAAGATGAGGTCGACGGTAGTCGACACTGCCATCTACTTTAGTAGATGACAGGTCTATGTGTCGTCTACCACTGGTTAACGTCATCGGGATTGCCATCAACCGCCCAGGTAGGTCCCAGCAGTCTGAGCCCCTTTTCATGTGTGAGGCTTGGACATGCGGTGTCTACCTCTTGGCACGATATCCCAGACGTTAAGAGTGTCT
Organism: Colocasia esculenta; assembly: GCA_014218235.1. NCBI lineage: Eukaryota > Viridiplantae > Streptophyta > Magnoliopsida > Alismatales > Araceae > Colocasia > Colocasia esculenta. The sequence continues at coordinate 47,543,409 of CM024757.1, forward strand.
CCGTCTGTGCATGTGTTGTGATTTGTTGTCCTTGTGTTTGTGTTGTGTTCCTCCCGAGCGTTGAGCTGGGCTCCGTCTGGATGACTAGTGTTGAGTTGTTCCACCGGTGAGCCTGGGCATCTAGTGCGACTCCGTCCAGTGCATGCCCCTTGTGGTGGTTAGGAACTAGTTTCCATGGGGCCCCTTCTCCACCATTTAAATCCGGCATAGGGGAAAACTGGTCGAGGACCAGACGTGAGGTAGAGCGTCTGAGTGTGCACACATGGCTAGGGATTGAGGACTCTGTGGTGTCGAGGCGCCTAGCCATAGGCCCTAGTTGGTCCTACTTTCTTGTGTTGGTGTGACTGTTGTTGTATTAAGTAGTGAACTATTGAGCTTGCGAGGTTCCAGTCTTTTGACGCGCTCTTGTGAGGAGTTAGGTGTGACACCACCGGTTTCCATGTGATCTAGTGCAGTGTTACTTCATTATAGTTTACTTTCCTGCACTTTTGTACTGTTTACCGGTGGGGGTTAGTGTCCCTACTCGGTCTCTTCTTGAGACTCACTCCCTTCCCTTTCAAGTGGTTCATCGTCAGCTCCAGGTGCTGAGGAGCCAAGTCACTCCGGTGCTGGTGCGTAACTGCTGGGAGTTGTACTCCTTTGTGTACGTGCTTGTACTCTTTTTCTTTGTTGGATTTTCTCTGAGTTGTATATATATATATATATATATATATATATATATATATATGGTTTATATTAGTTCTTGTGGTTGTGGTTTGTGCACTTTCTTATATGTTCTCCTCAAACATTTCCTTTAACCCTTCCGAGCTTCGGATTGTGGGTGGTGATTCAAGGTTCAGGTTACTAGTAGGTAACTAGTAATTCGGATCCTGGGTCATTACAACGATGAATTCCCAAGTCAAAATCGCCAACAATATCCCTCCACAGAGCTCACCTCGGCCGAATAGAGTTCTTTGCCCTATTTGGCCGACAAATAAGAGTTTTAAACATAGAAACTGAGAACACACTGTGGCAAGTCGTCACGTTCAGAATGGGACAAGTTGGATTGTTGCGTTCATGAATGCGTCACCACACAAAATCCCGACGTGTGCCATGCGTTATGCATGCAACCAAAAAAACAAAGCAAGCAGTGTTGAGCTCGCGATGAGGGTGGAGGCCGCATTCTCAATGCGATGCCCTCCCCCGTCACATTCTCAAACAAAGAACCAGTGGATTATGTGGGCCAAAACCTCTGGCCCACAACACTCACACAACCTACTAACACCCAAAACACAACCTAGTAGCCACATACTGGCCCAAAAATCTTCAAACTAGGATCCAAACAACCGCGACGTTACATATCACATGTACAAAAATTATTCAAAGATCTTAAATAAAAATCATGTCTAGACCCTAATCATATATATCCAACTAACCACCAAGAAATTTGGGCCAAGAAAAAATCTCTTGGACCAAAAATAAAATCAAAGGGGAATATTAACCTGAAATTCATAATATCTAAATAGGCATAAATAATGGGCTAAATAAAGCTAATTACACCATAAGATGGCTCTTAAATTGGTCTAAATTCATGTCCCATCATGAAGAAAGGTTTCCTAATGACATTCCAACCGTAACATGGATAGAAATCCACAATAGGGAAATGATGAATACAAACTCGGAACCCCCAAATCCTAGTCACAATATGACTTCAAACAACCCTAGATCTATAAATACCTATTTTAAATTTTTGGGACGAGTTAACATCATGTTGGAGTTATGTGGAGGTGAGTTAGGGTACCAGAAGATTAGAACTTTTAATAAAGGATTTTGATGATAATTGGTCTCATCATTTTTATCAGTTTCAAAAATATCATATATAAATATATCAAATATATATATATATATATTTTCAAAATATATGTACTAGCTTGATAGCATGATTTGGAATATAATAACAATTATATATATTTAATACATGTCTAAAAACTATTGAAAAAATAGCTGTGGAAGTGGAAATAATCCATCATGATGGTTCTCATTTAATTTAATATTTATCATGTTCTCATGTGTATATGGTGTGTATTGCAAATTCAAGTTCCGTTGAACGCTAATTAAGCCATGGAGACGAAAGATGAACCTACAATTACAGAGTGTAGGCATGGCAGTCACATAAGTGACAACAAGTTCTATCTTCGAGAGTTAGAGGGCTTTGAGTCTCTTTGTGCACTGTTTGACTTTGTCAAATGAAAGTGAATATCAGGTCTGGACCGATATCCCGCTGTTGTCTAAGCGCAATGACGTTAATTACATCTCTCTAAGAGAGAAAACCCTTAATTAATCGCTAGAGTAGAAAGCCTTATGGCCTGAGAAGGAAACATCCGATAAAAGTGCAAAATAACATCCTAAATTCATGATGAAGATGCAATTGGAGATGATGCTTATTTGAGAGAAGTCAATTTATTATGATTTGTAGTCTTTTTATTTCCCATTGTTATTTTTTTATTTTTTTATTTGTGCTTGTGAGGTAATTTGATATACCTTTCCATTTATTTTAATATAATGCTCACAGAATTAATTTATGGGGGCCGTGGTGCATTGTTTGCTCATTATTTTAAAAAAAGGCAGTCGACTGGGCTCCAATCAATTTTTCTCCTCTTAAAAGGGTTCAATCAATTGGGGTTCCAATCAATTGTGCTATTTTTGAAAGGGCAATTGATCTGGGATCGATTGGGCTCTTTAAAAGGGGAATCGATGCAGGATCGATTGTGCTCTTTTAAAGGGCAATCAATGCTCTTTTAAAGGGCAATCGATGCGGGATCGATTGTGCTCTTTAAAAGGGCAATCAATGTGGGATCAATTGGGCTCTTTAAAAGGGCAATCGATGTGGATCAATTGGGCTCTTTAAAAGGGTAATCGATGTGGGACCAATTGGGCTCTTTAAAAGGTCAATCGATGTGGGACGAATTGGGCTCTTTAAAAGGGCAATCGATATGGGATTGATTGGGCTCGTTTAAGAGAGCAATCGATTTGTAGCCCTTTAAAATGATGCAATCGATGTGGGGCCCCCAAGGGCAATCGATCTGGAGCCTCTGCCCTTACCTCTCTTATTATTATTATTATTATTTGTCTCTCTCTTTTTTTATTATTGTTATTATCATCATTTGATCTCTTCTTTTATTTGGTCATTTGTTGCTTTGTTTGTTTGTTTCTTTCATTTCTGGAATGGCTCCAACACGTTCTCTTGGTTCTGTTTGAAACATACTAGTCAAAGTTCTGCTCAAGAGTCTGCACTATTTGATCACTGTTGCTCAGTTGGCAACGTTGGCACAACCTATTTAACAAAACATGTATAGAATTGGCAGACAAGATTGAATCGATAAGACTAGGCCGAATCGGCACAGCTCAACTGAATCGACAGTCAGGACTGAACCAACAGAACACTGTGGAGAGGTTGCTGATTCACTCAACCAGTGGAACAATAAAAGGGGGGGGGGGGGGTCATGCCAATTCAAATGCATGAAAGAAAATTCGGCAGCTTCTCCCCCTATTTTGGGTGATGGGGGAAAAAATGTGATACTCATCCACCGCAATCGAGACGGCACCAAAAGACAAGGTGTATATCGAAAATGACATCACCCCAATGGCACACGATGTTGATCCCCGAGTCATGCCTACGAGGGAACCGATTGTTATCGAGACTATAAACGAACCCGATTGGCGATCGAATGGTGTTTGAGTTCATGTAACTAGACATAGATGTCATATCATTTAACCCGAAATCCCATGGATTTCTCATTTTTGGTTGAGCCAGCAAAAAATATGCCTCTGCCTATGCGATTCGACAGGATAACATGTTCGTGTGATTTGGCAAGAGGCCTTGCGGAATCAGCAGAGTTCTTGGTCACTGATTTGTCAAGGAACCTTGTCGATTCGACAGTATTGTTCTCAGGTCTGCGTGATTTAGCAACACTTGTCATGCGTGAAATGCAAGGTATACGGAGAGTCCGAACACTGGGACAGAACGAGGTGATATCCAAAGCATAGACAAATTATGTCCAGACCCAAACGAGGTATAGATATTATATTATCTAACATTTTGTGTCTGAAGCCTCTCAAGTCGCTACGATTCTGTAGCACTATTTATGTATGGTTCTCAAAACACACGAGAGATCTGAGCATCGAGCTAAGATGATATAATGTCCAGTATGCAATGGAACCATACTGAGGCTTAAACATGGCATAAATATTAGCTATCCAACCCTTGGTGTTTAAAACTCCTATGAAATTATGATTTTGCAGCACAAACTCATGCTTAATAAGGACTGAATCTGAGGTGATCCGATCATGCGAAAGATAGGATCACACCTTCTGTGAGATTCAGTCATAAACGGGTTGCTGATTCAATCAAAGGTGAAGAACAATAACTAATGGAAGATCTGATCACAAGGAAGAGAAAGGGGTACTTTCCATAACATCCAGGTGGTGAATGGGTTATATCAGGCCCAAACAAGGCATATATATTGCATTATCTATCCTCTTAATGCTTAGAGCTCCCACCCGCTACAAATCTTCAACCAATATTCAAATGGGATAACAGGTTCAAAACGGATAAAACGAGGAAAAACCCATGACAGACTTGAGATCATATCAACGTTGTGTAGCCAAAATCTCTTTTTCCCCTTTTATGCTCGCCTTGGGGGTCTAAAGCCCATAGGAAGGGCTTAGCAAGGGAGCAGATGCCTTATAAAAAAAGGGGAATAAAATATTTAAGCACCTCCTTCTGAGTACAAACTATTGTAGTTCTCTCACTGATGAGATTGACCATTGAAATTGATCAATCCCCATTGAAGGAACACCATCCGATGCACAAAGGGAAAGATCATACAATACTAATTGACAAAAGAAGAAGGAAAATCAAATATTATACTCATATCACATGCTGAATGAACAAAGAAAAGCACTCATGCTAATAGAAAAATCTTTTATGGCAAAGAGCCATCAATGCCTTCGTACATTGAAGAAAAGGGAACCCCATCCCAATGTAAGGAAACAAAAGTAGAACTTAATAGAAGGAGAATGGAAAGGACAGCTTAAAAAACAACTCTCTCCATCACATCATACTCCACTCACCCTCTCTTCTAAAACATCTTACAGAAACCCAAAGGGAACAAGGCTGGGTGCCCCTCTCTTCTTCTCTGCTACAGGTGTAGGTGCTTTTCCAAGGAAGAAGAAGGAGAGGAGATGTCACGCCCCGACGTGGAATATCGGAGCGCGAATGCAGTTGCAAGAAAAGGTATAGAGTAAATACTAGACATCAAACCATTGCACATTGAATGATACTAAATCAAATCTTTCTCATTAATAACTTTTCAAATGTCTAGTTACAACCACTAATATCAGAGCCAATCTATAGGGCCCAATTACATTTCAATAAAAGGAAATAACTAACTACAACTCTAAGATAACATAATGACTCGAGGGTACTCCTGGCTTCACTCTTGGTCATTCCCTTCCTCGTGAGTGTATGTGTCGTCCTCGGTCTCACCTGAGAACACAACATCAAATAACGTAGGGTGAGCGATAACGCCCAGTAGGACTTAAATCTCAGGCTCAAGCAGGCTTTAAATAATTAACGCATTTAATGGCAGAGTGTCTAGAGATAGCAGGTATAAGAGAGTCAAAATATAGTAAGAGATAGCACAACAGGTAACAAGACAGCACAATAGCACGAGATCGAGTATAGTTTCCAAAATAGCACAAGCATTGAATATAGCACGAATAGCAGGATGGCCATAGCACAACTAGCACAAGTATAGTAATAGCACGACGAGTATAGCACTTGTTTGTCATTCTAGACATCGAGAGAGTATAGCACGTTTTGTGTTTTGATTGTCACATAGATAGTCGAGATAGATAGCACTTGAGTGTAATGCCAAACACTCTGATCATTTAACTCCCATGGGCACTAGCACTTTCGGGCGCACATCCCAGGACCAGATCGGGCCCTTTATTTATTGCCAGGCATTGGTTATATTGTTTATCTTTAGACAATCAGTCAATGGCCAATATAGAGTACCAAGAAGTAGATGAGAGCACTAGATGAATATACGAGATAGTAGAGTGAACGTGAATAGACGAGCGAGTAGAGTATAGATAAGAGCTAGTGGACATTGCACGTAATGCGACGAGTAAACAGGCGATAGTAACAGTTGCACAACACGCGCACTTGGTGTTAGCAGTCAGGTGGAACTCACGACCCTACCACTGGCCTTGTTATGCACAGGTCCAGAGGTCCGGCGTGATTTAAGATGAGAGTGAATCTTCTAATAGCCGTTTGGATCATATAGATCCCTAAAGGGTATCATAGGTATTAGGGTACAACCGGCTCGTCGACCATGTGGGAATCCATGATCAGAGGAGACTTACGGAGGCCTTGTGCAAGGATTCACTAGTCCGGTCAGAAGGAATATCCGACGGAGAGTTCACCACAAGCCAAGAAAAGTGTGAATATAAAACAGGTGCCCGACGTTCTAGAGGAATTCTAGAACAGTGGAGCGTCGGTATCGGTATATAAACAATGCGAGAAACAAATACAAGTCCTTTTAAAATAGGGCAATTAATGTACTTGTTTTCAATAATTGACCGGATACATTATGAGATATTTTCTGCAAGATTTCAGCCATAAATGGATGGTTCATGTGTGTGCAAGAGCAAGAGAAATCATAGATAGAAAAAAAGTCGTGAAATATGTATTTTAAAACATTCAATATAGCACCATTTTTAAGTAGGGTTTTTACTGGGGGTATAACGGTAAGAAGGCGTAAGGATTATTTAGAAAGCGACAAAAATATTTTTCATGGGTTTTCATGCAAAACTCTGAGAAGGCGACATAGGCCTGTAAGGAATGCGACAGGGGTAGGGCAGATAGCGACAGGGGGTTACACAGAAGGCGACAGAGCTGTCTGCTCAGGCGGCCAGAACGCGACTGGGGTCATGTCGTATTCAGAAAGCGACAAGAAAGGCGTCGCGATGGCTTGAGAAAGCGACAAGTGGATGGTCGCAATCAGACCCAGAAGGCGACATATCGGCCTGTCGCAATCTGGTTGTCTGCACCTGGCTCTGACAGGATTCAGACCAGGCTTTGGATTGCGGGCCAACTTGAAATCAAATGATACAGGGTGCTTTGAAAAATCATAACTAATTGTATAGTGAACGAAAAATCATGAAACCAGTTGCAAATTAAACTAGACATGTAAGGGTACTTCCAATAAATCGGAATTAGAGAGAGAGCATGGTTTGAACATGGTTTGAGAACGAACAAGAACAAGTAACATAGAACATGATACAGGGAGCAAGATCGATTTAATTCGAGTAACATGCTCAATAGAAATTAGGGCTTTTAGGGGCAAAAGATGCCTATCATGCATCAGTATCTCCCATTAAAATTTGGAGGCATGAGATAGAGTATTCAAGGAGATATGAATTAAGCATGAAGGTTCGGGGTCATAAGAACTGCAGAACTTCAAAATTCATAAGAAAGATTTGATCGATGGAAAATTATGAAATTTGAGGGTTTTGTTCCAGAGGGTAGAAAGATCCTACAGAAAAAGTTTCACGGTTTATGCTTGTGAGAATGCCTACCTTGATTCGATTTCCTCTTCTAGGGCTAGAACTTGAAGAACGGGGTTGAGAGCTTGAAAGGTTCTTCTCCCCATGAAATCTCCTCCTCCTTGGCCTCTCCTTCTGGTCCAGGAATCCTTTGGCACGAGCTTGGGTCGGCCATGAGGGTTTTAGGAGAGTATTTAAGCTTCTCCTCTTTCTATTTCCTAATAGGACTCTAATTCCTCTTTAATTCCGAAATTTCCTTACTTCCTCCTTCCTTCCTTGCTTTCCAATCTCTATTTAGACTAGGAAGAGATCCAAATTCGTGCTAACCCATATGGGGTAGGTTTAGGAATCCTATTATAACTCAAACTAGCTATTTAATGCATTAAATACCCCTTTTCTATTTAGGTAATAATTTAGTTACGAATTTATGGTATTTTCCTATTATTCTCCCTTTGTAAATTCATATTTTTGACCCAATAAATTCTAGAAGATCCATTAAGCAAAGCCCATTACTCTTTTTCATCTAATGAGTTTTATTTAATGCTCTATTTAAATATCCATTAAGCTGGGTTTTAAATTCTTTATTTAAATTTTTATTTTTCGTAAAAATTTAGGTTGCTACAGGAGAGGCCCCCCTTTCTTGCTCTCCAAGCAACTTTCTTTCTCTTTGCTTTTTGGTGTGTTGTCTCCTTCTGCCTCTACCGCAAGGGTCCTTTTAAGGGGGTGGTGGTGGTGATAGGCCTCTTAGGCTCACCTCTCCCCATTTCACTTTAGATAGGCAAAACCCTCCCATGTGGTTCATGTCTTGAGTCTTCTAATGGGCCGCCCCGTCAAAGTAAAATCTAACAAAATTGAGTTGTCAACACCAACATACTTTTATTTATACATAATCGATTTCCTTACCTAAAAATCATGTAAACCAAAGCATATGTACACATATTTGATTGACCGTGATCACTGAACTAAGTCTACTCGATAATCGATTACCATAGGACAATATTAATCGATTATTGACAAATGACGAGAAAACTAATCGATCGAGTAACTCACTATGGCACTAATGAACTTAATCAATCATGAGAACAAAGCCATTGAAAGCCCAAGTACATCAAACAATACACTTTAATCAATTATCGAGAACCAATACTTAGTTTAATAAACTCACTAGAACACACTAATCGATTATTGCAACATAGTAAGTTACAAAAAACCACACTAAAGCATGGAGTCGATTATCGTATCATAGTACTTGGTCACGAAGCACAAGAATGAGATAACGTATTCAATTATCTAAGGAAACTTAATTGATTAATGTCTATTAACATCTCATCATATCATACTACAGCCATTGAAGGCATAAGGAAAAAATCGATTATGGAAACCCAACACTTAACTACTGGAGTCAAAACTCAAATACATAATAGTACCGAATGGATTATTGAGAACGACATAGTTGATTATGTTCCTATTAGTATTTAGTTGTAAAATCGAACACAAAATGTTATAGTAAAATATAATTGATTAATTATGATCTCCATGTAAGACATTTTAGTCCTAAAATGAATTAGAACGTTAGAGTGAAACATAATCAATTATTGTGACAACTAATCAATTATGTTCTCCCCTTACTAAACTTAGTCGTGAAATTGAACAAAACATAGTATAGTAGTGAGGCACATTTTAGAAATTTATGAATATTATTTGAACAATTTCATTACTAATGAATTTTTAGAGAGAAAAACTCTGGATTTCTTGCAGGTGAAGGGGGGCTGGGGTGCAGGTTAGGTTTTGGAAGCGGCGCCACTCCTTGGGGTGGTGAACCCAGCTGGGCAGCCGCCACTGCGGGGGCCCCTGGCGGCTTGGCCAGGAAGTTTTCCTCGGTTTCCTTAGTGGCGACCATCTTGTTGGTGCATGGTCCTATTCATGAATGTCGATGTTGAGTGGATCTCCTACCATGCATGCCTGGGGCCTAGTGTCTCTTATAAGCCTCCTCCCTTTGGTGCTGTTGGCATGGCTGAGGGCAAGGATCTCTTAACTACCCTGGTGCCTGGCTAATTAAGATGCCGCGTGGGGGTTGAACGTGAAGGCACTGACATTTTCCAACTCAGGAGAGCCTGCTGTTTTCTTTTTGGAGGAGATATGCAAAGTCGCATGGAGGAGCCCTTTTATATGCCTGGCAATAATAATCGCTAGCCAAATGCAATTATGGCAGACCTGCTATTTCTTTGTTTGTCTCAAGTACGGTTGGCCTTACAGAGTTCGATGATCATTAGCGTCCTCAACCCTAGGCACTTGTTTGTTTAGGTTTGAGGTACCTAGTGGAAGATTTTTTGAAAAGCTAGGTGTCCTTCTTGAGGAAGAATCTTAATTTATACGAAAGGAGGGTTCGTGTCTCGTTTTTTCAGATGGGCTGGGAGTTTAATTTGATTTCAATGCCGATCCCATACTGATGCCCAATCCCATCTGGGTTGGTTTTTCGGACATGCCGGCCGGGGTGAATCTATATATACAATGAACATTATCTTCGTTCTAATTACCGGTAACTTGGGGACTGTACGTACTGCTCAAAATTCATGATGCAACTCTCGCTTGGATGCAAATGGCGGGAGCTCTGGTCTGTGTGCCTCCGTTATATTCTGATTCTAAAAATAAAATATATATATCCATATATATATATATATATATATAATTTAGAAAAAATTAATTGAGGGTCTTTGTTAGAGGGTGTTACTTTTTTCCGAGTCCCTGTCAGAATATTGAAAATCGTAGAGTCTTTACCTTTTTGCCTGGTTTAATTTAGAGTCCCTACTTTTGAGACGTCATTATTTTCAACCTTCGATTCACGAGTTCCGTCTCTTTTACATCCGTCTCTTTTTCTCATTCTCGTCTTACCCTTCCGTCCTTTCGAAGGCCTTTTTTCCATTCCCGTCTTACCCTTCTATCCTTTCAAAGACCCGTGAACTAACATCGATAGAAGTTGCACTTACATAACATGTATAACACACTTACAACAACTATTGACATCACTTACACATTGTGACATGATGTGCATTCATTTAACCTTTATTTTCTTCCCCGTGAACCGTTCTTCACAACTATAAGAGGAACCCAAGTCCTCATACTTATCCTTCTTAAGCTTCTCTGAGTCTTCTTCTTTCTATTTTTCTTGCTCGTCTTCTTCCTCGGTATTTGCGGATGTCTTCATCTGACGATGCTCCCCACAGAGATGGGAAGGAACCAGCGCCACCAGCGCCACCGACTGAAGAATCCTTCAACCCCGACTTTTGGAGAGATTTTTACAATGGTTAGAGGATGACTTTAGAGAAAGTTTTTCGGTTGTATGACAACAAGGGCCTCACCAACATCTTCCCTGACATCGGCCCTAAGGCCGAACCCATATGTTCCTTCTCCCCTCCCTCCCCTCTCTGTTCCTCCTCCCCTCCCTCCTCCCCCGAGTCATCAGCTTAGAGAGTATAGAGAGTTATTGTTGTGAGGCTTGTTTTTGTAACATATTTTCGTTTTATGCAGTCTTCTGTGGCTGATATATAATCCATTGTATGTGCTCTCTATCATGCAAACTCAACATGTTAGCAATAAGTACATACTGTAACATGCTATTATGTACACTATAATCAAAATAAGTAAATACTGTAACAGGTTATTAAGTATACTATAATAGTGTAGTGCTTGTACTGCAAGTAGAACTGTAAGAGTGTATTGATCGTATTGCATGTAGAATTATAAGAGTGTAGTGCTCGTACTGCAAGTTTTAATGTAATCTGTTATTATGTATACTGTCTTAGATTTTTATGTTTACTATAATAGAAAACGTTAGTAGGACAGTGTCCTCACTATAATAAATTAACAAGTGTTTCCTCAAGTAAATGTATAATATAATGATATGTGAAGTAGGAATTGTACGTGCGACCAATTTGCTGCATCGAGGTCCCTGCCTTTCATGTATCTTCTCAGTATGTCCACCTACATGAAAAAAGTAACAAAGAGTTTCAATTAGTTGATGTACATTTATTGTAACATATGTGTGCATGCTCTGTAACAAATGTAAGCCCTGTATGTAACACATGTTATTCCTACCGTAACATTGTAATTGAGTATGCAATTTGGTTGACACTTACGTATTCTAGAATGTCAGGACGATATTTATTTCTTAATGAATCATACACGTGGAACTCTTTTTCTTTAATATTGATGACCAAAAGAGCCCAATGGTTCATCCCAAAGTGCATGGGGGTGAAGAGGAGGTCTAATTCAGTTGGGGCGTGGTCCAGTCTTTGGAAAGCATAATCGAGATGTTGTTGTTTGCTCTTACCATCTTTGCATAATTGAACGTAACCTTTTAAAGTGGCTCCCAGATATCCAAAAGTATTAAAAATGCTTGGGTTCTCTTGCCGGGGGAGAAGCAAGTAAGTGTTGATGTAGCATTCAATTATGGTCGATTCGCTCTGTCCTCCGAACAATAGGTTCCGGATGTCCGTAAATGTGAGGAAATTATCGTATCCTTGGAGAGTGCCACCGAACATCCAATCACTACATGTAAGAAATGTGTACATCTTCTGTAAGAATGGAGATGCCATACAATAATAGAAGAACTAATATAATATAACAAAAAACTCTGAACTGTAAAAAGGAAATACATGTACTATAACACCTACTAAGTAATGATGCACTCATTCAGAAATCTTTCAATCCAAGACTTTTCATCCACTCCTAATACTTCCGAGCTACGTAATCTCATCTCCTCTCTTTCTTGCCTGTTGAAAGTGTGTTTGTCCTCTCCTGAGAGCCAACAAAGATCAGTTCGGAAGTGGACACATTGACTTTCGAAGCTTTGTAGTACTGATAATCCTCTAGCTGCAACGGAATAAGAAATAAAAGAATATTTTGTAAGGAGACATTAATGTTACTATGATGGGGTCTTAATGTTACTGTAATGTAACATTAAGGTTACTATAACAAAATGTTAAAGCTATGTATCTTCTATTAACGTTATTGTACCGTATATATCTCTGGTTGCCGCCTTTTTCTCATCCCAGCTGAAACTCGTCTGGACATGGAGGATGGGAAAACATGACGCCTCTTCCTCTTCTTCTCCTCCTCGGCCTCTTTCCTCTTCTTCTCTTCCTCCTTTGTCTTCCTCTTCTCCGCCTCCTTTCTCTTCTTCTTCTCCTCCTCCTCCTTCCTCTTCTTCTCTTCTTCCGTCTTCTTCTTCTCTGCCTCCTTGACCTCCTTCTTCTTCTTCTCCTCCTTGGCCTCCTTTCTCTTCTTCTCTTCTTCCGTCTTCTTCTTCTCCGCCTCCTCAGTATCCTTCCTTCTCTTCTCCTCCTCCTTCCTCTTCTACTCGTCCTCCTCCTCCTTCTTCTTCACCTCCTCTTTCCTCTTCTACTCCTCCTCCTTTGTCTTCTTCTCTTCATCTTCCCTCTTCTTCTTCTCCTCATCCTCCATCCTCTTCTGCTCCTCCTCCTCCTCCTTTCTCTTCTTCTCTTTCTCCTCCCTCTTCTTCACCTCCTCTTTCCTCTTCTGCTCCTCCACCTCCTCCTTTAGGGCTGTAAACAGGTCGGGTTTGGAATTGGAAATACAGATTCCGATACCGATTCCGATAACCGAAATATGGTTTCGATTCCGATTCCGATAAGAATAGTTAATTCCGATTCCGATAACATTACCAGAACCGAAATTCCGATAAGGTAAGATGTTTACCATAATTTTACCTTGAGTTTATGATAATTTATCGAAATAACCGATACCGATACCGATTCCGATTATTTTTTCAATTCCGATTCCGATTCCGATAACTTATCGGAATATCCGATACCGATTCCGATAAGCTATCGGTATCATTTTCCGATTCCGAAACCGATAATTTTTATCGGTATCGGGTCGGAATATCGGATTATCGGGTTCCGTTTACACCCCTATCCTCCTTTCTCTTCTTCTCTTCATCCTTCCTCTTCTTCTTCTCCTCCTCCTCCTCCTCCTTCTTCTCTTCCTCCTCCCTCTTCTTCTTCTCTGCCTCCTCCTTTCTCTTCTGCTTCTCCTCCTCCTCCTCCTCCTTCCTCTTCTTCTCGTCAGCCTCCTCCTTCCGCCTCCTCTTCTTCTCCTCACCCCTCTTCCTCTCTTCTGTTGGCTCCAACATCTGCCGCTTTAACATCGATCATTGCGACCTTGTGAAGGGGGTTCTCCTTCCTGTAACTAAATATATGATATATTATTAATAATTATAAATCATACTATAAATGTATAAAATATATATTGTAAACGAGTATAATCCACTCCATTACCTTGTCGTCGGGAACTCATCTTTGATACGTGGGGTGATGGTACTGAAACTGTAGAGAGCTCCACTGGTGATAGGACTAAGACTGCAGATCGTGGCTCTGCGGGTGGATGTTGTTGCCCCCAAGGCTAACGCTCAAATTGTTCCTCCATTCTTTGTAGCCTCTAGTCCATTAATTGGAGGATATTGTTCTGCCACTTCAAGCGGTCGTTCTGCAACTCCATAACCTCCCTCTATTGTTTGGACACTCTTAAAAGCTCCAGAAGAATGTCAACAACATGTTTATCTGATGGAGGGGCTCCGAAAGTGGTATACATGGATGTCGTCAATCGTCACGAGACCCAAGGTCAATCATCCCTCACATTAACCTCCAAATATACCTGAAGTAAATTCATAGGAAGATATGATATAGGAAGATAACACAAGTCTAGGGGAAAGTCACACTTACATTAGAGCGTAGCAATCCCCGTAGTAGGTTGGATAAGGACTGTCCCTTGCCTCGGCAATCCCAACGAAAAAATGGGGGATCTCTTTGAGGATGCTCTGGTCGCAATTTTAACTAGTGCGTCAAAAACCATGCCTTTATCATTAACACAAGTCAGAAAACTATAAAACTTGTACTGTAATAGACCGGTGTATCATATGTAAAAGACTACTTCGTGTACTATAACATAGTGGATAAAACGTATGTAAAATACTACTTTGTGTACTATAACAGATAGGTGTATCGTATGTAAAAGACTACTTCGTGTACTCTAACAGATCGGTGTATCGTATGTAAAAGACTACTTCGTGTACTGTAACAGATAGGTGTATCATATGTAAAATACTACTTCATGTACTGTAACAGAGCGGATAAAATGTATGTAAAATACTACTTCATGTATTGTAACAGAGCAAATAAAATGTATGTAAAAGGCTACTTTATGTACTGTAATAGACAGATGTATCGTATGTAAAAGACTATTTCATGTACTATAACAAAGCAGATAAAACGTATGTAAAAGACTACTTCGTGTACTGTAACAGACAGGTGTATCGTATGTAAAAGACTACTCCGTGTACTGTAACAGACCGGTGTATCGTATGTAAACGACTACTTCGTGTACTATAACAGAGCTGATAAAACTTACCTTGAGAGCGGGAACGCAACCGATTAGGTAGATGGTTTTAGCAGATGAAGCTCCTCTAACGACTGCCTTAACCTGCTCGTGGCACTGCTACACTCCCGACATTAGGTACTCGTGGATGGCAGCAACCCAATTGACGCCTATGGCGCCTTCATGTGTCTTTCATTCGTCAAGGTCCAGAATTTACAATCAAGACTATGAACAACATACACAGCTGTGGGTGTGACATTATGAGCAAACGACATCCTAGGACATCTAAGAAGTGGGTTGCAAATGCTGTGAAGGGGAAATTTCTTGATAAACCCACTTATAGAGCAAGTGAAATGATGAGGGACATACGTCAGGATTACGGTATCGCCATCCCTTATCATCAAGTATGCCACAATTTTAAACGTCTAACATACAAGTTTTCAATTCTAACACATCACGACTTCTTCTGTAATGCGTACAACAACAACTGTAAACTTCTGACGCTTGTATTGTAACAACTGTAATCATATACTATAAGGGCTAATATTGTAACAACTGTAATCATTACAAATTATAATGTATGATTCTATGTAGGCCACTGTATCAACAACAGTATAATTTGTAACATATAAGAACAAGTACTGTAACAATCTATAAATAGTCTGTAAATAACACTGTATCAATTCATCTAACATGCCATGTATCATCATATCAATAGGCGTGGTGGGGAAAAGAAGTTGTTGTCAGTTATCTATACGAAAATTTCAGAACAAACTATCATATGCTGCACTGGTATATCAAACGTGCATTAGAGTCAAACCCGGGATCAGTGTTGTCTCTCGAAGTGGACTCGGGGACACAACACTTCAAACGCTACTTCATATACTTCCAGGCATCTGCATATGGGTTCAAAGTTGGTTGTCAACCTATGCTCTTTTTGGACGGAATTCATATCAAACAATATAGAGTACAAGGGGTTATACTTGCAGCAAGTGCTTTAAACGGTAACAATGAGCTATTCACTAAAGTATACTCCATTGCAGATTTGGAACATATGACAATTGGGTCTGGTTTCTACAAAATTTGAAAAGGGCATTACTCTCAGATAGAAGGATCGCCTTCCTATCAGATAGGGGGAAAGGCTTGAAGTAAGCGATTCCTGACATATTTCCAAATGATCATCATGGCTACTATTTCCAGCACATCATGCAGAACTTCAATGACCAATGTGCAGGGAAATATGCCGCCCCTTTCAAAAAATTACTTAGAAAAATCCTCCAGTGCATTGTCTATGTTGTCATTGAACAAGAGTACTAAGACACAATGATCGCAATAGAGCTTAATTCTGCTGATGCCAAAGAATAGGTGCTCCGAAATGATGTCGAACACTGGTCCCATGCTTGATTCTCGGGACAAAGGTTCGCCTGATCAATTACACTGAAGTGATATGTTCTATTATAGTCTGCCATTTATGTTCTTACAGTTAGGCGTTGGCAGGTCTTATAGTAACAGATATAAGCTGTTATAGTAAGCATTGTCTTACAGTTAGAGATATTTGATGTTACAGGACATGTTAAATGTGGCTACAGTAAATAGTGATGATGTGTTAGAGATATATGATGTTACATTAATTTCCTTTCGATTGTCTCACAGGTTTGGCGAGTTATACTTTAATTTGGTAGAGTCATTCAACAATTGGATACATGATGCGCGAAGTCTACCAATACTACATGTAACAATCCAACCTCCCAGACCCCCGCCAGGGACCTCGAAGTTCGCACTACCACCGACAGATCCGAAGACTCAAAAGGGTTAGAAGGATACTCTAGTGAGAAATGTACTAAATTTAAATAACTATAACAAGATATACAGCTATACAACGTGTCCCAAGTAAAAGCACATGTATAAGAAGAAAGATGCAGTCCTTTAGGGGCATACCCCGAGAACTTGCAAAGCACAACTCTCGACTCACTAAGGTACAACAGCTCACAACACTCACTCTCACTGCTGCTGAAAACACACGGCACCATAGCCGCCTCCGTAACTCATCCGACACCGAGCTTCCGCGATGACGAGCCTCTAGGTGAAGAGAGTAGGGGGTGAGCCTCGCGAACTAGTCCCCCACTGGCCAGAGCAGCAGGAACTCTGAAAATAGGAAACTACACTTGAAAGCTATAAAGTTAGGAACACCTACAAACAGGGTACTACAAAGTAGCGGAACAAAACAATTCAATGCCACGACCACCAACCAAGGTTGTGACATACACGACTCCCGCAGAAACCAACGGAGTCAGACACAACACGGAAACAAGCCTCGACACGCCCTTTGAGATAGGGGTCTCATGGAGACCACAAAGCAACCATGTGAGAAGGATGTCTCACCACAAGCACGGACACCTCAGACCTCTACAAGGTTGAGGGCCCACAAGAAGAACCACCCTGGACTGCGGACACACCACGAGGTCGGAAAACCACACACGTCGGTGCCACCTCAGACTGGCACCAAGGAATGAGACTATGGAACTGAGAGGACAGCGAAGTGGAAATCACCAGAAGCACAGGGCATCAGGTCTAAACCAACAACACCCACTCAAGCTAGACACGGCCAGGCTACAATCACCGTGCAGGCTAGGGCAACGAGTCGCGCAAGGAAATGTCGTAAGGACATGTCGTCACAACAACAGAAACCAAGCCACCGCCACTGGCAGCTAAGAGGAGGACACACCGGCCAATCCCTCTCTGCTCACCAGCCTGGCTCCTGCCTCTAACCTCCTCGGAAGAGCGAGATAGAGCCACCACAGAACACCATAAGAACACACGCACCACCTCAGCCTGGCCAAGCTGCAGTCCCACTCCTAGCACCACCACGTGGCTCTGAAACCAATGCAAAGAGAGGCAGTGAGAAGAAAGACTGTTTGGGCCACACCGAGAAGAAAACACCTCGATGACCTCGGTGTCCCACCCAAAACAAGAGAGCTCTACAAACGACTCGGCGCCGCTGTCCAAACCTCATTTCCCCCTCCGCTCTAGAGTCTGCCAACTCAGCTACCAACTCGATCATGCTCGTGGCCCAGAGCACTCCCTTAATAGGCTCCCGAGGATGGGGGTCCCAAGCAACGAAGACAATCGCTGAACAGGACATGCTCTCAAGTGCCAAGCACCGGGCGAACAGGCGGGGAAAGCACAACAAAAACCACGTCGAACTGCTGGCTTGTAACCCACGACAAGCCCAGCAAGCTCAAGGCATGCACGGACCCTCGAGAGGGTCGTCGGCCAACCAAAGCATGCAGAAGCAAGCCAGAACCTTGGAACACTACCAGTCGGTACGGAAATGTCGCTCTTCTAATAATCGATTAACTGCCGGTCAATCGATTATTAGACAGACACGAGCCTCCTAGCACCACCACTAAGACACGGCCACAAAGGTGTCACCTTCAGTAACTGAATGCAATGAGGTAACTTGTCATGTTCCCCACCTGAAGGTCCTAAGGGCAAGCCTACCTTGGGGCACATGCCGACAACCAAACCGAGCCACGAAAACACCCGAGGCAACACAGGTACTGTCACGTCCCCCCAGCCATCGCGATACTATCGCGATGAGGAAGGACACCACGATAGAAACCTTGCTGAGAGGGGGAATTGCATCGCGACAGCAACCCTGCTGTGGCAGGAAAATATGTCACGACAGCGATCCTTATTGCGATGGGGCAATGTGTCATGATAAGATCATGTCCGACTGGACGGACACCTCTTCTTGTGTCGCGACTGTTGCCCAGCTAGCAAGCCCAGAGGGGGAGGGGTGAATGGGACTATAAAAAATCGTTCAAATAAAAACCTGTCAACAAAAATGCTTAACAAAAAAACACTGAGATTGATTGTTAGTGTTAGTAATAGAGAACACAAGAGAGAAAACACAATCACACAACACAGGAAATTTTATCCTGGTTCGGATCTCCTATCCCAAGGAGTCCTATGTCTAGTCCCCAAGCAACAACTTAGGATTTCACTAACCAAGGGTATTGTCCCCCTTAAGGACCCTTACACATCCAGCCACAACTGGCATTCTCTTCAAAACCCGAAGAGGTACAAAACCACCCTGATACACAGGTCTTCCTTCCTTAACGAAGGAAATACCAACCACCTGTTTCCAACAGGTCTTCTCTTCACAACCCGAAGAGGAACTTCACAACAGATGTGAATAAAAGCAAATGGCCCCTAGACCAAGCTTACAACAAATGCTTGATCCGAGGCAATGTCTGAGAGAGAAGGATTTTCACTAGATGAAAACTCTCAGAACTATAAAGGCTCTCCAAAATCTAAGTAAATGAACACGGAGAGCTAAGAGCTACAGAAGATTATGGAGTGAAGCTTTGGGGCTCTTGTTTCTGATGCTCGCAAGTTGAAGGTGGTTCTCTGAAAGCTCTAAGGTGCCAAAGTTGTTCTTCATGGAGACATCAGTCTTCTATATATCTTCTCTTGAAAAATATAGTTGTTGTCTCTATGATAGACGCACGTTAGACAGCATGGTCCGAGGTGTATGACAGGTGAGCTTGCAGGCATTTAATGCTCTAGAGCTATGCACACAAAGAGAAGATTCACCCAGATATCCTTTAGCTTCTAGTTGTCCAACGTTGTAAGACTTGGTACTCACAAAGACCTGCACACAATAAATGTCAAACTGTGGACAGCTAGACTATCTCCATGCTTGTCAGTCAACGTTAGAAACCATGCAGTAAGAACGTACACCAAAATAGAAATGCTATTCTATCACCTGATAAAGTATTTGCTATTGTATCATGGGTATAGAAAGCATTCAGACATGTGACATGCAGATGATGTGTACAGTCACAGTAAATGCAGGGATATTAGTAATGCACGCGGGAAGACTTTGACTTTCACAATATTTGAAAATATGTTTGAATATCATGTATGAAATCGATGTAATCCATGAAGTCGTTATGACAATGAAATAGTTATGCAAATATAGGCAAATCGTTGTTCAAACATAAACAAATTGTTGTTTGAGCAAATCGTTGTTCAAACATAAACAAATTGATTTACAAGCAAATCGTTGTATAGATATAAGCAAATCGTCGTACAAGAGAAAGCAAATCGTTGTACAAGCAAATCGATGTTTTTCACTTATCGAATTGTTATAACAATCAAATCGTTATTTCTCTTAAGAAACCGATGACCGAATCGTTGTTTTACTTAACAAATCGTTGTGAGACCAAAATCGTTGTTTTACTTAAAGAATCGTTGTGAGACCGAAATTGTTGTTTCACTTAACGAATCGTTGTGAGGCCAAAATCGTTGTTTCACTTAACGAATGATTGTGAGACTGAAATCGTTGTTTCACTTAACAAATCGTTGTGAGACCGAAATCGTTGTTTCACTTAACAAATCGTTGTGAGACCGAAATCGTTGTTTCACTTAACGAATCATTGTGAGACCAAAATCGTTGTGTCACTTGACAAATCATTGTGAGATCGAAATCGTTGTTTCACTTAATGAGTCATTGTGAGACCGAAATCGTTATGCCATAAAGTAAATCAATATGAACTTAGAGGAAATGCATACTCTGAACTTTAAATAATACAGTGTAAGAATTACTTACAGATTAGGGTCGATTTATTCCCTGTGGATGAACTTCATAAAAACTTGTTAGAAAATAATTGTTAGGGTTTTGTTAATCACCAAAATTGTATATAATTAAATATAATTATATGGGATGGACTGATCATCAATCTTCCCTTTTTTGGTGATGACAAAACATAACATATAATGTTCTGCAATAAACTTGAATAAATTTTCTAAAATGAGGATTTTGTTGATATGTATTTCAGAATGTTTTATTTTCTCCCTCTTTTTGTCATTAAGCAAAAAGAAATCAAAACACACAAGAGAGAATAGAAGAAAGATAAATGGGAGCCAGAAGAAACACTATATTATATCACTGAGGAGGTACAAGAATGTAGAAAGTAGGGGACAGGAGGGAGGCATAGCGAGTAATGATCAGCCATGCCTTGCGTTCCTGCTCTTCAAAATAACCTTGGAAGGCTCCATAAACTATAGAGTAGGAAGGTCCCATAACAGGAGCCATCCTCTGGATGTGCAGTTGCCTCTGAGCTTCCACAAAATTTCCATACTCATCCTTGCCAAGAGACATTTTGTATGTGCTGGAAGTAGCAAAGCTAGCATGTTGGAGGAACTGATCAATGGAAATGGGGTAGAAGATCTGTTGGTGCTTCAGTTCCTTTTTCATTTAAATATAGACTTTGAATCTCTCAACCCACATATCAAATGGGTCTCAAACAAGATGAATGGAGTTAAGATCTAGAAATTGTGCAGCAGACAGAGGAGGTTGATTTGATCTGGCCTGAGACGCATTGAGATCAAGAAGCTACTGAGCAGTGAGAGGGTAAAGTCTTTCCCAGTCCGATGGAGATAGCCGCTCACATTCAGACAAAAGAGGGGCAAGAACATCAGACTTGATGTGGCCCTGGTGATATTCTCGGTAGACGAATCTGTGGAATGCAAGGGAATTTCCTTTCTGCACTGAAATGCGCCCCATGACCCTAGCAAATCTTTCAAAAATAAGAGGGCCTACTGTAGATTCCATGACTAAGGAATAAAGTGGAGGCAGGAACACAACATCTGGTATCTCCAATGTGGCAAAATCCACTTGGATGGAGGTGGAATGAGTAGCATCCGAACCAAGAAGAGAAATAGCTTGTCGGAACTGGCCAAGCTGAACTTCAGGCAGATTATTGAGATAGTTGTGATCGTTAAACATCTGGAAATAGTGGATAAGCTTGATCTACTTCTGAATAAATGGACCCCAGGTATTCTTGTGATGAATCACAAACCACTTAGAGAGAGTGAGTGGGTGATCCCTGGGTGGGAATCGAGCAGAGCTGGCAGATATGAATTGCTTGTATAAAGACTGATGACCCCGAGCCCACTGATCTTCAGTTTTAGCCTCAGTCATAGAGAAAATTTTTGACTGTTCAGCTTTTAAAAGAGAAGAGAGAGGGAGAACAACATTTAGGTGGTCGGTAAGATATAGGTGAGGAAGGCCAAAAATGGTGGCAAATGTGCATTCTGGAGGAATTCACAATAGATAGACCTTCTTCGATTTTCAACAGTGAGAGAAAACCAAAGAGGTGGAAAACGAGGCTCAGAAAAAATAGCAAGGTTGGAAGATATTTTTCTCTTTTTAGGAACATGGATGGAAAAGCATGTCCTATGAATGTGAGTGCCAACTGACAGGACTGAGAGAAGTATGGCTACTTCAAACTCATCTTTGATGTCCTGGATAAAGGGACCTTCAAGTTGAGCACCCTCAGGAATGATGGTAACAAAGGAGGGAGGAGTAGGAGGATGAAGGAAAAAATAAGAAGTAGAGGGAGGTGGTACAGAGGGTCCAGCTGATGAAGGACTAGAAGATGAGGCTCCAGCTGAAGAGGATGCTGGAGGTGCCTCAGAAGAAGGAGGAGGAATGAATGTGGAGGAAACAAGAGAAGAGGAGGTTGTGGTAGGAAATGGTGTAGGTGAGGAAATATTTTTAGGAAGAGGCTGTTTAAAGGTGGCAGGAGCTGGAGGAGCAGTGGTAGATGAAGGTGGAGAAGGAGGGGCTAGAGTTTGAAGAGGAGAAGTAGGGGGCTCTGAGAGCACAACCTCTTCTACAGGTTCTTCAAATCTTCCATGCTCAACCTGAGATTCCACTGGCCTGGATGTCCCTAACTCATCCACAACTGGCCCTAGAGGCCCTGCCTACTCAACCGATGGCCCTGGTGGCCCAGATGCATCCTTTGTTGGCTGATCCTGACTTGAGTCCTCAACAACCTGTGGGCTTGATGGCCCTGAATCCTCAAAATTAACTGGCCCTGATGGCTGGACTGCTTCTTGTTCTTCAATCCTTGGCTCTGAAGGCCCTAAACTATACACAGGTACTACAGGAGTGGGAGCAGGAGAGGCAGGAATGGGTAATTGCTCCCTCATAAAAACTGTTAGATCTTGAACTAATTGCTTAATGCTTCCCAACTCACCCTTCAAACTTTGGAGCTCAGCTTTCATTGCTCCAATCTGCTTGGCTCCTGTGCTTTGGCTCACAAGGATGGATGTAACTTCATTTTGCAGTGAGCACAGGATCTCTCCATGAGCATTCAACCGGTCTATTACTGGCTTCATATTGACCCTCAGCTTCTTATTCTTGGAACTACGGTGTGTTCTTCTAGTAAGCAAAGGAATCTGAGCTACACCCTTGCCTTTAGCACTGGCCCCAACAGTGGGCTCCACATTATCAACAGGAGGTTCTTCTTCATCTGAGGTGCTCTCCACAACACCTTCTTGGAACTGATCAGTATGGGGGCTAGCTGTGTGCTCCCCCTGAATCTCTACTTCCTTCTCAACTGCAAGCTCCCCCTAAACAAGAGCATCTTCCATAGGAACATCTGCACTGTGGTCTGGTGCCACAACTTCATCCATAACTTCTTCTTGCTCCCCATGAATATTTGTAACAATATCCACAATATCTTCAATTACTGCTACAACAACTGTCGAAGGGGACTCAACCTCTGATGATTGCCCAATGGGCTCAATGTGTTCGGAAGGAATTTCTTCAATTCTTCTTGGACTGGCCACTTGAACTTTAATTCTGATATCTACTGCTGCCTCTTCTTCCTCTACTTGAACCACTGGAATTTCTGTTCTGACCTCTTCTGGCTGTTCTTGAACTGCTGGAACAACTGGAGCTTCTACAACAGGGGCTTCAATTCTTACAACAACTTCTTCCTCTGCCTCTGAAATCTGAACTTCTTGAGCTTCTCCAATGATGGCCTCACCTTCGGCGACTGAAGTCTTTGTCCATACCCCAGCTACCAATGAGAAGCCACTCTTCTTCAGATTTCTGTTTCTAATGGCTTGTCCCATCTTCTCGGACACTTCACCAGTCACATTTATGTTGAAATGCTGAAAACATTTTGTCAGCAGGTGAGCATAAGGAAGAGATACATTCAATTTATTCTTCTTATCCCAAATCATTGCAGTTGCAAACTTCATCCTCTCAATGATCACCTCTGCCATATTAATATCTTGATTCTGAATCGCCCAGAACATTATGTCGGAGTTAGCCTTCGGGCAAGTGGAGAAAGTTGTGCTTCTTGCTACAAGGGTTTGGCCTCTGAAATAGTTGTCATTCTTGTCCACTTCATCCTCTGCATTGCTACTATGACGTTGTGCATCCCATTCTTCTCCAAATCAGCCACATACACTGCCTTGTTACCACAGAGCTTCGTCTTCACCGCTGCAAACCGCTCTTACTGCTCTGCTATGAGGAACGCAATGCCGTAGCCACCAATAGTGCCGGAGACCCCAGAAACCGCCATGGATTTGAATAGGGAAAGGTTCTGGAGGATCGTGGGAAGGAGTAGAACAGAAGCCCTCAAGAGATTTTGGCGCGAACAGAGGGATTCTTTCGAAATCACAAAGAGAGGATACTGGAATCGATAGGGTTTATCGTTCCAGGCGAGTCGAAAGAGATTAGTGAGAAAGGTGGAATCGGTGTGGCATAGATTACGGGATTTAAAAGCGAAAGTTAAAGCTACTTTTGAAAGGACACAACAATAAATGCGGAAAATGACAAAAGATGATATGACTTCGCAATAGATAAGGTCTTTTTAAAATACTGAACCATCAAAGCAATTTATGACGCACGCACTTAAAGGATTTTCTTAATTCCAGGGGAGAGAATAAGCATTATTCTGAAACTGTTATTATTTCAGTTACATACAAAAAATCTATTACAAATTACATATGCCTAATTCTCTTCTAGGAGATGTAAATCTCTCTTCAGGTAAGGATTTTGTAAAGATATCTACTAACTGATTCAACGTATCTATAAAAGAAATATTTATATTTCCATTAGCTACATGATATCTAATAAAATGATATCTAACCTCTATATGCTTTGTCCTGGAGTGCTGAACTGGATTTTTGGTGAGATTTATTGCACTGGTGGTGTCGCACAGCAATGGAATGGTCTTGATGTGCAGTCCATAATCCTCAAGTTGTTGTTTTATCCATAGTAGTTGAGTGCAACAGCTTCCAACAGCTACGTACTCAGCTTCAGCTATTGATAGTGCTCCTGAATTTTGTTTCTTTGAGGACCATGAAATCAGACATCCTGCAAGAAATTGACAACTTCCACTGATGCTTTTTCTATCTACCTTGCATCCAGCATAGTCAGCATCAGAATATCCTACTAAACTAGTTTCACATGATTTTGGATACCATAAACCTAGATCATGAGTTCTCGCTAGATATCTAAAAATATTTTTAACAGAAATTAAATGAGATTCTTTAGGATCAGTCTGATATCTTGCACACATGCATACACTAAATAGAATATCAGGTCGACTAGCAGTTAAGTAAAGTAATGATCCTATCATACCTCTGTAAAATTTTTGATCTACTTTCTTACCATCTTTATCACTATCCAGCCTTGTAGATGTGCTCATTGGTGTGGACAGTAGCTTTGCATTGTCGAATCTAAATTTCATTAATAATTCCTTGGTGTATTTCGCTTGGCAGATGTGTGTGCCTTCTTTGCCTTGCTTGATTTGAAGTCCAAGGAAATAATTATGTTCCCCCATCATGCTGATTTCGAATTCTCCCTGCATAAGCTTTTCAAAGTACTTGCACAAAGATTCATCAGTAGATCCGAATATTATATCATCCACATAGATTTGCACAAGTAATATATTTTTGACTTAATAAAAAAAGTGCTATCTACTTGTCTTCTAATAAAACCATGGTTTAATAAAAATGCACTAAGCCTTTCATACCATGCTCTAGGAGCTTGTTTTAAACCATATAGAGCTTTATGCAATTTGAAAACGTGATTTGGAAAATTTTCATTATCAAAACCAGGAGGTTGTTCTACATAGACTTCCTCCATTATGTATCTATTTAAAAATACAGATTTTACATCCATTTGAAAAAGTTTTAAATCTAATGCAGATGCATAAGCAAGTAGAATCTGAATTGCCTCTAGTCTAGCCACTGGTGCATAGGTTTCATCGAAATCTATGCCTTCCTCTTGGAATAGCCTTGAGCAACCAGTCTAGCCTTGTTTCTAGTGATAACACCAGCTTCATCCAATTTGTTCCTGAACACCCATTTGGTGCCAATCACAGGATGATTTGATGGTCTCGGAACAAGGGACCAGACTTGGTTTCTCTTGAACTGATTAAGTTCATCTTGCATGGCTAAAATCTAAGATTCATCAGACAGTACTTTATTGACTGTCTTCGGCTTAATTTGAGAAACAAATGCTAAGTAATCACATGGAATAACATTACCTCTCGTTCTTACCCCAACAGATGGATCTCCAATGATGTTGTCTCTTGGATGATCCTTCTTGTATCTCCATTCCATTGGAAGATCATTATGGGATATTTCTTTCTGTTGCAATTCTTCTAAGGGTGGATCTTCATTATCCTTGATAGATGTATCCCTTAGTTTCTTGGATAACTTTTCTGCATTTTCATCATCACTATCTACTTCCTTTCTCAAGGAAGGGTTAGATTCATCAAAAATAACATGGACAGTTTACTCAATTAATAAACTTTGTTTATTAAAGACTCTATAACATTTAAGTTTAGAAGTATACCCCATGAATATTCCTTCATCAGATTTGGAATCTAACTTACCAATATCTCTCTTACCATTATTGTGGATGAAGCAAGGGCATCCGAACGTCCTGAAGTGACTGATCTTGGGCTTCTTTTGCTTGTAAAGTTCATACGCTGTCTTCTTCACGATTGGCCTGATCATCACTCTATTTATTATGTAACATGTTGTGTTGATTGCTTCAGCCCAGAAATATCTAGGAAGATCGTATTCTGATAACATGGTTCTGGCCATATCCAATAATGTCCTATTCTTCCTCTCAGCTACTCCATTCTGTTGTGGTGTCCTTGGTGCTAAGAAGTTATGCTCAATTCCTTGATCATCACAAAATTCTGCAAATTTTTCATTTTGAAATTCTCCTCCATGATCTGATCGAATACTAATTATGCTGAACTTCTTGTCCTTCTGAACTTTCTTACTGAACTTAACAAAGCTGTCAAACGTGTCATCTTTATGCTCCAAGAATGATACCCATGTAAATCTTGAATAATCATCAACTATTACGAATCCAAAAATCTTTCCTCCAAGGCTGGTGATTCTCATCGGCCCAAATAAATCCATATGCAGTAGCTCTAATGGTTTGGAGGTGGTTACTATTGTCTTTGATTTGAAAGATGTCTTTGCATGCTTCCCTTTTGCACAAGGTTCACATACACCTTCTATTTTTGAGCTTATTTTGGGCAAGCCTTCCACTAGATTTCGCTTGATCAATTTTCTAATTCCATCCAAACTACAGTGACCCAATCTCTTGTGCCATAGTTTAGCCGATTGATCTTTATTTGCTGCAAGACATACATACTGATACTTCAACTCTTCTAGATGAAGCACATATAAATTCTTTTCTCTGCAGGCTTCGAACACTGTTACACCATCTTTCATAATTATGCACTTTGACTCTTGAAACCTGATTTGGTGACCCTTGTCACACAGTTGGCTGATACTTATCAAGTTGTGCTTGAGTCCTTGAACACATAGCACATCTTCAATGAGAGTTCTGCCTTGGCTACCAACTGGTCCACAGCCGATCACTGTTCCCTTTCCATTATCGCCATACATCACTGTACCTACTTCATCTTTAATGAAAGAAAATAATCTTCTGTTGCCTGACATGTGCCTTGAGCACCCTCTATCTAGGTACCACTTTGATGCTCTAAGGCTTCCCTTCAATTAAAACACTAGGATTTAGGTACCCAAGTTCTTTTGGGTCCTTGCTGGTTAGTTTCCTCAGCTTTTCTTTTAGGGATCCATTTTAGGTGTTTTGTCGTACAGGTTGTTCTGGTATGTCCTAATTTATTACAAATACTATAGCAAGATATTCTACTTACCTTTTCAGTTGGGATGTACTTAAAGTTAGATTTATATTCAGTATTTTGTTCAGCTACAAATTTTGGCGTTGGATAGATTTTAGGATGGACTACTGTTTCTTCATTATCTGGTGGAGTATATCCTAAGCCATGCTTCTTCTTACCTGATCTTCTAGCTCCTTTTAGTATTAAAGTTGATTTACCATTTGTAAACTTTTCAATTGTATTAGTTAAATATTCATTTATCTTAGTTAGTTTGTCAACTTCCTTTTTCAGTTCATTTAAAGTTTCTTGTTTTTCCAGATTTGTTATTTGTTCATTTTTAGTTTTTAGGTCTTCACATAACAATTCGTTTCTCTTTTTCAGTTCAGAGATTTGTTTTTCTAACTGCTCGGTTTCAGATTTTAGATCTGAGTTTATGACTTCTAAGTATACATGACTTTTCTTGGTGGTTTTTAATAATTTGCACACATCTTTATATTTACTATATAATTCATTAAATGCGTCTTCTAAACTATCTGAATCTGAATCATTGCATGAATTAAAGGATGAGTCAGAAGTTACCTTTTCCTCTAAGTTTGCCATGAAGGCCAGGTTGGCCTTTTCTTCCTCTTGTTTGCTGGAGCTTGACTCATTGTCTGAGTCACTGTCGTTGCTCCATGTAGCTGCCATGGCTTTCTTTTTTTACCTTTTGAATTTCTTCGAGCTGTTCTTCTTTCTAAACTCCGTCTTCTTTAGTTTTGGACATTCAGCCTTAATATGTCCAGGTTTCTTACATTCATAGCATATGGGTTCAGCTTTTTCTGTATCCTTGACTTCGGGTTTCTTGAAGTCTTTTCCTTTCTTGAAATATCTCCTTCCAGACTGGTATTTCTTCTTGGCCAAAATGCGCTGCAATCTTATGGATAGGAATGCTTCCTCATCTTCACTACTTCTAGTGCTTTTATCACCATCTGATTCATCACCAGTTGTGTCTTCTGCAGCCTTGAGAGCATTGCTGTGTTTCTTTCTACTGGAGGACTCCCCAAGCCTTTCCATGTTTATCTCATGGGCCATTAGTGACCCAATGAGCTTTTCAAGAGACATCCTTTTCAGGTCATTTGCTTCTTGTATGGCTGTTACTTTAGGAGTCCACGAGGCTGGTAGGGATCTCAATATTTTCCTTACCATATCTCCCATGTCATATCTTTTTCCATGCCCAGCCAATCCATTTGTAATATCTGTGAATCTGCTGTACATTTGTGTGATTAATTCTCCTGATTGCATTTGAAATCTCTTATACGTGATTCTTTTACTTTGTCTGTTCCCTCATATGCGATTCTGAGTTTCTCCCACATTTCCATTGCTGATTTGCATGTTGAGATCCTATTAGATTCTTTCTTGCTCAGCGCACAGTACAGTATACTCTTTGCTTTGCAGTTTCACGATATCTTTTTCTTATCATCGTCTGTCCAATTTTCTCTGTTGTTGAGAACAAGTAAGTCTACTTCTTCTATAATGGACCGCAGTTGAAAATCGAGACCCTGGAGAAAGAACTCCATTCTTGTCTTCCAATAGTTGTAGTCCTTACCATCAAATAGAGGGGGTCGGTTGACTGACTGACCTTCCACGTACCCTTGAGCTGCCATTTATCTTGGCTCTTCAGATCGTGAGATCTTCTTTGTCGAAGAGACTTGGCTCTGATAGCACTTGTTGTTCAACTAGCAAGCCCAAAGGGGGGGGGGTGAATGAGATTCTAAAAAATCGTTTAAATAAAAACTTGTCAACAAAAATGCTTAACAGAAAAACACTGAGATTGATTGTTAGTGTAAGTAATAGAGAACACAAGAGAGAAATCACACAATCACACAACACATGAAATTTTATCCTGGTTCGGACCTCCTATCTCAAGGAGTCCTACGTCCAGTCCCCAAGCAACAACTTGAGATTTCACTAACCAAGGGTACTGTCCCCCTTAAAGACCCTTACACATCTAGTCGCAGCTGGCCTTCTCTTCAAACCCCGAAAAGGTACAAAACCACCCTGATACACAGGTCTTCCTTCCTTAACGAAGGAAATATCAACCACCTGTTTCCAATAGGTCTTCTCATCACAACCCGAAGAGGAACTTCATAACAGATGTGAATAAAAGCAAATGGCCCCTAGACCAAGCTTACAACAAATGCTTGATCTGAGGCAATGTCTGAGAGAGAAGGATTTTCACTAGATGAAAACTCTCAGAACTACAAAGACTCTCCAAAAGCTAAGCAAATGAACACAGAGAGCTAAGAGCTACAGAAGATTATGGAGTGAAGCTTTGGGGCTCTTGTTTCTGATGCTTGCAAGTTGAAGGTTGGTTCTTTGAAAGCTCTAAGGTGCCAAAGTTGTTCTTCATGGAGACATCAGTCTTCTATATATCTTCTCTTGAAAAATATAGCCGTTGAAATGGCTGTTGTCTCTATGATAGACGCACGTTAGACAACATGGTCCGAGGTGTATGACAGGTGAGCTTGCAGCCATTTAATGCTCTGGAGCCATGCACACAAAGAGAAGATTCACCTAGATATCCTTCAGCTTCTAGTTGTCCAACGTTGTAAGACTTGGTACTCACAAAGACCTGCACACAATAAATGCCAAACCGTAGACAGCTAGACTGTCTCTATGCTGTCAGTCAACGTTAGAAACCATGTGGTAAGAAAGTACACCAAAATAAAAATGCTATTCTGTCACCTGATAAAGTATTTGCTATTGTATCATGGGTATAGAAAGCATTTAGACATGCGACATGCAGATGATGTGTACAGTCATAGTAAATGCATGGATATTAGTGATGCACGTGTGAAGACTTTGACTTTCATAATATTTGAAAATATGTTTGAATATCATGTATGAAATCGATGAAGTCGTTATGACAATGAAATAGTTGTTCAACTTATGAAATCATTGTTTATGCAAATTGTTATACAAATATAGGCAAATCGTTGTTCAAACATAAACAAATTGTTGTTTGAGCAAATCATTGTTCAAACATAAACAAATCGATGTACAAGCAAATCGTTGTACAGATATAAGCAAATCGTTGTACAAGCATAAGCAAATCGTTGTACAAGAGAAAGTAAATTGTTGTACAAGAAAATCGATGTTTTTCACTTATCGAATCGTTATAACAATCAAATCGTTGTTTCTCTTAAGAAACCGATGACCGAATCGTTGTTTTACTTAACAAATCGTTGTGAGACCGAGATTGTTGTTTCACTTTACGAATCGTTGTGACACCAAAATTATTGTTTCACTTAACGAATCGTTGTGAGACCGAAATCGTTATTTCACTTAACGAATCGTTATGAGACCGAAATCGTTGTTTCACTTAACGAATCGTTGTGAGACCGAAATCGTTGTTTCACTTAACGAGTCGGTGTGAGACCGAAATCGTTATGCCATAAAGGAAATCGATATGAACTTAGAAGAAATGCATGCTCTTAACTTTAAATGATATAGTGTAAGAATTACTTACAGATTAGGCTCGATTTATTCCCTGTGGATGAACTTCATATAATCTTGTTAGAAAATAATTGTTAGGGTTTTGTTAATCACCAAAATTGTATATAATTAAATAAAATTATATGGTGATGGACTGATCATCAACAACACGCACCACAGTTGCGACACCAGCAGAGAGGCAAACCCACGGGATGCTCCATCTCGAGGCCACCCACACACCACACACATACCACACGGGGGAAGGGAGCATGGAGAAGCAGAAAATGCTATCTACAAACCATGAGGGGATCCCAATCCACCCAGATCGAGAGGGGTTCAAGCAATCCCTACCTTAATGAAGAAACAAACCCATAGGGGCCCTTCACATCGAATTGGCGACCTCCTCCTTGTTAGGTTTCGTACAGAGCGCAGCGGAAACGCGAATCCCTCAGGTAGATATCGTTGCCGGCCGTCGGAATCGAACTAAATCGGTAAACCACGCACAGGCAGATCTCATCTTTACCTTTGCGGGGTTGCGTAACTCCCGAATCCGGGGAGGAAGTGGCGCAGGAGGCGCCGGTGCTTCAAGCCGTTCAAGTGTCCGGCCTCTAGACGTATCCACGCGAGCTCCGGACGCAGACGGGATCTCCTCGTTCTCCACGCGTCTCCCGGATCTCAGCTCCACCATGTGCCGAAGAGAGGAGAGAGAGGGTGGGGGCGCCCTGGGAGAGAGAGAGGAGGGGGCGGCCAGGGTTAAGCCTGGAGCTTGGCCCAGGGTTTAACTCTCAGCGTATATTTATAGACACCGCGGTTTTTCACAAAAACCCAGTCATTGTCTATAAAGAACACCTTGCCCAGTCTGCTCGGAACTCTTATGCGTGTGACCCTCTAGGCCCAACTGCTAGTCCAGTTTTCAGCCCATTAAGCTCAATAACTCTTTATTGACTTATGGTAATTAATTAACATCTCATATTAATTAATTACACAATCAATTATCATCTCACGATAATTGACCGGGCTTCCAATCAAGTTGGGTGCCAAGCAACACCACTTGATCCTGGAAAGCATTGGGGTTCAGCAACCCATTCAAGGAACCTTTTGTATCATCAGTTACCACGTGACTATAATCCTTCGCTCGTACAATGCTCCCGAGTGCACTTAGGGTATGGTCAACTGTCAAACCCTAATGTGTGTACTCACTTGGTTTAGATGCCGCATAACAATATCAGAAAACTCCTTTTCTGATAAGTAGTCTTGCCCTGGCCAGGGACTATCAGGCATCCTTCCGTAGAGCATTCACTCTCCTATTACCGAGAGCGAGCGATCCCATATTGACCACACAATCACCTTCGAAGGTATTCCCTAGATCCGAACACTTAACTGATTAAGACCTCATGGCTAGAGATCTATAAGTCAAGGTCAAAACCAGAAGTCCACCAACAAGGTGTCCTTGGTGTCTCAGGTCTAAGGACCAATCACGCCACTGTGACAATGAATCTAGCTGGTTGACAGTAGGTAATATTACCATCCAGCGATTCATAACGGATCAGTTCAGTGAACTCATTCTCCAATGAGCACCTACAGATTCACCTTAGTGTCTCCACACAAGTGACTATGAGACCAGTCACCCTCATCATATGAGCAGGTGCAATCTATACTAGTCTAACCGGATATTCAATGTCCTTCTTGAATATCCTCCGACTAGGAACAATTAAGAATATACGTTTAAAGGATATTAATCTCATTGTTATGATCTCATCATAATTAATATCCATTGCGTATATTCATGGACTTCATAATGAAACGATAAACGAATTACACATAATGAATATAAAAGCCTTATTATTATTATCAAAGAACAAGATTGTACAAGTTATGATTGGCTTGAGGACATCCATAACTAACAATCTCCCACTTGGACTAAAGCCAATCACCTTTATGTCTTAAACCCATAGACTCTAGGTGGCGCTCAAACACAATTTGAGACAGAGGCTTCGTCAATGGATCTGCAATGTTGTCGACTGAAGGAACTCTTTCCACCAGTACATCTCCTCTAGTGATAATCTCCCTGATCAGGTGAAATCGCCTCAGAATGTGCTTCGACTTCTGATGAGACCGCGGCTCTTTCGCTTGCGCAATGGCCCCATTGTTGTCACACAGCAATGGGATCGGATCAGAGTCACCTGGTACCACACCAAGGTCGGTGATGAACTTCTTCATCCACACTGCCTCCTTGGCGGCTTCAGCTGCAGCAATGTACTCAGCTTCTGTCGTCGAGTCTGCAGTGGTTTCCTGCTTGGAACTCTTCCAGCTCACTGCACCCCCGTTCAAAGTGAACACAAATCCAGATGTAGACTTGCTATCATCTGGATCCGACTGGAAACTCGAGTCAGTATATGCCCGGAGTTTCAAGTCCCCTCCTCCATAGACCAGAAATATATCCTTAGTCCTTCTCAAGTACTTAAGGATACATTTCACAGCCATCCAGTGTGTTTCACCTGGATTTGCCTGATATCTGCTCGTAACACTTAGAGCAAATGCCACATCAGGCCTTGTACATATCATGGCATACATGATAGACCCTATAGCCGAGGCATAGGGGACTCTATCCATGGCTGCCCTCTCTTCAGGAGTCTTAGGAGACTGCTCCTTAGAGAGAATAATCCCATGTCTCATAGGTATGAGACCTCTCTTGGAATTTTCCATGCCAAACCTTTTGACAATGGTATCTATGTACATGGATTGGGTCAAGCCAAGCATCCTCTTAGATCTATCTCTATAGATACGTATTCCCAATACGTAGGATGCTTCTCCCAAATCCTTCATGGAGAAGTTCTTTGACAGCCAAACCTTTACTGATGATAACATCCCTACATCATTCCCAATGAGTAAGATGTCATCAACGTAAAGTACAAGAAAAGTGATAGCACTCCCACTGACTTTCTTATACACACATGGTTCATCTTCATTCTTAATGAAGTCATAAGATTTGATAGCCTCATCAAACCTTATGTTCCAACTACGAGAAGCTTGCTTCAATCCATAGATGGATCTTTGAAGCTTGCATACTTTATCTGGACACTCTTTGGATGTAAATCCCTCAGGTTGTATCATATACACTTCCTCCTCAATGTTTCCATTAAGGAAAGCGGTCTTCACATCCATCTGCCAGATCTCGTAATCAAAGTATGCAGCTATGGCAAGAAGAATTCTGATCGACTTTATCATGGCAACTGGTGAGAAAGTTTCGTCATAGTCAATTCCTTGCCTTTGACGATACCCCTTTGCCACCAACCTTGCCTTATAAGTGTCGATCTGTCCATCTGCACCGATCTTTCTCTTAAAGATCCACTTGCACCCAATAGGTACAATACCTTCGGGCAAGTCTACCAAGTTCCAAACTTGGTTGGTGTACATGGACTGCATCTCAGAATTCATGGCATCTCGCCATTTCCCTGACTGAGGACAATCAACAGCCTCTTGGTAGGTCTTTGGATCATCATCCTCATCATAAGACATGCCTTCACTGATATGTCCAACATATCTTTCAGGCTGTCTAGGTACTCTACCAGACCTACGCTGAATGTGTGTATAATCCTGAACAGGTTCCGGAACCGATGTCTCACCCAGTGGACTTTGCACAATTTGTGGATCTAGAACCTCTTCTAGATCTACTTTACTCCCACTGTCCTCTTGGGTAAGGTACTCCTCTTCCAAGAAGACAGCTCTCCTGGCGACAAACACTCTTTGTTCACCAGGATGGTAAAAGTAGTACCCAAACGTTTCTTTTGGGTATCCAACAAACCTGCACTTATCGGTTCTGGATTCCAGTTTATCTGGGTCATGTCTCCTCACGTGGGCAGGACAGCCCCAGATTTTAACATGTTTAAAATCAGGCTTTCTACCCTTCCATATCTCATATGGAGTGGAAGACACAGATTTACTGGAACCCTGTTCAGCAGATATGCCGCTGACTCTAGCGCATATCCCCATAAGGAAACTGGTAACTGTGAACGGCTCATCATGGATCGCACCATGTCCAACAAGGTACGATTTCTCCTTTCCGATACACCATTCATCTGTGGTGTATAGGGAGGAGTCCATTGAGAAAGGATACCATTGTCCTTTAAGAATTGTGTGAACTCTGTACTTAAGTATTCACCTCCTCGGTCTGACCGTAGGATTTTAATACTTTTCCAGTTTGTTCTCAACTTCATTCTTAAATTCTTGGAATTTCCAAAGGCTTCAGATTTGTACTTCATTAAGTAAACAAATCCGTACCTTGAGTGATCATCCGTGAATGTAATGAAGTATGAGTAGCCACCCTTGGCTTGGGTAGACATTGGACCACATACATCCGAATGTATTAGTTCCAATATGTCCTTGGCCCTATCTCCATGTCCACTAAATGGAGATTTGGTCAACTTACCCATTAAACAGGATTCGCAAGTTGCATATGATTCATAATCAAATGGATCCAAGTATCCATTCTTATGCAACTTTTGAAGCCTATTCTCACCAATGTGACCAAGCCTACAATGCCACAAGTAGGCAGTGTTCACACTATTCTTACTTCTCTTAGGAGAAACATCAACGTGGAGATTATCATAAGAAACATCAAGTAGATACAAACCATTCACCAAATTTGCTAAAGCAACTAGTTTATTTCTCAAATAAACTGAACAACTATTGTTCTCAATGGTAAACTTGTATCCAACTCTGTCTAAACAAGAAACAGAAATAATGTTCTTAATGATGCTAGGCACAAAATAGCAATCATCTAATAAAAGCAAATCTCCAGAGGTAACTTGAGCTTCACTGTCCCCACAGTGTGTGCACCAACACTTGTGCCGTTTCCAAGCCTCAAGTTCACCTCGCCCTTGCTCAGCTTCCTTCTACTTGTCAGCACCTGCACATCATTGCAGATATGAGAAGCACATCCAGTGTCTAAAACCCAAGATGTAGAATCTCTAATAGACAAGTGAAGATCTATCATATAGATACCTGAAGCTTCGCCAAGCTTCTGCTTCTCCTGAGCCTTCATTGCAAGGTAATCCTTGCAATTTCTTTTCCAGTGCCCTTTCTTCTTGCAGTGGAAGCACTCGCCCTTTTCTTCTCCTTTGCCTGTGTCCTTCTTTTGTTTCTGCTTAGACTGCTTCTTAGCATTGCCTTTCTTAAAGGCTTGCCCTGCTCTCCTCTTCTTGTTGGACTTTCCAACCATGAGAACAGTGGGCTTTTCCTTCTTAAGGTTGCCCTCAGCAGTCTTTAGCATGTTGAGCATCTCAGCTAAACTCACCTCAATCTTGTTCATTGTGAAGTTCACAATGAACTGGGAATATGAATCTGGAAGTGACTGGAGAATGAGGTCCGTGCTTAGTTCCTTGTCAAGAGGAAAACCAAGCCCCTCGAGCCTCTCAATCCACTCTATCATCTTCAGCACATGAGTCTGTACTGAAGACCCCTCTGCCATGCGAGCTCTGAACAGGGCCTTGGATATCTCATATCTCTCCACCCTGCTCTGCTCTTCAAAGAGCTCTTGCAAGTGCTGCATGATGGATCTAGCATCCATGTTCTCATGCTGCCTTTGCAACTCATTGCTCATTGAGGCAAGCATGTAGCATTGGGCCAGAGTGGAATCCTCCTTCCACTTCGCAAACTCAAGCGTTTCCCCTTCAGGTGCATCAAGGGGTGGTTCAGCTGGGATCTCACCTTCCAGGACATAGGCAATGCGCTCAGACCTGAGGACAATCTTCAGGTTTCTGAGCCAATCCGAGTAGTTCGGGCCTGTCAATCTGTTGGCATCCAGTATGCCACGGAGTGGGTTACCTGACGACATTTTTGCCTATAAAGGAAATGTAAAGACAATTAGCAGATGTTCATAATAATAATTAAATCTAGATTAGGACTTTAATCAAGATTAGCTCCCACTATTTTCCGGCAGACTGTATAACCCTCAGATATACAGAATGGGAGACACCGACGGTCTCCTAGTGGGGATCGGAATCTCACAGACTCATAGCATGATCTTGTGGATAGCACAACAAACCATACTATGATCTGAAAGCGGTCAACCCTTGACACTTGCAACTCTTGCAATATCCGATCTTATTTTGGCCCCTGAATTTTAATGACCTTGTGGATAGCACAACAAGTCATTAAATCCAGTCTAAGCAATACCATCATTACGTAACGAGCATAGATTTGGATGTAGCCCTTGTGGATAGCACAACAAAGCTACACCGGTCCTCTACCCCGTTTAAGGCATCATCATGCCATAGTTTTAGTCTGTCATTAGACTTGACAAGCCTTGTGGATAGCACAACAAACTTGCCCGATCTAATGGCAATCCTAAAACTATAATGATGGAGGGCCACGTAATTCATTCTAAATGATTACGCTACGGCTTAAAGTTTGAACGAGGAGGGATTTTGACATATTTTATCTTGGTCTCTATATCTGCGTGCTATTGATATATAGAATTTGGAATATCATATATTTAATTATATATATCATAGCACATTCCACACATATCAAATATATGAAGAAAAATGATGGATGATCATGGACTTTAACCTAGAGTGGCATTACCAGAGCCAGTTGGTAATCCACAAATATGGTGAACAAATGGCAGCCCCGCATCTGATGCTTTAGCTTGATGTAACTTTATCTCCATGAAGGTCCTGCATGGTACTCTCCTCCATCTCCGCCAATCCGCTTCTTATAATTACAAGTAATATTTAAATTGGGCTCGCAGGCCCATAAATGTACATCAGATAATAATAAGAAACCTTGAACAAGTCAAGGGGAGTACATAACAGGAGGGAGATAGAATGTACAACCCGGATTTAATAGAGGGAGAGAGGGAGGCACGCAGTCCTCATAAATTACATCATTTGCCATTAACCATAACATTCATCACATGATATCTAAGTCCATGACCATCCATCCACACACATCACATGCATCAACAAGCAATTATCACATAATTACTTCTGAAATATTTTACTTCAAAAATATAATAACTATATTTTGAAAACCATTTAACTAAACAATTTAGCTAACATGGATTACATCTAATCAACATTAGATAATGTCATTCATCGTTACTGCATGAAGTCGCCAAGATGTACAGTTAATTAATTTAAAAATCACATTTCTAAATCAATTAACATGCTTTAATTAGATAGTAGGAATAAACTAAAACAATTTTAGATTTTCCTTAAACTAATTAAGCAATGGGTCAAACAACTGAAAATTAATTTACAGAGATCTAAACACCTTTAAAAACTCTCAAAATAATTTTCAGAATTTTCTGGGATTTTAAAACCTGTTTAAATGTTTTAAACAATTTAAAAACAATTAAAACAATTTTAAAAAAATTAAAGGGGGAAGGGGGGGGAGGACCGGATCCGGTCCAACCGGATCCGGTGGGGCGCGCGGGCCACCCGCGCGGGTGGCCCGGGCCCCGCCCTGGTCCGGGTAAGTCACCCGGACCCAGGGCCCGCGGGGGCGACCCGCGGGGTCGCCCCCTCCGCCCGCTAGGGCGCGCCCGAGGGCGAGCCCTAGGCCGCCGCCGCCCTGGTTCGCAGGGCCGCGGCGGAGGGGGGGCACCGCGCCGCCCGGGCGGCCGCGGACGGCGCCGCCGGCGCCGGACCTCGCGCCCTTCTCCTGGGCACCCAGAAAACCCCCAGAAAAACCCTATAAACCTGCAAATCGCCACTTCTTGGACTGTCCAAGAAGCTATAACCAGTGCGACGGCGGCACTTTGCAGGCGCCCGTACGACCTCCACGGGTGGCCAAACGATGGCACGAGGGGTTCTCCGCGAAGCCCTTGGTACCAGGAACACCTTCCACGTACCAAGCGGCAAGTGCACATCTCATGTGCGACCCACGAACACTTCAAACATGGCGACTTATGCATAACGTGAATCGACAAAAACATGAAATATCATACATGAGACGCCGATTCCGAACGTACCAGCAACCTGGCTCTGATACCACTGTTAGGTTTCGTACAGAGCGCAGCGGAAACGCGAATCCCTCAGGTAGATATCGTTGCCGGCCGTCGGAATCGAACTAAATCGGTAAACCACGCACAGGCAGATCTCATCTTTACCTTTGCGGGGTTGCGTAACTCCCGAATCCGGGGAGGAGGTGGCGCAGGAGGCGCCGGTGCTTCAAGCCGTTCAAGTGTCCGGCCTCTAGACGTATCCACGCGAGCTCCGGACGCAGACGGGATCTCCTCGTTCTCCACGCGTCTCCCGGATCTCAGCTCCACCATGTGCCGAAGAGAGGAGAGAGAGGGTGGGGGGCCCCTGGGAGAGAGAGAGGAGGGGGCGGCCAGGGTTAAGCCTGGAGCTTGGCCCAGGGTTTAACTCTCAGCGTATATTTATAGACACCGCGGTTTTTCACAAAAACCCAGTCATTGTCTATAAAGAACACCTTGCCCAGTCTGCTCGGAACTCTTATGCGTGTGACCCTCTAGGCCCAACTGCTAGTCCAGTTTTCAGCCCATTAAGCTCAATAACTCTTTATTGACTTATGGTAATTAATTAACATCTCATATTAATTAATTACACAATCAATTATCATCTCACGATAATTGACCGGGCTTCCAATCAAGTTGGGTGCCAAGCAACACCACTTGATCCTGGAAAGCATTGGGGTTCAGCAACCCATTCAAGGAACCTTTTGTATCATCAGTTACCACGTGACTATAATCCTTCGCTCGTACAATGCTCCCGAGTGCACTTAGGGTATGGTCAACTGTCAAACCCTAATGTGTGTACTCACTTGGTTTAGATGCCGCATAACAATATCAGAAAACTCCTTTTCTGATAAGTAGTCTTGCCCTGGCCAGGGACTATCAGGCATCCTTCCGTAGAGCATTCACTCTCCTATTACCGAGAGCGAGCGATCCCATATTGACCACACAATCACCTTCGAAGGTATTCCCTAGATCCGAACACTTAACTGATTAAGACCTCATGGCTAGAGATCTATAAGTCAAGGTCAAAACCCAGAAGTCCACCAACAAGGTGTCCTTGGTGTCTCAGGTCTAAGGACCAATCACGCCACTGTGACAATGAATCTAGCTGGTTGACAGTAAGGTAACATTACCATCCAGCGATTCATAACGGATCAGTTCAGTGAACTCATTCTCCAATGAGCACCTACAGATTCACCTTAGTGTCTCCACACAAGTGACTATGAGACCAGTCACCCTCATCATATGAGCAGGTGCAATCTATACTAGTCTAACCGGATATTCAATGTCCTTCTTGAATATCCTCCGACTAGGAACAATTAAGAATATACGTTTAAAGGATATTAATCTCATTGTTATGATCTCATCATAATTAATATCCATTGCGTATATTCATGGACTTCATAATGAAACGATAAACGAATTACACATAATGAATATAAAAGCCTTATTATTATTATCAAAGAACAAGATTGTACAAGTTATGATTGGCTTGAGGACATCCATAACTAACACTCCTCACTCCACACAAGCTCCACAACCCAGGGACACGAGCACGACCCTCCTCCTCACCTGAAATGCATAAAGGGAAAAGAGGAGGCAGAGCACAACCAGAGGAGGAGGAAAAGAGAGGAAAGGAGGAAAGGGGAGAAGGGTCGCCAGCCAAGGCCTTAAGCCTTTGGCACCCAAGTCGCAACGGGGTGAAGTGTCACGTTAAGGACCTTAACGTGACGAGTCAATGCATCGCGACAACCCGACAGGTCATACTGATGCGCCTGCCACCCTGATAGGCATCAGACGACTGAAGCGATGGAACACTCTCGCGACCTATTGATCGGGCACGACACAAAGACGCGACGGGAAAGCCGGGCGGGACAAAAATGCGACACACAAATTGGTCCCGACAAGGATGACTGTCGCGTCGGACACCCATGACGCGACACTAACGTGTCGCCTAGCCCAGACGCGTTAGTGGCCACTAATCCAAGACACTGAACGGAAAGCCAGGAAGCCAGATATTACACTATAGATGGTTGAAAGAATTGGAGTTCAAATGATGGAAATGGCTGCAAAGATGAAATTTGATGAAGCCTTGTGGGACGCTCCATACTGTCCTAAAGTACAAAAAATCATCGAACGAAACCTTCAAAAAAGAAGAAGCTTAGCAATCTGTCATTTAGACGGAATCAAATTTGAGGTTATTGAAAATATGAAGGCGTACGCCGTAGACCTTCATCAACAAACATGCTTCTGTGGACACTGGCAGCTTGTCAAGATTCCTTGCAAGCATGCATGCGCAGTAATTGGAAGTAACAAGGAGGTCGTCTCTCAATATGTTTCAGCATT
Organism: Colocasia esculenta; assembly: GCA_014218235.1. Classification (NCBI taxonomy): domain Eukaryota; kingdom Viridiplantae; phylum Streptophyta; class Magnoliopsida; order Alismatales; family Araceae; genus Colocasia; species Colocasia esculenta. The sequence goes on from CM024757.1 coordinate 47,585,184, forward strand.
TTACAACACAAAAGTGTACAGGGCTGCACATGAAACTAACATTCAATCGATCCCAACATTTGACATGCCAGATCCACCTCAACCATCTGATATTCTGATCAAGCCACTAGCAACAAAAAGTTTGCCAGGAAGACCGAGAAAGAGGAGAATACATTCAAGAGGAGAAGTAGAGCATGTGTATATTGTTCAAGGTGCAAACAAATAGGTCACAACAGAAGAACTTGTAGCAACCCACCTCACAATCCTGAATGAATTAAAATCTTCTATTTTTCAAGCTCTCTTTTTTATTCTTTAACTACAATGTGTAAGTGATGTCAATGGTTGTTGTAAGTGCACTACACACGTTTTGTAAGTGTGATACACATGTTATGTAATTTCAACTTCCATGGATGGTGGAGGTGGACGGATAGGCAGACATATCACTTCACGGCCCTTCGAAAGGATGGAAGGGTAAACATGAATGGGAAAAAGAGACAGATGCAAAAGAGATAGAACTTGTGAATCGAGGGCCATAAATAGTGACGTTTCAAGTAGGGACTCCAAATTAAACCAGGCGAAAAGGTAAGGAGTCTATGACTTCCAATATTCTGACAGGGACTAGGAAAAAAATAACACCCTCTAACAAGGGCACCCAATTAATTTTCCCATATATTTAACACCTAGACATGTAGTGCATAGGCCTTGCCTATCTACTTAATGTCAAGAATTTCTATCTACCATCCATTAGATATTAAGTCACCGAATTTTAAGATTTTTCATACATATACCCTTAGATTCCGACTCCCCCATGGATATTTGTAAGGGAAGTCTATCTTTCCTTAGATGGCACTATCCATGATTCTTATACATATGCATCAAGATTTATAACACACAGCCATATAAAACTTATAATGTAACGGCCCCGATGCCCAGACCACCGGCTCCCGCCAAGAATCTGACTGTCGGCACCGTCGCCCACGGGCCCGAAGACCCAGAAGGGCTAACAGACCAGTCTAACAAGATATGTAACAGAAGTAAGTAAAGACAAAAAGCACTAAAATGTGCTAACAAGTGAAGGAAAAGCATCCAACACAAAGTACGAGTCTAGTACAGTCCCAAAGTAACCAAGTACAAGTGCAGAAGGAAAGGGAATAACAAATCCCTTAGTGGCATACCCCAAGGGTGACAAAACAAGTACGAGGGAACACTGCTCATGGAAGACGCCGTCTACTATGGCCCCGTCTCCTCATCCCACCACAGAGGGTACTGCTGTGAAGTCTCACCTGTAAAGAAGGGCATGAGCTTCACGAAGAAGCCCAGTAGGGACTACAAATCTCCCACTAGTTCTAACAGCAGAATAAATATATATTTAACTGAAATCAAGTAAATCTATTCTACTAACAGAGTAAGTGCAGAAGCGGAAAGTAACTACACGGCCATCGGTCTAAAAACAACGTCGGGACTAGAAACCCATGTAAGCCATGGCACTGGGATAAACCCAAGGCTGCAAACACAGATAGTGGACAACTGTCTGAACAAAGACACTAGCCACAGAAGGCAACTACCACTAGTCAACTGGTCAGGTGCGCCACGCTTCTTATCCTCGACCACTAGTCCATGTCTAGCACCTCCCTTCGGAGTGAGACACGGAACTACCAGTAACCTCACAATTGTCATAGTCTGGCTGGACTACGGTCCCAGGCCTGGCCCCTCTAAATGGTATCGGAACCACGTAGAGTGAGGCAGTGAGAAGGACTAGCTGATCTGCGCCAGAAGTACACTAAAACTACCTCGGCGTCCTAGACTCAGCTAAGAGAGCTCTACAAATGACTCTACGCCACTATCCCCACCGTTTTCCCCTCTACTACCAGAGTCCGTAACTCGAGCTCACTTGTCGCCTGGAGAACTCCCTCAATAGATGCGCAGGGACCGGGGTCCAGGTAATGGTAACAACCTCTCAACAAACAAGCCCATAAGTGCCTAGCACCGAGCGAATGACTAGCGTAGGACCATGCTAGGAACAACACAGGTGCCAAGAAACAGAGCCGTAGCGAGAGGAAAACTCCGAACAGGTCGCCAAATCGCTCTCTGTCTGAGAAGGCGACACAAGGGCTGTCGCCACCTAAAGGTGACATCTTGCCTGTCGCGATCTGGGTCTGAAGGCGACAGGGAAACTATCGCGAACTGGGTTGCGAAAAGGGCATTGTTGTGACCACAGATAGAGGTCTGAGTGGCACCCAAGACCTCCCACAAACCACTAGAAAACTAGGCATGAAGGCGACGACCGCCCTGTCGCTACTAGAAATCGACAGGGGTGGCGTTGCATTCAGACCAAAAGGCGACGGGTCGACCTGTTGCGATCTCGATCGTGACAAGAACCTTGTTGCAACCACAGACAGTGACACCTGAGACCTCCAAAACAAGCCTCAAACCACAATTCCGGTGAACATCCAAAGAGGGGAGCATGTAGAACGATATAAACATGTGATTTAAACTCAAACCACCCTCATTCACACCCATGTATGTCAAGGATATGCATCCACACTCCAAAACCTCACATGTAAGCATGATAGAACACTCAAACCCAATTCCCCAATTTAAACATAAACAAACCAAACATGCAAACCACATTCCTAGCATGCTTCTATTGGCTTGCAGAAGGGGTTTGGAGGTCCTAACATGGTAGAACTAGGGGGAAGACAAGGGTCCCTACCTCAAAATGAAGAGCCAACCTGTTGGGGTCTTCTAGTGTGCATGGCCACCTCCTCCTCATTCCAAGCTCCACGGTCACGCCGTCCACGAGCCACGATCATCCTCCTATGCACCGAAGGAGAAGATCACCACTACAAAGGAGAGCAAGCCATGCCAGAGAAGAGCACCACACTGAGTAGAAAAGGCCAACAACACCACCAAGAGCACTCTCTCACAAGCTCCTACGACAGAGCCAACACATAGGGGTCAGAAGAAGGGAGAAAATCACCAGAAGAAAGGAAGAAGAAGACAAATATGATGGCCTTGCACATATATGCCTCAGACCAGAGAACGCGACAACTAACCCGTCGCGTTCACTTACTGAACATGACGGCTAAACTGTCGTGACCTCTATTGACCAGGTTGCAAGCCCAGAGGGGGGTTGAATGGATTGATATAAAATATCTTTTAGAATAATCCTGTAAATAATAAATGTTTCGACAGAAGACACTAAGTTTGATGGTTAGAGTTAGTGTAAAGTAAACACAATAAGATCAATCACACAGACAACAAGAATTTTATCCTGGTTCAGATCTCCTGTCACAAGGAGTCCTACGTCCAGTCCCCAAGCAACAACTTGGGATTTCACTAAACAAGGGTACAGTCCCCCTTAAGGACACTTACACATCCAGCCGCAGCTGCCCTTCTCTTCTCTACATGAAGAGGCACTATACCACCTGATGAAACATGTCTTCCTTCTTTCCAAAGGGAACATCCACCCACTCCATAGTAGGTCTTCTCTTCTTAGATGAAGAGGAACACTCAAGAAAAATGAGTAAAGAGTGGATGGCCCCTAGACCAAGCTTATAGAGATTGCTTGATCTGAGGCGGAATCTGAGAGACAAGAATTTGCATAGAATAAGGGTCTCTCAGATCTACAACAAGCTCTCAAAAACTAAATAGATTGCTATGGAGAACTAGTGCTGAAGACTTCTTGAATGAACGAACGAGCTCTTCTTTCTTGTTATTCAAAGTGTGAAGGTTTATCTTCATAGAGCCACCAGTCTTCTATTTATCTTCTTTTGAAAGATTTAGTCGTTGAAGTATCCGTTGTCTCTCATCTTCATGCACGTTGGATGTGTCTGGTCCAATGTAGGGAGCAAGAGAACCTACAGCCATTTAATGCTGGGATAGACACATACATAGAGGAAGATAATCTGAATCTCTTCTTGCTTCTGTCAGAGTGACAAGTCCAATCATTGCAACGTGTGAGACCACCGAAAACTTGCACACAATTAATGCTGAAGTATAGACAACTTGAATGTGTCTAAACTGTCAGTCAATGTTAGTAATCGTGCTGAAGAAGATATACCAAATAGGAAGTTCCATTCTGTCATCTTTTAAAGGTCTACTTTACGTGACATGAATATGGTAGCATGAAGATATGTTGTGCAGAGATATTGTACCACACATAATAAATGTTTGAGTATACAGGAGACAACTTGGTTCTCGAGAAAACTTGAACTCTACAGAAATTTGAATATATTGAATATTATGAAGTATGAAATATATTTAAAATTATCTAGAATGATTATAATAGAAATATTCATCAACTGTCTAAAAACATGATCGATATAAAGGAGAGTTGATGTTTAGAGTCAGTCTATGTACAATGAGAGTCGATGTAATTATGAAATCGATGTTGGATTATAATTATAATCCATGTGACAATGTAATGAAATCGATGTTCTGTACAAAGTCGTTGTTTAACTGAAGTCGGTATTTATCTCAAGTTGATGTTTACTTGAAATCGATGTTCTAAGTGAAGTCATTGTTGTACTGAAATCGAAGTTTAGATGAAATCGTTGTTGAACCAAAATCGTTGTTCAAGTGAAATCGATGTTCTAAGTGAAGTCGTTGTTGTAATGAAATCAATGTTCAAATGAAATCGTTGTTCAAGTGAAATCGATGTTCTAAGTGAAGTCGTTGTTGTAATGAAATCGATGTTCAAATGAAATAGTTGTTTGTAACAAAGTCATTGTTCAAGTAAAGTCGATGTTCCATGTGAAATCGATGTTTTACCAAAATCGATATTTTAGTGAAATCATTGTTGAACCGAATCATTGTTCAAGTGAAGTCAATGTTCCATGTGAAATCGATGTTCTACCGAAATCGATGTTTTAGTGAAATCATTGTTGAACAGAATCGTTGTTCAAGTGAAATCGATGTTTGAAACGAAGTCGTTGTTCAAGTAAAGTCAATGTTATATATGAAATCGATGTTCTACCAAAATCGATGTTTTAGTAAAATCGTTGTTGAACTGGAACCGTTGTTTTAAGTGAAGTCGATGTTCTACATGAAATCAATGTTTAAGTGAAATCGATATTTAAGCCAAAATTGATGTTCTAATATGAAGTCGATGTAGAACCGAAATCAATGTTTTAAGTGAAGTCGATGTTCTACATGAAATCGATGTTTAAGTGAAATCGATGTAGAAACGAAATCGATGTTTAAGCCGAAATTGATGTTCTAATATGAAGTCGATACTTAAGTGAAATCGATGTTTATTTCTGAATCGATGTTTTAACAAGGTAGTCGTTATTTAAGTGAAATCGATGTAGAAACAGAATAGTAATTGATGTGAGCTTTTAATAGAAGTCGATGTATACTTAGACAAATCATGTGCTATAGATATCAAAGAGCATGAGTGTATATAACTTACTGAGTTTGTTTTATTTGAGACATGTTGACAAACCTTAGAAAACAGTGTTAGTCCATAATTTCCAGAGTTTTGTTAATCACCAAAAATACATATAATAAATAACAAATTGTATGGAGATGGACTAGTCATCAATCTCCCCCTTTTTGGTGATGACAAAACATAAAGAGTTGCATATATGAAAGAGCTGAAATAAATTCTGAAAATTTTCTAAGGGTATGTATTTCAGAATGTTTTCTCCCCCTTTTTATCATTAAGTAAAAAGGAATAGATGAGCAAAGGATAAAAGTAGAGAGAAAGAGACAAAGATAAATGGAAGCCACAGATGTAAATCTTATTAATTAGTGAGGGTCAGAAATATAGAAGGCAGGAGACAGAAGTGAAGCATAGCAAGTAATGAGCTGCCAAGCTTGGGCTTCTTGCTCTTCAAAAAAGTTTTGAAAGACACCCCAACTAATGTTATAGGAAGGCCCCATCTCTGAACTGAGTCTCTTGATGTGAAGCTTTCTCTGATCTTCAATGAAAAGGGTGTATTCATCAGCACTAAGAGATGACTTGTAGAAGCCAGAAGACCCAAAGCTGGCATGCTGAAGGAACTTATCTATGGAGATAGGATAATGGAGCTTATGAGCCTTCAGGTCCTTCTGCAAAGCTTCAAAGATCTTGTATCTCTCAACCCAGATAGAGTAGGGATCAGAAACTAAATTGATGGAGTTGAGATCCATAAACTATTCAGGAGATAGAATCGATTGATGTGACTTTTCCAGGGAGGAATTGAGCTGATTCAACTGAAGAGCTACCTGATGATAGACCTTACGCCATTCAGTGTTTAGGAATCTCTCAGATTCAGCTAGGAGAGGAGCTATAAAATAGCAGACTTGATATAACCCCTATGATATTCTCTGAATATGAATCTATGAAAGGCAAGAGGGGCTCCCTTTTGAACAAAGATCTGTACCTTAACTCTAGCAAACCTCTCAAAGATAATAGGAGCCACATCAGAGTCCATGAGCAAAAAGTGCAATTGAGGGGGAAATGTGAGAGAAGACATCATCAAGGAGGCAAAGTCAACCTGAAGAGGGACATTTACTGGGTTTTCTGTGCGGAGAATGGAGATAGCTACCCTGAACTGACCAAGCTGGGCTTCAGGAAGGCCATTGACGAAGCAGTAGTCATTGAACATCTGGAACTGCCTTATCAGCTTGATCTCCTTCTGAATGAAAGGACCCCAGGAGGATCTGTGCTGACAGACAAACCATTCAGACAGAGTAAGAGGATGGTCTGAAGGTGGAAATCTGTTGGCCCTGTCAACCTCAAATTTCTTGTAGAGTGCTTTATTTACTCTGGCCCACTGATCCCTAGTCTTGGACTCAGCTGAGGAAAGGATTTTGGATTGGTCGGGATTTGGCACAAGAGAGATAGGAAGAATGAGATTGAGATGTTCAGAGAGATTTAGATAAGGGAGGCCAAAAGTTGCAGTAAATATACTTTTTTGGAGATATTTGGAATAAAGGGACTTTCTTCTGTGGACAACTGAAAGAGAGTACCATAGAGGAGGAAAGAGAGCTTGAGAGGAAGGAAAAACAAGATCTTTAGAGACTTTCCTTTTCTTAGAGGTTGGACTGGGAGAAGGCTGAGAATCAGTCCTTTGGATATGAGCAGAGACAGATAGGACTGTGCGAAGGATAGCCTCTTCAAATTCATCTTTGATATCTTGCACAATATGGCGAATGATACTTCCACCCTCAGGAATGAGAGTGATGAAGGATGGGGGAGTAGGTGGATGAAGAGAGGAGAAGGATGAAGTGGGAGGAGGTTGAGTAGATGGTCCAGCAGAGGAGGGACTAGCAGAAGAGGATCCAGAAGAAGAGGTAGGAGGTGCCTCAGAACTTGGAGGAGGAATGGAAGATGGAGTAGGTGAAGAGGAGGATTCAACAGGGAAAGGGGTGGGAGAAGAGATATGTTTGGGAAGGGTTTTCTTAGATGGTTCAAGACCAGGTGGGGCAGTGAAGGAGGTCGGTGGAGTGGAAGGAGCTGGAGTCTGAAGAACAGGAGGATCAGAGGGCCCTGGGGGCACAGTAGCTTCCTCTACAATCACTTGAGGCCCGGATGGCCCAGCCACTGATTCCATTTGCTTTGATGGCCCTGATGGCTCAGCTTCAACATCTTCTACCACAGATGGCCCTGATGGCCCAGATTCCTCTAAAGATGACCCTGATGGCCCAGATTCCTCCACAGATGGCCCTGATGGCCCAGATTCTTCTACTGATGGCCCTACAACTGGCTCAGCTGGCACTAACTGGTCTGGCTGATCTGATTGAGGAGGCTCTGATGGCCCAACAGCATCTTCTGGTACTGACTCAGAAGGAATATGAGGGGCTTGAGTTGATAAGTGCTCCCTCACAAATTGTGCAAGATCAGTCACCAAATTCTTCAAACTTCCCAGTTCACTTCTCATATCATGGAGCTTAGACTTGACTACTCCAATGTCCTTTGCTTGAGTGCTCTGGCTAAGAAAAATAGAAGTTACATTAGACTGGAGAGAGCACAGAATTTCTCCTTGAGCATTCAACCGAGCAATAACTGGTGCCAGATGAACATGGATCTTCTTTTTCTTGGATTTATTGTGTGCCCTTCTAGTAAGCATTGGAGTGTTTCTGGCAACACTTTTCCCTTTTCTTTCAGAGTCGGCAGCTAGCTCAACATGCACTGCTGTAAAACTGGTGTGCTGGTAACCACTGTCATCATCATCCTCATCAGGAACATCTTCCACTAGGCCTTCTTGAAATTGACCTACAAGGGCACTGGCAGTAGGCTCCCCCTGAGCAGTAGGCTCCCCCTGAGCAGTAGGCTCCCCCTGAGCAAGAGCATCTTTCATAAGAATATCTTCAATTGGGCCTGGTGCCCCAGTATCTGGAATTTCCTCTTCAAGACTTCCTTCAATAGCATCTTCTATAACTGGAATACTAGGGGTTTCTTCAATATGTGAATCTAAATGCTTCCCCTCAGTGTGAGCAACACTTTCCATTAGATCAGCAGTTGACTCTTGGACAACAGGAGGTACAAAAACTAGAGGAGGAATCACTCTTTCAGATGTTTGCCCAAAAGGCTCAATGAATTCAGGTGCAATGTCTTCAATCCTCCTTTCTAATGCAGTAGGCTCATCTTCTCTAACCATAACCTCATCTTCTTGAACATCAACAGTAGAGGCATCTCTGATTATGGCTTCTCCTTCAGCCATAGAAGTCTTAGACCAAATATCGCCAATCAAAGAGAAACCACTCTTTTTCAGATTTCTGGTGCGAATTGGCTAACCCATCTTCTCCATCAGTTCTCCTTCCAAATCAATCTTAAAATGTCTGAATATTCTGGTAAGTAGGTGAGCATAAGGAAGTGAAACTGCTAACTTATTCTTCTTATCCTAGATAACCTCAGTAGCAGATTTCATCTTTTCAACTATGATCTTTTCCATGTTTACATCCTACTTCTGTATAGCCCAAAACATAACATCTACATCTCCTTTCGTGTAGGAAGAGAAAGTAGCACTCTGAGGTACCAAAATTTGATAGACAATAAAGTGTAGTATTCTATTGAATGCATTGAACTGATTTATGTCTATTTTTCCATCCTTTAATTTGTACTCTGTTCTAATGATTCCTAGGACCTTAGCATGAATATCCACTGTGTTGACTAAACTGTGCCCAACTATAGAAACTCCAAACAATCTTTCCAACAAGTCATGAGTAATGTGAATAGATTTACCTTTGACAAGGTAGGTGAGAAACCCATCTTCTTCGGATTTCAGACATGTATAAAATGCTTTGGCCAGATGCGGATAACTAGGTTCAGAAACGATGCACACCTCTGTCCATTTCAACATCTGAAGGGCTTCAATCACACTGCTCATACTGTGCTTCTTCAAATCATCTAAATCAACTGCCTTATTTCCACAGATCTTGATCTTCACAGCCTGATATCGCTCCAATTCTTCTGCCATGAGGAAGGTAGAGCTGTAACCACCCACACTGCTGGAACTCCCAAAAGCGGCCATGGAAGTTTTGAAGAGAGAGTTCTAGAGGATCGTGGGAGGAAGAGGAACAAGACCCCTCAAGAAATTTGAGCAGGAAGAGTCAAATCTTTCGAGAGTAGGAAGGAAGCATTCTGGAGTCGATGAGGGTTTTGCAGACCTTTGAGTCGAAAGGGATGAGAGAGAGAGAGAGAGAGAGAGAGAGAATTGATGAGGAATGAGTTCCCTTCGTAACATAAAGTAACTTTTGAAAAGGCAGAGCAGTTAATGCGGAAAGCGACAAAATAGGTGATGACAATAGCGCAAAGGTAATGGATTTACGTAAATAAAGCACGGAGAGATAATTCTTATTCTGAAATAAATTATTTTATACCAATTATATATACAAATAAATCTATTACAAATTGCACATGCCTAGTTCTCATCTAAGAGACGTAAATCTCTCTTCAGGTAAGGCTTTTCTAAAGATATCTGCTAACTGATTTTGTGTATGTGCAAATGAAATACTAATATTACCATTTGCTACATGATCTCTAATAAATTGATATATAACCTCAATATGCTTTGTCCTCGAGTGCTGCATCGGATTTTTAGTGAGATTTATAGCACTTGTGTTGTCACACAGCAATGGAATGGTCTTGATGTGTAGTCCATAGTTTTCAAGCTATTATTTGATCCATAGGAGTTGAGTGCAACAGCTCCTAGTGGCTGCATTCTCAGCTTCAGTTGTTGATAGAACTACTGAGTTTTTTTTTCTTTGAAGACCAAGAAATCAAGCATCTTGCAAGAAATTGACAACAACCACTGGTGCTTTTTCTATCCACTTTGCATCCAGTATAGTCAGCATCCGAATATCCAATTAAACTAGTTTCACAGGTTCCAGGATACCATAGACCTAAGTTATGAGTGTGAGCTAGATATCTAAAGATTCTCTTTACTGAAATTAGGTGAGATTCCTTAGGATCAGATTGATATCTTGCACACATGCATACACTAAATAAAATATTAGGTCTACTCACGGTTAAATAGAGCAGTGATCCTATCATACCTCTATAGAGTTTCTGATCTACCTTCTTACCTTCTAGATCACTATGCAACCTGGTTGTTGTGCTCATGGGAGTGGACAGTGGTTTGGCATTCTCAAATCCAAACTTCTTTAACAGTTCCTTGGTGTATTTTACTTGACTGATATGAGTTCCTTCATTACATTGCTTGATTTGTAGTCTAAGGAAGTAGTTGAGTTCTCCCATCATGCTCATTTCAAATTCTCCCTGCATTAGCTTTTAGAAATACTTGCACAGAGATTCATCAGTAGATCCGAAGATAATGTCATCTACATAGATTTGTACAATTAATATATTTTTGGCATTAGATTTAATAAAGAGGGTGCTATCTACTTGACCTCTAATAAAACCATGATCTAATAAATATGCACTAAGTCTTTCATATCAGGCTCTAGGCGCTTGTTTTAAACCATATAATGATTTATGCAATTTGAAAACATGATTTGGAAAGTCTAAATCATCAAAACCAGAAGGTTGTTCTACATAAACTTCCTCCTTTATAAAACCATTCAAAAAAGTTGATTTCACATCCATTTCAAAATGTTTTAAATCTAGTGCAGATGCATAAGCAAGCAAGATTCGAATAGCCTCTAGTCTAGCAACTGGTAAAAAGTTTTATCGGAATCTATGCCTTCCTCTTGGGAATAGCCTTGAGTAACCAGTCTAGCCTTATTTCTAGTGATAACACCAGCTTCATCCAATTTGTTTCTGAACAACCATTTGATGTCAATCACAGGATGATCTGATGGTCTAGGAACAAGGGACCACACCTGATTTCTCTTGAACTGATTAAGTTTATTTTGCATGGCTAAAATCTAAGATTCAAGGCCAGCAATGGCCGACCACAAGGGGGGACCTGGTCCTTCCCAATCTGACCCCCATCTTGCCCCTTTTCTCCCTTCAAGTGCTGCTGGTTCATGGCCAGCTCTGGGTGCCCTAGGGCCAAGTGCGACCTTCCCGGTTGGAGCTCTGCTCGAGCTAGCTTGTGCTGCTCCCTCCACTCGACCTGCTGCTGGTGTGCTGAGTGCAGAAGCACCTCCCATCTTGCCTGGGGCCCCAACTACAACCCCTTCAAATGCTGCTGGTCTGAGCCCCGGTACGTATTCAAATGTTCCTGTTGAGAAGATCCCAACGCCAGTTGCTGTCTCCCTTGTAGCAGGCCCTGTTCCAGCTGGTGGAGCTCCCTCCTTTGCCCAGGTGCTCTTGCATTCTCTTAAACCCCAAACCGCCCCTATTACTGTGCATCCTCCTGCCTTCACAGATTCTGGAAAGCCAGCAGCGTTCTTCAGCCCGGAGGAGATCACCACATCGTGCAAGCCCTTGCAGACTTCGGTGATAGCCAGAACTCCCCAGGGCCGGCCCCCTTTCTCTGAAATCCGAGCTCACCTTGCACAGCGCTTCAAGCTCCAACAAGATTTCATGATAAGTGCCCTTGACAACCGCCATTTGCTGATCAGATTTCAGAACAATGAAGATTTCCTCAAGGTGCTGCTCAAGGAAACCATGTATGTGCAGGGGCGGTTGTTCAGATTTTTCAGATGGTCCTTTGAGTTCCGCCCAGATGAAGACTCCCCAGTGATCCCTGTATGGTTAGAACTTCCCCACCTTCCAGCCAACCTCTTCAGTGATCCCATGGTCAGATCCATAGCTGGGAGTGTAGGCCCTGTTCTTCAGATTGATAGAAACACACAGTACATGATCCACACACAATCTGCTCGGGTTAATGTCCAGCTCGACGTCTCAAGAAAGCTACCTGATCGGATCTGGGTGGGTTATGGATCCAAGGGGTTCTGGCAGCCCATAGAGTACCCAGAACTCCCACTCTTTTGCTCATCATGCAAACGCATTGGCCACCTTTCATCAAACTGCAAAAAAGCTTCTGCTCAGTCGAATCAAAAACCTAATGGTCCAGGTCGATCTGATCTTGCTAACGCCACCCGTGGTGTGCTCCCCGGTGCCCATGATGCAGGACAAGGGGCGAGGAAAGTATGGCGACCTGTACACACTATGACCGACTCGTCTACAAATGAAGCAGCACCTATGGTTGCAGATCTGCCACCTTCAGAATCGAGGACGATCTCCCGCCCAAAAGACAAAGGGAAGGATTCATCTCAAGCACCCCCCCGTGTGACTGCTGCCCCCATAGTTGACCCGCTCCATCTGGATCACCATTCAGCAATATGTGCAGCACAAATGTTCGACATTATGCCTCCTCAGCATTTAGAGGCAGAACTTGTGACTGATGCACCTTTAGTTGATGCTACTGCTCCGACGGAAACTTCAGAACCCGATGCAGTCAGTGACAAGGACAGCAGCGAACTAACAGTGAGTGCCAACCCCATTTCTGGGACTGATGGTATGACTCATGGGGACCCCACAATCAGCAACACATCTGAAGAAAGTCAGGAGCACCCAGCGCCTGCAGAATTGAACACACCATCCGCTGGCTGCCCTGTCCTTCCCTCTCCTTCAACTGATGCATCTCATGAAAGTGATGGAATTCACTATATGGCAGACCAAGATCAGATCCCCTTGGTGATAGCTGCACCACCCAGTGGTGCAGGCCAATCAAAGCAATCAGCTGCCTCTCCCAGAACACAATCCAGATCTTCAGCACATTAGGCGCTTCACCCAGTCACCCCTGCTTATGCTGCACCCAGTGCAACCACCCAGCTGCCAGCAGCCCCCTACGCACCTAAACACAAAGGTCAGATGCTCGATAAACTGAACCAGCAGCATTCTTCTGCCACCGAGTCTGATGAAGAGGAGAACACACCGAGATTACAAAAATTCCACACTCTAAATGCTGATGCCCCTGCGTACTTCCCGAGTCCTTCTAGCAGCCAGCATGAACGTGGTGAAGACTGCCTTCTTGAAGACCCGGTTGAATTCGCTAAATTTCTGCAACCTATAAGCTAAATTTCTACAACCTATAACAACTGAAGACACTACGCCTTCCACCGAGGCAAAGCGATCTGCACCACATATGACGCCACCAGAAAGGACTGCCATGCCGTCCCCGACAACCCCCCCAATGTCCTTCGCAGACGCACTATGGAAAAAAGGCAAAAGAGGAAACACTAACAGGTGGAGAAACCAGCCACCCCTGCGTACATGGCTTCTGCTGGGGGATCCGGATATTCCTCGGCCTGGTCCATCTACCTGGCCTGAGTGAGGCCACGAAGTTTCCATTTTGCAGGTTGGGCTGATGCAGTTATGAAAGATTGGCGAACTGGTTGTAATTTGCTTTGTTTTCTGGAGTAATTTTGCTATGTAACTTTGACCCCTCTGCGTAGGGTGTCTAGCTCATGCACATCTGAGCCCCCCGATGTCCATGTACCCCCCTTTCCCTTTATGTTCTTCACATATATATATATAATATCCACCCGATATTGACACTGGAGGTTCACTCCTATGTCATATCCATTCAAAATAAATAAATAAATAAAATCCAAGATTCATCAGAAAGTGCTTCATTGACTGTCTTCGGCTCTATTTGAGAGACAAATGCTAAATAATCACAAGGAATGATATTACCTCTAGTTCTTACCCCAACGGATGGATCTCCAATAATGTTATCTTTTAGCTGATCCTTTTTGTATCTCCATTTTTTTGGAAGATCATCATGGATGATATCTTTTTGTTGCAGTTCTTCCAAGGGTGGATCTTCATCATCTTTGATGGTTGCTTCCTTCAGCTTCTTGGAAAGGTTTTTTGTATCTTCATCGTCACTAGCAATTTCCTTTCTCAAGGAAGGGTTAGACTCATCAAAATAACATGAACAGTTTGTTCAATTAATAAACTTCTTTTGTTAAAAACTCTATATCCTTTGGCTTTAGAAGTATACCCCATGAAAATACCTTCATCTGATTTGGGATCCAACTTACCAATATCTCTCTTACCATTGTTGTGAATGAAACATGGACATCCAAATGTTCTGAGATGACTGATCCTGGGCTTATTTTGCTAGTATAGTTCATATGCAGTCTTTTTCAGAATGGGTCTGATCATGACTCTATTAATTATGTAGCAAGCTGTATTAATAGCTTCTGCCAAGAAATATTTTGGAAGATTATACTCAGATAACATTGTACTTGCTATATCCAGAAGTGTTCTATTCTTCCTCTCAGCTACTCCATTTTGTTGTGGTGTTCTTGATACTGAGAAATTGTGTCCAATCTCTAAATCATGACAGAATTATGCAAACTTGTCATTCTGAAACTCTCCTCCATGATCTGATTGAATACTTATGATATTATACTTCTTATCTTTCTGAACTAACTTACTGAACTTTACAAAACTATCAAATGTGTCATCTTTGTGCTCAAGAAATGATACTCATGTATAACTGGAATAATTGTAACGCCTCTCTTGGACCCAGTACAGTTGTTCCAACTCACATTGGATCCAATAGAGGTATTATAGTGGAAAATATCCAACAATAATTAGTTCATATTGAGATATACATAAATGACAATTTAAATTCCAACAAGTTGCAACGGAATATGGAACTAAATTTTTTTCAATCAACATTGTATCTGAATACCAAGTCTAAAGCATAAAAGAAGAATTACAATAGTCCAAAGTTATAACAGTTTATAAGTCTAAATACATAATGCTCAAAGTACAATTTATTCTCACATACATAGTCTCTCTCAACACACACACAAAGAAAAGAACTACGCCTCCACGTCCTCACGCTTCGAGTCAAAGTGTACTAACTCCTGAGTATCCTCAGTCTCTCCTGAAATGTTAATCAAGTGTGAGTCTACTAGACCCAGCAAGTAATAAGGAAAGACAGTTCAAGATTTATCATATATTAAATTTTAAAACATGATAGCATATTTCCTTTCTTATCCTTGATACCATATAACTCTTCCTATCAACATGTTCTAATTCATTTGGCAATCACTCTCTACATGGCATGGTTATTTATCATGAAGAATAAAACTATTGCATATAACATGTGGCTTACATCTCATAATAAAATAAATGATTTAAACATTTTCAAGTGGCATGGCATATAGTCAAAGTTTTATAATATGTGTTCAATGTCATGTAGCATGTAATCAATTTCAAGTAGCATGTAATCCATATCATGTAACATGTAGTTCATATCTTGTAGCATGTAGTTCATTTGTCATGTAACATGTAGATCATTTATCATGTAGCATGTAGATCATTTATCATGTAAAAATAGTTGCCAAGACATAGCCCCACTATTAATAGAGATCATGTAGAAAAATCATTCACTTATCACCTAGGCAAAACAGTGATAAAGTCTTGGTTATTGCGCAATACCAGGGAAAGTCCTTCTCACCTTAGCCAGTAGAATAAGTCTACCTCCAGGATTTCAATATGTTGCCCACGGATTCATGTAGTCAATTCATGTAGGTGAAACATTACCATAGGGACATTCTATGGTGTAGTTCCATGTAGGTATCTCTATAATAGCAATGTCTTATTGGCCAAATTATTTCAGAAATATAATATACATGTTTTCATGCAATTATGAAATTACTTCATGCAATTCATAAATTCATGCATAACTAGCTAAATTATAATGCAAGATTACATAATACATTATCTATCTTCTAAAGTCATTATTCTACTATATAACAGTAACCTAACATGACACTACCTATACTGATTTCATCATGGTGTATCATTCATGCTCTTTTCTCCATTAATTGATTTTTATGCACATTCTTTCTATTCAGAAAATCATAACAGTGTGTACAGTGCTTAGAAAATTCCGAAATTTTGACATAAATTCTAATTCTAATCATGCTTCACACTTGTAAATTGTCATAATTTTATGAGTTCTGTATCATTTCTCATGATTAATTCTCATAAACATGAACTATTTAACATGGTACAATAGTGAAAGGATCATGCAATTTACTGTGTAAAAACTGAGCACAATGGGTCTAAAATATCATCCAACAGTAGTATGAATCTTAGTTAAAACGTCACAACATGGATCAGCTTGTACCTATTTCATTTTCTATTTAATTAAATAAAGAAAATGCTTTAGAATATTACATAAAATCCATACATCATTACCATGATTTTCTTGTTGTGTAACAGTGGCAATCATATATGACAGAGTCTAACCGAACACCCTACTCATGCATAGTTTACAGAATATCCATAGAAATCAGAATCTTGGTAGAAAACAGTACTGATGAACTTAACGGCAAGGTATGCTGCCATTTACACGGGTTAACGTCAACATACCATGTCGTTGATATCAGTTGATGGAGGCACATAGCACCGTTAATATATGTAGGCATCCAAAAGCTTGATGTTTACATGAATTAAATGGCGGTCGATGTTGACGTTTAGTTCATCAAACCAGAAAACGTAGAAAACTGCACATGAAATGATAGAACTTTAACCCCTTCCCACATTTTATTTCATAGGTTTAAAAATCTGTAAAAAATGGTAAATCTAAAGAATGTAGTATCCTAAACCGTTCCCCCATGCTACTTGCCTCTAACCCTCCTTTTGGAGTCACGGGAAAAGATTTGAACATGCTCTCCTTGGTCACAAGGCAACCCTCTTCCACCATCTTCAAACACTTGATCCGACCTCCAGAACTACAACCACGCCTGGAGAACCTTCTGTTCACGATCCTTGTAGTTCTCCCTTGGTCCAACTTGCTTCAGATCGCACGAACCATGCACTGCAACCCTTCCTTTGGCCCTCCTTTCTCTCCTCCAAGACAACACAAAAACCCTTTCCTAAAGGCTAAATCAGGGTCTTATAAGGACTCCTACAGACCATCTAAGTCTTAATCCTGACCTTTGAACCAAAAATGCCCCGATCTTCCCATTAAATGCATTAGAAACGGCCAACATTTTCACCCCAGAATGGTAACAACAAAAACTAGCAAGTCAGGTTAACGTCAACCCCTGTTGTCGTCGACCATGCAGTAGACGTCCATCGATCATGTTGTCAACTTATTTGCCTGAAAAACCAAATATTCAAGAAAATTATTGCGACGACCCTCCTTATATCAGTACGATTATACCAATCCACGTCGATATAATGAACGTCGTTACAGTGGGACATTTACCCAACACTACCACTAGATTGAGATATACACAAATATAGTCATAGAACAACGGAAGTAAAAGAACTAACTGTCAATTTTATTTCATCATCCACATTCGACATACATAGCCCATATAGCAATTTAAAAGAAACTAAAGTCCACATAATGAAATTCTAGATCCAAATTACATTGTTCATCCACAATTACACAAGTCTTAAATTTCATACTATGGAAAAGAAAGTACAATGTCGGTGACTCCACAACAATCTACTCTCCTCGCTCGGAATCCCTCTCGACGATCTCCTCCAAGGAAGTAGGGTCACCTGCTAAACCAATACGCCGAAGCAAGAGTGAGTCTAAAAGACTCAGCAAGTAATCCATACACATTATACATACACACATCACATGGACATTTTTCTCTCAATTACATCAATCAATACATGCGGCATGGTGGAACAATCTTTAAAGAAAGCCTATCATGATACTTCTACCAATTTCATAACACATGGTACATGGTTTATGTTATTCCACAATAATATACCTACTGCATGCTTCCTGTATATTTACTCACATGGTAGCTAAATTATAATGTGTTGTAACATGATAGCAATTTAGGCATAGAGTTTTACACATAAAGGAAGAATATTCCTAACATGGATTCTACGTACTCTTCCACATGCATATCACATTTGTAAACATAATGAGCTCGCTGTTTTGGCGTGGATCTAACACCATCATATCATATTTCACAATTTTACATGCTATCACATTGGTTTTACATATTCACATATTCACTTACACATTACACAATTTCACTTATACACAATCACATTATTCTCATTTAAATGCCACGACACATAGTCCAAACCACCACTAGAAAGACACACATAACACATTCACATAACACATAGATGCCACCTAGGCAACACAGTGACGAATCTCGGTACTGCGCAGACCGGGAGAAGTCCTCTCCACCCTAACCAGTGGTACTTGTCCACCTCCAGGATTTCATCCTAATGCCCATAGGATATCAAACACATTGAACCTTCCCGTGGGGACTTTACCACGGTACGGTTCCACAGCCCTCTATGGAAGCAGTGTCACACACGGCACAGTTTACACATTTTCCAAATTAACACACACACAAATTCACACTAATTAACACATTAATTCCATTTTCACATTTATGTGCATGGTTCAGTTTCCCTAACATAGCACTACCGTTAACAAGACTTGACATACAGGGATTTATGCTAATAATGTTGAAATTATTTAACAAATCTATGATCACAATAAGCATGCTTTAATTAATCATTTCTTCATGAAATTCGCATAATTATCACTTACTGTTGCCCAAACCACATGAAAATTTAACCACAGGCTGTTTACAGTTGTAGATCATACATACCAATTTTCACATTTTTCTGAGCTATGCAGAATTTACAGAAAATAGAATAACCATTTGCATATTACCCATAAATCAATTCATCCTTGATTCACATCATGAAGGTCATAATTAGCAGTTTATAGCCCTGTGTCTAACAGTCATATCATCACAGAATGTTTCTCGAAATTTAAGGAGCATCATACGATTTACTGGAAATTTAAAACAACCTACTCATGCTCCCTATTTTTAAATCCAAAAATTATAACTAATTACGTAGACATGGGAAAATTCCCAAATTTTCATGACATGAACTGACACTCATCTACATCGTCTAAAATTTTTATGGCATTTAAATTCCACATGGATTGTGTAAACAGGGGTCTACCATGTTCAAAACCTGTTTAACATGCATTTCAAACAAATTCAATAATTAATACCATTAACGGAAATTCACAGAAATTTCACAACACAATCCACTATCTAAATTACATAGCATATAAAATTTATAATATATCCTCATGCGTAGAAATCCGAAAAATAGTCATATAAGGAAGAACAATTCACTATTCTTTCCTGAAGAACTAAATGGCAAGGGTCTGGCCGTTCAAATAGGTTAACGGCAGTATCGGCTGCCGCCAACTTAGGATATTAACGGCAGGAGATCCTGGCATTAAGTTCCTGTCTGTGCAAAACACAGACTGTACGCCAGAAACTTGGTGAAATTGGGGTTCCAGGAGTCGAATAAAATTCCAAAAAAATACTTAAGACCTACTAGACATATGTATGAGTAATGGGGATGGTTTACTTGCCTCAAGAAAAATCAACAAGGGGAATAAAAGGTCGGAGAAGCTCTCCTCAGCAAGTGCCAAGAAGCCTCTAAAACCTCCCAGCTCCGGGCTCTATGATGAGTTTCGCTGCACACCAGAGTCGGGGAAGTGTTCCTCGATGTTCAAGGAGCCCTCCAGTCATCGTAGACCGCCGGAAGACGCCTCCAGTCGCCGGATCAAGGGCCACAAACTTCAGGTTTTCTCACAGCTCTAGGGGTTTCTTTGCCAAAGAGACAAAGGGGTCTCTTCTAGTCACAAGAGGGTGTTTTTATAAGCTGAGGCTTTGGGGTATGCGTAGATGGGATGGGAGAGCCGTTGGGGACAGCTCCCCAATCAGAGAGCAAGGCAATCGCGGGATCTTTGGATCTACTGCACACAGAATTTTAGAGAAATAGATGTCCACATACATGGCCGTCTACAAGTTTTTGGCATCCATCGATATGGACGTCAACTTCTCATGAACGTCCATTCATGTTGCCGTCAATTGCCCTTCGGCCAGGTCATGAAATTATGCAGAAAACCATATTTACTCTATGTATATACATGCAAATTTATGAAGTATAAGGTAAGTACTATCTACTCAATGCAAATGAACCACATTTACGAACTAAACATACACATACATACATAGGTACACCAAGATAATATGTACATAAATATCTACATGTTTATACATGATACTATACACAAGCATGAATCAACACACGACAAAATAAAAGGACAAAAATTTCGAGGGCCTTACACCCTCTCCCCCTTAAAGAAACTTTGTCCTCGAAGTTCGAACAACACTACTCAAACAATTGGGGATACTTCTTCTTCATCGCATCCTCAAGCTCCCAAGTAGCCTCCTCTCGTGAGAAGTTCCGCCATAAAACTTTTACCGACGCAATACTCTTGTTTTGAAGATGATGAACCTTCCAGTCAAGAATAGCTACCGGTTGCTCCACATAGGAGAGATCTGGCTGGATCTCCACTAGCTCGTGACTAATAACATGAGATGGATCTCAAACATATCTCTTGGGCATAGATACGTGGAAAACAGGATGAACGCTAGCTAAAGCCATGGGTAAAGCTAGCTCATAAGCCACGCTACCTAAACGCCTGAGAATCTCATACGGGCCAATGAATCTAGGACTTAATTTGCTATGCCTGCCAAACCTAACAACACCTCGAGTAGGTGAAATCTTCAAAAAGACATGCTTACCCACTCCGAACTCCAAATCCTCCCTCCTATTGCCGGCATAACTCTTCTGCCTATCCTGTGCCGCAACAAGCCTCTTCCTAATCAACTGGACCTTATCCGAAGTCTCCTGAACTAACTCCAGGCCGATCAACTGCCTATCGCCAGTCTCCTCCCAACATAAAGGAGATCGGCAAGGCCTTCCATACAATGCCTCAAATGGAGCCATACCAATACTCACATGAAAGCTGATGTTATATGCGAACTCCACTAGAGGTAAATGACGCTCCTAATCATCCTTCCAATCCAGCATACATACTCTCAACATATCCTCGAGCGTCTGGATAGTCCTCTCGGACTGTCCATCTATCTGGGGATGGAACGCTGAACTAAGCTTCAATTCAGAACCTAACGCATCCTGAAGACCCTTCCACAACCTCGAAGTAAATCTCGGATCTTGATCCGAAATGACCGACTTCGGCACACCATGCAATCTAATGATGCTACTAACATACAACCTAGCCAGACTCTCAACCGACTGCTTCTTCTTCATAGGCAAGAAATGTGCAGTCTTCAAGAATCTATCTACGACTACCCAAATCGAGTCATTATCCCATCTAGATCGGGGCAAACCCAAAACAAAATCCATAGTGACAGCTTCTCGCTTCCATACTAGGATCTCCATCTTCTGCATAAGACTAGATGGTCGCTGCCACTCGGCCTTCACTTGCTGACATACTAAACACCTTGATACATAATCTGCTACATCCCTCTTCATGCCAGACCACCAAAAAGACCTCTTCAAATCCTGGTACATCTTAGTGTTACCCGAATGAATAGAGAATCTCGACCTATGAGCTTCTGCTAATACATGCTCACAGACATCTACAATGTCAGGAACACATACTCGGTGGTGAAACCTAATCACGCCATCCTCATCACGAGCAATGCCCGCCTTGCTCACTAACTCTTGGAGTCTAGGGTCGGCTTTTTGTTGCTCGATCACCTCATCCAACACCGAAGACCTAATGGACAACTGAGCTACAAAAGCCTGACACAAAGATGGCTCTAACTCAGTCATCGCACACGCTGCATCCTCCAACATCTTCCACTCCTACTGGAGAGAAGACTT
Source organism: Colocasia esculenta (assembly GCA_014218235.1). Taxonomy (NCBI): domain Eukaryota; kingdom Viridiplantae; phylum Streptophyta; class Magnoliopsida; order Alismatales; family Araceae; genus Colocasia; species Colocasia esculenta. The sequence continues at coordinate 47,607,250 of CM024757.1, forward strand.
CTTCCTACTAAGGGCATCCGCTACAACATTCGCCTTTCCAGAATGATACTGGAGATCGAAGTCATAGTCCTTTAGGAACACAATCCATCTTCTCTGCCTCAGGTTTAATTCCTTTTGGGAGAAAAGATATTTCAAGCTCTTGTGGTCAGTGAACACCTCAAATCTGGCACCATAAAGATAGTGTCTCCAGTTCTTTAGTGCATGAACCACTGCCGCAAGCTCAAGATCATGAGTCGGATAGTTTCACTCATGCTCCTTCAATTGACGAGAAGCATACGCTACTACCCTTCCTTGCTGCATCAATACACAGCCAAGGCCAATCCGAGAAGCATCCATTTTGATAGCAAAACCCTCTACACCGCTCGACAGAACTAACACTGGAGCTGATGTGAGCTTAGTCTTTAATAATCAAAAACTACTCTCACACTCCTCGTACCAGACAAACTTCACTCCCTTCCTGGTCAGCTGAGTCAATGGGGCGGCGATGGATGAAAATCCCTCAATAAATCGCCGATAGTAACCCGCCAAACCAAGAAAACTACGAATCTTCGAAGGGGTCTTGGGAATCTCCCAATCCATAACAACCTGGACCTTCGTTGGATCAACTACTACACCAGCACCGGAGATAACATGCCCAAGGAAATGAACCTCGCGCAACCAAAAATCGCACTTGCTAAATTTAGCATATAGCTTGTGCTCACGAAGAACTTCTAACACCACCCTCAAATGCTGACGGTGTGTAGTCTCATCCGGAGAATAGACTAACACATCATCGATAAACACTACAACAAAGCTATCTAAATAAGGCCTAAACACGCTGTTCATGAGATCCTTGAACGCTGTCGGGGCATTGGTTAGACCAAAAGGAAGAACTAAAAACTCATAATGTCCTTAACGAGTCCTAAAGGCCGTCTTGGACACATCCTCACTCCTAATCCTCAACTGATGATAGCCAGACCGCAAATCAATCTTAAAAAAGACTGAAGCATTTTGCAGTTGGTCAAAGAAATCATCAATCCGAGGTAAGGGATACCTGTTCTTCATAGTCACTTAGTTTAGCTTCCTATAATCAATGCATAACCTAAATGACCCATCCTTCTTCTTTACAAACAATACAAGTGCGCCCCAAGGAGAAACACTAGGGCGAATGAATCCCTTATCTAGCAATTCCTGCAACTCCCTCCTCAACTCGGCTAACTCCGCAGGTGCCATCTGATATGGAGCCTCCGAGATAGGAGAGGTGCCCGGAAGCAACTCTATGGTGAACTCTATCTCTCTATCTAGTGGCAATCCAGACAAATCATCGGGAAAGACGTCTGGAAAATCCTTCACTACATCGATCTCTGCAAGAGTAGGTGACTCATCAGCCTCGGGTACTAACACTACACTGGCAAGAAAAGCGTAACAACCCTTGTTTACCATGCCCATCGCCTTCATGGCAGAGATGACCAACTTTCCCGCCAAGTTCCTTGGCAAGGGATGAGAGAACTCGTCCTCACCAGGAATGCGGAAAACAATCCTCTTCCTACGACAATCTACTAACGCATAGTGCTCCTCTAGCCAATCTAGACCAAGAATAGCATCAAAGTCCTTCATCTTCAGCAAGAAGAAATACCCATCTAGAACCCTATCCTCAATGCACACAGGTAACGATGGAATGCACTTCCTAGTCGATACCGTACCTGCAGGTGTGTGTAGAGATAAAGGGACTTCTAAATCCTCAGACTCTACACCTGACTCTATAGCCAACCGCCTAGCAAACCGCTCGGAAATGAACGAGTGAGTGGCACCTGTATCAAACAAAACCCGAGCGTGCACACCTAGAAATAAAACCGTACCTTCGGTGACATGCTCCGCCTGCTCGGCATCCTCTCGTGCTAGAGCAAACACTCGAGCTTGGGCTCGAGGCCTTCCTGGTCTTCCTGTAGCTAGTGCTTCTGTTGCTGCCGCTGCTGGGGCTGGCCCTCCACGCTAGACTCCCTGCTGAAGTCTCGGACAATCCTTGATCTTGTGGTCACTACTCCCGCACTTCAGGCATTTCCCCGCTACCATCCAACACTCCATACCACCGTGTGTCCTCCCGCAATGAGGACACTCCTTCTTCACACTAGGGGAACGCTGAGAAGGTACCTGAGTACTGCTGGCTGCCACTGGGCGCTGCGGTGACTGGTACACTGCCTTCTTCTTATCCTGCCGCTAGAAAGGAGCTGCAGGCCTCTTCTGCGAAGCCTTCTTCTCCTCGAGGTACTGCTCCATCTCACCCTCCTGCCTACAAGCAGCGCTAAGGGCCTCGTCTAGGGTACGATGACCAAACGCCACAAGCCTCATCCTCAATGATGGCTTAAGGCCCATCACAAATTTCTTTGCTTTCCTGCGCTCATCAACCACTATGTGAGGTGCATACTTAGATAATTCAGCAAACTTGGCCTCGTACTCGAGTACAGTCATGGAGCCCTGAGTCAAAGAAAGGAACTCCTACTCCATCCTGTCCTGGATATGCTCGAGGATGAACTTAGCCCGCAAGAGCCTCACAAACTCGTCCCAAGCAACATCAATAGCACCGTCCTCAAACTGGGTACGCAGTAAGGAAGCCCACCACACATCGGCTCTCTCCTGCAACACAACCTTCATAAGCACCAAACTAAACAACTCTAACTTAACAGGGTATACAACCATATAAAACTAACACATACCTGTAGCATATAGGTGGCTAAAGTAACCTTGTCATCGTCCGCACACCTAATAGCCCGGAAGATCTTCTCGATCTCCCTCATCCAGCTCTCAGCTAGCAATGGGTCGCTCTCCCCCTTAAAAGAGGGTGGCAACATCCTCTTGAACCTTTCCATGATGGAGGGTCCACCATGGTCCTGAGCCTGGGGAACTGGAACCTGAGCCTGCTACAACAAATAGCAAGCAACGCATATTCAACATAACATCATACAATTAAATAAAACAGACTACTCATTATCTTATTATTCTAACCTGAGCCTCCAACTGAGCCTGGAGTGCAGCCTGGGTGTGGGCTTGCGTCTGCATGGCCTGCACTAGACCCTGCATGAACACTCCATAATCCATTGGTGGTGGTGGGGGAAGCACAGGGCCCTGAGGTGCTGGGGCCTGTTGCTCAGCCTGCTCCTCACACCTCTGCTCGCCCTCACGAGCAGGAACACCACCACGTCTACCACGTGAAGCCATATGCTGCAATTAATTTAATCACTATTAGAAACTACATTATTTAGTTCCTAACCACTTTCTTATCTATCTTTCATTGATTATTAATCATTTCTACACATGTGGACAATTCTATAGAGACTTAGCATGTAATGAAGATGATGACTTATATATTTATGTACAGTCTCAACCGGTTGGTCTCTGATACCAATCTCTGCGACGACCCTCCTTATACCGGTACGATTATACCAATCCACATCGATATAATGAACGTCGTTACAGTGGGACATTTACCCAACACTACCACTAGATTGAGATGTACACAAATATAGTCATAGAACAGCGGAAGTAAAAGAACTAACTGTCAATTTTATTTCATCATCCACATTCGACATACATAGCCCATATAGAAATTTAAAAGAAACTAAAGTCCACATAATGAAATTCTAGATCCAAATTACATTGTTCATCCACAATTACACAAGTCTCAAATTTCATACTATGGAAAAGAAAGTACAATGTCGGTGACTCCACAACAATCTACTCTCCTCGCTCGGAATCGCTCTCAACGATCTCCTCCAAGGAAGTAGGGTCACCTGCTATACCTGTACGCCGAAGTAAGAGTGAGTCTAGAAGACTCAGCAAGTAATCCATACACATTATACATACACACATCACATGGACATTTTTCTCTCAATTACATCAATCAATACATGCGGCATGGTGGAACAATCTTTAAAGAAAGCCTATCATGATACTTCTACCAATTTCATAACACATGGTACATGGTTTATGTTATTCCACAATAATATACCTACTGCATGCTTCCTGTATATTTACTCACATGGTAGCTAAATTATAATGTGTTGTAACATGATAGCAATTTAGGCATAGAGTTTTACACATAAAGGAAGAATATTCCTAACATGGATTCTACGTACTCTTCCACATGCATATCACATTTGTAAACATAATGAGCTCACTGTTTTGGCGTGGATCTAACACCATCATATCATATTTCACAATTTTACATGCTATCACATTGGTTTCACATATTCACATATTCACTTACACATTACACAATTTCACATATACACAATCACATTACTCTCATTTAAATGCCGTGACACATAGTCCAAACCACCACTAGAAGGACACACGTAACACATTCACATAACACATAGACGCTTCCTAGGCAACACAGTGATGAATCTTGGTACTGCGCAGAACGGGAGAAGTCTTCTCCACCCTAACCAGTGGTACTTGTCCACCTCCAGGATTTCATCCTAATGTCCATAGGATATCGAACACATTGAACCTTCCCGTGGGGACTTTACCATGGTACGGTTCCACAGCCCTCTGTGGAAGCAGTGTCACACACGTCACAGCTTACACATTTTCCAAATTAACACACACACAAATTCACACTAATTAACACATTAATTCCATTTTCACATTCATGTGCATGGTTCAGTTTCCCTAACATAGAACTAAAGTTAACAAGACTTGACATACAGGATTTACGCTAATAATGTTGAAATTATTTAACAAATCTATGATCACAATAAGCATGCTTTAATTAATCATTTCTTCATGAAATTCGCATAATTATCACCTACTGTTGCCCAAACCACATGAAATTTAACCACAGGCTGTTTACAGGTTGTAGATCATATATACCAATTTTCACATTTTTCTGAGCTACGCAAAATTTACAGAAAATAGAACAACCATTTGCATGTTACCCATAAATCACTTTATCCTTGATTCACATCATGAGGGTCATAATTAGCAGTTTATAGCTCTGTGTCTAACAGTCATATCATCACAGAATTTTTCCCAGAATTTAACGAGAATCATACGATTTACTGGAATTTTAAAACAACCTACTCATGCTCCCTATTTTTAAATCCAGAAATTATAACTAATTACGTAGACATGGGAAAATTCCCAAATTTTCATGACATGAACTGACAGTCTAAAATTTTTATGGCATTTAAATTCCACATGGATTGTGCAAACAGGGGTCTACCATGTTCAAAACTTGTATAACATGCATTTCAAACAAATTCAATAATTAATACCATTAATGGAAATTCACAGAAATTTCACAACACAATCCACTATCTAAATTACATAGCATATAAAATTTGCAGTATATCCTCATGCATAGAAATCCGAAAAATAGTCATATAAAAACAGTTCACTATTCTTTCCTGAAGAACTAAACGGCAAGGGTCTGGCCGTTCAAACAGGTTAACGGCAGTATCGGCTGCCGCCAGCTTAGGATATTAACGGCAGGAGATCCTGCCGTTAAGTTCCTGTCTGTGCAAAACATAGACTGTACGCCAGAAACTTGGTGAAATTGGGGTTCCAGGACTTGAATAAAATTCCAAAAAAATACTTAAGACCTACTAGACATATGTATGAGTAATGGGGATGGTTTACTTGCCTCAGGAAAAATCAACAAGGGGAATAAAAGGTCGGAGAAACTCTCCTCGGCCAGTGCCAAGAAGCCTCTAAAACCTCCCAGCTCCGGGCTCTGTGATGAGTCTCACTGCACACCGGGATCGGGGAAGTGTTCCTCGATGTTCAAGGAGTCCTCCAGTCGTCGTAGACCGCCGGAAGACGCCTCCAGTCGCCGGATCAAGGGCCACAAACTTCAGGTTTTCTCACAGCTCTAGGGTTTCTTTGCCAAAGAGACAAAGGGGCCTCTTCTAGTCACAAGAGGGTGTTTTTATAAGCTGAGGCTTTGGGGTATGCGTAGATGGGATGGGAGAGCCATTGGGGACAGCTCCCCAATCAGAGAGCAAGGCAATCGCGGGATCTCTGGATGTGCTCGCACAAAATTTTAGAGAAATAGACGTCCACATACATGGCCGTCTACAAGTTTTTGGCGTCCATCGATATGGACGTCAACTTCTCATGAACGTCCAGTCATGTTGCCGTCAATTTCCCTTCGGCCAGGTCATGAAATTATGCATAAAACCATATTTACTCTATGTATATACATGCAAATTTATGAAGCATAAGGTAAGTACTATCTACTCAATGCAAATGAACCACATTTACGAACTAAACATACACATACATACATAGGTACACCAAGATAATATGTACATAAATATCTGCATGTTTATACATGATACTATACACAAGCATGAATTAACACATGACAAAATAAAAGGACAAAAATTTCGAAGGCCTTACAATTATAGATGGCATAATCCCCTGTCGTTAAGAGACAGTAGACGACAATCGATCATGCTGCTAACTGTAGTCAACGTCAATAGATATTGACGTCAAGTTCATCAAAGTTACAGTATACTGTTAAATGCAGAAAACACATACATAATTGCATTCATTCAGTCAAGCAAAAACTAGGGCACTACACCCTTTCCCCCTTAAAATAATCTTCGTCCTCGAAGATTGAGTTAGAACACTTACCGAACAACGATGGATATTGCTTCTTCATCATCTCTTCAAGTTCCCACGTTGCTTCTTCATGCGAGAAATTCCTCCATAAAACTTTCACGAAAGGAATGGTCTTCGATCTCAACTCTTGCACCTTCTGATCCAGTATCTCTATAGGCTACTCTGCATAGGACAAATCTGGCTGAAACTACATTGGTTCGTGGCTAATCACGTGTGCTGGATCTCGAACATACCTTCTCAACATGGATACATGAAAAAACGGGTGTACTCCTGCCAAGGATGGTGGCAAATCTAGCTGGTATGCCACATTGCCCATCTTCTTCAATACCTCAAAGGGTCTAATGAATCTTGGATTCAGCTTACCTCTTTTCCCAAATCTCACTACACCCTTGGTTGGTGACACCTTGAGAAATACATGGTCTCCCACCTTAAAAGCGAAGTCCTTCCTCCTCGAATCCGCATAACTCTTTTGACGATCTTGAGCTGCCTTCAATCTCTGCATAATCAATTGGATTTTGGCCGATGTTTCCTGTACCACTTCCGGCCCAACCAAATGTCGATCTTCTGCTTCTTCCCAACACAATGGGGATCGACAAGGTCTCCCATACAAAGCCTCAAATGGCACCATACCTATACTCAAGTGGAAACTATTATTGTATGCAAATTCCACAAGAGCTAGGTGGCGTTCCCAATCTTCTCTCAAATCAAGAACACAAGCCCTAAGCATATCCTCCAACGTCTGAATAGTCCTCTCGGACTGTCCATCCGTTTGTGGATGAAATGTCGAACTCAACTTCAATTGACTGCCAAAAGCTTGTTGCTAGGGGTGTAAACGGAACCCGATATTCCGATATTCCGACCCAATTTCGATAAAAATTATTGGGTTCAGAATCGGAAAATGATACCGATAGCTTATCGAAATCAGTATCGGATATTCCGATAAGCTATCGGAAATCGGAATCGGAATTGAAAAATAATCGGAATTGGAATCGGTATCGGTTATTCCGATAAATTATCAAAAACTCAAAAGGTAAAATTATGGTAAACACATTAGCTTATCGGAATTTCGGTTCCGATAATGTTATCAGAATCGGAACGGAATCGGAATTAACCATTCCGATTTTATTGGAATCAGAATCGGAATCGGAACCATATTTCGGTTATCGGAATCGGAATCGGAATCTGTGTTTCCGGTTCCGAACCCGACCCGTTTGCAGCCCTACTTGTTGCAAACTCTGCCAAAATCTAGATGTAAATCTCGGATCATGATCTGAGATAATCGACTTCGGAATACCATGCAACTTCACAATACTATCAATGTATAGCCTAGCCAAACTCTCTATGGACTGCTTCTTCTTCATAGCAAGAAAATGAGCACTCTTCGAGAATCTAATAACAATTACCCATATAGAGTCATTCCCTCTAGCTGATCTAGGCAATCCAGTCACAAAGTCCATAGTTATTTGCTCCCATTCCCACTGAGGAATATCCAGTTTTTGCATCAAGCCTAAAGGTCACTGACGTTCTGCCTTTACCTGCTTCCATATTAAACATTTAGCTACAACATCCGCCACATCCCGTTTCATGCGGACCACCAAAAGAACGATTTAGATCCTGATACATCTTCCCACTACCTAGGTGAATAGAAAACTGCGACCTATGTGCTTCCTCCAGAATTTCCTTTCGTAGATCCACGTCATTAGGGACACATACTCGATGATTCAAACGAATCACACCATCTTCATCTCTAACTATGCCAGATTTCCCAACCAACTCCTGCAATAGCGGGTCATCTTTTTGCAAAGCAAGAACGCTGTCATGCACAGAAGATCTAATGGTCAACTGAGCTAAGAACATGCTGCACAATTGTGGCTCTAGAACGGCCAATGATACCGTTGCATCTTCCAACATCTTCCAGTCTTGCCGCATCATTTGCCTCTTCCTGCTTAATGCATCTGTCACCACATTGGCTTTCCCTGGGTGGTAAGTAAGCTCAAAATCATAGTCTTTTAGAAATTCAATCTATCTTTGTTGCCTCAAATTTAGCTCTTTCTGGGAGAACAAATATTTAAGACTCTTGTGGTCAGAGAAAAGTTCAAATCTCACTCCATACAAATAGTGCCTCCATATTTTCAAAGCAAAGACTACTGCCGCCCGCTCCAAATCATGAGTTGGATAATTACGCTTATGCTCCTTAAGTTGCCTAGAAGCATATGCAACCATTCTTCCACCCTGCATTAGAACACAGCCAAGCCCAATCTTCGAAGCATCCGTGTAGATAGAAAAAGGATCCACACCATTGGGCAACACAAGCACTGGCGCCGTAGTCAATCGAGTCTTCTGCTCCTGGAAACTTCTTTCACAAGCATCGGTCCACTCGAACTTAACTCCCTTCCTCGTCAATCTTGTCAAGGTAGCCGCAATAGAAGAGAATCCCTCAATGAACCTTCTATAGTAACCAGCTAAGCCAAGGAAACTCCTGATATCGGCAGTTGATTTGGGTGTCTCCCAATCAAGGACAGCTTCCACCTTTGCTGGGTCCACAGAAACACCATCTACAAAAATAACATGCCCTATGAAGTGAACCTCCTTCATCCAGAAATTGCACTTACTGAATTTAGCATACAGTTTGTGTGCTCTCAAGACTTCAAGTACAACCTTCAAATGCTCCCTATGAGTCTCCTCATCAGGTGAGTAGATCAGCACATCATCAATAAAAACCACAACAAAAGAGTCAAGATACTGTCGAAAAACCCTGTTCATCAAGTCCATAGAAACCGCTGGAGCATTCGTCAACCCAAATGTTAAGACCATGAACTCATAGTGGCCATATCTTGAACTAAAAGCCGTTTTAGAGGAATCCTCCGGCTTGATTCGGAGTTGATGATACCTAGAACGAAGATCAATCTTAGAAAACACAGAAGCTCCATGCAACTGGTCAAACAAGTCATCAATACAAGGCAAAGGATACTTGTTCTTAATAGTCACCTGATTTAGCTTGTGGTAGTCAATGCATAGCCTCATTGAACCATCCTTCTTCTTCACAAAAAGTACAGGTGCTCCCCAAGGTGATACACTTGGCCGAATAAAACCCTTGTCTAGCAATTCCTGCAGTTGCTTCCGCAATTCCTCTGGTGCCATACGGTAAGGAGCAACATATATAGGTGCAGTACCAGGTACTAACTTAATACCAAACTCAATCTCCCTTGCAGGGGGCAAACCAGACAAGTCCTCGGGAAAAACATCACTAAAATCTCAGACAATCTCAATATCTTCCATGGTCAAAGCCTTCTTCGAATCTTCAGATATCACCACGCTAGAACGAAAACCACTACAACCCTTGATCAACATCTGGGTTGCCTTCAGGGCTGAAATCACAAACTTACCCGTCATGTTCTTGGGTAAAGGATGGAAAAACTCATCTTCACCAAGAATCTAGAAAATAATGATCTTCTTCCTACAATCCATGAGGGCATAATGCACCTCGAGCCAGTCTAAGCCCAAAATAGCATCGTAGTCCTTCATCTTCAATAGATAAAAGCTACCAGGTAAATCTCGCTCTTCTATACTTACATGAAGAGAAGAAAAACACTGCCATGTTAACATAGTTTCAGTTGGAGTATGAACAGATAATGGAACCTCCAATACCTCAGGAACCAAATCACTCTCCTTCATCAAGACCTTAGCAAAATTCTCGAAGATAAAGCTATGCGTAGCACCAGTATCAAATAAAACACGAGCATGCATACCCATAATCAAAACCGTACCTTCCATGATGTGCTCTGCCAACTCAGCCTCATCTCTCGCCAAAGCAAACACTCGAGCCTGAGCCCTCGATCTCCTTGCTGTTCTCGGTGTTGGTCTAGCTGCTGCTGGTGCTGGTGCCGTTGCAGACTGCTATGCCATCTTCGGATAATCACGGATCTTGTGGTTCTTGTCACCACAGCTCAAGCATCTACCAGAAGTCACCCAACAAACATCTCCTCCGTGACACTTTCCACGCTGAGAACACAAAGGCTTCTCCGCAACTGTGCCACCGCTCGTAGTCGGTGCAGCCACTCTCGCTGGTACCACTGCCCTGGGCGGAAACACTGGGGTCTTCTTCTTCTTGTCCTGTCGCTGAAACACCGATCCAGGCCTCTTCAAAGAAGCCCTCTTCTCCTCCAGATATACCTCCATCTTGGCTTCCTGCATGCATGCTACTGACAATGCCTCCTCCATCGATCAATGCCCGAATGCCACTAGTCTTGTCCTCAAGGACGGCTTCAACCCCATGATAAATTTCTTCACTTTCCTCCGCTCATCAGCCACTATGTGAGGTGCATACTTTGACAGCTCTGCGAATCTATCCTCGTACTCTAGTACACTCATTGACCCTTGGGTCAATGTGAAGAACTCCTGCTCCATGTGATCCTACACATGCTCTGGAATATACTTCGCCCTGAATAGGCGAACAAACACGGTCCATGCAACCTCAACAGCTCCATCCCCGAACTGTGCGCATAGTACTGACGACCACCATACATCGGCACACTCCTACAAAAGAAGGTAGGTAATCTAAAGGTGTACAAGCAGCAACACACAAAACACTTCTAGAATTTTCATTACCTACAGCATATAGGTGGCTAATGTCACTCGCTCCTCTTCCGCGCATCTTATAGCATGAAAGATCTTCTCCGTCTCCCGCAGCCAACTCTCTGCCATGATTGGATCACTCTCCCCCTTAAAGAAAGATGGGGTCATCTGCTTGAATCGCTCCATCATCGAGACACCTCCAAGGTCTGCCTCGTGAGCAGGTGCCTACGCCTACATCCACGTCGAATTCTTAGTTGGATTCTTCAATTCGACAACTTGGTAACATTTCCTAAGTACCAACCTGAGCCTGCACTTGCGCTTGCAAAGCAGCTGCCGTCTATGCCTAGGTTATCATCACGTGCACAAGTCCTTGCATCAACGCTCCATAGTCCACAGGTGGTGGTGGTGGTGGCAAAGGTACACCTGTCTGATCTGGCACCTGCTGAGCTGGAGCCTACGAACCTCCCACTGACTCAACGCCTCGGGCCGAGCTTGCTCCTCTATGACCACGGGTAGCCGTAGTCTGCAAAACAAGCATTTATTATAATAAACTATTATTCTACATAAATCTTGGACTAATTCCTCATGCAGACTTAAGGATATGAACACAGTGTTGATATTTCATTTATGTACATGCTCAACCTGGAATGCTCTGATACCAATCTCTGTAACACCCCTCTTGGACCCAGTACAGTTGTTCCAACTCACATTGGATCCAATAGAGGTATTACAGTGGAAAATATCCAACAATAATCGGTTTAGATTGAGATATACATAAATGACAATTTAAATTTCAACAAGTTGTAACAGAATATGGAACTAAATTTTTTTCAATCAACATTGTATCCAAATACCAAGTCTAAAGCATAAAGAAGATTTACAATAGCCCAAAGTTATAACAGTTCATAAGTCCAAATACATAATGCTCAAAGTACAATTTATTCTCACATACATAGTCTCTCTCAACACACACACAAAGAAAAGAACTACGCCTCCACGTCCTCAGGCTCCGAGTCAGAGTGTACTAACTCCTGAGTATTCTCAGTCTCTCCTGAAATGTTAATCAAGTGTGAGTCTACTAGACCCAGCAAGTAACAAGGAAAGATAGTTCAAGATTTATCATATATTAAATTTTAAAACATGATAGCATATTTCCTTTCTTATCCTTGATACCATATAACTCTACCTATCAACATGTTCTATTTCATTTGGCAATCACTCTTTACATGGCATGGTTATTTATCATGAAGAATAAAACAATTGCATATAACATGTGGCTTACATCTCATAATAAAACAAATGATTTAAACATTTTCAAGTGGCATGGCATATAATCAAAGTCTTATAATATGTGTTCAATGTCATGTAGCTTGTAATCAATTTCAAGTAGCATGTAATCCATATCATGTAACACGTAGTTCATATCTTGTAGCATGTAGTTCATTTGTCATGTAACATGTAGATCATTTATCATGTAGCATTTACATCATTTATCATGTAAGAATAGTTGCCAAGACATAGCCCCACTATTAATAGAGATCATGTAGAGAAATCATTCACTTATCACCTAGGCAAAATAGTGATAAAGTCTTGGTTATCGCGCAATACCGGGGAAAGTCCTTCCCACCTTAACCAGTAAAACATGTCTACCTCCAGGATTTCAATCCGTTGCCCACGAATTCATGTAGTCAATTCATGTAGGTGAACCATTACCATAGGGGCATTCCATGGTGTAGTTCCATGTAGGTATCTCTATAATAGCAATGTCTTATTGGCCAAATTATTTCAAAAATATAATATACATGTTTTCAGGCAATTATGAAATTACTTCATGCAATTCATAAACTCATGCATAACTAGATAAACTATAATGCAAGATTACATAATACATTATCTCTCTTCTGAAGTCATTATTCTACTGTATAACAGTAACCTAACATGACACTACCTATATTGATTTCATCATGGTTTATCATTCATGCTCTTTTCTCCATTAATTGATTTCTATACACATTCTTTCCATTCAGAAAATCATAACAATGTGTATAGTGCTAAAAAAATTCCAAAATTTTGATATAAATTCTAATTCTAATCATGCTTCACACATGTAAATTTTCATAATTTTCTGAGTTCTGTATCATTTCTCATGATTAATTCTCATAAACTCGAACTATTTAACATGGTATAACAGTGAAAGGATCATGCAATTTACTGTGTAAAAACTGAGAACAATGGGTCTGAAATTCATCCAACAACAGTATGAATCTTAGTTAAAACTTCACAACATGGATCAACTTGTACCCATTTCATTTTCTATTTAATTAAACAAAGAAAATGCTTTAGAATATTACATAAAATCCATACATCATTACCATGATTTTCCTGCTGTGTAACAGTAGCAACCATATATGACAGAGTCTAAACGAACACCCTACTCATGCATAATTTACAGAATATCCACAAAAATCAGAATCTTGGTAGAAAACAGCACTGATGAACGTAACGACAAGGTATGGTGCCGTTTACACGGGTTAACGTCAACATACCATGTCGTTAATATCAGTTGACGATGTCACATAGCGCCATTAATATATATAGGCATCCAAAAGCTTGATGTTTACATGAATTAAACGGCGGTCAATGTTGACGTTTAGTTCATCAGACCAGAAAACACGGAAAACCGCACATGAAATGACAGAACTTTAACCCCTTCCCACATTTTATTTCATGGGTTTAAAAATCTGTAAAAAATGGTAAATCTAAAGAATGTAGTATCCTAAACCGTTACCCCATGCTACTTGCCTCTAACCCTCCTTCTGGAGTCACGGGAAAAGATTTGAAGATGCCCATCTTAGTCACAAGGCAACCCTCTTCCACCGTCTTCAAACGCTTGATCCGACCTCCAGAACTGCAACCATGCCTAGAGAACCTTCTATTCACGATCCTTGTAGTTCTCCCTTGGTTCAACTTGCTTCAGATCGCACGAACCATGCACTGCAACCCTTCCTTCATCCCTCCTTTCTCTCCTCCAAGACAACACAAAAACCCTTTCCTAAAGGCTAAATTGGGGTCTTATAAGGACTCCTACAGACCATCTAAGACTTGATGATTAGTCCATGACCATATAAAATTTATCATGAATTATATATAAAATTTTTGGTGATTAACAAAACCCTGTAAAATGCTTTCGAACAAATGTTCCTAAAGATTATCCATAGAAAAAAAATCAAGAAAATCAGTAAGATTATCCTCACTCATTGCTGTAAGTTCAATGCATATGTTTTGTCTAAGTACACAATGATTTCCTTTATAGAAACTACGATTTGATCGTCATAACGATTCTGTAAGTCACTTAAATAACGATTTCCGTCTCACAACATTTCATGAGTAAAACAACGATCTGCCTTCACTTAAACAACGATTTGATCGAAACAACGATTTGCTTTCACTTAAACAACGATTTGTTCGAAACAACGATTTGTTTTCACTTAAACAATGATTTCATCGAAACAACGATTTGCCTTCACTTGAACAACGATTCGCTAAAAACAACGATTCACTTTTACTTGAACAACGATTTGCTCAAAACAACGATTCACTCTTTAAACAACGATTTTCTCAAATCAACGATTCACTTTTATTTGAACAACGATTTGCTCAAAACAACGATTCACTTTTACTTGAACAATGATTTGATCAAAACAACGATTCACTCTTTAAACAACGATTTGCTCAAAACAAAGATTCACTTTTACTTGAACAGTGATTTGCTCAAAACAACGATTCACTCTTTAAACAACGATTTGCTCAAATCAATGATTCACTTTTACTTCAACAATGATTTTCTCAAAACAACGATTCACTCTTCTTTAAACAACGATTCACTTTTACTTAAACAACGATTTCTTCATGAAAACAACGATTTCATGATCGATTTCACATAAACAACGATTTCCTTATCAATTTCATTAAAACAACGATTTCATCTGCTCATCTATTTCTGTTAAGTAATAACTTTGTACAGAACATCGATTTCCTTATATTAATACATGGACTATATTCACTTTGACTTGGTTTCAACATGGATTACATTCTCACATGATTATATCATCAATTTGATATCAATATCATTTCTATACAGAATGCTCTTTATATAGCTCTTGTACAGTCTTGCTTTATCTTCTTATTTTCATTCCTTATAATACTTAAATATGCATATGCTTAAGACTCTGTGGACTTCAAAAACCTTCCTGCGCATCATGTTGTATCCTAAGATCTTGATCATTTATTGTGGTAGTATAATATTTCCACACAAAATATTCTTGCTTACTTCATGTGTCACATAGAGTCTTGATTTGTGTAATGTCAGAATAACCTTTCATGTTTGGCATACCTTCATACTACACAACTAACAATGTTGACTGACAATTTAGACAAAAAGAAGTTGTCTAGGTATCAGTGTTTATTGCATGCAGAGCTTTTGTAGTAAAGCACATCAAAGATGGATCTGTCAACTTGTCAAAAGGATAACAGATTCAGAAAATCTTTCCCTGAAGGTGTAAGGATCAATCCAAGCACTTATGGCTGCAGGCTCACCTCTCCATGCCTAGGACCAGTCTCTATAACGTGCATGAAGCTGTGAGACAACGGACATCTGAACGACTACTACAATGGTCAAAATAATTAGCAGAAGATAAATAGAAGACTGGTGACTCCATGCAAGACATTAGATCATTTGAACTCTTGAATCTTCGAAAAGCTTGAAGCTCCAGTCACCTGAAAAATAGCAAGAGTCAGCTCGTCCATTTCAACCTTCCAAAGCTCTTAGCTCTCAGAGATCTCATTCCATTCCTTTTGAGAGCTAGCATAGGTCTGAGAGAGAGAGAGAGAGAGAGAGAGAGAGAGAGAGAGTTCAAGTTTATCTAGTGTCTCTCAGACTTCACCTCAGATCAAGCATTGTCTATAAGCTTGGTCTTGGGGCCCTCCTCTTTCAACAAGATCTTTGTGGGCATTCCTCTTCGGGTGTGAAGAGAAGACATGTTGAATCAGGTGGTGTAATTCCTCTTCTGGTAGAGAAGAGAAGGCCAGTGGTTACTGGATGTGTAAGTTTTCATAAGAGGGACTGTACCCTTGTTTAGTGGAAACCCAAGTTGTTACTTGGGGACTGGACGTAGGACTCCTTGGGATAGGAGGTCCGAACCTGGATAAAAATCTCCTGTTGTTTATGTGATTGCTTTTGTGTCTTCATTATCACTAACTCTAACTATCGAACTTAGTGTTTTCTGTCTAGTTTATTTTACTTACAAGAATTTCTACTAAAAGATTTTTTAAGCAATCCATTCACCCCCCCTCTAGGCTTGCTATCTGGGCAACAAGTGGTATCAAAGCCAAGTCTCTTCAAGAAGAAGATCTCATGATCTTAAAAGCAAAGATAAATGGCAGCTCAAGGATATGTTGAAGGTCAGTTCGTCAACAGACCTACTCTATTTGACGGTGAAGATTACAGCTATTGGAAGACTCGAATGGAATTCTTCCTTCAAGGTCTCGATTTCCAGTTTTGGTCAATCATTGAAGAAGGAGACCTCGTGATACTCAACAAAAGAGAAGATTAGACAGATGATGACAAGAAGAAGATATCTTTAACAGAAAAGCTAAAAGCATACTGTGTTGCACACTCAGCAAGAAAGAATTCAACCGAATTTCCGCTTGCAAGTCAGCCATGGAAATGTGGGAAAAGCTAAGGCTCACATACGAAGGAACTGATAAGGTAAAGGAAACAAGGATAGATATTTTGGTAACTCAATATGAGATATTTCAAATGCAATCTGGAAGTCCATCACTCAAATGTGCAGCAGATTCACAAACATAACCAATGGATTGGCTGGGCTTGGAAAAACTTATGAGATCGGAGACATGGTGAGAAAATATGAAGATCTCTACCAGCCTCATGGACTGCAAAAGTGACAGCCACAGAAGAAGCCAACGACCTCATGAGAATTTCACTTGAGAAACTCATTGGGTCTTTAATGGCTTATGAAATAAATATGAAAAGACTGGGAGAATCCTCCAGCAAAAAAGAAGTATAGCAACACTCTTAAGGCAACAGAAGACACATCTGATGGTGAGTCAGTAAATGACAAGAGCAATGAAAGCAGTGAAGATGAAGAAGCTTTTCTTTCTAGAAGAATGCAACGTATATTGGAAAAAAGAAGTACCAATAAGGAAGAAGATATTTCAAGAAAGGTAAAGACTTCAAAAGACCAGAAGGGAAAGAAGTCAAGAAATCTGAAACCATATGCTACGAGTGCAAGAAGCCAGGACACATCAAAGCTGAGTGTCCAAAGTTAAAGAAAACTGAGTTCAAGAAGAAGGACAATGTAAAGAAGTTCAAAAAATACAAGAAGAAAGCCATGGCCGCTGCATGGAACAACAAAAGTGACTCAGACAGTAAGTCAAGCTCCAGCGAAGACGATGAAGAAAAGGCCAACCTAGCCTTCATGGCTAATGTTGATGAAAAGGTAACTTTGGACTCATCTTTTACTTGCTGTAATGAATCTGATTCAGATAGTCCAAAAGATGTGTTTAATGAACTATACAGTAAATATAAAGATGTTTGTAAGTTGCTAAAAACAACTAAGAAAAATTATGCATGTTTGGAAATTACCAACTCAATTTTAAAATCTGAAATTGAACAGTTAGAGAAACAAATTTCTGAACTTAAAAGAAGAAATAAACTGCTATGTGAAGATGTTAAAATTAAGAATGAAAATATATTAAACTTAGAAGATCAGGAAATAATAAGTAAACTTTTTTTTTTGTAGAAAGGGGCGCAACAGGGTCAGCATTATCCTGCTGCACCAATTTGTATATATATGAAAAAGATAGATACAAAGACTACGGGGCATACCCCTGGAAAACATAAAAGAGTTAACAAATTCTAAAACTCCCAAACCCAGACGATCCCCAATAAGGGAAGAAAAACACGACCTCGGGAGCTGGGTGGAAGAAGTAAAAACCCCATTACAGCGAGCATTGTTTGCAAAAGTGGCCAAGGCATCCGCCACCTAATTTGCGTCCCTATACACATGCAAATTCGACCCCATACTGCTGCACAAAGTCAAGCACAGACCACCACCATCTGTAGCACTCCCAAGAGGGAGCAACCCCAATCCTAAGAGGGAAACAATAAGTAAACTGAAAGTGAAATTAACACACTAACAAAAGATAGTGAATATCTGATGGCCACAGTTGAAATTTTACTAATGGTAAATCCTCTCTAATACTAAAAGGAGCAAGAAGATCAGGTAAGAAAAAGTATGGGTTAGGATACACTCCACCAGACAACAAAGAAATTGTAATTCATCCAAAATTTTATCCAACTCCAAAATTCGTAGCTGAACAAAATCCTAACCATAAAGGAAATAAAAATAAAAACCATAAGTCAAATAGGATAATAAACAATATTCCTTGCTGCACACACTGTAATAAATTAGGTCACACCAAAATAACCTGCACAACCAAACACCTAAAATGGATTCCCAAACGAAACCGTGAAGAAGCTAACCAACCAAGACCCAAAAGAACTTGGGTACCTAAATCTTATTGACTTATTGCAGGGAAGCCTTAGAGCATCAAAGTGGTACCTTGACAGCGGGTGCTCAAGGCATATGACAGGTAACAAGAAATTATTCTCTCATATCAACGATGAAGAAGACACAGTTACCTATGGCGATAATGGAAAAGGGTCTGTAATTGGATGTGGATCTATTGGAAGTCAAGATAAAATCCTCATAGACGACGTACTATGCGTCAAAGGATTGAAGCACAACTTAATAAGCATTAGTCAACTGTGCGACAAGGGCCACCAGATCAAGTTTTAGGAATCAAAATGTTTAATTATCAAGGATGGTGCAATTGTCTTTGAAGCCAGCAGAGAAAAGAACCTATATGTACTGCATCTAGTAGAACTCAAAGATCAAGATGTTTGTCTAGCAGCAAGCAAAGATCAGAATGCAGAGTTATGGCACAGAAGGTTAGGTCACTGCAGTTTGGATGGAATAAGAAAGCTGTCAAACATGATCTAGTAGAAGGACTGCCAAAGATAAACACAAGATTAGATAGCATTTGTGAACCTTGTACAAAAGGGAAGCATGCAAAATCCCCCTTTAAATCAAAGACAGTGGTCACTACTTCTAAACCACTAGAACTATTACATATGGATCTATTTGGACCAATAAGAACCACCAGCCTGGGAGGAAAGAACTTTGGATTTGTAATAGTCGATGATTTTTCAAGATTCACATGGGTATCATTTTTAGAGCATAAAGATGACACTTTTGAAAGCTTTGTGAAGTTTAGTAAAATAGTTCAAAAAGGATAAGAAGTTCAGCATCATTGGCATTCGTTAGGATCATGGAGGAGAATTTCAGAATGACAGATTTATAGAATTCTGTAATGATCAAGGTATAGAACATAACTTCTCAGCACTTAGAACACCACCGCAAAATGGAGTAGCTGAGAGGAAGAACGGAACCTTGTTGGATAGGGCTAGAACCATGCTATTCGAATACAATCTTCCAAGATACTTCTGGGAAGAAGCTATAAATACAGCATGTTATATCATAAATAGAGTCATAATTAGGCCAATTCTGAAGAAAACTGCATATGAGCTGTACAAGCAAAGGAAGCCCAAGATCAGCCATTTCAGAACGTTTGGATGTCCATGCTTCATTCACAACAATGGTAAAATAGACATAGGTAAGCTGGATCCCAAATCTGATGAAGGGATCTTTATGGGGTACACTTCTAAACCCAAAGGCTATAGAGTTTTCAACAAAAGAAGTCTTTTAATTGAGCAAACTGTTCATGTTATTTTTGATGAGTCTAACCCTTCCTTGAAGAAGGAAGTCGATAGTGATGATGAAAATGTAGAAATTCTCTCCAAGAAACTGAAGGAAACATCTATCAAAGATGGTGAAGATCCACCCTTGGAAGAACTGCAACAAAAAGATATTATCCATAATGATCTTCCAAAGGAATGGAGGTGCAAAAAAGATCATCCTACTGACAACATCATTGGAGATCCATCGGTTGGGGTAAGAACTAGAGGCAATGTTATTCCTTGTGATTATCTAGCATTTGTGTCTCAAATTGAGCCGAAGACAGTCAATGAAGCACTGTCTGATGAATCTTGGATTTTAGACATGCAAGATGAACTTAATCACTTCAGGAGAAATCAAGTTTGGTCCCTTGTTCCGAGACCATCAGATCATCCAGTGATTAGCACCAAATGGGTATTCAGGAACAAATTGGATGAAGCTGGTGTTATCACTAGAAACAAGGCTAGACTGGTTGCTCAAGGTTATTCCCAAGAGGAAGGCATAGATTTCGATGAAACCTATGCACCAATGGCTAGACTAGAGGCTATTAGAATTTTACTTGCTTATGCATGTGCATTGGATTTAAAACTTTTCCTAATGGATGTAAAATCTGCATTTTTAAATGGTTATATAAAGGAGGAAGTCTATGTAGAACAGCCTCCTGGTTTTAATGATTTAGATTTTCCAAACCATATTTTTAAATTGCATAAAGTATTATATGGTTTAAAGCAAGCACCTAGAGCATGGTATGAAAGGCTTAGTACATTTTTTCTAAATCATGGCTTTATTAGAGGTCAGGTAGATAGCACATTGTTTATTAAATCAAAAGACAAGAACATGTTCATTGTGCAAATTTATGTAGATGACATTATATTTGGATCTACTGATGAATCTTTGTGCAAGTACTTTGAAAAGCTCATGCAGGGAGAATTTGAGATGAGCATGATGGGAGAGCTCAACTATTTTCTTAAGCCAAGAAGGTACACATATTTGTCAAGCAAAGTACACCAAAGAATTGTTGAAGAAATTCGAGTTCGACAATGCTAAACCACTGTCCACTCCAATGAGCACATCCACAAGGTTAGACAGTGATAAGGAAGGTAAGAAAGTTGATCAAAAACTTTACAGAGGTATGATAGGGTCATTACTTTACTTGACAGCTAGTAGATCAGACATCTTGTTTAGTGTATGTATGTGTGCTAGATATCAGTCTGATCCTAAAGAATCCTATCTAATATCTGTTAAAAGGATTTTTAGATATTTAGCTAAAACTCATGACCTAGGACTATGGTATCCAAAATCATGTGAAACTAGTTTAGTTGAATATTCT
The DNA here is from genome assembly GCA_014218235.1 of Colocasia esculenta. NCBI lineage: Eukaryota > Viridiplantae > Streptophyta > Magnoliopsida > Alismatales > Araceae > Colocasia > Colocasia esculenta. The sequence goes on from CM024757.1 coordinate 47,628,640, forward strand.
GATGCTGACTATGCTGGATGCAAGATAGATAGAAAAAACACCAGTGGAAATTGTCAATTTCTTGCAGGATGCTTGATTTCATGGTCTTCAAAGAAGTAAAATTCAGTAGCACTATCAACAGCTGAAGCTGAGTACGTAGCTACTGGGAGCTGTTGCACTCAACTCTTATGGATAAAACAACAACTTGAAGACTATGGACTGCACATTAAGACCATCCCGCTGCTGTGTGACAACACAAGTGCAATAAATCTCACGAAAAATCCTGTTCAGCACTCCAGGATGAAACACATAGAGGTTAGATATCATTTTATAAGGGATCATGTATCTAATGGTAATATTAATATTTCTTTCATAGATACGTTGAATCAGTTAGCAGATATCTTTACAAAAGCCTTACCTGAAGAGAGACTTACGTCTCTAAGAAGGGAATTAGGCATGTGTAATTTGTAGCAGATATGTCTGTACGTAAGTGAAATAATAAATTTCAGAATAATACTTGCCCTTCCCGCCTAAATTTAAGCAAATTTTTTACTATATGCATCAACATCTCCTCTTTTGTCATTATCTGCTTTTAATGCTCTGGCGTTTCAAAGCCACTTTATGACCTGCCGTTAAGTCTGAAATCCTTGCCGCATCGATTTCATCTCTCTCTTCTCTTTCGATTTGCCTGCTTATGAAACCCTCATCGACTCCAGAATCCCCTCTGTGAGGTTTCAAAGAATCTCTTTGTTCCCGCTCAAATTTCTTGAGGGCTTCTGCTCCTTTCTTCCCCACAATCCTCCAGAAACTCTCCTTGTTCGATTCCATGGCTGCTTCTGGGTGTTCCGGCAGCGTAGGCAGTTACAGTGTCACCTTCCTCACGGCGGATCAACAGGAACGGTTTGCGGCTGTCAGGATCAAGCTTTGTGGAAACAAGGCAGTAGATATTGAAGATCTAGAGAAGCATGGGATGCACAGTATTGTGGAAGCCATTGAAAGGATGAAGTGGACGAAGATGGTCATAGTTTCTGATTGTGGAAGCCATTGACCATAGTCTGAACCAGGCTGACCTAGTTGCATTCTACACTTGTTTGAAGACTGAAGAAGATGGGTCCCTCTCCACTATGGTAAAAGGTACATCAATTCATATCACCTATGATCTTTTGGAGAGGCTATTTGGAGTATCCACAGTTGGTCACAGTGGGGTGGACTCCGTAGACATTCATGCCAAGGGATTAGGCATCATTGGAACAGAGTACAGATTGAAGGATGGGAAAATCGACATCAACCAACTGAATGCATTCAACAGAATTCTTCACTTTATAGTCTGTCAGATTTTGGTGCCAAGGAGCACCACCTTTTCTACATGCCCGAAAGGAGATTCAGACATGATGTTCTGGGCCATCCAAAATCAAAGCATCAACATGGCTCAGGTAATTATTGAAAGAATGAAGTTTGCTGCAGAGATAATCTAGGACAAGAAGAACAAATTAGTAGTATCTATTCCATATTCCCATTTTCTGACAAGAATCTTTAAGGATTATGAAATTAACCTGAAGGGAGAAGTGATGGAGAAGATGGGCTAGCCTATTCGGTCCATAAATTTAAAGAAAAGTGTTTTCTCCCTAGTGGGAAACATTTGGACCAAGACCTCTGTGCAGAAGGAGAGGCCATCATTGGCGATGCTCTTGAAATTCCCAGTGTCCAAGAGGAAGAAGCAATAGTTAGAATTGAAGAACCTATTGCAGTTGCAAGAAGGATAGAGGAAATAGCTCCTGAGCACATTGAGCCCATTGGGCAATCCTCTGAAATTGAGACCCCCTCTACAGTCATTACATCTATTATTGAAGAAACTTTGGAGACTGTTGCTCACATTGAGGGGGAGCATGAAGTAACCCATATGGAACACTTCACAAATATTCCTGCTGGAGATGTTAGTTTAGAAGAAGTGATTCTAGAAGTTGTGGCACCAGGCCACACAGCAGATGTTCAAATGGAAGATGCTCCAGCTCAGGGGAAGCCTTCTGTTAGTGCTCCTGCAGATCCATTCCAGGAAGGAATTGTGGAAGATGTTTCAGATGATGTTGTGGAGCCCTCTATCAACTCCGGTGGAAAGAGAAAGGGTGTTGCCTCAAGAATTCTCCTACTCACCAGGAAAGCACACCACAGATCAAAGAAGAAGAGAATTCATGTGCACATGAAGCCTGTCATCAATAGATTAAATGCATATGGGGAGATTCTGTGCTCACTACAATCTGAAGTTCAATCTATTTTTCTGAGTCAGAGCACTGAAGCCAAGGAGATTGGAGCAGTTAAAGTTGAGCTCCAGAAGATGAGAATTGAGTTGGGAAGCATGCAACAACTAATGACAAGTCTTTCAGACTTTGTGAGGGTGCAATTATCCTCTCTTGCCCCTCCTGCTCCCACTTAACCTGTTCCATAGAAATCAGGGCCTTTTGAGCCATCAAGGAGGTTGGGCCATCAGGGCCAGTTGTTGAGAAATCAAGGCCATCAGGGCCAATTGCTGAAGAGATTGTTCAGCCACCAGGGCCCTCTGAAGAGGTAGTCAGGCCATCAGGGCCATCAGATGAGTCAGGGTCTCCATGGCCATCTGCTAAAGAGTCAGGGCCATCTGGGCCAGTGGAAGATGTTGGTGCTGGTCCACCAGGGCCAGTGGAGTCAGTGGCAGAACCAGACAGAATTCAAGAACCTGTAGAAGAAGCTGCTGTGCCCCCAGAGCCACCCGTCCCTTCTAGTTTTCAGACTCTAGCTGCTTCTTCTCCACCTCCCTCCTTCTCTGCCCCTCCAGCACCTGAACCTTCTAAGAAGCCTCTTCCAAAACACATCTCCTCACCTACACCTTTTCCTACTACCAGCTCCTCTTCACCCACTTCTTCTCCTACAATTCCTCCTCTTCCAACCTTTGAGGCACCTCCAGCATCATCCTCAGCTGGTCCCTCATCTTCTGGACCATCTGTACCTCCTCCTCCTACTTCTTTCTCTTCTTTTCATCCACCCACTCCTCCATCCTTCATAACCATCATTCCGGAGGGTGCTCGTGTTCAAGGCCACATCATACAGGACATCAAAGATGAATTTGAAGAAGCAATCCTTCGTTCAGTCCTGTCTATGTCCTCCCATGTTCACAGGACTAGTTCTTCCAACCCAGCCCTCAAGAAGAGGAAAATCTCTAAAGAACTTTCTCTCTCTTCTGAACCTAGATTCCCTCCCCTTTGGTTCTCTCTTTCTGTTGAAAATAGAAGGAGATCCCTCTATTGTGAATATCTTTAAAAATGCACATTTACTACTATTTTTGGCCTCCCTCATCTTAATCTAACTGAACATCTTACTATTGTTCTTCCTCTCTCTCTAATATCCAAATCAGATCAGTCCAAAATCTTCTCCCTAGCTGAATCTAAGACTGAAGATCAGTGGGCTCGGTGCCATCAATCTCTCTACAGGAATTTTGTGCTTGCTAGATCTTACAGGTTTCCACCCTCATACCACCAACTTACACTGTCTGAGTGGTTTGTTATTCACCATAGGAATACTTGGGGTCCCTTCATCCAGAGGGAAATCAAGTTGATCTGGCACTTCCAGATGTTTCAAGACTATAGGTTTATCAACAAACTACCAGAAATTCAACTTGGTCAGTTCACGGGAGCCATTGCCCAGCTCAGGACTGAAAACCCTGTCAACACTTCTCTTCAGGTGGACTTCACTACCCTTTAGTTGCCAGAGGTTGTTTTCCTCCCCCAAGCTTCATTCATTGCTCATGGACTCTGCTGTGGGTCCCTCTGTCACGCCCCGACGTGGAATATCGGAACGTGAGGCAGTTGCAAGTAAACGGGTACAGAGCATGTACTAGACATCAAACCATTGCACAATGAATAATACTAAAGAAAATTCTTCTCATTAATAACTTTCCAATGTCTAGTTACAACCACTAATATCAGAGCCATTCTATAGGGCCCAATTACATTGAAATAAGCAAAAGACAAAACTCAAACTTCTAACATAACTACTATAACACTAACATAGTACTAAGACACTAGGGTGCTCATAATATCACTCCTGGTCATTCCCGTCCTCTTGAGTGTATGGTTCTTCATCGGTCTCACCTGAGAACACAACGACAAATAACACAGGGTGAGCGATAATGCCCAGTAGGACTTAAATCTTAATAGTCAAGCAGGTTTTAAATAATTAATGCATTAAAGGACAGAATAACTAATGATAGAGCGAGAGAGTCAAGTAAAGATAGCAGGCTAACACATGAATGAAATAGCACAACTTTCAAAATATAGCATAAGTGTCGAGTATAGCACAAAATAGCAGGATGGTCATAGCACAAATAGCACAACGTAAAGCAATAGCACAACAGGTATAGTATAGCACTTTGTTTGTCATGTAGACAATGAAATAATATAGCACCTTGATTGTCATTTAGATAGTCGAAATAGATAGTAGTTGAGTGTAATGTCAAACACTCTGATCATTTAACTCCCATGGGCACTAGCACTTTCGGGCGCACATCCCAGGACCAGATCGGGCTCTTTATATATTGCCAGACATTGGTTATATTGTTTATCTTTAGACAATCAGTCAATGGCCAATAGAGAGTACCAAGAAATAGATGAGAGCACTAGATGAATAGATGAGATAGTAGAGTGAACGTGAATAGACGAGCGGGTAGAATATAGATGAGAACTAAGGGACATTGCATGGAACGCGTCGAGTAAACAGGCAATAGTAACAGTTGCACAAGAAGCGCACTTGGTGTTGGCAGTCAGGAGGAACTCACTACCCTTCCACTGGCCATGTTACGCACAGGTCCAGAGGTCCGGCGTGATTTAAGATAAGAGCGAACTTCTAATAGCCGTTTGGGTCATATTGATCCCTAAAGAGTGTCATAGGTGTTAGGGTACAACCAACTCGTCGACCATGTGGGAATCCATGGACAGAGGAGACTAAGGGAGGCCTTGAACAAGGATTCACTAGTCCGGCAGAAGGAGTATCCGACGGAGAGTTCGTCCAAGTCAAGAGAGAGTGTGTATATAGAAACAAGTGCTCGACGTTCTAGAGGATTTCTAGAATAGTGGAGCATTGATAACGGTATTCCCAAAACATCGCGAGAAAACGTAGACAAGTCTATTTAAAATATGGCAATTTAATTACATAAATTACCAGATACATTATGAAATATTTTCATGCCAAATTAAGCCATATTGGAGGGTTCAAGTGTGTGCATATGTTAAGAGAATCATGAAGATGAAATAATCAAGTGAAAGACTTTTTAATTAATTAATTACATGTCCATGATTAACAATTTTGTTTATGGAGTTAAAGATAATTAACAGGGTAAAGGTTCACTGTAGAAAGTCAAGACTTGCAGAGATAGGGGGTTTCATGCAAAAAAGCCCAGATCACGACGTACCCTAATGAGGGTCGCGACGGGGTCAAGCAGAATGCGACAGGATCTGGTACAATCACGACAGGCTCATTAGTTCAGGCAGACAAATCGCGACGACAGATCCTGTCACGATCAGATCGTGACAAAAGATGCTGTCGCGACGGCCCTGAGAATGCAGCCTATCGGGCCGTCATGTTCTCAAGTCCTGTACCTGAGTTCGACAGGGATAAGACATGTTCTCAGATTGCGGTCCAAACTTTCTATCTTTTGTCACAGGGTTATTCAAAAAATCATAGCTAATTGTATAGTCGATGAAAAAACATGAAACTAGTTGCAAATTGATCTAGACATACATGGGTACTTATAGTAAATAGGAATTTGAAAACAAACAGGGTTTCGACATGCTTTGGTCATGTGTATTCATGAAGAACATGGAACAGTACACAAATGAGATCAACGAATTAATTCGCAAGATAGGATGGATGAAAATTAGGGCTTTCAGGGGCAAAAGAAGCCTAACTCTCATCAGTATTTCCCATAAACATTTCGTAGCATGGGGTTTAGTATACATAGAGAGCAAGAATTAAAAAGAGGGTTCGGGGTCATGGAGTTTACAGAACTTCAAAAATTAAGAACAAAAGATTTGCTCGATGGAAAAATATGAGACAAGAGGGCTTTGAATCCTGAGATTTAAATCAACCTACAAATGAACATGATTTAGTTTTGCTCGTGAGAATGCCTACCTTTGATTGTTTCCCTCTTCTAGGGCTAGAACTTGATGAACTTGGGTTGAAGCTTTGATGAAGCCTCCTTCCCACGAATTCTCCTCCTCCTTGGCCTCCTCTCTACATCCTGAAACCCTTGGCAACGAGCTAGGACCGGCCATGGGGGATTAAGAGAGTATTTATGTCTCTTTGGTTTCTATTTCCTAATAGGATTCTAACTTCTATTTAATTCTGAGATTTCTTATTTCTCTCCTTTTTCTAAGCATGCCAATTCCAATTTGGGTTAGGTTGGGACACAAATTCGTGGCCAACCTATTAGGGTAGGTTTAGGAATCTAAACCCAACCCAAACTTCTTATTTAATACATTAAATATCTCTTCACTATTTAAGTAATAATTAAGTTATGAATTTAAGGTATTTTCCTATTAATCCCCTTTTAAAAATCCTTATTTCGGCCAATAAATTTCTAATGGGTCCATTTAACAAAGTCCATTACTTCTTTTCATTTAAGGGGTTTTATTTAATTTTCTAATTGTTTTTATTTTTATTATTATTAAATTTTTATTTTTCAAAAAATCCAGGTTGCTACATCCTCCCCCTCTTAAAAAGAATTTCGTCCCCAAATTCATATGATCATCCAGGAGAGAATGTCTTACCGAAAAGATCCAGGTAGTTGCATCTGATGGTTCCTTCCGGTTCCCATGTGGCTTCTTCCACTCCCCGGTTATTCCATAAGACTTTAACCACGTGAATGGAACGGTTCCTGAGCTGTTGTACCTTCGTTCTAGTATCTTGACTGGCTTCTCTTCATATGTCACATCCTTGTTCAACACTAGCTTCTCGTGGCGAATGATGTGTGTAGGATCATATACATATTTCCTGAGCATGGAGACATGGAACACATTGTGTACACATGCCAAATCCGGTGGCAACGCCAGTTGGTACGCAACCTCACCAACCCTTTCGAGTACTTCAAAAGGACCGATGAATCTGGGACTGAGCTTTCCTTTCACACTAATTCTTTGGATGCCACGAGTAGGTGACACCTTTAAGAATACATGATCACCGACTTGAAATTCTAAGTCTCGCCTTCTTTTGTCGGCATAGCTCTTTTGTCTGGACTGAGTAGTCTTAAGCCAGTCTCTAATCACCTGAATGTCCTTTGTTGTTCGTTGTACCATATCCGGGCCTAGCCATTGCTGTTCTCCCACCTCATTCCAGCATGCAGAAGATCTACAATTTCTTCCATAGAGTGCTTCAAACGGTGCCATCTTAATACTTGCCTGGTAACTGTTGTTATAGGCGAACTCAATAAGGGATAGGTGGTCGTTCCAATATCCTTGGAAGTCTATAGTGCAAGCTCTCAACATGTCTTCCACTATTTGGTTGGTTCTTTCAGTTTGCCCATCCGTTTGTGGATGAAAGGCAGTACTAAAATTGAGCTTAGTACCAAGCGCACCTTGCAGTCCCTTCCAAAAATGAGATGTGAATCTCGGATCTCGATCCGAGACAATAGATGATGGAACTCTGTGCAGTCTTACTATCTCCTTGACATATAGGGCAGCTAGTACCTCCACCGACCACTTACTCTTTATAGGCAGAAAATGGGCGGATTTGGTTAGTCGGTCCACAATGACCCATATGGCGTCGAGTCCACCACGAGTCTTGGGTAAACCCATGATGAAGTCCATGCCGATGCTTTCCCATTTCCATTCCGGAATGTCTAGCGGTCTGAGTACACCAGCAGGGCGCAGGTGTTCCGCTTTTACTTGTTGACAAGTAAGGCAATGAGCGGCATGTTCAGCTACCTCTCTCTTCATGTTCGGCCACTAAAACGTTCTTTTCATGTCTTGATACATTTTGGTACCTCCAGAATGAATAGTATACTTCGTCTTGTAAGCTTCATCCATTAATCTTCTCTTCAGTTCTTCATTGTCAGGGACGCATGTCCTTCCTTGAAATACTAGCCTTCCATCTTCGGTCATAGCAAAGTTTGGTCTTTCGACTAAGGTTTCCTTGATGCGAACCAAGAATGGATCGCTATCTTGTTGAGCTTTGAGCTCCTCTAGCAGATCAGATTGAATCTTGATATTGGCAACCAAGACTCGATCATCCCTATGTTCAATATTTAAGTCTAACCTTGCGAATTGTTCTAGTAGTTGCATCTCGCCAAGGACTAGACTTGAAACAGATGCCATCGGCTTTCTACTAAGAGCATCAGCCACGACGTTTCCCTTGCCTGGATGGTATTGGATGTTGAAGTCGAAATCTTTTAGGTATTCTAGCCATCTTCTCTGTCACATGTTGAGTTCCTTCTGGGAGAATAAGTACATCAGGCTTTTATGGTCTGAGTAGACAGTGAACTTCTCACCATACAAGTAATGTCTCCAGATCTTCAAGGCGAAGACCATGGCAGCCAACTCAAGATCATGTATAGGGTAGTTGACTTCATGAGTCTTCAGTTGTCGGGAAGAGTAGGCGATGACTTTCTCCTTTTGCATCAATACACACCATAGCCCAATTCCCGAGGCATCGGTGTAGACAGAGAAACCTTCTCCCTCTATTGGCAAAGCGAGAACAGGTGCTGAGGTAAGGCAATCCTTAAGAGTTTGGAAACTTTTCTCACACTCTTTACTCCAGGAGTATGGATTCTCCTTTCGTGTCAGATGCGTGAGAGGAACGGAGATCTTTGAGAAGTCCTTAATGAACCGCCTGTAGTAGCCAGCCAGTCCTAAGAAGCTTCTGATCTTGGTGACGTTGGTTGGTCTCTCCCAATTGAGTACAGCTTCGATTTTGGAGGGATCAACGGAGATGCCGTTCTTTGAGATGACATGGCCCAAGAAGGACACTTCTTCGAGCCAGAATTCGCACTTGCTCAGCTTTACGTACAGTTTGTTGTCTCGCAAGACTTGCAGTGCAATCTTCAGGTGTTCTTCATGCTCTTCTTTGGTCATTGAATATATGAGGATATCGTCGATGAAGACGACCATGAACTTGTCAAGGTATGGCCGATATATGTTGTTCATGAGTTGCATAAAGGCTGCAGGAGCACTGGTTAGACCAAAAGGCATAACGACGACTTCATAGTGTCCATACCTGCTCCTAAAAGCCATTTTGAAGAAGTCGTCATCCTTGATCCTCATTTGGTGATAACCAGATCAAAGATCGATCTTGGAGAAATACTGAGCTCCAGATATCTGGTCGAAAAGTTCATCGACCCTGGGCAGTGGGTACTTGTTCTTGATGGTGAGCTGATTGAATTGACGATAGTCGATGCACAACCTCATCGATCCATCCTTCTTCTTGACGAATAGCACAGGTGCTCCCCAGGGGGAGGTACTTGGTCTAATGAACCCCTTTTCTAATATCTCCATCAGTTGTGCCTTCAATTATTTGAGCTCGGCAGGTGACATCCGGTATGGTTGTCGTGATATCGGTGCAGCTTCAGGGATCAACTCTATGGCGAAGTTGACATCACGTTCCGGAGGAATCCGTGGTAGATCTTCAGGAAACACATCGGGGTAATCCTAGACTATGTGGATGTCTTCTATCTTAGAACCCTTCTTTTCAACTACTACGACCGTAAGGAAAGTAAAACAACCTTTCCTTATCATGTTGTGGGCTCTTATGGTGGAGATTAGAGACATCCGTCTCTTATGTCTAATCCCAGAGAATGCCAATTTAGGAAAGTCACTAAAGGTAACCTTCCATTTCTTACAGTCAACACTTGCCCCATAAGTGGACAACCAGTCGGCTCCCAAAATTACATCATAGCCTTCCATGGGCATACATACCAGGTCGGCTTTTAGGTTATGGTCTCCGATCATTACATCGGCAGATGGAAAGTATTTGTTCAATTTCTCCTTTTCTCCTAGTGGCGTTGTGACAGAGAATGCACAACCCATGGATATAGGTTTTGCAGTCAGTGTATCAGCGAAGTGTTGAGATATAAATGAATGAGTTGCTCCAGTATCAAATAAGGCAAATACAGATAGAGAGAAAACTTGAAGGGTACCTTCTACCACGTCACATTCCATAATGGGATCTTCATCATGCAGGGCTTGTAGTCTTCTCTGTTTCTTAGGCACATTAGGGTGCTTTTCATTCTTTTTCAATAACGGGCACTGGGGGATGCGGTGCTCGCGACTTCCACAGCGCATACATGTGCCGACTTTCCTCCAGCATTCATTAGCCGTATGACCCAGTTTATCACAGTGTTTGCAGTTACTTTTCACTGGAGTATATGGGATTATAACTTTGGGTTTCCTTTCTTGGCTGGGTCCCTCCGTGATGTTGAGGGGACACTTCTTGCCGTTGTTCAGTGTAGCAGATGATTGACCAGAGGTTATTTCCTTCTTTACAAACTTCCCTTTGATATGGTCGGTGAAGTCCGTAGCATCTTCTAGTAGTTGGGCCTTCTTTACCATCTCGGCTTAAGTCTGGATGTCGAGAGGTGCCAATTGGGTAATATATTGTGGCTTAAGGCCATTGAGAAAGCGCTTAGCCTTCCTTCTTTCAGTATTCACTGGGTGTGCCGCATAGCGTGCCAGTCTTAAAAACTGGGCTTCATACTCGGCCACAGTCAGGCTCCTCTGTTTAAGAGCAGCGAATTCCGCAGCCTTCCTTTCTTGGACATGCTCGGAGAAGTACTTGGAGTTGAAAGCTTCCTTGAATTCATTCTAGGTGAACTGACCATTATCTCGGGTCGCTTCCACTGACTCCCACCAAGCGCGGGCGTCCTTCTCCAGTTGGAATGTAGCCAGTAGCAGCTTATCCCCCGCTACACATTGCATAACACGGAAGATTCTTTCCGTTTCCTTCAGCCAATGTTCAGCTTCATTCGGATCTGTGGATCCACTGAACCTAGGTGGGTTCAGACTCCTGAAGTTACGATGCAGATCGCCTACACCGCCACAATTACCACCTCCTTGGGTAGCTTGCATAATCGCACGAGTAAGTTCTTGGATGGTCTGTTGCATGCCTCTCATCTGAGAGCGTTCAGCAGTCATCTTGATTGCTTATATCCTACCAAAAAAATTACTTATTGTCATGATATTGATGTGAAATTTAATTCATGCGTGTGTGAGTTTATTTTAGCTAGTTGCCCGTGGCTCTAACCACAACTCACATAGGTAGGATAATTGACTCTAGTCGAGGCAGGTCAACCAAGATCATCCTATACTTAAGAATAATCTAGGCTCTGATATCACAAAACTGTCACATCTCGACGTAGAATATCGGAACGTGAGACAGTTGAAAGTAAACGGGTACAGAGCAAGTACTGGACATCAAACCATTGCACAATGAATAAACTAAAGAAAATTCTTCTCATTAATAACTTTCCAATGTCTAGTTACAACCACTAATATCAGAGCCATTTTATAGGGCCCAATTACATTGAAATAAGAAAAACACAAAACTCAAACTTCTAACATAACTACTATAACTCTAACATAGTACTAAGACACTAGGGTGCTCATAACATCACTCCTGGTCGTTCCCGTCCTCTTGAGTGTATAGTTCTTCCTCGGTCTCACCTGAGAATACAACGACAAATAACGCAGGGTGAGCGATAATGCCCAGTAGGACTTAAATCTCAATAGTCAAACAGGCTTTAAATAATAAATACATTAAAGGGCAAAATAACTAATGATAGAGCGAGAGAGTCAAGTAAAAGATAGCAGGCTAGCACGTGAATGAAATAGCACAACTTTCCAAATATAGCACAAGTGTCGAGTATAGCACAAAATAGCAGGATGGCCATAGCACAAATAGCACAACGTAAAGCAATAGCACAACGGGTATAGTATAGCACTTTGTTTGTCATGTAGACAACGAGAGAATATAGCACCTTAATTGTCATTTAGATAGTCGAGATAGATAGCACTTGAGTGTAATGCCAAACACTCTGATCATTTAACTCCCATGGGCACTAGCACTTTCGGGCGCACATCCCAGGACCAGATTGGACCCTTTATATATTGCCAGGCATTGGTTATATTGTTTATCTTTAGACAATCAGTCAATGGCCAATAGAGAGTACCAAAAAATAGATGAGAGCACTAGATGAATAGACGAGATAGTAGAGTGAATGTGAATAGACGAGCGGGTAGAATATAGATGAGAACTAAGGGACATTCCACGTAACACATCGAATAAACAGGTGATAGTAACAGTTGCACAACACGCGAACTTGGTGTTGGCAGACAGGTGGAACTCACTACCCTTCCACTGACCATGCTACGCACAGGTCAAGAGGTCCGGCGTGATTCAAGATAAGAGTGAACTTCTAATAGCTATTTGGGTCATATTGATCCCTAAAGGGTGTCATAGGTGTTAGGGTACAACCAGCTCATCAACCATGTGGGAATCCATGGACAGAGGATACTTACGGAGGCCTTGAATAAGGATTAACTAGTCCGGCAGAAGGAGTATTCGACGGAGAGTTCGTTCAAGTCAAGAGGGAGTGTGCATATAGAAACAAGTGCTCGACGTTCTAGAGGATTTCTAGAATAGTGGAGCGTCGATAATGGTATTCCCAAAACATCGCGAGAAAACGTAGACAAGTCTATTTAAAATATGGAAATTTAATTACATAAATTACCAGATACATTATGAAATATTTTCATGCCAAATTAAGCCATATTGGAGAATTCAAGTGTGTGCATGTGTTAAGAGAATCAAGGAGAAGAAATAATCAAGGGAAAGACTTTTTAATTAATTAATTACATGTCTATGATTAACAATTTCGTTTATGGAGTTAAAGACAATTAGCAGGGTAAAGGTTCACTGTAGAAAGTCAAGACTTGCAGAGATAGGGGGTTTCATGCAAACATCCCAAATTGCGACGTACCCTAATGAGGGTCGCGACGGGGTCAAGCAGAACGCGACAGACTCTTGTACAGATCGCGACGGGCTCATCGGTTCAGGCAGACAGATCGCGATGACAGATCCTGTCGCGATCAGATCACGACGGAAGATGCTGTCACGATGGCCCTGAGAACGCGGCCTATCGGGCCGTCGCATTCTCAGGTCCCGTACCCGAGTCCGATAGGGATAGGATATGTTCTCGGATTGCGGTCCAAACCTTCTATCTATTGTCACAGGGTTATTCCAAAAATCATAACTAATTGTATAGTCAATGAAAAATCATGAAACGAGTTGCGAATTGATCTAGACATACATGGGTACTTATAGTAAACAGGAATTTGAAAACAAACAGGGTTTCGACATGCTTTGGTCATGTGTATTCATGAAGAACATGGAACAGTACAAAGATGAGATCAACGAATTAATTCACAAGATAGGATGGATGAAAATTAAGGCTTTCAGGGGCAAAAGAAGTCTAACTCTCATCAGTATTTCCCATAAACATTTCGTAGCATGGGGTTTAGTATACATAGAGAGCAAGAATTAAAAAGAGGGTTCGGGGTCATGGAGTTTACAGAACATCAAAAATTAAGAACAAAAGATTTGCTCGATGGAAAAATATGAGACAAGAGGGCTTTGAATCCTGAGGTTTAGATCAACCTACAGACGAACTTGATTTAGTTTTGCTCGTGATAATGTCTACCTTTGATTGTTTTCCTCTTCTAGGGCTAGAACTTGATGAACTTGGGTTGAAGCTTTGATGAAACCTCCTTCCCACGAATTCTCCTCCTCCTTGACCTCCTCTCTATGTCCTGAAAGCCTTGGCAACGAGCTAGGGCCAGCCATGGGGGATTAAGAGAGTATTTATGTCTCTTTGGTTTCTATTTCCTAATAGGATTCTAACTTCTATTTAATTCCGAGATTTTCTATTTCTCTCCTCTTTCTAAGCATGCCAATTCCAATTTGGGTTAGGTTGGGACCCAAATTCGTGGCCAACCTATTAGGGTAGGTTTAGGAATCCAAATCCAACCCAAACTACTTATTTAATGCATTAAATACCTCTTTTCTATTTAAGTAATAATTAAGTTACGAATTTAAGGTATTTTCCTATTAATCCCCTTTTAAAAATCCTTATTTTGGCCCATAAATTTCTAATGGGTCCATTTAACAAAGCCCGTTACTTCTTGTCATTTAATGGATTTTTATTTAATTCTCTTTTATTTGATTTTCTAATTACTTTTATTTTTATTATTATTACATTTTTATTTTTCGAAAAATTCAGGTTGCTACACCCTCTATCTTTGAAAGAGTTGCTAGAGTGATGGCCAGAATAACAGTCCGACAGAGTGCTCCTCTTACCCTCCACCGATTTATATTCCGGGAGTATCACAGGGGTTTTATCAAGTCTGATGTCCTTGCTCCCCTCCTGTCTGAATGTGAAAGGCTTTCACCATCTGAATGGGAGAAGCATTATCATCAAGCTGCTCAGCAATTGGATGCCCTGAACTCTTCTCTATTCAGATCAGGCAAACCTTCTCTTTCTGTCAAAGAATTCTTGGACCTCAACTCAATCAATTTGGTTCAAGATCCTTTTGCCCTTTGGATTGAAAGGTACAAAGTCTATGAACCCCTAAAGAGGGAACTGAAGCAAAACAAGATTTTCTACCCTATATCCATCGACAAATTCCTGCAACATGCTAGTTTTGGCACTACTAACTTGTACAGATCCTCCTTTGGCAAGGATGAATATGCCAATTTTCTTGAAGCTCAGAGGCAGCTCCACATCCAAAGACTTCTTCCAGACATGGGGCCTTCCTACAATATTTCTTGGGGTGCATTTAAGAATTACTTTGAAGAGCAGGAACTCCAGGCTTGGCCAATCATTGCTCGTCATGCCTCTCTTTTGTCTCCTGCCTTCTACATTTTTGATCCCCATTAAGTAATCAAATATGATACTTTTGGCTCCCATTTATCTTTGTCTATCTACATTCTCTTTTCTGTTTATCTAATTCTTTTTTCTTAATGACAAAAAGGGGGAGAAAGTATTCTGAAAGATATACCCTAGAAATTTAAATTAAGCAAATTGCAATTCTTTCTATGTATGCAATTTTCTATGTTTTGCCATCACCCAAAAGGGGAAAATTGATGACCAGTCCATCTCCATATAAAATTTATCATGAATTATATATAAAATTATTGGTGATTAACAAAACCCTGTAAAATGCTTTCGAACAAATGTTTCTAAAGATTATCCACAGAAAATAAATCAAGAAAATCAGTAAGATTATCCTCACTCATTGCTGTAAGTTCAATGCATATGTTTTGTCTAAGTACACAACAATTTCCTTTATAGAAACAACGATTCGATCACCATAATGATTCTGTAAGTCACTTAAATAACGATTTCCGTCTCAGAATGATTTCATAAGTAAAACAACGATTTGCCTTCACTTAAACAACGATTTGATCGAAACAACGATTTGCTTTCACTTAAACAATGATTTGATCAAAACAATGGTTTTCCTTCACTTGAACAATGATTTGCTCAAAACAACGATTCACTTTTACTTGAACAACGATTCGCTCAAAACAACGATTCACTCTTTAAACAACAATTTGCTCAAAACAACGATTCACTCTTTAAACAACAATTTGCTCAAAACAACGATTCACTTTTACGTGAACAACGATTTTCTCAAAACAACGATTCACTCTTTAAACAACGATTTGCTCAAATCAACGATTCACTTTTACTTGAACAACGATTTGCTCAAAACAACGATTCACTCTTTAAACAACGATTTGCTCAAAATAATGATTCACTTTTAATTGAACAACGATTTGCTCAAAACAACGATTCACTCTTTAAACAACGATTTGCTCAAAACAACGATTCACTTTTACTTGAACAACAATTTGCTCAAAACAACGATTCACTCTTTAAACAACGATTTGCTCAAATCAATGATTCACTTTTACTTTAACAATGATTTGCTCAAAACAACGATTCACTCTTTAAACAACGATTTGCTCAAAACAATGATTCACTTTTACTTAAACAACGATTTCTTCATGAAAACAACGATTTCATGATCGATTTCACTTAAACAACGATTTCCTTATCAATTTCATTAAAACAATGATTTCATCTGCTCATCTATTTCTATTAAGTAATAACTTTGTACAGAACATCGATTTCATTATATTAATATATGGACTATATTCACATCGACTTGGTTTCAACATGGATTACATTCTCACATGATTATATCATCAATTTGATATCAATATCATTTCTATACAGAATGCTCTTTGTATAGCTTATGCACAGTCTTGCTTTGTCTTCTTATTTTCATTCCTTATAATACTTAAATATGCATATGCTTAAGACTCTGTGGACTTCAAAAACCTTCCCACGCATCATGTTGTATCCTAAGATCTTCATCATTTATTGTGGTAGTATAATATTTCCACACAAAATATTCTTGATTACTTCATGTGTCACATAGAGTCTTGATTTGTGTGATGTCAGAATAACCTTTCTTGTTTGGCATACCTTTATAATGAACGACTACCAATGTTGACTAACAATTTAGACAAAAAGAAGTTGTCTACGTATCAGCATTTATTGCATGTAGAGCTTTTGTAGTAAAGCACGGTCTGTCAACTTGTCAAAAGGATAAAAGATTCAGAAAATCTTTCTCTGAAGGTGGAAGGATCAATCCAAGCACTTATGGCTGCAGGCTCACCTCTCCATGCCTAGGACCAGTCTCTCTAATGTGCATGAAGCTGTGAGACAACGGACATCTGAACGGCTACTACAACGGTCAAAATAATTCGCAGAAGATAAATAGAAGACTGGTGACTCCATGCAAGATAGTTAGATCATTTGAACTCTTGAATTTTTGAAAAGCTTGAAGCTCCAGTCACCTGAAAAATAGCAAGAGCCAACTCTTCCATTTCAACTTTCCAAAGCTCTTAGCTCTCAGAGATCTCACTCCATTCCTTTTGAGAGCTAGCATAGGTCTGAGAGAGAGAGTTCATTCAAGTTTATATGGTGTCTCTCAGACTTCGCCTCATATCAAGCATTGTCTATAAGCTTGGTCTTGGGGCCCTCCTCTTTCAACAAGATCTTTGTGGGCATTCCTCTTCGGGTGTGAAGAGAAGACCTGTTGAATCAGGTGGTGTAATTCCTCTTCTGGTAGAGAAGAGAATGCCAGTGGTTGCTGGATGTGTAAGTGTCCATAAGGGGTACTGTACCCTTGTTTAGTGGAAACCCAAGTTGTTACTTGGGGACTGGACGTAAGACTCCTTGGGATAGGAGGTCCGAACTAGGATAAAAATCTTTTGTTGTTTGTGTGATTGCTTTTGTGTCTTCATTATCACTAACTCTAACTATCAAACTTAGTGTTTTCTGTCTAGTTTATTTTATTTATAGGAACTTCTACTAAAAGATTTTTTAAGCAATCCATTCACCCCCCTCTGGGCTTGCTATCTGGGTAACAAGCCTCAATTCTGACCTTTGAACCAAAAACGCCCCGATCTTCCCATTAAATACATTAGAAACGGCCAACATTTTCACCCCGGAATGGTAACAACAAAAACTGGCAAGTCAGGTTAACATCAACCCCTGTTGTCGTCGACTATGCAGTAGACATCCATCGATCATGTCGTCAACTTATTTGCCTAAAAAATGAAATATTCAAGAAAATCATATGCAAAAGGAGATATGAAGACAAGGCTACCAACATCAGTAATATCATGAATGCCATTCGTTTTAATGTTAACACTGCCCTGGAAAAGTTGACGTTTAAAAACTTCAAAGATTCTCATCTGCATCTTCTCATTGACCAAGGTTTTCTCCCCAGAATTCGGCCATGCATTATTCGTAAAATTCAATGGTCCCCTCCAACAAATGGTTTACTTCTGAATGTGGATGGGGCTTGCAAACGTACTCCAGGCATTAGTGGTGGCGGAGGGTGTGTCAGGAATAACAAAGGTCACATTATTTTTTCCTTCTCATATTTCTATGGTATGAGCACGGTCATGGGAGCTGAAATTCGTGCCCTCTGTGATGGTTTAAGGATTGCTAGAGAACTTGGTCTTCATATTTCTGTGATCAATTCAGACTCGGAGTTACTTGTTAACTCGATCACTTCAGGCACCTCACCTGCTTGGGAATGGTTGAGATGGTGGCGTGAAGCTTATGATTACATTCACCACAATACTATCCCGGTCTCTCATGTTTATAGAGAGGCAAATATGCTTGCTGATTCATTAGCAAACTATGCTTGTACCAGATTCAGAAATGAGTTATTCTTGGGTGCCCCCAGCTTGCCTAGGATTTGTATCCCTCCGTTATTTGCAGATCAATCAGGCCTTCTTAGTGTTCAAGTTCTCTAGTCTATTTGGTTCTGGTTATTGGCTTTGCCTTCTTCTTTTGGAGGAGTCTAGTAGCAGTCGGATGTACCTTTCAAGGCATTGCCTTCTTTGTTCATGTACCTCAATTTTATTATCAATAATATCTAGGATGCAGGTTGATCGCCTAGGGAAGTAAGACCTCTTGTCCCCTTTGGGGATAGGAGCACTCGACCGGTGCTGACCTTGTCTTCATTATTTACAAAAAAAAAAATTCAAGAAAATTATAGATGGCACAATCCCTTGTCGTTAATAGATAGTAGACGGCAATCGATCATGCCGCTAACTGTAGTCAACGTTAGTAGATATTCACGTCAAGTTCATCAAAGTTACAGTATACTATTAAATGCAGAAAACACATACACAATTGCATTCATTCAGTCAAGCAAAAACTAGGGCACTACAATAATCATCAACTATAACAAAACCAAAATTCTTTCCTCCCAAACTAGTTGTTAAAATTGATCCAAACAAGTCCATATGAAGCAGTTCTAGTGGTTTGGATGTAGTGACCATTGCTTGGATTTGAGAGAGGATCTTGCATGCTTTCCTTTTGCACATGGTTCACAGATATTGTCAAGTCTTGAATTCATCTTCGGTAGACCTTCCACTAGATCATATTTGATGAATTTTCATGTCCAAGCTGCAATGTCCTAATCTTTTGTGCCAAAGTTCAGCATTCTGTTCTTTGCTTGCTGCCAGACAAATATCTTGATTCTTTAATTCTTCTAGATGTAGTACATACATATTTTTCTCTCTGCAGGCTTCAAAAATAGTTGTTCCATCCTTAATGATTAGGCATTTAGATTCCTGAAATTTGATCTGATGACCCTTGTCGCATAGTTGACTGATGCTAATTAAATTGTGCTT
This sequence comes from Colocasia esculenta, assembly GCA_014218235.1. NCBI lineage: Eukaryota > Viridiplantae > Streptophyta > Magnoliopsida > Alismatales > Araceae > Colocasia > Colocasia esculenta. The sequence goes on from CM024757.1 coordinate 47,647,915, forward strand.
GAGTCCATTGACGCAGAGAACATCTTCTATCAGGATCTTATCTTTGCTTCCAATTGATCCACAACCAATCACTGATCCTTTACCATTATCTCCATAAGTTACTGTTCCTTCTTCATGTTTTATAGAAGAGAATAGCTTTTTGTTGCCGGTCATATGCCTTGAGCACCCGCTGTCCAGGTACCATTTTGATGCTCTAAGGCTTCCCTGCAATAAATCAGTGAAATTTAGGTACCCAAGTTCTTTTGGGTCCTGGTTGGTTAGCTTCTACACAGTTTCTTTTCGGAATCCATTTTAGATGTTTGGTTGTACAGGTAATTTTAGTATGACCTAGTTTGTTACAATGAGTGGAACAGGAAATATTATTTGTTATTTTGTTTGGCTTATTATTTTTATTAGTGTTTGATTTATGATTAGGTTTTTGTTCAACTACAAATTTTAGCATTGGATATACTTTAGGATGAATAATTGTTTCTTCATTATCTGGTGGAGTATCCCTGATTTTGTACTTTTTCTTTCCTGATCTTCTTGCTCCTTTTAGTATTAATGAAGATCTTCCATTTGTAAATTTTTTAATTGTGGCTGTCAAATATTCATTATCTTTTGTTAGTATGTCAATTTCACTTTTACATTTACTTATGATTTTTTGACTTTCTAGAATTGATATCTTTTCATTTTTAGTTTTTACATCTTCGCATAGTAGTTCATTTCTCCATTTTAGTTCAGAAATTTATTTTTCTAATTGTTCAGTTTCTGATTTTAAATCTGAGTTGGTTATTTCAAGGCATGCATAAATTTTCTTAACTGGTTTTAATTGCTCACAAATGTCTTTATATTTACTGTATAATTCATTGAAAGCATCTTCTAAGCTATCAGAATCAGATTCATTGCATGAAGTAAAAGAAGAGTCAGAGGTTACCTTGTCGTCAACATTTGCCATAAATGCCAAGTTGGTCTTTTCTTCTTCTTCACTCTCATTATTCCAAGCAGCAGTCATGGCTTTCTTCTTGTATTTCTTAAATTTCCTCATTTTATTCTTTTTCTTGAATTCAGTCTTCTTCAGTTTTGGACACTCAGCCTTAAGATGTCCAGGCTTCTTACATTCATAGCATATGGGTTCAGATCTTTTGACTTCTTTGCCTTCAGATCTCTTGAATTCTCTACCTTTATTAAAGTACCTTCTTCCTAACTGATATTTCTTCTAAGCTAGAATGCGTTGCAGTCATCTGGAGAGAAAAACTTCTTCATCTTCACTGTTCTCATCACTCTTTTCACTTTCTGATTCACCCTCAGAGGTATTTTTTGTAGCTATGAGGAAATTGTTATGCTTCTTCTTGCTGGAGGATTCTCCCAACCTTTCCATGTTCATCTTATGAGCCATTAAAGACCCAATGAGTTTCTCGAGGGACATGCTCCTGAGATCATTAGCTTCCTATATGGCGGTTACCTTTGGAGTCCATGAAGTTGGCAGAGATCATAATATTTTTCTTACCATGTCTCCTGTCTCATATGTTTTTCCTAGGCCAGCCAAGCCATTTGTAATATCTGTAAAGCGACTGTACATCTGGGAGATGGATTCTCCATATTATATTTGAAACCTCTCATATTGAGCTGCCAATATATCAATTCTTGTTTCTTTTACCTTGTCAATTCCTTCATGAGTGAGCCTCAGCTTGTCCCACATCTCTTTGGCTGACTTACATGCTGATATCCTGTTGAATTCATTCTTGCTCAGTGAACAACACATTATACTCTTTACTTTGCTAGTTTGGGATAGTTTCTTCTTATCTTCATCTATCCATTTATCTTTGGTGTTGGTTACTTTGAGATCTCCTTCTTCGATTATTGTCCATAGTTGGAAATCAAGTCCTTGAAGAAAGAACTCCATCCTCGTCTTCCAGTACTGGTAGTCTTCACCAACGAATAGAGAAGGTCTGTTGACGAATTGTCCTTCTGCATGACCTTGGGCTGCCATTTATCTTTGCTCTTCAGATCGTGAGATCTACTTACTCAAAGAGACTCAGCTCTGATACCACTTGTTGACTAGGTTGCAAGTCTAGAGGGGAGGTGAATGGATTGCTAAAAAATATCTTTTAGAATATTCCTATAAATAAAAATGCTTTGACAGAAGACACTAAGTTCGATGGTTAGAGTTAGTATAAAGTAAACACTCAATGAGATAAACACACAGAGAACAAGGATTTTATCCTGGTTTAGATCTCCTATCAAAAGGAGTCCTACGTCCAGTCCTTAAGCAACAACTTGGGATTTCACTAAACAAGGGTACAGACCCCCTTAAGGACACTTACACATCCAGTCGCAACTGGCCTTCTCTTCTCTACACGAAGAGGCACTATACCACCTGATGCAACAGGTCTTCCTTCTTTCCAAAGGGAACAACCACCCACTCCACAATAGGTCTTCTCTTCACAGACGAAGAGAAACACTCAAGAAAAATGAGTAAAGAGTGGATGGCCCCTAGACCAAGCTTATAGAGATTTCTTGATCTGAGGCGGAATCTGAGAGACAAGGATTTGCACAGAATAAGGGTCTCTCAGATCTATAACAGTGTCTCAAAAACTAAACAGATTGCTATGGAGAGCTAGAGCTGAAGACTGCTTGAATGAATGAACGAGCTCTTCTTTCTTTTTCTTCAAAGTGTGAAGGTTTCTCTTCGTGGAGTCACCAGTCTTCTATTTATCTTCTTTTGAAAGATTTAGCCGTTGAAGTATCTGATGTCTCTCATCTTCATGCATGTTGGATGTGTCTGGTCCGATGTAGGGAGCACGAGAACCTGCAGCCATTTAATGCTGGGATAGACACATATACAGAGTAAGATAATTTGAATCTCTTCTTGCTTATGTCAAATTGACAGGTACAATCGTTGCAACATGTGAGACCACAGGAAACCTGCACACAATTAATGCTGAAGTATAAACAACTTGAATGTGTCTAAACTGTCAGTCAACGTTAGTAGTCATGCTGAAGAAGATACACCAAATAGGAAGTTCCATTCTGCCATCTTTTAAAGGTCTACATGACATGAATATGGTAGCATGAAGATATGTTGTGCAGAGATATTGTACCACACACAATAAATGTTTGAGTATATAGGAGACAACTTGGTTCGTGGGAAAACTTGAACTCCACAAAGATTTGAATATATTGAATATTATAAAGTATGAAATATCTTCAAAATTATCTAGAATGATTATAATAGAAATATTCATCAGCTGTCTAAAAACATAATCGATATAAAGGAGAGTTGATGTTTAGAGATAGTTTGTGTACAATGAGAGTCGATGTAATTATGAAATCGATGTTGGGTTATAATCATAATCCATGTGACAATGTAATGAAATCGATGTTGGGTTATAATCATAATCCATGTGACAATGTAATGAAATCGATGTTCTATACAAAGTCGTTGTTTAATTGAAGTCAGTGTTTATCTGAAGTCGATGTTTACTTGAAATTGATATTCTAAGTGAAGTCGTTGTTGTACTGAAATCAATGTTCAAATGAAATCGCTGTTGAACTGAAATCGTTGTTCAGGTGAAATCGATGTTCTATAAGAAGTCGTTGTTGTAATGAAATCGATGTTCAAATGAAATCATTGTTTGGAACGAAGTCATTGTTCAAGTAAAGTCGGTGTTCCATGTGAAATCGATATTCTACCCAAATAGATGTTTTAGTGAAATCGTTGTGTTGAACCGAATCGTTGTTCAAGTGAAGTCGATGTTCCATGTGAAATCGATGTTCTACCAAAATCGATGTTTCAGTGAAATCATTGTTGAACCGAATCGTTGTTCAAGTGAAATCGATGTTTGAAATGAAGTCGTTGTTCAAGTAAAGTCGATGTTCTATATGAAATTGATGTTCTACTGAAATCGATGTTTTAGTGAAATCGTTGTTCAACCGGAATCGTTGTTTTAAGTGAAGTCGATGGTCTACATGAAATTGATGTTTAAGTGAAATCGATGTGAAAAAGAAATCGATGTTTAAGCCGAAATCGATGTTCTAATATGAAGTCAATGTAGAACCGAAATTGATGTTTTAAGTGAAGTCGATGTTCTACATGAAATCGATGTTTAAGTGAAATCGATGTAGAAACGAAATCGATGTTTAAGCCGAAATTGATGTTCTAATATGAAGTCGATACTTAAGTGAAATTGATGTTTGTTTCTGAATCGATGTTTTAATAAGGTAGTCGCTATTTAAGTGAAATCGATGTAGAAACAGAATAGTAATCGATGTGAGCTTTTAATAGAAGTCGATGTATACTTAGACAAATCATGTGCAATAGATTTCAAAGAACATGAGTGTAGATGACTTACTGAGTTTGTTTTATTTGAGACCTATTGACAAACCTTAGAAAATAGTGTTAGTCCATAATTTCCAGAGTTTTGTTAATCACCAAAAATACATATAATAAATAACAAATTGTATGGAGATGGACTGATCATCAACCTTAAGTTCATGGTTAGACCTGACCAACGGGTCTGCCACGTGTCATCCTCACAAACCTGACACCATGAATGCGACACCTAACATGTCGCCTTCATATGTCAGCGCTTTGACACTTGTCCTAAATGTCCAAATAACAAAATGACAAAAATGCATGCTGCGGTTAGAGGGATGAACACGACAACATGCCTGTCGCGTTGCCAACTAGAACGCGACAGTCATCCCGTCACCTTCAGAAGGCGACATCCCGATACGTTGCTACCTTCATCAGAAGGTGGCTGACCAAATAAAAGAGAGATGTTATAATCTAACTAACAAAAAATAATTTCGTCTTCAAAATTAAGGGCAAAACCTGGGGGACGAAGAAAAGCAAACATACCAGTCACTCAAACAAGTAAGGAAAATGCTCTTACATCTCGTCCTTGCGCTCTCACGTGGCCTCAATACCGACGCGATTCTCCTAAACAACCTTGACGAGTGGGATCTGCCTCCTGTGCAGCTGCTACACTCTACAGTCCTCAACACTAATTGGGTACTCTGGCACTGATAGGTCTGGAGCAACCTCTAACTGTGAGTAGTCCAACACGTGTGACGGATCTGGCATGTACCTCCTCAGCTGTGAGATGTGGAAGACATCGTGAACCCCTGCCAACTCGGACAGAAGAGCTAACTTGTAGTGACCTCGCCAACCCGCTCCAAAATGGGAAAGGGACCAACAAGCCTTGAGCTAAGCTTGCCCCTCTTCTCAAACCTGAGAACGCCCTTGGTTGGAAAGATCCGCAGAAACACGCTGTCACTTGCCTCAAACTGATGTGGCCTCCGGCGAATGTCTGCATAGCTCTTATGTCTGCTCTGTGTTGTCTGCAGTCTCTGCCTAATTAGTCTCACTGTGTTTGCACATTGTTGTACCAGCTCTGGCCCCAATAACTGCCTCTCACCAACCTCGTGCCAGTGCAAAGATGTCTGGCACGGTCTGCCATAAAGAGCCCTGTAGGGCGCCATCCCAATGCTGGAGTGAAAGCTATTATTTTATGCAAACTCCATCAGGGGAAGGTGCGACTCCCACGTGCTGCCCCAGTCCAGGCAACACGCTCTCAACATGTCCTCGAGGGTCTGTATGGTCCTCTCTGACTGGCCGTCTGTCTGCGGGTGATAGACTATACTCAGTCTCAACTCGGTGCCCAGTGCCCTCTGAAAACTGTGCCAGAAATGAGAAGTGAATCTCGAATCTCTTCGAATTGCAGTGCTCTGCTCAAGGCTCCAAGGACCAGTAGTCAATAGATCCATCCCAAGAGATCAAATTGGCGCAAATTTATCCTCAGAGCTCAAGAACCTACATCAGATCATCTGTAATTTGAAGTCAGAAGAGGATCTGGACGAAGGATCTGAATAATTCTATTGTTTCATCTATTCCTCCCATACTCTGAATTCTTCCTTGCACTTCATTTCTTTAATTCAAGTGTGTGATGTTGAATTGAGCAATCCTTGTGCTCAATTCATGTGTGTGTGGTTTAATCTGAGGTATTGATCATCTCAGATCGTGTGTGTGTGTGTGTGTGATTGTATGTGTTGAACTTGCTGATAAGTAGTTTGACGTGTGTGTATGGCCGATGGATATAGGATACACAAGTTGTGTAATCCGAACCACCTTAAATCATCATGTTCTGTGGTTTGTTCTTTGCTCAATCGTTAGATGCTTGATAGGCACGATTGATTGGCTTCATCTCCTTCACATTGCTAATCCTTAGTTCATACTCTGCACACACAATTACACATGATTTCTGTGATCTCACTAGATCTCCACATTCCTTTTGATCTCGAATTTAAGTGCTCTTTATATTTAAATTGGTGGTAATCTATTCAACCCCTCTTCTAGATTCCCTTTAGGACTAATTCCGCACACTCTTCAATTGGTATCAGAGCGGGTTTCTCCGATTTCATAGTTTAATTTGCTTGATCTAACGATCGGGAGAGATTCTGCATGATGAATACTAGTAGGGGATTTTTAGCTGAAGGACACTCAATGTCTAGGCCTCCTTTCTTTGATGGAACTGACTATACCTACTGGAAAAATCATATGCAGGTATTTCTGAGAGCTCAAGATTATGAGCTATGGAAGATCATGAGCGAAGGTGCCTATGAGCTCCCCAATGATGAAGATACTTGGACAAGGGAGCAGATTTGAAGGGCAACTCTGAATTGGAGTGCCATGAGCATGATGCAGTTTGTTGTGCATCCAAAGGAGTACTCGAGAGTGTCCCCATGCTCATCTGAAAAGAAGATGTGGGACAAATTGGAACTCATCTATGAAGGTACGTCTGAGATGAGAGAAACCAAAGTTAGCATGTTTGTTTCTGAATATGAAATGTTTAAAATGAACAATGAAGAAACAATCTCAGACATGTTTTCTAGATTCATGATAATTATCAACAGTTTGAAAAGTCTTAAGAAAGAGTACAGTGAAAGTGACTTAGTGAGGAAGATACTTCGGTCCCTTCCATCTTCTTGGCACACTAAGGCCACTGTCATTGAGGACTCTAGAGATTTGTCAACAATGTAGTTAGATGAGTTAATAGGTTTTTTAATGACCTACGAAATCAACTAGAAAAGAAAAGAATATCAGGTCATTCAGAAAAAATCAATTGCACTAAAAGCTTCAGGCAAAGCCTCATCTAGTTCCAAAAATGAAGTTGAAAAGGAAGAGCATCTAGTGACAGTGATAATGATGAGATGGCCATGTTGACTAGGCAATTCAAAAAATTCCTCAAATTCAAAAAGAAGGGACAAGGTAATTTCAAAATTCCTCCTAAAAGAGATTTCACAAACAAATTTGATTCAAACAAAAAGAATGACATGGTTGTTTGCTATGAATGTAAGAAATAGGGGCATATGAGAGGTGAATGCCCAAAGCTCAGGAAGAAGCTGATAAAGAAAAAGTTTGCATACAAAAAGCCCAGAGCCATGATGGCTACATGGAGCGATGAAGATGAATGTGACCAAGAGGAATCTGATGATGAGGATGAAGATATCAAGTGCTTAATGGCAAGAAGTGATGACTCCAATGAGGTAAACTCCTCTTTTGAAAGTTATACTGTTGAAGAATGGGAAGAAGCTTACACTATACTTTTTGAAAAATTTTGTGAATATCGATTCAAAAATAAAGCTTTGAAAATGAAAATCAATAACCTTGTGCATAATTTAAATGTTGATGAACAAGTTGAAATTCTGAACAGGGAAGTAAACTTATTGAAAAGTGAAAAAGAAAATTTCCATGCTGAAGTGGACTGCATGAAGGAAAAACTTCAAGAAAATGAAAAAGAAAAATAAGCACTAAATGAATCTGTTGAAAAACTTCAAAATGAGAATCAAAAGATTCAAAAGAAAATGGAAGAAACTCAAAAGGAACTGAAAGACAAAATGAAACTTTGTCAAGATTTGTTATGGGCAAAGAAAACCTTGATGCAGTACTAGGAGTAAAAACAAACATAACCAAACATGGACTGGGATTTCAAAGTGAAAATCAGAAAAGATTTGAACAAACATTAATTACATCATTTGTTCAGCACAATCCAAATGTAAATAAGCAAGTTCACCTTGAGAACAAAGATTTGAATGAAAAGAAAAACAAGCAAAATAATTTGATTGGTTGACAAGTGAGAGTGCCTATCGACAGGTACTCATATCAGAAGTTGAATTATCAACAGGTATGGAAGTCTATCGACAGATCCAAAACAACAAAGCACTATAATGGACAAAGATTGCAAGTCAACAAAAATTCACATGCTCAAAACAATAACAAGAGAATCTCAAGAAATCAAACTCCATTATGTAACTTTTGCAAAAAACTTGGTCATACTGAGTTACAATGTTGGAATAAAATGAGCATGATAAAATGCAAAGAAATGTGGATTCCAAAGCATTTACTTTCTAGCATGAATGAAAGCATGGGACCCAAAGTAATTTGGGTACCAAAATTCTTCTTCTGATTTACCCTTGCAGGAATGCCTAGCAGCCCAGAATCAAAATAAGTGGTACTTGGACAGTGGCTACTCAAGGCACATGATGGGAGATAAAAAGAAATTCTGCTTGCTAGTTGAAAAAAATGTTGGACAAGTTGTTTTGGAGGTAACAATAAAGGCCAGATAAATGGCACAGGTAAGGTAGGTAAGGATGCTTCTAACTTCATTGAAAATGTGTTGCTTGCTGATGGTCGTAAACATAATTTACTAAGTATTAGTCAACTGTGTGATAAAAGCCACAAAGTTGTCTTTGATTCATAAGCATGTCAAATAATTGATAAAGAATTAGGAACTGTTAAACTTTCTAGAAAAAAGTCAATAATATTTATCTAGTTGATTTAGATGAACCCAAAAATAAAAACTTGTGTCTTGTTACAAATAAAAAAGGTCAACTCTCTTTATGGCATCGTAGGTTAGGTCATGCAAGCTTCAATATTTTGAACAAAATCATGAGATTGAAATTGGTGAAAGAACTTCCTATAATTTAGTCTAGTAAAAAATTGAGTTTCTGTGATGCATGTGCACAGGGTAAACAAACTAGAAAATCCTTCAAATCCAATGCACCAATAATCACTTCAAAATCGTTTGAACTACTGCACATAGACTTGTTTAGACCTACTAGAACACTTAGTCCAATGACAAACGTTTTGGTTTTGTCATTGTAAATGATTTTTCTAGGTTCACTTGGGTCAAATTTTTAACTCATAATAATGAAACTCTAAAAAACTTTGAAGATTTCTTTAACAAGATTGAGCATGAAAACACAAATAGAATATGCTCAATTCTTACTGATGATGGGGGAGAGTTTGACAACAATCTATTTTTTGACTTCTGTAGGAACCAAGGGATTGAACATAAATTCTCATCTCCAAGAACTCTAGAACAAAATGGAGTAGTAGAGAGAAAGAACAGAACCTTGGTGGAAATGGCTCGCACACTTCTGGTGAAAAGTCAACTTTCAAGGAACTTCTGGGCAGAAGCTGTGAACACGTCATGCTACATCCTAAATAGAGCCTTGGTAAGACCTGTAATGAAGAAAACCCCATATGAACTTCTAAAAGGTAAGAAACCAAACATTGGGTACTTCAGAGTTTTTGGTTCCGAAATTTTCATTCATAATAATGACAAAATCGATCTAGACAAATTTGAAGCAAAGAGTGATCAAGGAGTTTTCTTAGGGTTTTCTGAACATTCTAGAGCTTATAGAGTGTTTAAATCAAAGAACAAAATAGTAGAGGAAACTCCACAGGTTGTCTTTGATGAACTTCATAAAAAATCTAATGATTCAAATGCTTGCAGACATGATGAAGATGAAGGAGAAATACTTGAAGAAGAAACTGACAAGAAGTTGTCGATAGACCAACCAGTTGCTATCGACAGATCTCAAGAAGCTCATGAGCATGAACTAACAGTAACAAATGTCAGGTATTCAAAAATTCACCCACTTGTGAATGTGATTGGAACTGTGAATGATAGAGTTCAAACTAGATCACACTTTCGAAATATTGTGAAACAAGATCATTTAGCATTCAATTCTCAAGTGGAACCTAAGAACATTGAAGAAGCTCTAAAAGACAATTCCTGGATAGATGTCATGCATGAAGAATTGAATCAATTTCAAAGAAACAATGTTTGGAGTCTAGTCCTTAAAAACCCAGAAAATTCAATAATTGGAACTAGGTGGGTGTTTAGGAATAAACTAAATGGAGAAGGAAAAATTGTTAGGAATAAAGCTAGATTGGTTGCAAAAGGGTACAATCAAGACTTTGGGGTAGATTTTGTAGAATCCTTTGCACCAGTAGCTAGGTTAGAGGTTGTGAGAATTTTGTTAGCATATGCATGTTCCAATAAATTCAAACTGTTTCAAATGGATGTCAAAACTGCTTTTCTAAATGGTTACATTAAAGAAGAATTTTTTGTTGCACAGCCACCTGGATTTGAAATTCTTGATAAACCTAACCATGTTTACAAATTGCACAAAGCTCTTTATGGATTGAAACAAGCACCAAGAGCATGGTATGACAGATTGATCAATTTCTTGGTTAGTAAAAACTACTCCAGAGATAAGATGGACCAAACTCTTTTCACGAAATATGTCCACAATCACATAATTGTAGTTCAAGTATATGTTGATGACATTTTTTTTTGTTCCACTAACTCTTCACTGTGTGAAGAATTCTCAAAACACATGCACAGTGAGTTTGAAATGAGTCTTATGGGAGAGTTACAATTTTTCCTTGACTTGCAGGTTAAACAATTTGAAGATGGATTCTTTATCAATCAAGAGAAATATGTCAAAGAGTTATTGAAGAGATTTCAGTTTGAATAAGCCAAGCCAGCATCTACTCCTATCAGCACAAGTATAAAACTGGAAAGTGATGAGAAAGGTAAATTGGTAGATGCAAAACAGTACAGAGGTATAATTGGCTCTCTCCTATATCTTACTGCAAGTAGACCTGACATACAATTCAGTGTCTGTTTTTGTGCTAGATTTCAATCTAGTCCTAGAGAAAGTCATCTGCTTGCTGTTAAGAGAATTTTTAGATATCTCTCTGGTTCATATGATTTGGGTTTATGGTACCCAACTGGTTGCAATATTGATTTGATTTCTTACTCTAATGTTGACTATACTGGATGCAAAATTGATAGGAAAAGTACTAGTGGGTTTTGTCAATTTCTAGGAGGTTTCATGTTGTCGTGGGCATCCAAGAAGCAATACTCAATTGCACTCTCCACTGTAGAGGCAGAATATGTTGTTGCAGGAAGCTGTGCAGCTCAAGTGTTGTGGATAAAGAGTCAATTGTTTGATTACAATATTGACATTGGATGCACACCCATCCTATGTGACAACACTAGTGCTATCAATCTTTCTAAAAATCTAATTCAACATTCAAGAACTAAACACATTGAAATAAGACATCATTTTTTAAGAGATGAAGTTGCCAACAAAAACATTGAAATAAATTTTATTCTAATAGAAAAACATGTGGCCGATATTTTTACAAAACCATTGGCAGAGGATAGATTCACGTCATTGAGAAGAGAACTTGGCTTATGCAAAATGCAATAAATTTCATGTTAAAACTCAAGAATAATTGACCTTCTCTGTAGTGACTATGTGGTATATCAAATGATGATATGTGGAAGGACAAGTTTGGCTTGTTTGGAAACTATCATTATGCATGAGAAAAATCATCCGCCAAGTATCAATAGTCTTTTCTTGCATAAAAGTCATCAAGAAAAATAAAAATCTCAAAAACTTTATTTTAAGTCTTTGAAAACCTTTCTTTCAATAAATTGCATGTTGATGTATGCTTGATCATATTCATATTCCTTCTATGCAAACTGCTTGGCATAAACATATCTGAATTTCTTGAATAATCATTTCATATCATGCATATATTATGGGGGAGTGAGTTAATAGAATCTTTTGAGTGAAATGCTTGAGGAATATCCTTTCATATCTATCTTGTCAACAACACCCATTCAGTTTGTCGATAGATGATCTTCCTTCAAGAGATTTGATTCTGTCACTTCAGTAGTTGTCGACAAGTTTGCATCTTGTTGTCGACAGATCTCTATTCCCAGAACCCATTGCTTGTTGTGTCTTAATACTTGTCGACACAAGCACTTTCTATGTCGATAGATTCCTTGTATTTCATATCCATTGATCAGGTCTACTCAATTTGTTCCTCCATAATCTAACACCTTTTGAGTTCTCATTAGCTGAGTTCAATTCTGAATAAGATTGTTCATTACTTTTTAAAGGGGGAGAATTGGAAACTTATGCTTCATTATAATCTTTCATAATCACATAGTAGAAAAGGCATTGAATTAATTACAATGATTTTGAAATAATGATCTATGAATGAGTCTAGGTATGTATCATCCAGAAAACACTGAACAAATATAATTTCTTTAAAATGACTCTATTGAATAATTCTTTTGTAGATGATCTTATATCCGAAATGATTTGATAAGTAAGAAGATTCTTGACCTTAATATTCTGCATTAGCCTTTGACTTCAAACATTCTTTGAACTTGATGTGTTAAACCAAAACCAGGAGAAAAGCTACATATTTCTTCAAATAATTTTAAAAAAATGGGAAAGGCAGAGCAATGATGGTTAATTTACTGAGTAACCAGAGACATTGGCATCACAAATATTTGTCTTCGCGTCAAAAAGTCAAAATGTCAACTATGTTCAAAGGCATAATGGTTATCTACACTGAGTAACTAGGGGCATTGGCATCACAAATGTCTGCCTTCACATCAAAAGGTGAATACAAAACTGAATTACCACCTACCCTTTTGAAACATGAAAAATCTTCTGAAAATTGAAATAGAGTGAAGTCTCCATGAATTCAATCAAGCTCATTCTTCATGTTTCCTATCAAATGTTAAATTGAATATTCATTTCAAGCTTTAACTATACGTCACATCATAAAGACATAAGTAACTTCAGTAAATATTTTATTCGATTAGTTATTTTATAAAAATCTACTTTTGTGAGGTGCATTCTTATTGCTACATCAACCAAGATTCCTAGAATATTATCTCCAAACCATTATGAAAAATGAAATGCATTAATATTATTGTTTATGACATTTTGTAATGAGTGTGTTACACAATTCTCATTCTCAAATGTGTATTGAACACTCATTCTCATCTTATGCTGATCAAAAACCACTTTTGTGCATTTTGTCTCAATTGTTGTCAACAGATGAACTGCAATTGTCGATAACCGGAATTCTGTTCAAATCAGAACTTGAACCGGTTCACATTCTGTCCAGTTTTAATGTGTCAGTTCATTTTCAAGTGTTTTAAATAACCCTAGTTGTCGACACACACACCTCTTTACCCCCTCATCTTCCTCCAGCATGCGCCCTTCCTTCCTTTTAAGCAACACCCCTCCTTCTTCCCAAATTGCCTTCTCCAGTGTCTCTCTACTTCTATTCTTCTATTCTTACCATCTGATCTGCTCCTCAACCTGCTACATCCTTCACATGGCTACCAGACATAAGATGATTGCCTCTCGTCAAAGAAGATCTTCACAAGAGGCCAGCGACAGCTCTAGGGCTCCTGCAGAGCATCAGAGCAAACATAGGGCAGGCCGCACCCCAGAGCTCAATGTGCCACAAAACCTGGATCTGTGTAGAGTTCTTGGTGTCTTCAAGAAGATCATGCAGCCAAGATTTGTGGATTTCGCCTCACTTAAAGACATGTTTGAAGGCTTGGAAGCCCTATTCGAAAAGCAAGAATGACTCCCCTTTCTAAAATCATAGAAGAAGTACTCACCAACTACCGTCAATGAGTTCTTCAACAACTTGGGTATGTCAGATAAACAAGACTTATACTCTACAGTCAAAGGCATCACTTTTCAACTTACCCCCAATCTGTTTAGTCGTACCTTGCAAATACCCAACAATGGGTCTGACATTCTTTTCACCCATCTACACACCTCTAACTACTATACCCTAATCACTCAGCAACCCTATGATTCCACAAAAGCCATTGTCAAATTGAATGTCAACACCTTTCCACCCCTTCATCGGATGATCTATCATATATTCACAACCCTCATTGTTCCGAAAGATGGTAGTAGAGAACTTGTCACTGAGGTTCACAAAACTCTCTTCTACTATTTTCTTCAAGGCCAACAAATCAATCTACCAAATCTCATGTTTGACCTCATCAAACAATGCTACAACAATCCAAAACGCTCGATGCCTTACGTCTGTCCCATTACATCCATTATATCCTTTGTTGGGATTCGCCTTTTAGCGGGTGAGACTATCACCCTCAAAAGCCGAAGTGCTTATGATATCACAATAACACATACAATGGGATACAAAATGATTGAAGGCAGACTCACAAGGACTCTAAAAGGTCAAGAGGCTGAAGAAGAAGAAGACTCTGAAGAAGAAGAGGGCAGTGATGAAGATGAGCCACAACAAGTACAGATGGACATTTCTGGAGGCAATGAGGATGTACCCCACATTCCAATTGAGCCAGATATTTAGAGTGCACCTCAAGTTCCATTGTCTAATGATATTAAAGACTTCATCTCTGAAAAAACTACTTCAATTTCAAACAACAGTCACACAGCATATAAATACTCAATTTAATCAGTTGAGGCAGCATATGGACACAAGATTGGATGCCATTGAGTAGAGTCATGGTCATCTACAAAGACATCTAGATGTCATGGATTATGGAATTATGAAGCTTCAGGATGATTTTCAACATTTACAGAACTTTTACAATCCTCCATATCCACATGATGACAATTTTTCCTACATTTCATCTTATGGTGCTCAAGGTCCCCGTCGTCCCACTCCTCCTGGGGATGACAATCCTTATAAATGTATAGGGAGAATTTTCTTTTTGAAAGGAACAAGTTGGGTAGAAATGTCTAGAAACTTGGTCATCTTTTAAATTGCCTATGTATGCTCTATTCGACATGTAATGATTCACAATCTTTTGAATGAAATCATCTTTTCTCTCATCTATGACTTATTGCACCTTCTATCTTTTTGAATGTTGTCAAAAAGGGGGAGAACTGTAAGGCCCTCGAATTTTGTTGTATTATGTTAATTTCGTGTAAATAATCCATGTTGTGTATGCATAGATGTACATATCTACGTATGTATTAACTATTTATACTTATGTATGCATGTGTATAATTAGTTGTAAATAATGTATGAAATGCATGGTGGTAGTGTGTACATGATAATACATATGCATGGCACGTATATAGGTATAAGTTGTGCATGGTTTCTGCATATTTTTGAGTTCTGGACGAAGGCCAACTTGGCGTCAAGATCAATAGACGTTTGTGTTGTGTCGGCGTCAATCATATGGACGCCAACACTAAGTCCAGCGTCCAGCGATGTGGACGTTAATGTCTCTGATCTGCATGCGTTGCAGAGCCGGATTTCTGGGAGCAAGCTAGCTCACCCATTGGGGAGCTGTCCCCAACGCTCTGAAAGGGTTCACATCAACCCCTGCGGGACAGGAGAGGCCTCTCTCCTATATCTGAACCCGAGTGCAACCCTAAAACCCCTCTCTTGACCTCTTTTGAGAGATAGGGAAAAACCCTAACTGCTGTGAGCAAAACCCCACCTTTGCAACCTTTAATCTGGCGATCTGAAGCTTGTTTCTGCCATCTACCACGACAAGGAGGTAGCTGGAACATCGAGAAAGGCATCCCCGACCTCGATCTGCTGTGGAGATTGCTCAAGAACCCGGGGGAAGGCAATCTTGGGAGCTTCTTGGGACTGCCCAAGGAGAGCATCACCAACCCATTTAATCCCTTTGGAGAGTTTTTGAAAGGCAAGTAACCTACACACATCGTCCCTGTAGATGTCTAGTAGGGTTTTCTTATTTTTACACATTTTTCCTCGTGTCCTAGATCCCCCATTCTTCTTGTTATTTGGAGCTCGGTCTGTGTTCCTGCACAGACAGGAACTTGGCGTCAATGCCTTGATGCCAAGATCTCCAGTGTGCGTCCAGCGATCTTTCCGTCCATCTCCATGAGCGGCCAGACACTGCCGCCAAGTTCTTCAGTGTAGAACAGTGAACTGTTCTGCCTTAAGTAATTATTTTCCAAACTTTGACGCATGTGGATATAGTGTAATTTTTATATGTTATGTAAAATAGCTAATGTGATGTGTGTGGAAATTTCTGTGATTTTCTGTGGATGGCATAAATTGTTGGATTTATTGAAATACATGTTGGGGAAAAAGGGTTATGCACGATTACCTACTGTCTATATGATTTCTGAGGAATTAATTGCCCTGGATTTTTCTACCCCATGTGTATATGTGTCAGTTCATACCCTGCAAAATTGAGAAATTATTCATGTTCATATGATTTACTGTAATTACTGCAATGGAAATAGGAAGTATGTGTAGGATTTCCAAAAATCCACAGTAAGTTGTATGTTGTGAAATAAATTCGGGGAAAATTTTTATGACAACATATATGATAGATTCAGATCTTTGAATTGTCAAATCTGAGATTCGGGTTATGTTCCATGACAAGTTGAATTATGAATGGCATGCAACTGAATGTTTTAATTTCTGTAAATGCAATATGAGTAAGAAAAATATGAAATTTTGCATGTGAAATCATAAACCTGAAATCAGCTGTGGTTAAATTCTCAGGTCATTTGGACAACTATACAATGCAACATGAATTTTCCATGCAAAAATGTGAAATTAATGCATGCCATTGTGAAATGATTTAATTCTTGTATAACCCAACCTGATTGTGAAACTTCCTGAATGTAAATTTCTGTCATCTGTAGTGCCATGATTAGGGGAAAAACAGAGTCATGTTGTGATTGAGAGAATGAATGAGATGTGAGTGTCATGCGTAAAAGTATGTGTTAAAATCGGTAAATGTGAAATGTGTAAGACTGTGCCAAGTGTGACACTACTTCCATAGAGGGCAGTGGAACCGTATCATGGAAATGTCCCCATGAGAAGGTTCAATGTGTTGTGATCCTAAGGGCATTAGGATGAAATCCTAGAGGTGGACAAGTACCACTGGTTAGGGTGGAGACTTGTTCTCCCGGTCTGCGCAGTCCAAGAGTCGTCACTATATTGTCTAGGTGACGTCTATGTGTATGTGATGTGATGCGTCCTTCTTATGGTAGTTTGGACTATGTGTCACGGCACTAAATATGAATGTGAATGCGAAATGTGTAAAATTGTGAATGTTAACAATGTGTAAATGTGAATGTGTGAAGTGTGAAGTATGTGAATTTGAAATTGTGTAAAAATGTGAAACCAAAATGTGAGGATGTGAAATTGAAATCCATGATATGATGATCTGAAATCATGTTAGAACAGCAACATAAATGTGGTTATGATCATGTGCTATATGTGTACAATGCGTAGAATCCATGCTAGGGACAATCCTTACTTATGTGCAAACCATTCCATGTATGTTTACTCTCACGTTGTGGTTGAATGAGAATGTAGCTTTCATGTGTTAGATTGTAAATTGTTAAACCATGTCAAAACAGCAAGCTTAAAGCAATGTAAAATGGTTATGTGCATGCGTAAGAATGAGTAGTAACCATGTTAGCAATGTTTTCTTTCATGTATGTAAGCTAATCATGCTAGATTGCTTTCATGTTTTAGCTTAATTGGAAGTAGAACTTTCATGTGTTGGAATGACTAGAGAGCATGTGATAGGAAATCTGAAAGCATGAATCATGTGTTTCATTAGTAGAATTACCATGATAGGTTGTTAATTTCAATGTCACGCATGCTACATGTTGTGTCTTGTAAACGTGTATGTAAAAACCTGCTATGATATGCACATGGATGATAGATGTAGTGTTATTTGCTGAGTCTGTTAGACTCATTACTTGCTTCGGCGTACAGGTGTAGTAGGTGACACACCTTTGGAAGAGACCGTGGAGAGCGACTCCGAACGCGGGGAATAGCTAGCTTGGTGGAGCTTAGTTGTGACATTTTGACATTTGATGTATGTAATTGAGGCATTGTATTAGAACTATCATGTAAACTTGGACAAACTATGTATTTTATCTTAGCACTTCTTCTATATGGATTATGTGGACTTTAGCTCTTTGAATTCAATCGAATCATGTATGTTAAATGTGTATGATGAATGAAATGAAGACAGTAGTTCTTTTACTTCCACTACTCTATTCTTATATTCACGTGTATCGCAGCTGAATGTTATCATTTGGGTAAATGTCCCACTGTGGCAACGTTCACTATATCGACGTGGGTTGGTATAACTGTACCGATATAATGAGGGTCACTACAGAGATTGGTATCAGAGCGACTAGTTGAGATTGCACATGAATATATATAAGTTATCATCTTCATTACATGCTAAGTCTACATAGGAATGTCCACATGTGTAGAATTGATTAATAATGAATTAAAAATAGATAAGAAAGTGGTTAGGAAATAAATTAAAGTAGCTCTAATGGTGGCTGAAATTTATTACAGCCATGGCTTCGAGAGGTAGGCGTGGCGGAGCGCCGGCCCGTGAGGACGAGCTGAGATGTGAGGAGCGGGTGGAGCAGCAGGCCCCGGCACCGCAGGGTCCTGTACTTCCCCCACCGCCGCCTGTGGATTATGGAGTATTCATGCAAGGCCTGGTGCAAGCCATGCAGACGCAGGCTCATACTCAGGCAGCACTCCAGGCATAGTTGGAGGCTCAGGTTAGACAAATAAAATGATTAATAGTCTGTTTTATTTAATTATGCGATATTATGTTGATTGTGTATTGCTTGCTGTGTACTGTAGCAGGCTCAAGTACCAGCTCAGGACCATGGTGGACCTTCTACCATGGAAAGATTCAAGAGGATGCTGCTACCCTCTTTTAAGGGGGAGAGCGACCCATTGTTGGCAGAAAGCTGGATGAGGGAGATAGAAAAGATCTTCCGAGCCATCAGGTGTGCAGATGAGGATAAGGTCACATTAGCCACCTACATGCTACATGTATGCTTTAATTTATATGCTTGTATGTTCTGTTAAGCTAGATTTGTTAGATGGTGCTTATGAGCGGTGTACTGCAGGAAAGAGCTGATGTATGGTGGGCTTCATTACTACGTACGCGGTTTGAGGACGGAGCTATTGATGTTGCTTGGGATGATTTCGTGAGGCTCTTTCGGGCCAAGTTCGTCCCCGAGCATATTCAAGATCGGATGGAGCAGGAGTTCCTCTCCTTGGCTCAAGGCTCCATGACCGTGCTAGAATATGAGGCAAGATTTTCTGAACTCTCTAAATATGCACCTCATATCGTGGCAGATGAGCGCAGGAAGACAAAGAAGTTCGTAATGGGCCTGAAACCATCACTAAGGACGAGGCTCGTGGCGTTTGACCACCGCACTTTGGACGAGGCCCTCAGCGCTGCTTGCAGACAGGAGGGTGAGATGGAGAAATACCTGGAAGAGAAGAAGGCTTCGCAGAAGAGACCTGCAGCTACGTTCCAGCGACAAGATAAGAAGAAAGCGGTGTACCCGACACAGCAGCGATCAGTAGTAGTCATTAGTACTCAGGTACCTTCTGTACGTTCCCCTGGTGTGATGAAAGAGTGTCCCCACTGTAAGAAGACACATGGCGGTACCGAATGTTGGATGATTACGGGAAAGTGCTTGAAGTGCGGAAGCAGCGACCACAAGATCAAGGATTGTCCGAGACTTCAGCAGGGAGTCCAGCGCGGAGCGCCAGCCCCAGCAGCGATAGCGGCAGCAGCGCCAGCTACGGGAAGATCAGGAAGGCCTCGAGCCCCAGCTCGAGTGTTTGCTTTAGCGCGCAAGGACGCCGAGCAGGCGGAGCATGTCACCGAAGGTACGGTTTTACTTCTAGGAGTGCACGCTCGGGTTTTGTTTGACACGGGTGCTACTCACTCGTCCATTTCCGAGCGGTTCGCTAGGCAGTTAGCCCTAGAGTCCGGCATAGAGTCTGAGGATTTAGAGGTCCCTTTGTCTGTGCACACCCCTGCGGGTACGGTATCGACTAGGAAGTGCATTCCGTCGTTACCTGTGTGCATTGAGGATAGAATCCTAGATGGGTGTTTCTTCTTGCTAAAGATGAAGGACTATGATGCTATTCTTGGTCTGGATTGGCTAGAGGAGCACTATGCGTTGGTAGATTGTCGTCGGAAGAGGATTGTTTTCCGCATTCTTGGTGAGGACGAGTTTTCTCATCCCTTGCCAAGGAACTTGGCGGGAAAGATGGTCATCTCTGCCATGAAGGCGATGCGCATGGTAAACAAGGGTTGTGACGCTTTTCTTGCCAGCGTGGTATTAGTGTCAGAGGCTAATGAGTCACCTACTCTTGCAGAGATTGAGGTAGTGCAGGATTTTCCAGATGTCTTTCCTGATGACTTGTCTGGATTGCCACAAGATAGAGAGATAGAGTTTACCATAGAGTTGCTTCCGGGCACCTCTCCTATCTCGAGGGCTCCATATCGGATGGCACCTGCGGAGTTAGCCGAGTTAAGGAGGCAGTTGCAAGAGTTGCTTGATAAGAGATTTATTCGCCCTGTCGTTTCCCCTTGGGGCGCACCTGTGTTATTCGTCAAGAAGAAAGACGGGTCACTTAGGTTATGCATTGATTACAGAAAGCTGAACCAAGTGACTGTGAAGAACAGGTATCCCTTACCTCGTATTGATGATTTGTTTGACCAGTTGCAAGATGCATCAGTCTTTTCTAAGATTGATTTGCGATCTGGGTATCATCAGTTGAGGATTCGGAGTGAGGATGTGTCCAAGACGGCATTCAGATCCCGTTATGGACATTATGAGTTTTTGGTTCTTCCTTTCGGATTGACCAATGCCCCTGCAGCGTTCATGGATCTCATGAACAAGGTGTTTAGGCCTTATTTAGATAGCTTTGTCGTAGTGTTTATTGATGATGTGCTGGTCTACTCTCCGGATGAGACCACACACCGTCAGCATTTAAGGGTAGTGTTAGAGGTTCTTTGTAAGCACAAGCTGTACGCTAAGTTCAGTAAGTGCGATTTCTGGTTGCGTGAGGTTCATTTCCTCGGGCATGTTATCTCCAGTGCTGGTGTAGCAGTGGATCCAGCAAAGGTCCAGGCAGTTATGGATTGGGAGGTTCCCAAGACCCCTTCGGAGATTCGTAGTTTTCTTGGTTTAGCTGGTTACTATCGGCGATTTATTGAGGGATTTTCATCCATCGCCGCCCCATTGACTCAGCTCACCAGAAAGGGAGTGAAGTTTGTTTGGTCCGAGAAGTGTGAGAGTAGTTTTCAATTGTTGAAGACTAAGCTCACGTCAGCTCTGGTGTTAGTCTTACCGAGCGGTGTAGAGGGTTTTGCTATCTACACAGATGCGTCTCGGATTGGTTTAGGCTGTGTGCTAATGCAGCAGGAATGGGTAGTGGCTTATGCTTCTCGTCAGTTGAAGGAGCATGAGAAGAACTATCCGACTCATGATTTGGAGCTCGCAGCAGTGGTTCATGCACTAAAGATCTGGAGGCACTATCTTTATGGTGTCAGATTTGAGGTGTTTACTGACCACAAGAGCTTGAAGTATCTTTTCTCCCAAAAGGAATTAAACCTGAGGCAGAGAAGATGGATTGAGTTCTTGAAGGAATATGACTTCGACCTTCAGTATCACCCTGGAAAGGGGAATGTCGTAGCGGATGCTCTGAGTAGAAAGAGGCCATTTCTCCAGCAGGATTGGAAGATGTTGGAGGATGCGGCTTGCGCGTTGACTGAGTTAGAGCCATCGCTATGCCAGGCTTTTGTAGCTCAGTTATCTCTTAGGCCCTCGGTTTTGGATGAGGTGATCGAGCAACAGAAAGCCGACCCTAGACTCTTAGAGCTAGTGGGCAAGGCAGGCATTGCTCGTGATGAGGACGGTGTGATTAGATTCCATCACCGTGTTTGTGTCCCTGATTTGGTAGATGTCTATGAGCATGTGTTAGCGGAGGCTCACAGATCGCGATTCTCTATTCATCCGGGTAACACGAAGATGTGCCAGGATTTGAAGAGATCCTTCTGGTGGTTCAGCATGAAGAAGGATGTAGCGGATTATGTATCCCGGTGTTTGGTATGACAGCAAGTGAAGGTCGAGCGACAGCGACCATCCGGCCTTATGCAAAGGATGGAGATCCCAGTTTGGAAGTGGGAAGCTGTCACTATGGACTTTGTTTCAGGATTGCCTCGATCTAGAAGGGGCAATGACTCGATTTGGGTGATCGTAGATTGATTCTCAAAGACTGCGCATTTCTTGCCTATGAAGAAGAAGCAATCAGTTGAGAGCTTAGCTAGATTGTATGTTAGTAGTGTGGTTAGATTGCATGGTGTGCCGAAGTCGATCATTTCGGATCGAGATCCGAGATTTACTTCGAGGTTGTGGAAGGGTCTTCAGCATGCGTTAGGTTCGGAGCTGAAGCTCAGTTCAGCGTTTCATCCCCAAACTGATGGACAGTCCGAGAGGACTATCCAGACACTCGAGGATATGTTGAGAGCGTGTGTATTGGATTGGAAGGATGATTGGGAGCGTCATTTACCTCTTGTGGAGTTCGCATACAACAACAACTTTCATGCGAGTATTGGTATGGCTCCATTTGAGGCGTTGTATGGTAGGCCTTGCAGATCTCCTTTGTGTTGGGAGGAGACCGGTGATAGGCAGCTGATCAGTCCGGAGTTAGTTCAAGAGACTTCTGATAAGGTCCAACTTATCAGAAAGAGGCTTGTTGTGGCACAGGATAGGCAGAAGAGCTATGCCGACAACAGGAGGAAGGATCTTGAGTTCAAGGTGGGTGATCATGTCTTCTTAAAGATATCACCTACTCGAGGTGTCGTCAGGTTTGGCAGGCATGGTAAGCTGAGCCCTAGATTCATTGGCCCGTATGAGATTCTCAGACGATTGGGCAGCGTGGCATATGAGCTAGCTTTACCCCCAGCTCTAGCTAGTGTCCATCCCGTTTTCCATGTTTCTATGCTCAGGAAGTATGTCCGAGATCCATCACATGTGATCAGTCATGAGCCAGTGGAGATTCAGCCAGATCTGTCGTATGTCCAGCAACCAGTAGCTATTCTTGACCGGAAGGTTCAGCACCTCCGAAACAAGAGTATTGCGTCGGTGAAAGTTCTATGGCGGAACTTCTCACGAGAGGAGGCTACTTGGGAGCTTGAGGATGGATGAAGAAGAAGTATCCCCTTTTGTTTGAGTAGTGTCGTTCTAACTTTGAGGACGAAGTTTCTTTAAGGGAGAGAGGGTGTAAGGCCCTCGAATTTTGTTGCATTATTTTAATTTCATGTAAATAATTCATGTTGTGTATGCATAGATGTACATATCTACGTATGTATTAACTATTTATACTTATGTATGCATGTGTATAATTAGTTGTAAGTAATGTATGAAATGCATGGTGGTAGTGTGTACATGATAATACATATGCATGGCACGTATATAGGTATAAGTTGTGCATGGTTTCTGCATGTTTTTTAGTTCTGGCCGAAGGCCAACTTGGCGTCAAGATCAATAGACGTTTGTGTTGTGTCGGCGTCAACCATATGGACGCCAACACTAAGTCCAGCGTCCAGCGATGTGGACATTAATGTCTCTGATCTGCATGCGTTGCAGAGCCGGATTTCTGGGAGCAAGATAGCTCACCCATTGGGGAGCTGTCCCCAACGGTCTAAAAGGGTTCACATCAACCCCTGCGGGACAGGAGAGGCCTCTCTCCTATATCTGAACCCGAGTGCAACCCTAAAACCCCTCTCTTGACCTCTTTTGAGAGATAGGGAGAAACCCTAACTGCTGTGAGCAAAACCCCACCTTTGCAACCTTTAATCTGGCGATCTGAAGCTTGTTTCCGCCATCTACCACGACAAGGAGGTAGCTGGAACATCGAGAAAGGCATCCCCGACCTCGATCTGCTGTGGAGATTGCTCAAGAACCCGGGGAAGGCAATCTTGGGAGCTTCTTGGGACTGCCCAAGGAGAGCATCACCAACCCATTTAATCCCTTTGGAGAGTTTTTGAAAGGCAAGTAACCTACACACATCGTCCCTGTAGATGTCTAGTAGGGTTTTCTTATTTTTACACATTTTTCCTCGTGTCCTAGATCCCCCATTCTTCTTGTTATTTAGAGCTCGGTCTGTGTTCCTGCACAGACAGGAACTTGGCGTCAATGCCTTGACGCCAAGATCTCCAGTGTGCGTCCAGCGATCTTGCCGTCCATCTCCTTGAACGGCCAGACACTGCCGCCAAGTTCTTCAGTGCAGAATAGTGAACTGTTCTGCCTTAAGTAATTATTTTTCGGACTTTGACGCATGAGGATATAGTGTAATTTTTATATGTTATGTAAACTAGCTAATGTGATGTCTGTGGAAATTTCTGTGATTTTCTGTGGATGGCATAAATTGTTGGATTTATTGAAATACATGTTGGGGAAAAAGGGTTATGCACGATTACCTACTGTCTATATGATTTCTAAGGAATTAATTGCCCTGGAGTTTTCTACCCCATGTGTATATGTGTCAGTTCATACCCTACAAAATTGAGAAATTATTCATGTTCATATGATTTACTGTAATTACTGCAATGGAAATAGGAAGTATGTGTAGGATTTCCAAAAATCCACAGTAAATTGTATGTTGTGAAATAAATTCGGGGGAAATTTCTATGACAACATATATGATAGATTCAGATCTGTGAATTGTCAAATCTGAGATTCGGGTTATGTTCCATGACAAGTTGAATTATGAATGGCATGCAACTGAATGTTTTAATTTATGTAAATGCAATATGAGTCAGAAAAATATGAAATTTTGCATGTGAAATCATAAACCTGAAATCAGAATGTGGTTAAATTCTCAGGTCATTTGGAAAACTATACAATGCAACATGAATTTTTCCATGCAAAAATGTGAAATTAATGCATGCCATTGCGAAATGATTTAATTTCTGTATAACCCAACCTGATTGTGAAACTTCCTGAATGTAAATTTCTATCATCTGTAGTGGCATGATTAGGGGAAAAATAGAGTCATGTTGTGATTGAGAGAATGAATGAGATGTGAGTGTCATGCGTTAAAGTATGTGTTAAAATCGGTAAATGTGAAATGTGTAAGACTGTGCCAAGTGTGACACTGCTTCCATAGAGGGCAGTGGAACCGTATCATGGAAAAGTCCCCATGAGAAGGTTCAATGTGTTGTGATCCTAAGGGCATTAGGATGACATCCTGGAGGTGGACAAGTACCACTGGTTAGGGTGGAGACTTGTTCTCCCGGTCTGCGCAGTCCAAGAGTCGTCACTATATTGCCTAGGTGACGTCTATGTGTATGTGATGTGATGCGTCCTTCTTATGGTAGTTTGGACTATGTGTCACGGCACTAAATATGAATGTGAATGCGAAATGTGTAAAATTGTGAATGTGAACAATGTGTAAATGTGAACGTGTAAATGTGAATGTGTGAAGTGTGAAGTATGTGAATTTGAAATTGTGTAAAAATGTGAAACCAAAATGTGAGGATGTGAAATTGAAATCCATGATATGATGATCTGAAATCATGTTAGAACAACAACATAAATGTGGTTATGATCATGTGCTATATGTGTACAATGCGTAGAATCCATGCTAGGGACAATCCTTACTTATGTGCAAACCATTCCATGTATGTTTACTCTCACGTTGTGGTTGAATGAGAATGTAGCTTTCATGTGTTAGATTGTAAATTGTTAAACCATGTCAAAACAGCAAGCTTAAAGCATGTAAAATGGTTATGTGCATGCGTAAGAATGAGTAGTAACCATGTTAGCAATGTTTTCTTTCATGTATGTAAGCTAATCATGCTAGATTGCTTTCATGTTTTAGCTTAATTGGAAGTAGAACTTTCATGTGTTGGAATGACTAGAGAGCATGTGATAGGAAATCTGAAAGCATGAATCATGTGTTTCATTAGTAGAATTACCATGATAGGTTGTTAATTTCAATGTCACGCATGCTACATGTTGTGTCTTGTAAATGTGTATGTAAAAACCTGCTATGATATGCGCATGGATGATAGATGTAGTGTTATTTGCTGAGTCTGTTAGACTCATTACTTGCTTCAGCGTACAGGTGTTGTAGGTGACACACCTTTGGAGGAGACCGTGGAGAGCGACTCCGAACGCGGGGAGTAGCTAGCTTGGTGGAGCTTAGTTGTGACATTTTGACATTTGATGTATGTAATTGAGGCATTGTATTAGAACTATCATGTAAACTTGGACAAACTATGTATTTTATCTTAGCACTTCTTCTATATGGATTATGTGGACTTTAGCTCTTTGAATTCAATCGAATCATGTATGTTAAATGTGGATGATGAATGAAATGAAGACAGTAGTTCTTTTACTTCCGCTACTCTGTTCTTATATTCACGTGTATCTTAGCTGAATGTTATCGTTTGGGTAAATGTCCCACTGTGGCAACGTTCACTATATCGACGTGGGTTGGTATAAACGTACCGATATAATGAGGGTCGCTACAAGAACTATGATTGTCTTTTTGTCATCATCGAAAAAGGGGAGAATGTTGGGCTATGAGTGCATGAACATTCATAATCATGTATGTTTTTGATGATGACATAAAGATAAAGATTGTGCTTACACCATATTGAGTACATGGTATCTAAATTGATGGTTTGTTTCTTGTAGGAGATTACATGATAAAAGGCAGTGCATAAATTTCTACAGTAGTTGTCAACAACCATAGCTTTGATTGTCGACAACCTGAAGAAACCTTCAGTAAAAATCTTATGGATGGATGATTTCAAGCAGTAGCTATCGACAACACCATTGCATCTGTCGACAACAATTGATGACCTTCAGCAATGAGCTTCTAGAAAAATCAAAGTAAGTAGTAGTTATTGACAACCAGGATGCGTCTGTCAACAACTCAGCATAAGCTACAAGGATCCAGCTCTGGATAGCAAACTTGTGGCAGTAGCTGTCGACAACCACACTGCGTATGTCGACAACTGCCAGTTATGTCACGTTGCGAGAATTACGTAGTGGAAATATTCGAGAGAATTAATTAAGTTGATATTCCGAGACGTGAGCAGTCGGCAAATAAGACTCTAGCTAGTAAGCACTAAATGTGTATTAACACAACATAACAATAGGGCCCAAATAATGAACTCAACTAAACTTGTATTCAATCTCAACTCATTGTTTCAAAATAGCACTAATACAACTCTTCCATTGTTGAATAATAGGACTATGACTCAAATAAAGGAAAATTACATGTGATCTCACTTCCTACTACATCAATCTAACACTCATTCTAACTATTGATAGACACATAAGTTGGAACGCTCTTCACTCGGATGCATTCCCCTTCTCGACTTGTTCTTCCTCTTGATCTTCATAGTCACCTAGAAGGTTGAAAGTAGGGAATGAGCAAACTAGCCCAATAGGATTTATATCTCAATGTGCAGGCAATGATATAAGTGATTAGCAATTTAGAACTAGGTATGCATGATTATCGAGATATGCATAAGCGATGAATCTCACTAAACACATTACATGAACAAGATAGATTGAACGATAATGATGGAGCGAGATCTGGGGGCCAGTGTATGGCCCATTGGTCATGTTTGGTTGGGTTTGGTTTTGTGTGTAGAGGGTGTGTGAGGCTGTGGGGTTGGAAAATCTGAGCCCAATAGACCTTTGGCGCGTCCGTTAAGAACGTGACCAACACAATTATCGCGATTCTGCATAAATGTGACCACCTACTATGTTGTAATTCAAACGCTGCTTTCCGTGGGTGCGGCTGCATGCGCGACGCGTAGCACATGCAGGAGCATTGCGGCTTAATTACGGCAGTGAGGTACGTCGTGTTTTAAACACGATGGCCCGATACGTCGTGATTTTGCCTGTGCTGTGTTTTAGCTCCGAGCTTTGGACAAACAGTGCAGGTTGCACTATTCAGCTGAAGGGAGTACTTTGTGAGGTTTTTGGCTAGCGATTCAAGGTTCGTAAGGTGTTTTCGGCGTGTTTTCAGTGCGAGGAGGTGCTTCGGAGCACGGGAAATGCCAAGATGGTGTCGTTTTTGTGTTCTTCATATTGGTAGGGGGACTTTCTCCTTGATTTGATTGTGTGGATTAGGTTTGAGGTATTTGAATTGTAGAATTGCTTGTATTCAGTAGTAATCATGCTTAGATTGTTGTGTGGATGGCTATTTACAACTTTTACATCATGTAGTGGGTGTTTGCATGATTTCCGAAAGGGAAGAAATAGGTTTTGGGTCTTCAGTTTGAAAGGCGACGGACCCAGACGTCGCGTTTTGAATGCGACGACTTGTTCGGTCACGATTCTGGTTTTAAAGGCGACGGGTTGGTCCGTCGTGATTTGGAGTCTTAATGGCGGCCACTGTGTTGGTCACGTTTTTAGGTGTGGCCACCCGAGCTGTTGGGTTCTGTGGCCAGTCTGTCTCTTTTTGGTTGCATATTGCTTATGCAGTGTTGTTTAATTTATTTACGGCATGTAAGCGGTGCATCGGTACTTATCGTGATAATTGGAAATGTCGAGTTTGTATGGAATTGTGTGCATAGCAAGTTGGGTTGTTTAACGCCTTCCGTGGTTACCTCTCAAGTTGGATACCCTAGGTTCATTGTGAGCCAAACATGTAGTGCTCGGGGTTTGTCTCAGTACGGTGTGTACCACCAAGGTTTGTGTCGTCTTCTTGGACACCCTCACTCATGTGTTTGACTTGTATGTCCGACGGAGGGAAAGACGGCAATGGGCAGCGACTCATGTTTGTGGGTGTGCAGTCGCTTATAGCATGCTCATGGTTGGGGGACAGACACCAGTAGACGTACTAGTCCCCAGCTAGTTCAGTTTTCCAGTGCCTCACTTTAGGGAGCTCGGGTCGGAGTCCCTAAAGGTGCCAGGCATCGGCCTGCAGCTGTGTGGTCTGCAGGAGTGGTGTTAGTTGGTCTCCACAATTTCTTGACCCTGTTGAGATCGAGCGGTAGCTGGACCTTTCGTTCATGGCTGCGAGACTAAGAGGTAGTCTTGTGTGGTTTGTCCGAGTGAGTGGCTGGTGTCGCAAACCAGTTCTCGTGACTCGTGTGTGGCATGCCCTTCTTTAGCTTGTACACTTGTACGTGAATTGCCGTTTATTTATTAAAGGTTGTGCCTTGTACATATTCTGGAATGATTTATTTATTTACAGCTATAGTACCATGTGTAGATAGCTTCACCTACTAATTGAATATAAGTTTTATTTATGCTCTTGTACAATTATCATTTGTTCAACTTTTGAGGGAGTTTTCCCTATTGAGCCAGTGTCTTGTGAGGTTCACCCCTTTTTCTTCCAGGTGAAGGAGAGTAGGAAGGTTCTCGTCCCTCTTCTAGTTTGGGACCGCACTATAGCAGAGTCGGGTCTACACCACCGGCAAAGTAATTTCCTTCTTGTTGTACCTTGGGGGTTTGTCCCAGGCAGTTGTACCATGTGCTTTGACTTTAGTTCAGAACTGGATGTGTACATTTCATGTGAATATGTGTAAGATACGGAAGTTTATATATGTTCAATGCATTCTTTTATATTTTCACGGACATGTATGTGTCGATATCCCTTGCGAGGCTTCGGCCGGCATGCATGTAGTGAATAAAAGAGTGTGTGTGTGTGTGTGTGTTGGGAGCTTGGATGGGAAGAATTAAAGGAATAAACAATGAAAGGGAGAGAGAAGAAGGTGCTTCCCCAATGATTGATGCA
This sequence comes from Colocasia esculenta, assembly GCA_014218235.1. NCBI lineage: Eukaryota > Viridiplantae > Streptophyta > Magnoliopsida > Alismatales > Araceae > Colocasia > Colocasia esculenta. Next base: position 47,677,634 of record CM024757.1, read on the forward strand.
CATGTTGATGCTTGCTGGAGGGGTAGAAGACTTGTCAGCAGTGCTGCAACTCCGGGTGCCTCAGATCTTATGGAGAAGAGAAGAGATGCTTCAATGCGTGAGGTGCGAATCTAGCAAGGCTTCGCCACAAATTGCTCTCTCAACTCACTAGATGTGGGGGTGGTTTCTAGGTGTCCAACCTTGGGAACGACGAGCCATGGGTATATTTATAGGAGCAATTGCTTGAAGTTCGAGGTGAAGTATGGCCGTAAATTGTGTCAGGGATAGTGGATGCCTTTAAAGTATAGTCACATCAGACCAAACGGATGAGTTAATCAATTTTCAATTTTAATCTAATTTTGACAGAAATAGCAACTTGAATCGCATCAAGTTGATAGGACGTGTTTATTAATTTTTGAATTTTGTTTGTGAAAACTTGCCAAAAGAAACAATTTAGAAAGTGTAATTGCGACATGAGTGTAGGACGCGTTTCAGAGAAGACAATATATATTTCCAAAAATAAAATAAGAAAATTACTGAGAAATATGGAAGTGCAAGAATCACGTCGTATCAGACGGACGCATTTCAAGAATGCTTATTTTAGTTAGCAATCGATTATTGTAGGAACACATTAACGTGGACCACCATGTTCATGAGCTTAGCAATTGATTATCAAGATAGCATCTAGGTACCCTGACACATTAATTATATTCATCAATTGATGGTTGTTCACCAATCGATTGAGAATCTCGGTGATTATACCTAATGCATTAATGACTGTTCATTAATCGATAGGGGTGTCCACCAATCGATATGTAAATCTCAGTGGTTATACTTGACGCGTTAATAATGGTTTATCAATCGATAGGCGTGTCCACCAATTGATATGTAAATCGTGTCGAGTATACCAGACACGTTATTGACAAAAGGGCATTCGGTTGTTCTGACGTGTTCATGAAATGATAATAGTGTCCACTAAAATTGACGCGATTCAACGATCGACAGCAAAATGCTCCATCAAGCCATGAGAATATAAGGGGAAGCATCTCAAAAAACGAAGGAGATTCACAAAAATGGGGAAGTGTACTCTCAGAACACAAAAGAGGGCCACTTGTGGCATTATGGTGTAATGTGAGATTTGCTCACAATGGTGTAAAATCTTGCGTGTCTACAGGAAACTACCACAAAACTGTAGTAATGGAAGTAACATGAGTAGCTGGAGTACACAGTTAACAGGTAAACTAATAACAGAATTAAATGTATAGGGAACTAAGTACTGCAATTAAAGTGCTATAAGTAAATAAATGACAAGGTGCTATAAATAAATAAATGGCAAGTCATGCACAAGTGCACGAGCTAGTGGGGAAACAACATTACATTAGGGTCATGACACCTGGTTCGCAGCACCAGTAATCGACCTAGACAAGCAACACAAGACTACTTCTTAGTCTCGCAGCCACAAACGTAAAGTCCAACTACGGCCCCACCTCTACAAGTACAAGAAAATGTGGAGTCTAACCAACACCACCTGCAAGCAACCAAACTGTAAACCCATGCTTGAGACACCTCTAGGGGTTCCAGAGTATCTTGTAACACCTCATATAAAAATATGTTAAATAGACTAAATCAGCAAACTACCAACAATTCGACTAGTTATTTTCAGAGCTCGAGTAGGAAAAGAACTTTGAAGTTAAGTGTGCTTAGTTGGGAGTAGTCCCAGGATGGGTGACCTTCCTAGGAAGTCTACCAACTAGTATGGTTGTTGGGCCAATTTGTTGGTTGGGTCGTCACAAATGGTATCAGAGTCTTGCCCAGCCGGAGGTGCAGGAACTAAGTGTCACGCAGGGCAAAGTGCTACACTATGGGAGCCACCTCTTAAGGCCATAATGGCGCAAAGTGCTACATAGTGAGAGCCACCTCTTGAGCTTATATAAGAGTGGTAGATTGTAACACCTCATATAAGAATATGTTAAATGGACTAAATCAGCAAACTACCAACAACTCGGACTAGTCATTTTCAGAGCTCGAGCAGGAAAAGAACTCTGAAGTTAAGCATGTTTAATTGGGAGTAGTCCCAGAATGGGTGACCTTCTTGGGAAGTCTACCAACTAGTATGGTTGTTGGGCTAGTTTGTTGGTTGGGTTGTCATAAAAATGTAATGCCCCAGCTTTTTGTATATATTTTTACATTATTTCTTTTTGCCTTCTATCAGCATCACCGTATTCATCAATTTAGGATTTTTCTTCGCTGCGGTAAAACTGTACGTATCTCGCCATAATATATTTAGTTAACTTCTAATTTAAGGAAAAGTATATATGTAAATACCAAGAACGTATAAATGTAATAATTGTGTATATCTATAATAAAAATGGTATGAAAATAATTATGAAAAGTTAGGGTTTAAGTAATTATTGACCAATTTCATAGGGATGAAATGGGTACTTATACAAATAGATTAGGCATATAAGCAAATAATTTATAGAGAATGTATAGTGGCATGATAGGATAAGGTTAAATGAGATGGTGACAAGTGTCACCGAAGCTTCTAGAAAAATGAGAGGTGTCTTCAAAAGATAGGTAAGATGTGGATGACTAAGGTTTTGACAAGTGTGGGGTTGGTGGCCTCTTGTTATACATGGAGGAGATGGTGACAAGTATCACCATCTTGGCCATTGGAAGGTGTCAAGGTGGCACAATCCTAGGGGCTCTAGAGGCCTAAAATAGGAGGGGGTTTTCTCCTCTCTTCCCACCATTCCCACCATTCCACCACTCCATGGCATAGGAGGGAGAGAGAGGGGGCGCCCATGTGCTAGAGAAGGAGAGTAAGGTGCTTTGGTTTGCAAGTTGAAGAGGAGGTTCTGCTCATAGGAACCGCGCTCTGAAGGCATCCGTTGAGACATATCAATATGATCTAATAGAAGAAGTGCATTGTATCAAAGGCGGGCTTCAATTTAATTTGTTATTAGTTGGTCAAGCAAGAGGCAAGTGATTAGACTTTTTGATTCACAATCATATTTTCTATTGACTTTTATGAGTTTTCCACATATAAAAAGTAAGTCTGGCCTACATATTCTGTTACCGCATTTGTTACTATTTCTGACTACCATCATTATTACCATTATTGCTACCTTCACTACTACTATTATTGTTTACCATCACCATTACCGTTTCTATTACCGATATCGTTACCGCCATCATTGTTGCTGTTAGCCAAATGGACAATGCTATCATAGGGGTTCTACTAAAGCAATACTATAGAAATGCCCCTATGGGAAAGCTCATACTGATTATTGACTTCTATAGTTTGGGCACTGTGTCTGGTTTAAAACAAACACTGCCGTCATAGGAAGTGACTGGAACCGTACTATAGAAATGCCCCTACAGGAAAGTTCACTACTGTACAAGACCCCGAGGGCAACGAGGGGAAATCCTAGAGGTGGAGAAGTACCACTGGTATATGGTGGAGAGAGCTTCTCCCGGTTCTGTGTAGTAACCAAGACCTATCACTCATTTGCCTAGGTGATAGTGTACTATACTAACTGATTGGACTTCTATTGATAGTTGGGGCAATGTGTCCGACTTAACACTACTACTGCTACTATCACTGTTACTGCCACTGCCATTGCTACTGATATCGCAACTGTAAATGATGCTACTACTGTAAATACACTATCAGTATTACTACACTGAAAGGTTATTCATGCATAAAATTTTAAAATGATTTCTTATTAATTAATGACCCCTATTGCTTAGCTGATTAATCGGTATTACACATTTAATCATTTCATGCTATAGATGCAAATTGACATCTGTGAGTATACTTATTGAAAGGGACATGAATAGCTTTGAGAACAAGTTTTACATATATGATATCGTACGTTTTTCAAATACATTAAATCATAGATTGTGAATTGAATTCTTGTTTACTTGTTGGGTCTACTTCTTAGACTCACTTTCTTACTATATTTTATTAGGAGAGTCATAGGATCAGGTGATAGAAGAGAAGCTCAATTTCATCTCCGGAGGTGAAGATTGAAGCTACACTTAGTGCCTTGGTTTAGTTAGTGCTTTTATGGAACTTTTGTTGTTAATGTAACTATGAACTAGTTTCCTTTTTGGTAATCCAACTACATGTACTGTGATATATGGATCTTGTTATGTAATAAATGTTTTTTATAGTCTTCCGCTGTTGTAATTATTTAATTTTGTAATTCTCAACCTATATGTCATTGTTTGGGTATGTTCCCATTGTACCGTCTCTCTCTCTAGCCCTACGTGAGTCGAGATGACTGAACTGGGTTGGAGAGGGGTGTTACATCCCTAGAGTGAGGTTGTGGAACATGGGACTAGATGGGGCCCAATACATCTACTGGTGTTCATCTCCCAACCATGAGTGCGCCATAAAGTGACCGAACTAAAAGCCAACTACACCACAAGTCACTACCCCATGCACTGTCGTATTTCTCTCAACGAAACATACAACTTGACAAATGAGTGAGGGTGTCCAAAGAAGACAACACAGATCTCTAAGGTACTTATAGTATCGAGATAAATCCCGAACACTAGTGTGCCTGGCTCATAGAGAACCTATGGTACCTAACTAGAGAGGTATCTACGTTAAGCGTCAGACCACCAAGCTCAACCTCAGCGATTTTACTAGCAATGATGATCATTTACAATAAAACATATTTATATAACATCAAGAATATTCGCATGCACTTAACTAGAAAGTAAATATCATAAACCAATGTCCAAGGGACCCACACTACAACCAAGAAGCTCAACAACCTTGGGAGGCAGAACATGGCAGCCTGGCAGGGTGGGCGATTGTGCTAAGAATGCGACAACCCAATACGTCGCATTCTGGATGAGAACATGTCGGGGGAACAGGTCGCATCCTGAACTCGACCACCTAGCCCATCACATTCTCAGACAGAATGCGCAGAACACAGACTCCATCCAGAAACCCCAAGAAACCACCATTTCCACACTCATGCAACCACTGTAAGCAACTATCTCAATGAAACAACATGCATATGCCTCAAAAGAACCATTTCCACACATTCAACCACTCAAGAAAGCGAGAGAATTCCCTACCTACATGAAGAACATGAAAAATGATCCGTTTCCCACACTCCGGTTGACCTCTTCGCATGAAAATCACGCCAAAACATGAACTCCTTGGCCGAAATCGCCAAGAACCTCCCTCAAGGAGCTCACCTCGGCCAAACAGGGTTGTTTGCTCTGTTTGGCAGAACAAACATTGGTTTAAAGCCTTGAAATTGAGAATGCGTCGAGGCATGCAATCACGTTTAGAACACAACATTTCAAGCCGTCCGTTATCGAACACAATGTTACATTCAGCTCGGTGCAAGCCATGCGTCGCACATGAAACCGAAGAACCAAAAGGTGGTACTGAGATCAAGACGTGAGTGGAGGCCGCGTTATGAACACGATGCCCTCCCCCATCGCGTTCTCAAACAAGAACCAGGGTGCTGTGGGCAAAAATATCTCGCCCACAACACTCATACAACATGCTGACTCCCAAAACATAGCTCAATGGCCACATATTGGCCCAAAAATCTCTAAACTAGGATCCGAACAATTGCGACGTTGCAAGTGAGATGTCAAATGCTCAAAACTTAGTTTGTTATTCTTGTAGGTCAAGTTGATGGTAAACCACCTCACGCTGCATGAGAAGGGGGGGGTCGATGCATCTAATTGGCTCACAAAGTATCCAGACCCTTGCCCATAGCAAGGTTCAGGTGATGATTGTGCAATCTTCATTTGCAAATACAACAAATTTCTTTCTCATACCGATGTTGATGGTATGCCATTCAACTAGGTAGTCTTTCCTCAACTTGTCCAAGTTCATAGTATATGCATACATCTTCCCCCTAATCTCATGTGAATCGATAATACTTTATAGGACGACATGCCCTATGTGCGAGCAACAATTGCGATTGCTATCATCGAGGAGTACTCAAGAGTATGGAACAACAATCAAAGAATGATGCTTGAAGACTTTGACGATGCAATTTTCAAGCTACACATAGACTTCCCATTTTCTATTGCCTTCTCTGTTGTTGCTATCACTGCTGCAAAATTGATTAGTCCCTATCCTCCGCCTTGGTGTCACTAGAAAATAATCACTTTATTGTTGTGTATTATGTGGTGGTGTATATTGGCCAATAAAACAAACACTTTACTTCCATCTTTTTTCTTGTTCTTAAAGTTATTGATCATCTTTCTTAAAGCACATGTTATTTTTCTTTAATGTTAATGTCCATCTCTTTTAAAGTAAATATCTTCACTATGTTTATTGTTAAAGCATACATCACTTACTTTTAAAGTAAACATAGCTAGCATTCAAAGTAATAACCCATCATTGTTAAAGCAAACATACCTCACTCTTAAAGTATGTCTAATGTTATTTTCAGTTACTATCGTCAATGGACGATAGTTACTTTAACGTAACATGTAAATTACTTTAAACGCATAAGACAGCTACTTTAAAACATTACACTAGTTACTTTAACAATGGACAACAATTACTTTAATGAAACATGTAAATTACTTTAAACACGTAAAATAGTTACTATATTACATCAGTTATTTTAACAATAGACAATAATTATTTTAACAAAATATGTAAATTACTATAAGCATGTAAAACAGTAACTTTAAAAATCAGTTACTTTAATAATGGATGACAATTATTCATATTCAAAGCATACACTCCTTAATTCAAAAATGGACAGCAACTACTTTACCAACAACAATCTGTTACTTTAAAGACAATACAATGATAAGTCCAACACTTAAGCCCATGACATTCGCTCATGTAATGTAACAATTACTTGTACTTTAACATAATATGTCAAGTACTTTAAGTAGATGAAACAATTACTTTAAAACATTACATCAATTACTTTAACAATGGACGATGAGTACTCTGCCAACAACCATGTGTTACTTTAATGATAGCAAGATGATACCTCCAACACTTCAGTCTATGAAATTCTCTCATGTAATGTACAATTACTTGTACTCATGTGAATCACTTTAAGTAGGTAAAAATAATTACTTTAAAATGTTACATCACTTATGACACACCATGAACCCACCGAGGGGTTCTCTCCCTCCCAAGACATCGACATTCTTCCCTTGAAACCGATGTGATAGATGACCGGTCGAGGACTCTTTCCTCGATGAGGCCGACAAGGTTCCCGACTGACCATTGTCTCGGCATATGACTAGGTATATTGGTCGGCCCCGACAGGTCTTCACGGTTGGAGCCGACCGGAGTCCAACTGACGGTTGGAACCGTCAGCTCAATAACAGTTATGTGGAACGTGCTCACTAGAATCCCGACATTATTGGCCTACATAACTCCCATGTAGTGCCCGTTAGGATTAGTCACAGATTGTGCACCATAATGTCCATAACCTGTTCGTGGGTTAGTGATGGCAACTAAAGAGGCGGCAGTTTTGGTAACTGTTGCGCCATTCCCGGGTAGCTTGAGGTCTCCCTAGGCGACCCTCCCTCTATAAAAGAAGCAGACACTTCATAGATGTAGGTAAGATATTCTCTCCGAAAACTAGGGCATACCATTTTATCTGTGCTGACTTGAGCATCGGAGTGTTTGCCCACCGAGTTCTTCTCAGTGGTTTTGCAGGAAGGAGGTTGAGACATCTTGGCTACTCCCATCAATCGGCAGCGACAACTTTCTCTGGGATATCTCGACCTAAGCCAACACATGATTGTAATAAAAACATGTTTTGCATCGTCTATGGGAAACGACTAGTTTCCATGGCTCCTAAAGGAAAGAACACTGGCCGAGCGGAGTAGGAAGAGGTGTTGATTTTCCACCGCAGAAGAATACAGCGGGCGGCTCCGGGTCAGGCGAGCATGATCTCGCTACCTCCGCCTGCCTGGACCTCGTGGAGCATACCATGGCGTCCATGCATGAGATGATCACCGTCATGATGGAGCAGCAACGATAGCTATTCTCTACTTGGGTGGTTGTTTCTCAACCCCAAGTCGAGGTTCCCGTCGCCAACCACGGCTACTTCACATCCCCTACGATGACTGCTCCTCCCCCGATCATCTCAAGCACCACCGGTGAGTTCCATCCCGAGGCACCTGTGGCCTCAGTATTGCCACTAGTGGTCCCCGCCATACCTTCCATCACACCTGCGACGGCGGCAGATTTGGTGGGGATGAGAGCTCATGAGGCCGACCACTTCACTAGGGAATCCGCTCCACCCTTGGCGGCTGACCTTCACTAGAAGGACGACCTTCTCGAGGTCAATCAGAAGATTGAGGTGCTCCAGCATGGGGCCCGTGCCCCCTCGGTTCACACTCTCCTATCCTCTTCACCTTTTACTGAGGCGATCATGTCGGCTTCTATCTCGCTGAAGCTCCAACTCCTCAAGTTTCAGCGGTACAATGGGACGATAAACCTTGTTCACCACCTCGACAACTTCCAGGGCTAGGTCAAGATGTTGAACATTTCTGACTCTTTGAAGTACCAAGCGTTCATGTCCACCTTAGACGATGCTGCACTTCAGTGGTTCAAGGCCTTCCCGGCGCGCTCGGTCGGCAACTTCACTGACCTGGTGCAGAAATTCTTGGGACCACTTCTACAACATGGTGCAACACACTCTCCGTACCGACAACCTTTGGTTGTTGTCGCAGAAGGAGAACAAACTCTTCTGCGACTACACCAAAAGGTTCTAGGTCGAGGTGATGAAAGTCATAGACCTCGATCTGTGCGCTACGGTCAACATCTTGACCCAGGTTTGCACCAATGTGTCATTCGTCATGTAGATCGCAAAGAAGACCCTGATCACTTTGGCTGACCTCCTGTCCCGCATGTAGAAGTATGTGCGGTTGGAATCAACTCTGGGGATGTAGGCAAGATACAGCGCCCTCTCGGCCAGGGGGAGTCGGGCAGTGGGCCCCCCTCGAAGAAGTCTAAGAGGGGGAAGAAGTCTTCAAGCAGAGAGAGCCACCGACCTGACTCCTTGCACTACCTCGATGAGTTCTGCAAGAGGGCCGAGCTGCCACGTTTCAGCAGGTTGTCGTCTGAGGTCCTCCCCATCATCAATAAGGTCTCAGGTTTTTGGTGTCCCGAGCTAATGACGAAGCCCCCACACCAGAGGATCTCACGTCTCTACTGTGACTACTACAAAGACTTCGGGCATACGACTGACCAATGCCAGAGTTTGCGGGTTGAGATTGCAGATATGTTGAAGCGCAGCGTCATCAGCAAGGACGTCGTCGATGGAAAACTATGGGCCGACAACAATGATGAGGAGAAGGCTCCCCCTCTAGTAAGAGGGGTAGTGCTCATGCTCGTTGGCGGCTCCGCAGGAGGTGGCGACAGCGGGAGGAAGAGGAAGGCATATGAATCGGCAGTCGAGACGCACTCTGGAGATCAACTACGAGAAGTAGGTGGTGCAATTTCTCTCTCGGATGAAGACCTTGTCCATCTTAATGTCCCCCACAAGGACGCGTTGGTGATCCATGCTGACATCGATGGGTATGATGTACACCGAATATTGGTTGATAATGGAGTGGCCCCCGATGTGTTGTTTTATGACTGTTTTGTAAAGATGACCGAGCTGAGTGCAGACATTAGGCCGGTCGTGACTCCTTTGTTCGGGTTCAGTGGAACCTCTGTGACTGCTGAGGGCTCGGTTAGGCTAAGAGTCACCCTCGGCACCCGACCACAGTATGTAACGGTTAAAGTCGACTTCCTTGTTGATCAAGTCAGCTTACAACATGATTTTTTGGTCGGGGACTGTTGGGAACACTAAGGGGCGTCCCCTCTACTTTTCACCAAAAGTTGAAGTTCCTGACGCCTAGCAGGATCGATGTGGTGGAGGCGAGACAGGTCGAGGCCTGACAATGCTATGTAAATTCTATCAAGGCTAAGGAACCTGTGGTTTCCGAGTATGATGTTGTGCCCATGGAAGACTCGGTTAGGGGGAAGCCAATCGAGCAGACCCAATTGGTGCAGGTTGAGGATGGCAAGGCATGAGCCATCGGGTCTGAGCTTCACAAGTTGGAGCATCCTCACGTCTCTACTGTGACTACTACAAAGACTTCGGCCATACGACTGACCAATGCCAGAGTTTGTGGGCTAAGATTGCAGATATGTTGAAGCGCAGCGTCATCGGCAAGGACGTCGTCGATGGAAAACCATGGGCCGACAACAACGATGAGGAGAAGGCTCCCCCTCTAGTAAGGGGGGTAGTGCTCATGCTCGTTGGCGGCTCCGCAGAAGGTGGCGACAGCAGGTGGAAGAGGAAAGCATATGAATCGACAGTCGAGACGCACTCTGTAGATCAACTACGAGAAGTAGGTGGTGCAATTTCTCTCTTGGATGAAGACCTTGTCCATCTTAATGTCCCCCATGAGGATGCGTTGGTGATCCATGCTGACATCGATGGGTATGATGTACACCGAATATTGGTTGATAATGGAGTGGCCCCCGATGTGTTCTTTTATGACTGTTTTGTAAAGATGACTGAGCTGAGTGCAGACCTTAGGCTGGTCGTGACTCCTTTGTTCGGGTTTAGTGGAACCTCTGTGAGTACTGAGGGCTCGGTTAGGCTAAGAGTCACCCTCGGCACCCGACCACAGCATGTAACGGTTAAAATCAACTTCCTTATTGTCAAGATCAAGTCAGCTTACAACATGATTTTTTGGTCGGGGACTGTTGGGAACACTAAGGGGCATCCCCTCTACTTTTCACCAAAAGATGAAGTTCCTGACGCCTAGCAGGATCGGTGTGGTGGAGGGGAGACAGGTCGAGGCCCGACAATGCTATGTAAATTCAATCAAGGCTAAGGAACCTATGGTTTCCGAGTATGATGTTGTGCCCATGGAAGACTCGGTTAGGGGGAAGCCAATCGAGCAGACCCATTTGGTGCAGGTTGAGGATGGCAAGGCATTGGCCATCGGGTCTGAGCTTCACGAGTTGGAGCATCCTCTGGTGGAGTTTCTCACAGATGCCACCAATGTCTTTGCTTGGTCGGAAGCTGACCTCCCTGGGATCGACCCCAAGATCATCCAGCATCATCTAAACATTGACTTCGAAGCACGACCAGTCAAGCAGAAGAAGAGGCCTCTATCTGCCGACAGACAGGTGCTCGTTGACGGCGACCTCGTAAAGTTCCTTCGGGCGTGTATCATCCAAGATGTCCTTTACCCTAAATGGGTCGCCAATGTAGTCTTGGTTAAAAAGGTGAACAAGAAGTGGTCAATGTGCGTGGACTTCACCGATTTGAACAAGGCCTGCTCGAAGGATAGCTTCCCCCTTCCCCTGCATTGACTAGCTCATTGACTCCACTGCTAGCCACGAGCTCCTCAGTTTCCTCGATGTGTATTCGGGGTACCATCAAATCAGAATGGTGCCCGAGGATGAGGAGAAGACTGCCTTCATTATAGAGAAGGGGTTGTATTGCTTCACTCGGATGCCCTTCAGCCTGAAGAATGTGGTGGCAACTTACCTACAGCTCGTCAACAAGATGTTTGAGAGTCAGATCGACAAGACCATGGAGATTCACATCGACGACAGCTAGTCAAGAGCCAATGCCTGAGGACCATGTCGGAGATTTGTCCAAGACGTTTGAGATGCTGCGGCGTTATGGGATGTAGTTGAATCCTGAGAAATGTGTGATCGGTGTGCGAGTCGGCAAATTCCTCAGCTGTTTGATCTCTAGACGAGGGATCGATGTCAACCCTGACAAGGTCCGAGCTGTTTTCGATATGTTGCCCTCGAGAACTATCAAGGAGGTTCAGCAGCTTAACAGTTGGGTCACAGCCTTAATCCGGTTCATGTCAAGACCTGTTGAGAGATGTCGTCCTTTATTCGAGGTGTTGAGGAAAGGCCGGTTCGAGTGGTCAGACGCCTATCAGAAGGCATTCAATGAGCTGGAGTACCTGGCCAGTGTACCAACCCTCGACATGCCACAGCCAGGAGAAGATTTTCTATTATACCATTCAACCATGGACTACTCTGTAAGTTTGGTTGTAATGACCCCGAGAACCCCGACCCTCAGCCCAAGCCGAGGACCCGATTTTCGCGGCCGCCACCCATGGATCCGGAGACCCAGAAGGGCTATAACACAAGTCTAACAGAATATGTAAAGGAAATAAATGTCAACTACTAACTAGGAGCACACACGCGGAAGCAGAAAGAAGAGCAAGACTGCAACGTATCGCTTCTAGGTACTGTCCCAACACACACAACGAGTACAAGTAAAAAGGGGAAGGACAGAGCCCTTAGGGGCATACCCTGAGGGTGAAGTACAACTGAAGGAGGAAATCCACTACTAACTACAGCAACGACGACTACAGCCGTACCTCCTCCGCCCGACGCGCACCCGGCCGCTGCTGAGAAGTCTCACCTGGAAAAGGAAGGGATGAGCTTCACAACAGAAGCTCAGTAGGGACTACCAATCTCCTACTGGCCCTAACATGCGGGAAAGAATATATATAAAAATAAAGCAGTTCTATATATTCTAAGCTACACAGTAAATTGCAGAAGCAAAGCTAACTAACTAGCAACAGTACGGAAGAGACACTGCGGTCAGAAACTCTGTACGACCTGCACGTTGTGACCACCACACGGTTGGCAACACAGACAAAGCGAACCCTGCCTAGACAAGAGACACTAGCTATGGAAACCACTACCACTAATCAACCGGTCAGGAGCGTCCACTGACGTCTTACCCTCGACCCAAGTCCAAACCTTCACATCTCGTCGGAGTGGGGGCAGGAGCACAAAGTACACAACAGTAACCGTCGTAGTCTGGCCAGACTACGGTTCCACGCCTGGCCTCTCTATGTGGTTCCGGGGCCACAAAGAGTGAGGTAGTGAGAAAAAGGACTGGCTCGTCTGCACCGGGTAGAACAACAGCCGTTCTCAGTGTCCCAAACCAACTAAGAGAGCTCTGCAAACGACTCAACGTCGCTGTCCTAACCACCGTTTTCCCCTCTACTTCAGAGTCTGTGACTCGAGTACGCTCGTCACCCCGAACGCACCCTCTAAGGCGCACGAGCATGGGGGTCCCAGGCAAACGGTAACAACCTCTCTCACGGGACAAGCCCTCAGGTTCCGAGCACCGAGCGAATGACTAGTGTAGGACCGTACTAGGAAACTAGCATTGGTGCCACGGTACAGAAAGAACCAGAAAATGGTGAAGACTCCATGGAAATGGAACTCTGCAAGGACTTACCTGTCTCTGATGTTGTCGCGACACTGCTGCGATGCCCCGGGCTGTCACGACACTATCGTGGCGCCAAGGCCGGTCGCAACAGTGTCACGACGCCAAAGGACCTCAGTCGAGAGGGGTCCTGGGACAACCCTCCTGAGGACCACCCCAAAACCACACAAAAGTGCATCCACAAAGGGAGGGGAGCATGAAAAATGCTATAGAAACTTCTAATCAAAGCAAACCACCCTCAAACCCCATAAGGCATGCATCACATGGAAATCTACGCTCAAAGGAAACCTCATTCACCACAAGCATGAACCTCACACCCCACAACCCAAACCACAGAGGAAATGAGGAAACGAATGCCTCAAGGGGAAGGGGAGCATGCTAGAACGAGAGGAAGACAAGGGGCCCTACCTCAAGAAGTAGAGCCGACCCGTTGGGGCCTTCACGTCGGAATGGCCACCCCCTCCTCGCTCCTAGCACCACACGAACGTCGCCTACACCAAGGAGACATCACCTCCCCTCCACGAGCACCACGAACATGCCAAGAACACAAGAGGAGCTCGGGGGAAGGAAGAAGGAAGAAGAAGAAGAAGAAGAAGAAACAAGAAAGGGAAGGAGAGGGGGAGACATGGGCGCTCGCCTCAGTTTTGAACTGACGGGACCAGAGATGCGACAGGTCGGACCAGCGCGATAACGACCGTGACACAACCGCCCAACGGGTCGCGACGCCCTACCCCAGTGCGACGCCAAAGCGATCAAACCTCGAAGATTGGGAAGACCAGAAAGCGATGGCCTTCCAGGTCGCGCCAACACTGTACGCACTTGACACCGACAAGGTCATTCTGACATAAAGGACAGTGATTAGAATGGTCAGAAAAACAGTCGCGACGCCTCCAGATGCCGCAACAAGAACGCGACGCCCACCCCCATTGCGACTAGAACGCGACGGCCAGGTGTGTCGTGACCAAAACCATGTCGTAATTGGCTCCTCTGGCGCGACAATGTTGTGACCATGGGGTCTGTCACAACCCTGAGGACAGGGCTAAGGGCCCGAGAGGGCCTGGTCTCACATTCTACCCCCCTTAAATGGATTTCGTCCTCGAAATCAAAAGAAAACTCAGTTTCAATAGGAAGCAACATAAAAAGAAACTACGTACCGATCACTCAAACAAGTATGGAAATTGCTCCCTCATCTCATCCTCGCACTCCCAAGTGGCCTCGCCACCAACGTGGTTCTCCCAAACAACCTTGACCAGTGGAATATGTCTCCTGTGCAGCTGCTGCACCCTGCGGTCCACAACTCTGACTAGGTGCTCTGGTACTGAAAAATCCGGTACAACCTCTAACTGTGAGTAATCTAACATGTGCGACGGATCTACTATGTACCTCCTCAGCTGTGAAACATGAAAAACCTCGTGCACACCTGCTAACTTTGCTGGAAGACGCAATATGTACACAACCTCGCCAATTCTTTCTGTAATAGGGAAAGGTCCAATATACCTCAGACTCAGCTTTCCCTTCTTTCCAAACCTCATGACACCCTTGGTCGGCGAGACCCGTAAGAACACAAGGCCACCCACGCTGAACTGCAACGGCCTCCTATGAACGTCTCCATAGCTCTTCTGCCTGCTCTGTGCTGCTTGAAGCCTCTGCCTGACTAAACTGACTGTGTCTGCACACTGCTGAACCATCTCTCATCCCAAAAGTTGCCTCTCACCCACTTCAAACCAGTGAAGTGGTGTCCTGCACGGCCGACCATACAGAGACTCATATGGTGCCATTCCAATGCTCGAGTGATAACTGTTGTTGTATGCAAACTCTACCATTGGAAGGTGGGACTCCCAAGTGCCACCCCAGTCCAAGCAACAAGCTCTCAACATATCCTCCAAAGTCTGTATAGTCCTCTCTGACTGACCATCTGACTGCGGGTGATACGCTGAACTCAGCCTCAACTCTGTGCTAAGGGCTCTCTGCAAACTGTGCCAAAACCCAGAAGTGAACCTCGGATCTCTATTGAAAACAATGGAAACTGGGGTCCTGTGCAACGGAACAACTCGGTCCACATATAATCTGGCAAGCCTGTCCACTGACCAAGACATTTTGACTGGAAGGAAGTGCGCTGACTTGGTCAATCGATCCACAATCACCCAAATACCATCATCCCTCTATGGAGTACGGGGCAAACCAACCACAAAATCCATGGTGATGTCGTCCCACTTCCACTCGAAAATGGGCAATGGCTGCAGCTCACCACCAAGATACCGATGCTCTGCCTTCACCTGCTGACAGGTAAGGCAACCAGCGACAAACTCTGCCACTCCCCTCTTCATCCCTAGCCACCAAAAGAACCTCTTCAGGTTACGGTACATCTTGGTGAAACCAGGATGAACAGCATACCTCAACCGGTGTGCCTTTGACAATAGCGTCTGCCGCACATCATAGAGAACGTACAAGCCTCTGAATCTGACCTCACTGTCCTATTCCAGCTCAACATCTGGCATCTACAAAATATCTACCAACTCTGAATCTGCCTACTGTGCCTCCAGCACCTGACGATACACTGACGGGGGAACTGACAAACTGGTCATCACTGCACGATCTCTGTACCTCAAAGGGCAGAAAACTCCCTGAGACAAGTCCTCAAACAATCTCCACTCTCTGACCATCAACGAACTCAAGCGAACTCACCTACTCAAAGCATCTGCCATGACGTTAGCCCTTCCCGGGTGATAGGAGAGGGTGAGGTCGTAATCCTTCAAGTACTCTATCCATCTGCGCTGCCTCAAGTTCAAATCCTTCAGAGTAAAGATGTACTGCAAACTCTGATGGTCGGTGAAGATTTCAAATGCCTTGTCGTACAAATAGTACCTCCACAACTTCAGAGTGAACACCACTGGTGCCAACTCTAAGTCGTGAGTAGGGTAGTTCTTCTCATGCTTCTTCAACTACTGAGAAACATAGGCAACGACCTCACCATGCTGCATCAGCACTGCACCCAAACCCGATCTTGAATAGTCTGTGTAAACCACAAAACCTCTACTACCTAATGGAAAGACCAACACTGGCGCTGAAGTCAACTTCCTCTTCAGCTCCTAAAAACTTTGCTCGCAGTCCTCTATCCAAACAAACCTGGTCTCGAGTCGAGTCAATTTGGCAAACGGCTCTACAATTCTGGAAAAATCCTAGATAAACCTCCTGTAATAGCCTGCCTCTAACACTGAAGTGGGCTGCTCCCAAGACAACACTGCCTCAACCTTGGCAGGATCTACTACCACACTTGAACCTGAGATCACGTGTCCGAGAAAGTGCACCTCCCTCAGCCAAAATTCGCACTTGTCGAACTTGGCATAAAGTTGGTGACTCTGCAACGTCTCCAACACGATTCTCAAATGCACCTCGTGCTCCTCCTCAGAAGCTGAGTAGACCAAAATGTCATCTACAAAGATGACCACGAACCTGTCCAGGTACTCACTGAACACTCTGTGCATCAAATCCAAAAAAGCTGCTGGTGCATTCGTGAGCCCAAACGACATCACGACAAACTCGAAGTGACCGTACCTCGAATGGAAAGCTGTCAAGCCAATATCTGACTCTTTGATCCTCAACTGGTAGTAACCGGACCTCAAGTCAATCTTCGAAAACACTCTGGCTGACTGCAACTGATCAAACAAATCATCAATTCTGGGCAACAAATACTTATTCTTCATTGTTACCTAGTTCAACTGCATGTAATCGATGCACAATCTCAAGTTGCCATCCTTCTTCCTTACGAATGACACTAGCGCGCCCCACAGCGAACGACTCGGATGGATGAAACCCAACTCAAGCAGCTCCTACAACTGACGCTTCAACTCACGCAACTCAGCCAGAGCCATCCGGTATGGTGGCTTAGACAAAGACATTGTACCAGGCAAAAGCTCAATGGAGAACTCTATCACCCACTCAAGCGGCAACCCAGGTAGATACTTTGGAAAAACATCAGAAAACTCACAAACAATACGTACATCAAAAACTGATGACCCGCTAGGTTCCAAAGAACAAACAGAAGCAAGATATGCTACGTAACCATCGTGGATCAAACGACGAGCTCTATAGAAAGAAATAAAAGGTCGACGGGTAGACCGAATACCTCGGAAGCAAAGAACGGGCATCCTGGGTATCTCAAACCGCACGGTCTTCCGCTGAAAATCCACCACAGCCGAGTGAGCCTTCAACCAGTCCATACCAAGGATGACGTCGAAGTCACGAAGCTGCAATGCGTACAACCTGGCCAGCAACTGCTGTCCCTGGACCACAACTGTGACACCTTCAAGTAGCCGAAAAAATGCATGTGATCACCGGACGGAAGATCAACTATCACATCACATTGCCTCTCAGGTGTGTGATGAACGAGTGACTCGTAGAACTCCTCGAAAGCAAAACAAAGAGAAGCACTGGGATCCACCAGAACACGAGCAGCGCTACCAAGAATAGACAAAGTACCTATAACCAGGTTCGACGCCTCGGCCTCCTCCCTGGTGAGAGCCATCACACGACCACGCCCATGTTGCGGCGCCTGCTGAGGCGCCTGCTACTGCGGCGGCTGCTGGTGCTGTGGAAACTATTGTTGCTGGTGGTATGGCTGAAACTACTGCTGCTGAAACTGCTGAGGCTGCTGAAGGTACTGCCCCTGCTGCTGCTGACAGGGTGCCTACTGCTACAGAGGGTATTGGTACTACGACAACTGCTGACTGTATTACACTAGCTGTTGCGGGTGCTGGACTTGCCCCATCGGGCAATCCCTCCTGTAGTGGCCTGGTAAACCACCAGTGTAACAGGTCACCTCCTGCCTGCCCTGCTCGGCTCCCTGCTGGACCAACTACTCTACAAACCTCGACTGGTGCTTTTGCTGACAACCCCGTCCACCCCTGCTAGTGGTCATCTGCTTGAACCTCGAGTGCAAACTGAAACTACCTGAACTGCCCGAGCCAGAAGAAGAAGAAGTCACACTACCACGACTACCTGTGGGACGCTGGTATAATGTGGTCCTAAAGGAAGCTCCTCTCTAATATTGTTGTTGCTGCTGGGGTTTCCAGGTCTCTCTCTCCAAGGCGGTGGCTTTAGCCACTGCCACTCCCAAAGTGGCACACATGTGAGCAGTCACGCCCCACCGTAAATCTAACCTCAGTCCTACAATAAACCTCTATGCACAAGCTTGCTCATTGCTGGCAACATGAGGAACATGCCTAAACAACCTAACAAACCTCTATTGGTACTAAGCAACCATCAGATCACCCTAAACCAACTCATGGAACTGATATTGCCTCTCACGTCGAGCATAATCAGAAAAATACTCACCGTGGAAGACCTCCAAAAATTTCTGCCAAGAAATCTGATCCAAACGTTGCCTTGAGAAGTGTGTCTACCTCTAAACTCTCCACCACTCATGGGCTGGCCCCTTGAGTTGATACACTGCCAATCTGACCTGATCCTCCTCGGCGTACTCCATGGTCTCAAATGTATGCTCCAACTCGTGCATCCAACTCTTAACTCTGTCTGGGTCATAGTCGCCGAAGAACTTTGGTGGTCGGAGACGCAGGAACCTCTCCAAGAGGGCCGTCTTGTCCTCAGTGACATCCGTCCTCCTCCTATCGAGCCTGGTACTCCCAGTACCCGACGCCTGCTGAACTGCTGGCTGCTCCACCTGCAGATCTGCCTACTGCTCTGGTACTACTGGGGGAGGTACTGGCAGCTGACCTCCTGCTGCCATCTGCCCTGGCTGCCATGGCCCCTAAAATATGGTCCTGAAGAACTACTCAGCCATGGGGAACCAATCTGCACACTGTTGTGGTGGGGGCTGGTACCATTGCTGCTGCTACTAACCCGCTGTTGCTGCTGCTGCTTCCTGAGGTTGTGCCACAGACTCCTCTGCTGACTCATCCTCTTGAACCTGGCCTGGCACTGGCATATCTGACTCACCCTGCTGCTCCATCAGCTCTCTGGTCTACCTATGCATGCGCGGAGCCATATCCTGCACAGCACACAACCAACAAGGTTAACGACACTAACTCGGGCGGCTAGCAGAGTACTTGTACTACCGTTGGGACATTCTATTGCAGTTTAAATCCACTACAAGTCCTATTAGACTCTCGCTCTGATACCAACTGTAATGACCCCGAGAACCTAACCCTCGGCCCAAGCCGAGGACCTGATTTTCATGGCCGCCGCCCACAGATCCTAGGACCCGGAAGGGCTATAACACAAGTCTAACAGAATATGTAAAGGAAATAAATTTCAACTACTAACTAGGAACACACACGTGGAGGCAGAAAGAAGAGCGAGACCACAGCGTATCGCTCTAGGTACAGTCCCAATACACACAACGAGTACAAGTAAAAAGGAGAAGGACAGAGCCCATTGGGGCATACCCTAAGGGTGAAGTACAACTGAAGGGGGAAACCCACTGCTAGCTGCGGGGATGATGACTACCGCCCCACCACCTCTGCCCAACGTGCACCCAGTCACTACTGAGAAGTTTCACCTAGAAAAGAAAGGGATGAGCTTCACAACAGAAGCTCAGTATGGACTACCAATCTCCTACTGGCTCTAATAGGCGAGAAAGAATATATATATAAATTAATTAAATGACAATAGTTCTATATAATCTAAGCTACACAATAAAGCGCAGAAGCAAAGCTAACTAACTAGCAACGGTACGGAAGAGACACCGCGGTTAGAAACTCCGTACGACCTGCATGTCATGACCACCACACGGTTGGCAGCACAGATAGAGCGAACCCTGCCTGGACAAGGGACACTAGCTACAAAAACTACTACCACTAGTCAACCGGTCAGGAGCGTTCACTGACGTCTTACCCACAACTCAGGTCCAAACCTCCACGTCTCGTCAGAGTGGGGGAGAAGAACAAAGTACACAACAGTAACCATCGTAGTCTGGCCGGACTACGGTCCCACGCCTGGACTATCTATGTGGTTTCGGGGCTCCAAGGAGTGAGGCAATGAGAAAAAGGATTAGCTGGTCTGCACCGGGTAGAACTCCGGCCGTCCTCGGTGTCCCAAATTGTATCGACCCCGACGCGCGGACCCTCAACTCCCACCAAGAATCTGAACATCGGGACCGCCGCCCACGGATCCGGAGACCCGGAAGGGCTAACGGATCGGTCTAACAAGATATGTAATAGAGGTAAATAACAACAAACGTACTAAAGTGCACCACAAGTGAACGAAAAGTGTCCAACACTAGATAACAGTCTAGTACAATCCCAAAGTAAATAAAGTACAAGTGCTGAATATAAAAGGGAAAGAACACGTCCCTTTGGGGCATACCCCAAGGGTGAAGTACAGCTGCTGGGGAACACTGCTCACTAGAGACGTCGACTACTGCGGGCCCATCTCCTCAGTCTGCCGTGGAGGGAGCTGCTGTGAAGTCTCACCTACAAAACAGAGAGTGAACTTCATGAAGAAGCCCAGTAGGGACTACCAATTTCCCACTGGTTCTAACAGCAGAATAGAACTAAGTGCGATAAATAAATAAAGCAGCAAAGTCTGTTCTACTAAACAAAGTCAAGTGTGAAAGCGTGAAAGAAACTACACGGTCGTCGGTCTAGGCTACACAGCGAGACTGGAAAATCTGTGTAAACCAAGGCACCACAAGAACCCAGCTGTAACACAGATAGTAGACACTGCCTAGACAAACACACTAGCTACAGAACGCTACACTAGTCAGCTGGTGAGGTGCGCCACGCGCGATACCCTCGACCAACGGTCCATGTCTAGCACCTCCCGTTGGAGTGAGACGCGGAACAAGAACAAACACAACTGTGGTAATCTAGCCGAACTACGGTCCCACGCCTGACGCCTCTAAATGGTTCCGAAACCACGTAGAGTGAGGCAGTGAGAAAGGACTAGCTGGTCCACACCGTAAGAGCACCACAACTACCTTGGAGACCCAGACTAACTAAGAGAGCTATACAAATGACTCTACGCCACTGTCCCCACCATTTTCCCCTTATGCTCCAAGTCCGTGACTTGAGCACGCCCACCGCCCGGAGAACTCCCTCTAACAGATGCACGGGGCTGGGGGTCCCAGTTAACGGTAACAACCTGTCTCGTGGACAAGCCCTCAAGTGCCGAGCACTAGGCAAATAGACTAGAGTAGCACTATTGTAGGAACAGCACAGGTGCCAAGAAAATCGAGTCACAGCAGAAGCAGAACGTCAAAACTATCACCAGTCCCTCTCAGTCAGAGAGGCGATGCAGCGATGCGTCGCGACCAGATCGCGACGATCCTACCTATCGCGACAAGAATCCGGAAGGCAACCCTTGAGCCCGTCGCGATAAGAGCACGATGGCTGAGGGCGCCTCAACAAGCCTAGTTCATCTGAACGTGACACGTACCCTGTCGCGATGCTATCGCAACAGTGACAGAGGTCGCGTTCTGAAAGTACCCCAAACTCCTAGACGCCGCCACGTACCCATCATGTTTGCTAGACGCGAGGGGTCCAAGGCGCGTTCAAGAGAACGCGACGTAACGATACGTCGCGACCTGGTCACGACTGGGAGGCCCGACGTGACCACAACCGAGTGCCCAAAACAGGGCATCTGCTACCACCCCAAAGCACCAAAATGGAAACAACAGGGGGAGGGGATCATGGAGACGATGGAAAATAGTCAATATCATCCAAACCACCCCAAACAACCCACATGCATGCAAGGAAAAGCCAACTACACTCACATGGCCTCACATGCATCAATTCCCTCATTACAACCCATACATCCCAAGCATGATACAAGCATCACAGAACTATCCACATGAAATACAGTACACAATGCACATCCTATTCATGGAGTCTAAGCTTGGAGAAGGGGTTTGGCCCTAGCATGGTAGAACTAGGGGATGGTTTGGGAGTCCCTACCTCAATGTGAAGATCCACCCAATTAGGGCCTTCTCATAGGCTCGCACCCCTCCACCTCCGAGCTCCAACACTCCAACAACCACCGTCCACGAGCCGAGCACGCCCTTCACAAGCCGATGGAGAGGATCCACACCATGGAGGAAGGATAGCCCACAGAGAACAAGAAGAGGAGTAAGAGGGAGAATCATGCAGAGCACATATGAACAACACCACACAGTCTAAATACCTACTTTCACAATTCTCCCCACACACACCAAGCCACAAAGAGATCCACCCAAGCTCCCCACGGAGCAACAAGCCACAGCAGAATCGCCAGAGAGGAAGAACACAGGCAAAAGGGGCAAATGGGGGTTCTGCTCTCGGGCTCAGGCACTTATACACAGACGTTGGGAATGCGATGGACCTGTCTGTCATGTTACTAACGCTAACGCGACACCCACTTGTGTCACGATCTAAAGTAGTCAGCCAGTCAACCCACCAATCGACGTGCATGCAAACCTGACAGCAAGATCGCGACGGCTAACTATGTCGCGTTCATGCATGCACTTTGACACATTGTGCAACTGTCCTGACAACAAGATGATAAGAAGATAGTCTATTGTCAGGATCCTATCACGACAGGGGCGGTCGGTGCGTTCCCAACCAGAACGCGACGGTCACCTATGTCGCCTTCAGAACGCGATGGCTTGCTATATCGCTGTGGACACCGTCGTGGGTCCGTCGGGAACCCCGGGCGTATAATCCATAAAGAGGGGGGGATGAGTTGAGATGGATCGGTGGAAAATGAAAATAAAATGCAGAAAAAATAAAAAGATTGTGATCGCTAGGCACGCAAGGGTGCCGAATGGAGATTGCACATTGAGGGGTGCGGATGGAAGAATGTGATCACGAGCGTACCCTTTTGGAGTGGGGAGATTGCGCGGAGGTTGATGTGGGGTGATCTAGAATGATTGGGAAAACTACTCTTGCAAGGAAAAAAGAGGGTCATTAGTGGCATTATGGCGTAATATGAAATTTGCCCGCGGTGGAGCCAAATTCGTGTGTCTACAGTCGCGACCACAGCCGGCGGGCTAACCCCTAAAGGTAACGGGATGTTACAATCTAACCAACAAAAAAAAACAATTTCGTTCTCGAAATTAAGGGCAAAACTAGGGGAAGAAAGAGTAAACAAAGTACCTATCACTCAAACAAGTAAGGGAACTACTCCCGCATCTCGTCCTCACGCTCCCAAGTGGCCTCGCCACCAGCGCGGTGCTCCCAAACCACCTTGACGAGCGGGATCTACTTCCTGCGAAGCTGCTGCACCATGCGGTCCGCCACACTAACTGGGTACTCCAGCACGGACAGGTCGGGGGCGACCTGTAGCTGCGAGTAGTCAAGTACATGCGATGGGTTTGGCATGTATTTCCTCAACTGCGACACGTGGAAGACGTCGTGGACACCTGCCAACTCGGACGGAAGAGATATTCGGTAAGCGACCTCGCCAACCCGCTCTAGGATGGGAAAGGGGCCAACAAACCTCGGGCTGAGCTTGCCCCTCTTCCCAAACCTGAGAACGCCCTTGGTAGGCGAGATCCGAAGAAACACCCTGTCGCTGACCTCAAACTCAAGTGGCCTCCTGCGAACGTCGGCATAGCTCTTCTGCCTGCTCTGCGCTGTCTGCAACCTCTGCCTAATCAGTCACATGGTGACTGCACACTTCTGCACCAACTCTGGACCCAGCAATTGCCTCTCGCCAACCTCGTGCCAGTGCAACGGTGTCCTGCACGGTCGACCATACATAGCCTCGTAGGGCGCCATCCCGATGCTGGAGTGGAAGCTATTATTATATGAAAACTCCACCATGGGAAGGTGAGACTCCCACGTGCCGCCCCAGTCTAGGCAACACGTTCTCAACAATTCCTCGAGGGTCTGAATGGTCCTCTCCGACTGCCCATCTGTCTGTGGGTGGTAGGCTGAACTCAACCCCAGCTCAGTGCCAAGTGCCCGCTGAAAGTTGCGCCAGAAACGAGAATTGAACCTCGGATCTCTATCTGAGACAATAGAGACCGGGGTCCCGTGCAAGGGTACCACTCTGTCCACAAACAACCGAGCCAGTCTGTCCACTGACCACGCTACTCTGACCGGTAGGAAGCGAGCGGTCTTCATCAGCCTGTCGACGATGACCCAAACACTCTCGTGCCCCTGAGAAGTGCGAGGTAATCCAGAAACAAAGTCCAAGGTGACGTGCTCCCACTTCCACACAGGAATGGGAAGCGACTGCAGCTCACCACCAAGACGCTGGTGCTATGCCTTCACCTGCTGATAGGTAAGGCAGCGCGAAACAAACTCAGTGATATCTCTCTTCATCCCAGGCCACCAAAAGAGTACCCTCAAGTCATGGTACATCTTGGTGGAGCCAGGATGAATAGAGTATCGCGACCGGTGCGCCTTGGATAGTACCTCCTCCCTGACGTCCTCTGGAATGTAGAGTCTGTCTCGGAACCAAACCTCGCTATCCTCATCCAGCACCACCTCAGGCAACTGCAACACGTCTTCCAAGTCTGTGTCTGCACTCTGCGCCTCAAGCACCTGCTGATATATCAACGGGCGAACTGTCATGCTGGCCAACACTGCTCTCTCCCGGAGGCTAGACGCCGTGAACACACCCTGAGTGGCATCCTCCAGAAGTCTCCAGTGTCTAACCAACAAAGAACTCAAGTGGGCTCTCCTACTCAAAGCGTCTGCTATGACATTAGCCTTTCCCGGGTGATAGGAAAGGGTAAAGTCATAATCATTCAAGTACTCGAGCCACCTGCGCTACCTGAGGTTGAGATCTCTCTGCCTGAAGACGTACTGTAAGCTGCGGTGATCTGTGAAAACCTCAATCACCTCACCTTACTAGTAATGTCTACACAACCTCAAGGCAAACACGACCGATGCAAGCTCCAGGTCGTGTGTTGGGTAGTGCTGCTCATGCTTCTTCAGCTGACGAGAAGCATAAGCAACTACTCGACCGTGCTGCATCAGCACAGCACCCAAACCAGTCCCTAACGCATCTGTGTAGACAACAAAGCCACCGCTACTAGAAGGTACCACAAGGATCGGAGCTGATGTCAGCCGGCTCTTCAGCTCCTAAAAACTGTGCTCGCACTCTGCTGTCCACACAAACCGAGTCTCCTACCTAGTCAACCGGGTCAAAGGCTTTGCAACTGGCAAAGTCCTGCACAAACCTCCTGTAGTAGCCTGCCAGCCCCAGAAAACTGTGAACCTCTGCAACTGCAGTGGGCTGGCCCCAAGAAACCACGGCCTCAACCTTGGCGAGATCAACCGCCACACCTGCATCAGAAACAACGTAACCCAGGAAGTGCACCTCCTTTAGCCAAAATTCACACTTGCTGAATTTGGCGTAAAGTTGGTGACTCCTCAAAGCCTGCAACACCAGCCTCAAGTGAACCTCGTGCTCCTCTATCGTCGCTGAGTACACCAGGATGTCGTCGATGAACACACCACGAACCGGTCCAGGTACTCTCGAAAAACACTGTGCATCAGCTCCATGAACGCTACAGGTGCATTCGTGAGCCCAAAAGGCATCACGACAAACTCGAAGTGCCCGTAGCAGGTGCGAAAGGCTGATCTGGCGATGTCTGACTCGCAGATCCGCAACTGGTAGTAGCCCAACCTCAAGTCGATCTTCGAGAACACTGAAGTTAACTGCAACTGGTCGAACAAGTCATCGATCCTGGGCAAAGGATACTTGTTCTTCACGGTCACCTGATTCAGCTACCGATAATCAATGCACATTCTGAGGCTGCCATCTTTCTTCCTCACAAACAAAACAGGCGCTCCCCACGGCGAATGGCTAGGATGAATGAAGCCCAATGTAAGCAACTCCTCTAGTTGGCGCTTCAACTCCCACAGCTCCACCGGCACCATCCGGTACGGTGCCTTGGACGCAGGCATCGTCTTCGGAAGCAACTCAATGGAGAAATCTACCTCCCGCTCAGGCGGCAGGCCAGGTAGATCCTCCGAAAATACTTCAACAAACTCACAGACAATAGGCACATTTGAAACAGAAATCTCACCAGAATCTGAGACACACACAAAAGCCAAGAAAGCAACACAACCATCTCGGATGAGGCACCGAGCTCTACAGAAAGAGACAAAGGGTCAGCGGATAGACCGGGTACCTCGGAAGCAAAGCATAGGTGCTCCAGGTATCTCGAACCTCACGGTCTTCCGCTGACAATCTACCAGTGCAGAGTGCACCTCTAATCAGTCCATTCCAAGAATGGCATCAAAGTCGTGGAGTTGCAAGGAAAACAGTCTGGCTGGTAGCTGGTGGCCCTGAACCTCGACGGTGACACCCTCCAAGTAACCAAGGGTAGGCACAAAGTCACCCATCGGCAACTCAACTGCAAGGTCACAGGCCCGCTCCAGAGCAAACTCAGACAAGGAAGCAAAGAACTCCTCAGAAGAAAAACAGTGCGTGGCACCCGGATCAATCAAAACTCTAGCAGCCCTACCAAGGATGGGAACCATACCAACGACCAGATTAGAGGCCTCTGCCTCTTCTCTGGTGATGTTCATCACCCGACCACGACCACGTCCTCGCTGAGGCTGCTGCTGCTGGCGCTGCTGCTACGGCTGCTAGTACTGACCATGGTGCTGCTGCTGGCGCTACGCTGACTGGGGTGGACGGTACTGAGCCATAGGTGCATGCTGCTGCTACCTCAATGGACACTCTCACCTATAGTGACCCGGCTGCCCACAATGGTAACAACCCGAGTTTTGTTGGCTCTGCTCCCTACTGCATCGACTGCTCCACTGGCTGCTGCTCCAGCTGACGTCATTGTTGCTGCTTCCTGTACTGACGCCTACCTTCACGAGCGAACAGCCTCTTCAACTTTGAGGTCAGGCCAGCACCGCCTGTCCCCGAAGAAGAAGAAGAGGAAACACTCTCTCGACTGCCCGAAGGGCGCTGGTACGGAGAAGACCTCCCTGAGCCCCCACTTTGCTGCGACTGAAACCAACACTCTCTCTCCAGGGCCGTAGCTCTCTCCACTGCCACTGCCAAGGTGTCACAGAGGTGACCAGCCATGGCCCACCTCAAGTTTGAACATAGCCTGCTAATGAACTGCTCGGTACAAGCCTTCTCACTAGCTGCGACGTAGGGAACGTGTCGAAGTAGCTGCAGAAACCTCTGGTGGTACTGCCCCACTGTCAAGTCTCCCTGCACCAACTCATAGAACAGGTCCCTCCTCTCACGGCAAACGTAGTCGAGGAGGAACTTGCCGTGAAAAGCCACTAGGAACTCTGCCCAAGTGATCTGGTCCAGCCTCCTGCCTTGAAAACTGGTTTGCCTTACTGCTCTCCACCACTCATGGGTTGACCCCTTCAGCTGATACACTGTTAACCTGACATGATCCAGCTCTGCACAGTTCATGATCTCGAAGGTGCACTTGAGCTCATGGACCCAACTCTCTGCCTTGTCTGGATCACGGTCGCCAGAAAAAGTCGGAGGCAGAAGATGAAGAAACCTCTTCAGAAGCGTCGTGTGGTCCTCGGGTGCTGCCGCTACAACTGGAGTCTGCTGCCATACCACTGGGGGTACCTCTGGCTGAACCGGTGCTGCCTACGGGGTCGGTGGTGGTTGCTCCTCTGCTGCCATCTCTGCGAACTACTGATCTCCTGCCGGCATCTGCTGGTACGGCTGGTACTGAGGGTACTGGGGGTACTGCTAGCACTGCGGGTACTGCCAAGGACCTTGGAACATCACTCTCCACCACTGCTCCATGACGGCCGATGGGGGCTGGGGCGGAAACCACTGCTACACTGCTGCGGCTGCTGCTGCTGCTGTGGCTCTCCCTATCGCAATGGAACGCCCTGCGACAACAGGTCCCCAGGCTGCTCAAACTTCTGAGGCTGAGCGTCGATCGGCACATGCTCGGCTGCAACCGACCCGTCCGACTCGAACTCCTGACGCTCCACCAACTCACGAACCTACCTACGAGAGCGTGGAGTCATGTTCTACAAAATAGACAGAATAAAAAGTTAACAGATAAACTTCAGCAGCTTAGCAGTGTTACTTGTACTTCCTAAGGGACTTTCCGTTATTACATATTTCCACTAAAAGTCTTGATAGACCCCTTGCTCTGATCCACTATAACGACCCCGACACTCGAACCCTTGGCTCCCACCAAGAATCCGAACATCGGGACCGCCGCCCATGGATCCGGAGACCCAGAATGGCTAACAGATCGGTCTAACAAGATATGTAATAGAGATAAATAACAACAAACATACTAAAGTGCACCACAAGTGAACGAAAAGTGTCCAGCACTAGATAACAGTCTAGCACAGTCCCAAAGTAAATAAAGTACAAGTGCTGAATATAAAAGGGAAAGAACATGTCCCTTAGGGGCATACCCTAAGGGTGAAGTACAACTGCTGGGGGAACACTGCTCACTAGAGATGCCGACTACTGCGGGCCCGTCTCCTCAGTCTGCCGCGGAGGGAGGTGCTTTGAAGTCTCACCTACAAAACAGGGAGTGAGCTTCACGAAGAAGCCCAGTAGGGACTACCAATCTCCCACTAGTTCTAACAACAGAATAGAACTGAGTACGATAAATAAATAAAGTAGTAAAGTCTATTCTACTAAACAGAGTCAAGTGCAGAAGCATGGAAGAAAATACACGGTCGTCGATCTAGGCTACACAGCGGGACTAGAAAACTCGTGTAAACTAAGGCACCACAAGAACCCAGCTGTAACACAGATAGTAGACACTGCCTAGACAAACACACTAGCTACAGAACGCTACACTAGTCAGCCGGTCAGGTGCGCCATGCACCTTGCCCTCGACCAACAGTTCATGTCTAGCACCTCCCGTCGGAGTGAGATGCGGAACAAGAACAAACACAACTGTTGTAGTCTGGCCGAACTACGGTCCCACACCTGACCCCTCTAAATGGTTTTGGAACCATGTAGAGTGAGGCAGTGAGAAAGGACTAGCTGGTCTGCACCGTAAGAGCACCACAACTACCTCGGAGACCCAGACCAGCTAAGAGAGCTCTACAACTGACTCTACACTGTTGTCCCCACCGTTTTCCCCTTCTACTCCAAGTCCGTGACTTGAGCACACCCGCCGCCCGGACAACTCCCTCTAACAGGCACGCGGGGCTGGGGGTCCCAGGTAACGGTAACAACCTGTCTCGTGGACAAGCCCTCAAGTGCCGAGCACCGGGCAAAGAGACTAGAGTAGCACTGCACTAGGAACAGCACAAGTGCCAAGAAAATCGAGTCGCAACAGAAGCGGAAGGTCAAAACTGTCGCCAGTCCCTCTCGATCAGAGAGGCGATGCAGTGATGCGTCGCGACCAGATCGCGACGATCCTACCTGTCGCGACAAGAATTCGAAAGGTGACCCTTGAGCCCGTCGCGATAAGAACGCGACAGCTGAGGGCGCCACAACAAGCCTGGTTCATCTAAACGCGACACTTCCCCCATCGCGATGCTATCGCGACGAGGACGGAGGTCGTGTTCCGACAGAACCCCAAACTCTTGGATGCCGCCACGTATCCATCACATTTGCTAGATGCGACGGGTTCAGGGCGCGTTCAAGAGAACGCAACGCAACGATACATCACGACCTGGTCGCGACTGGGAGACCCATCACGACCATAGCCGAGTGCCCAAAACAGGGCATTTGCCACCACCCCAAAGCACCAAAATGGAAACAACGAGGGAGGCGATCATGGAGATGATGGAAAACAGTCAATATCATCCAAACAACCCACATGCATGCAAGGAAAATCCAACTACACTCACATGGCCTCACATGCATCAATTCCCTCATTACATCCGAAGCATGATACAAGCATCACAGAACCATCCACATGAAATCCACTGCACAATGCACATCCTATTCATGGAGTCTAAGCTTGGAGAAGGGGTTTGGCCCTAGCATGGTAGAACTAGGGGATGGTTTGGGGGTCCCTATCTCAATGTGAAGATCCACCCAATTAGGGCCTTCTCGTAGGCTAGCACCCCTCCACCTTCGAGCTCCAACACTCCAACAACCACCGTCCATGAGCCGAGCACGCCCTTCACAAGCCGATGGAGAGGATCCACACCATGGAGGAAGGATAGCCCACAGAGAACAAGAAGAGGAGTAAGAGGGAGAATCATGCAGAGCACATATGAACAACACCACACAGTCCAAATACCTACTTTCACAATTCTCCCCACACACACCAAGCCACAAAGAGGTCCACCCAAGCTCCCCACGGAGCAACAAGCCACAGCAGAATCGCCAGAGAGGAAGAACACTGGCAAAAGGGGCAAATGGGGGTTCTGCTCTCAGGCTCAGGCACTTAAACACAGACGTTGGGAACACGACGGACCTAGCCGTCGTGTTACTAACGCTAACGTGACAACCACTTGCGTCGCGATCTGGAGCAGTCAGCTAGTCAACCCACCAATCGACGTGCATGTAAACCTGACAACAAGATCGCGACGGCTAACTATGTCATGTTCATGCATGCACTTCGATATGTGGTGCAACTGTCCCGACAGCAAGATGACAAGAAGACAGTCTGCTGTTAGGATCCTGTCGCGACAGGGGCGGCCGGCGCATTCCCAACCAGAACTCGACAGTCACCTATGTCGCCTTTAGAATGCGATGGGTCGCTATGTCGGGACCATAGCCGGGAGGGCTAACCCCTAAAGGTAATGGGATGTTACACAAACCAACCAAGAAAATGACTCGACGCCACTGTCCTAACCACCGTTTTCCCCTCTACTCCAGAGTCCGTGACTCGAGTACGCTCGTCGTCCCGAACGCTCCCTCTAAGGCGCATGAGGATTGGTGTCCCAGGCAAACGGTAACAACCTCTCTCACGGGACAAGCCCTCAGGTGATGAGCACCGGGCAAACGACTAGTGTCGGAACTCGGGTCAGACCTCCACTCAATCTCCCGTCCACTGCATCCTACAGGACCAAAGCAATGTCAGAATTCAGAAGCAAAAGGATCACATTAGTGACAGCCCTGTTACTCAGCAAACTGAAACACAAGGTGCATCACCCCCCGCTGAAGAAGTGAGCGATGAATTGCCAGATCCAATCAAAAAGCACAAGCGGAAGGATAAACCCCAAGAGGAGGGGGAGCAAGTAAAACACCCCAGCAGCAATAAAGGTGTCATCATCTCCTTACCGGTCATACACAACATCAGAGCTATCCCTGGCATGGACCCCCCGGAGGATGAGCTCAACACTCTGCATGTAGCCTTTGCTGGGAAGCACAAGGCACCACTGCCATTAAGAGAGGAGGGTGTTCGAACCAGAGGTGGTACATGTGGCAATACTTCCAACCCAAAGCCCAATGAATCAGAAGATTCTAATATGGAACATTAGGGGCATAGGCAATGCCCAGTCCATAAGGCGCTTAAAAATTCTGAAGCGCAGGCACAAGTTATCTATCATAGCTATTATTGAGCCCAAGAAGCATACATCTTGCATGGATACTTACAGAAATAAACTCCAAATGTATAGCTCTGTTGCAAATCTGAATGAGCATGCTCGTATATGGATTTTTTGGGAGGAAAACATCAACATTTTGAGGGCAGATTCAAGTGATCAGTTCATAACACTTTCAGTTTCTGCAACTACTTGTAAAACTTTCTACTTGACAGTGGTACATGCTAGCTGCATTGTGAATGAAAGGAGGAAACTATGGGACTACATGATTGACTTCTCCAACTCCTGCACTACTCCATGGTTGGTAGGGGGGGACTTCAATAGCTATTTGGCTCCTCAAGAAAAGAAAGGTGGAAAAAAAACTATGTCAAGATCGGTTATGGACTTCCAAGCCTGTGTCTCTGCTGCGGGGATTGAAGATGCTGGGTTCCGGGGGAGCAAGTATACATGGTTTAATGGGCAACTCCACAATAGCATATGGATCAGAATTGATCGTCTCTTCTTCAACGCCGAGTGGGCTGTTTGCTGTCCTGCTATACATGTGCAGCACTTAGACAGAAGTTGCAGTGACCACAGCCCCTTGCTCATTTCCAGTACCACTAAAAGTAGGAAGGGCCCTTCCAGGTTTACTTTCCAACACATGTGGTGTTCTCATGACACATTCTTGGCCGACTCCGCTGCTGCTTGGAGGATGGCCCCAGCATCCTCCTTCCCCATGCACAATATGGTTCAGAAATTGAAACATATGAGGAGTTTCTACAGGGCATGGAACAAAGAAGTTTTCGGGAATGTATCCCTCAATATTCAGGAAGCTGAAGCCTCCCTCGTCACAATGCAAAAGAATTATGAGGAGGACAATTCCCAGGCTAACTACCATAACTTCACTCAGGCCAAGGACAGGTTGGAGAAAGCATTGTCACAGGAGGAGAAGCTATGGCGGCAGAAATCCAGAATTAAGTGGCTCAAGGATGGGGACCACAACACTAAATTTTTTCATGCTTACGCCCTCAACCAAAGGAGACACTCTATGGTCTCCAAACTATATAAAGAAGATGGGACAGCAGTGGAAGGAGATGATAACATAGCAACCATGTTTGTGCAACATTTCACCGAAGCATTCAGATCTGCCCCCCATCAGGTTCGACCTGAAATCCTGGAGCACATACCACACCTAATGACAGTAGATGACAATGCCATGCTCTGCAATGTTCCTACACCTGAAGAAATCAAACATGTGGTCCATAGTATGGACCCCGACAGTGCCCCGGGGCCCGATGGTTTCTCAGGACACTTCTACCATACCTGCTGGGAATTCATTCAGACTGATGTGGTTGCAGCTGTGCAGGCCTATTTTTGTGGGCACAACGTACCAACAGCTCTTACTTCATCCCTCATCACCCTCATACCCAAGGTAGAGCACCCGAAGAAATGCTCTGAGTTCAGACCGATCAGCCTATCAAACTTTATGTACAAAATTATTTCCAGAGTCATATCCGACAGGCTGGGTACTTTGCTTCCGAACCTGATATCCGAAGAGCAGGGCGCATTCACCAAAGGGAGGAGTATAGCTGAAAACATACTTCTGACAAAGGACCTCCTCCAGCATCTAGGAAGGCCTTGCAGAGGGGGTAACTTGATCATTAAACTTGACATGGCAAAAGCCTATGACAGGCTTGAATGGGACTTCCTATATGCAGTCCTCACTAGATTCGGTTTTTCAATTCAAGCGATCTCTACTATTGAACCTTTGCTCTCTAACTGTTGGTTCTCCATTCTTCTTAGTGGGCAGATTCATGGCTTCTTCAAGTCATCCAGGGGGATCAGGCAAGGGGACCCAGTGGCCCCTGCCCTTTTCATCTTAGCAGAAGAAGCACTCAGCCGGGGGCTCACTCACCTGTTCAATCATAGCAGTGGCGGCGGGTACCAAACCAATGCTAGATGCCCGGCAGTCACTCATCTTCTTTTCGCAGATGATACACTGGTTTTCTCCAATGCCTCAGTGAGACATCTACGAAGACTTATCTTCATTAACAACTACGAAGAGGCATCCGGGCAACTCGTCAACAAGCACAAAAGCTCCTTCTATGTCCCTGCTAATGCCACTGATAGCCACATTCAAAAATCAGTGATACAACGGGCTTCACCAGAGAAAAATTGCCCGTCAAGTACCTTGGGGTTTCCATATATGCTGGCCGGCAAAAACCGGCCCACTTCGCCAACATCATCTCCCGGACGGTCAGCAAACTTCAAGGGTGGAAAACAGATCTGCTCTCTTCAGGTGGCAGACTCATTCTAATACAACATATTCTGACCGCCCTTCCCATCTACACTATGAACGCCATGCCCATCCCGACCACTGTGGTTAGATGCTTCCACAGGATCCTTGCCAACTTCTTCTGGGGATCTTATGAGGGATCCCCGAAAAAACACTGGAAGAGCTGGAGCACCATCGCACAGCCAAAGGAAAGCGGAGGACTGGGAGTTCTAAATTTGAATCACATGCAAATCGCCTTCAGGACAAAGATGCTATGGAAAGCTTTGACGACAGACTCTCTATGGGCTAGGTTCTTCAGAAGCAAACACCTTTATAGTTGTCATCATTCGGAAGCTCACTTCCCCTTCATGCTGGCCTCGGACAGAAACTTATGGAAGCAAGCAGCCCACATCATCCAAAGAAACCACAGAATTGTTTCTATGAACAGCAGCCCCTCAGTTTATTTCTGGTATGATGCATGGACCGGAGAGAAGCCCCTGAAGGAATTCATCCCTGAAGACATCTGGAACAACATATCTGATAAGTATTGCACAGTTCAGCAGGCCTTTAACCACCCGATGAGCTTTCAGCTGCAGACTGCTACCCGGTATTGCCCCCGGCATCTTTTGTCGCAGTTCTTGACTTCTAATGGCACCAAGGACACGTGGATATGGAGTCCTACTGCAAACGGCAAATTCTCCACAAAATCAGTCCGCTCCCTCCTCGCACCAGCAAACTCTCAGCAGTGGGCTGTCCTGTGGTCGCCCCACATCCCCCTTAAATGGTCTGTCCTAGTATGGCGCCTTGTCCTCAACTCCATCCCGGTGGATGAGACTGTGAAGGGAAAAGGAGTGCCCCTCGCTTCTAAATGTTCCTGCTGCCCCCAACCTCAAGAAGAAAGCACCCTTCACCTATTCTTCAGAAGCGACATCGCCGATCAAGTCTGGTCTGAGCTTTCCTATCTTCTGCATTTCAGCAACAGGGGGTTTAGCGCAGTGACAGATGGTGTGACTGCCTTCCTTGCCCGCCCAGAAATTATTGCCACATCCGGTCGCCTCGTTCGGTGCACCTTCATGGCTGCCTTATGGGAGATATGGTGTAGCCGAAACAAAGCACGATTCCAAGATCAGGGGATGATGGCCAAGCACATCATCAATAGAACAATGCTGTCCATCCGTGCGATCTGCATCGCCTTCAAGTTTCAGAAAGTCCCGCAAGCATGGCTAGCTGCACTCCATCAAACTGAACATGGTACGGAAGAACTGAAAAGTAGAACCCCGACTATTGTCCAGTGGATCACGCCCCCGTCGGGGAGATTAAAGCTAAACGTAGATGGCGCTTTTATGAGGACATCCGGGGCAGCCGGAGGTGGAGGTATACTTCGAGATCACGAGGGCAATATGTGCTGGGCCTTCGCCCGGGAAAACCATGATCTAAACTCAAGTCTTGCAGCTGAAGCTATGGCACTCAACGATGGCCTCTCCATTTTCTGCGGTAAGGGTATTTCTGAAGTTCTGGTGGAGACAGACTCCCTCAATCTCCTTCAGCTGGTTACCAATCAGATCTCCAGCCAGTGGGATCTCAGTTGTATCATGCATGACATTGCAATGAAAACCTTGAATCTGAAAGCAGAAATTGCACATGTTCCCAGGGAAGCTAATAGAGTAGCGGACTGCCTGGCCAGTTCTGCCATGTCCTGTACCCGTTTTGTCATTTGGAGTTCCTGGGGCGACCTGCCTACCACTGTTAAGGATCCCTACCATCTTGATAAGGTAGGAGATCCTTCCATCAGGTCCTAGCCCCTTGATGTACTTACCTTCACTCATATATAGAAAACCTACCCCTTGCCACTTGGGGAGGTAGTGGCACTCTCACCTCACTAGTGAGATCGCCCCTACCTACCTCGGTTTGGCTTTACTAAAAAAAAAAAAAACGACTAGTGTAGGACCATACTAAGAAACTAGCACTGGTGCCATGGTACAGAAAGAACCAGAAAATGGCAAAGACTCCACGGAAATGAAACTCCGCAATGACTTACCTGTCTCTGATGTTGTCGCGACGTCACAGGATGTGGCGACACTCTCGCGACGCCCCGGGCTGTCGCGACACTGTCACAGCGTCAAGGCCTGTCATGATAGTGTCACGACGCCATAGGATGTCACGATGATGTCGCGGCGGCCATGTCGGTCGCGACATCATCGCAACCCCTAAACTGGTCACAACCTCATTCGAGAGGGGTCCTAGGACAACCCTCCCGAGGACCACCCCAAAACCACACAAAAGTGCATCCACAGGGGGAGGGGAAATGTTGTAGAAACTTCTAATCAAAGTAAACCACCCTCAAACCCCATAAAGCATGCATCACATGGAAATCTATGCTCGAATGAAATCTCACTCACCACGAGCATGAACCTCACACCCCACAACCCCAAACCACGGAGGAAATGAGGAAACAAAAGCCTCGAGGGGAAGGGGACATGCTAGAATGAGAGGAAGACAAGGGTCCCTACCTCAAGGAGTAGAGCCAACCCGTTGGGGCTTTCACGTTGGAATGGCCACCTTCTCCTCGCTCCTAGCACCACACGGACGTCGCCTACACCAAGGAGACATCACCTCCCCACCACGAGCACCACTAACACGCCAAGAACACAAGAGGAGCTCGAGGGAAGGAAGAAGGAAGAAGAAGAAGAAGAAGAAAGAAGAAAGGGAAGGAGAGGGGGAGAAATGGGTGTCTGCCTCAATTTTGAACCGACAGGCCCGGAGACGCAACGGGTCGGGCCGGCACGACAATGATCATGTCGTGACTACCCAGTGGGTCACCACCATGTTGCGACGCCCTACCCCAGCGCGACACCAAAAGCGGTCAAACCTTGAAGATCGAGAAAACCAAAATGCGATAGCCTGCCAGGTCACGTCAACACTATACACACCTGACACCCGACAAGGCCGTTCTGACAGAAAGGACAGTGGTTAGAATGGTCAGAAAAGTAGTCGCGACGCCTCCAGATGCCGCAACAAGAATGCGACGCCCACCCCCATTGCGACCAGAATGTGACGGCAAGGTGTGCCGCGACCAAAACCATGTCGTGACTGGCTCCTCTGGCATGACAATGTCACGACCAAGGAGTCTGTCACGACCCTAAGGATAGGGCTATGGGCCTGAGAGGGCCGGGTCTCACATTGGTCCTTGTCCGAGAGGAAGGACGTCAACACCTACCTGTATACTACACGAGTAGGGCACTTTGGGGGGCCGAGCAGCGGTACTCCAACATGGGGAAGATAGGATTCGTGCTCGTCATTGCTGCACGACATCTCTGACTTTACTTCCAAGCCCATAGGATCGTTGTCCTCACCGTCCTATGAACCAAACAAGTTCTTGGTCGGCATGAGGCCTTGGGAAGATTGGCGAAGTGGGCGATTGAGCTCAGCGAATTTGACACCACCTATCAACCTCACCACGCCATAAAGGCTCAAGCCCTCACTGACTTCATCTCTAAAGCCACAGCGAGGCCCGCTGAGCAGGAGGAGACGAGCTCGACGAAATGAAAGGTATATGTCGACGAGGCTTCCAGCTCGCATGGTAGAAGGGCTAGCATCATCCTCCATTTCCCTAAGGGTTTCATCTTGAGGTACACTATCCGGTTTGATTTTGTGGCTTCTAACAATGTGGCAGAGTATGAATCCATCATTTTGGGGCTTCGCATGGCAAAATCATTGGGGGCCTCTCGAGTCACGATCCTCAGTGACTCCCAACTCGTTGTTAGTCAGGTTACCAAGGATTATGAAGCCTAAGAGGAGAGGCTGGCACAATACCTCGATGAGGTACTACGACTGATGGAAGATTTTAAGTCGGCCGAGCTGCAGAAGATTCTCTGAGCCGACAACTCACAGGCAGATGCACTTTCCAAATATGTTGAAGCTGTCGAGAGCTATCTCGGGCCGATGGTACTTGTGGAGGAGCTACCTCAACCATCGATGGGCGTCGCAGTTGAGGTCCTGTGTGCAGAACTCGGCCCGACCTAGATGACTCTGATAATCGAGTACTTGCACCATGTGAGACTCTCGGAAGACCAAGACGAGGGATTGTGAGTCAAAAGGCGGGCTCCAAGGTTCTTTGTAATGGGGGACGTCTTGTACCGCAGAGGCTTCTCATATCTCCACCTTCGATGTGTCGGCCTAGTCAAAGCTGAAGAGATTCTACAAGAGGTTCATGAGGGAACATGTGGAAGCCACACCAGTCCTTATTCACTCATCCGAAGAGTCACAAGACAAGGGTACTGGTGGCTGACGACGCTAAAGGAAGCTGAAGCTTATGTCATAAGGTGCCAACGCTGTCAGATCTTCTACAAGGTGGATCACTGACCGCCAGTCAATCTTACCACCATGACGGTTCCGTGGCCTTTTTCCCAATGGGGAATAGACATTCTTGGGCCTTTCCCCTTAGCGTCATGTCAGCAGACGTTCCTGATTGTTGTCGTCGACTACTTTACAAAGTGGGTCGAAGCCGAGCCCTTGGCGAAAAATCATTGACGCCAATGCTTGGACATTTGTCTGGAAGAGCATTGTCTGTCGATTCGGGTTACTGAGAGCTCTTATCATCGATAATAGAAGGCAGTTCGACAATGCCAGATTTTGGAGGAACTACTCTGTTTTAGGTCTCCAACACTGGTTAGCTTTAGTTGAACACCCTCAGATGAATGGGCAAGCTGAAGTGACAAACTGCATAATCCTTAATGGGCTGAAGAAGAGGTTGGACGATCTTAAGGGGCGATGAGTCGACGAACTGGCTCATGTGCTCTTGGCCTATCACGTCACTCCTCGGGAGGCCACAAGAGAGTCTCCTTTCGTGCTCGCCTTCGGGATGGAGGCAGTAACCCCCATAGAACTACTCGTACCTTCACAAAGAGTGCTTGGCTTCGAGCACGAAAGCAATGACAAAGCCCTTCAAGTTGAGATGAACCTCATCGATGAGCGATGAGATCGGGCAGTTGCGCGGATTGAAATGTACCAACAAAGGATGAAGCACATGTTCTCCACCAAGGTCCGACCGAGAGGATTCAGCGTTGGCGACCTCATCCTGCGAAAGCTCACGATCTCAGATCTGAGGAGTTTCATTGGTAAACTCTCTCCTCACTAAGAAGGCCCCTACCGAGTGGTCAGTCATTCCTTGAGCTTGGAATGTTGAGCACCTAAAGCGCTATTTCCCTTGATAGAGATAAAAATTTATTTTCATAGATATTATGACCAATGAATGGCTTGATAAGCACTGTCCAGTGGAATTCGTCGAAGATAAGTCACTCCACAGCATTATCTTATGGAATAGAACGAGTTGCTTTAAGCATCGCCTACAACCAGCTAATGGTCAGTCTGGGCAGCCGCGAGGTTGCTTCTGCACACGGCCTATAGTGTAGTGACCGTTTGGATTGAGGTTTGGTGGTTGTGGTGACCAATGTGTGGCCTGTAGTTTGTGTTTGAGGTGTTTTTACAGGTTCTTGGGCTTTTTGGGCCGAGAATTTGGGCCCAAAATGCCCACTAGTTCTCTGTCTGTAAATGTGAAACAGTTGGGCGTCGCATTCTGAACGCGACGGTCCAGGGCGTCACGTTCTTGTTCCCGTTGTTTGGGGTGTTCGGCTGCATGTCCGTCGCGTGGCGCGCGTAGGGCAGCCGGCTGGCATCAGTGATGAGAAGGCGACGGCCTACACCGTCGCATTCTGATCGCGATGGCAGGGTGCATTGCATTCTCAATTCCAAAAGGCTTTTAACCTATGTCGGCCAAATAGAGCTCAGAAAGCTCTACTCGGCCAAGAGAGGGTTTCTTGCGGTGGTTCTTGGGAGATTTGAAGTTTTGGAGCTGGATTCGACGTGGTCTCGTCGTGAGGACGTGCTACGGAGCCGGAGAAATGCCGAACTATTGTTGTTCTTCACGTACTTCGCATAGGTAGGGAGATTCCACCTTGGTTCTCACTGTGGATTGTGTGTTGAGCATATTTATGCTATTATTTGAGTTATAGAAGTTGGATAGCATGCTAGTGCAATGGTTAGAGTGATTATAACTGCTTTATATGCATGTTTGCATGGTTTGCATAAGGATTCCGAAGATGGAATCCTGGTTTTGGGTCTCTGTCTGTGAAGGCGAGGGACTTAGGTGTCGCGTTCAAACGCGACAACCCGACCCATCACGTTCTGCTTCAGAATGTGCCATATCGAGGCATCGCGTTCTGAAGGCGACAGAGGACCCCGTCGCGTTCAGGCTTCCGAAGGCTAAAGGTTTGTGCATGGCCACATGATTATCATTTGGTGTTATTTATTATTTGTAGTATTGGTAGGCGGTGCATTGGCACGCGCCGTGGTTGAGGATAGCGGTGTTCATGTGGTTTGTGTGTATGTGGCGAATAGTACAATGCCTACCGTGGTTACCTCTCTAGTCGAGTACCCAAGGTTTTGTGTGAGCCAGGCACGTTAGTGCTCGGGATTTGTACCAGTACTTGTGTACCATCAAGGTATGTATCATCTTTCTGGACACCCTCACTCTTGTGTAGAGTTGTACGTTCGGCTGAGGGAAAGATGGCAGAGGGACAGCGACTTGTGTGAGTTTGTGTTTGTCGCTTGTCGCACGCTCGTGGTTGGGGGTTACGGACACCAGTAGACATACTAGGCCCCAGCTAGTCTTGTTTTTCAGTGCCTCACTTTAGGGAGCTCAGGCCAAAGTCCCTAAAGGTGTCCGGCATGGGCCTGTGGTAG
The DNA here is from genome assembly GCA_014218235.1 of Colocasia esculenta. Taxonomy (NCBI): domain Eukaryota; kingdom Viridiplantae; phylum Streptophyta; class Magnoliopsida; order Alismatales; family Araceae; genus Colocasia; species Colocasia esculenta. Next base: position 47,718,214 of record CM024757.1, read on the forward strand.
TGTGGTCCGCAAGTGTGGTGTTGGTTGGTCTCCACAGTTTCTTGGCTTATTATGGTGGAGTGGCAGCTGGACCTTTCGTCTGTGGCTGTGAGGCTGAGAGGTAGTCCTATGTGGTTTGTCTGGGTTTGTTGCTGGTGTCGTGAACCAGTCTTCATGACCCGAGTGTTGCATTTTCTACTCTAGCTCGTACACTTGGTCGAGGTTTGCCATTTATTTATTAAAGGCTGGTTTCTGTTAATAGCTTGTGATAAATGTTATTTACAACTTTAATATCATGTGTAGATAGTTCTATAAATTGCCTAGAATAGCTTCCTGTTACTGCACTTTGTGAGTTTAGCTTTCTACGACTTTTGGGGGAGTTTCCCTACTGAGCCAGTGACTTGTGAGGCTCACCCCTACCCCTTTCAGGTGAGGGAGAGCAGAAGGCTTCCTGTCCTTCGTCTAGTTCGAAGCCGCACCACAGCGGAGTTGGGTTTGCACCACTAACAGTGTAATCTTTACTTTCTGTTCACCTCAGGGTATGCCCTAGGTTGTTGTACTTTGTACTTGACTCTAGTTGAGAATTGGCTATGTATATTTCATGCAAATATTTGTGAGATGTGGAATCTTATATATATTGAGTTGTTTCCTTTATATTTCTACGGACATGTGATTGATATCCCTTGTGAGGCTACGGCTCGTTCGCGGGAGGCGGAGTCGGATCAAGCTCGTTATTAGCTTAACGAGTTTGAACGGCGAGGACCTCTACAGTTGGTATGAGAGCAAGGTCCATGTGAATATAAAGGAATCAGAAATTTACAGAGCCTTGTCTCTACTTTAGTCCACTGTTGGTAGTTGACCCTGGTTTTTATATTGATCTGTCTGTATGTTAGGTGGTTAGAATGATGTATGTGCAGGATCAGAAATGGCAGATAGGAAAGATTGTGGAGATGGTTGAGATGAGCCAGAGGAGACTACACATCAGTTGATTGAGAGGCTATGGGAAAGTATTATAGAGATTTGAACCAGATTGCATCAGTAGGCATCGGTACAACCCGTAGCAGAGGCACCGCATATTGTGGAGGAGGCAGTACCAGTGGCACCATGCCCACCACCACCGGGAGTTGAGGTACCACCTGTTGTACCTATACTTCCAGCAGTACCAGCACGGCCAGCCAGTGTACAGGAGCCTACGGCATTAGTGGAGAGGTTTTTGTGGTTGCAGCCACCTACTTACTCTGGAGGCCCGAATCTAGATACAATAGAGTACTAGGTACATGAGATAGAGAGAATTTTTTTACTATGAGGTGTCCACAGGCTGAGAGTAATTCTAGCTACTTATTAGTTACAGAGATTTGCATAGGAGTGGTGGAGATTAAAGATGCAGACAGTGTTTACTGGAAGAACAAAGGACACCATTACTTGGCCAGAGTTCTTAGGGGTATTCAATGATATATTCTTTCTAGTTTAGATATAACAGGCTATGAGGGAGTAGTTTCGGACGTTGCATCAAGGGAATTTGTCAGTATTAGAATATCAGATGAGGTTTATGGCGTTGAGTAGATATGCCCCATATGTGGTTATAGATAATGCTATGATGGTGGAGAATTTTATTCGAGGATTGCGACCAAAGCTACAGGATGCGGTGATTCCCCTTATGTGTGGGATAGTGGAGGAAGCAGCGCAGAGGGCATCAATTCTAGAGAGGACTATGCACGCTACACAGAGATGAGGGACAGGTAGCTTTCGGCTTCCGTAGAAATCCACAGATATTAGCAAGGGTAAGGCACCATCGGGAGCATCATCATCATCCGGATTTGCTAAGTGGGGTAATAAATTAAAGAAGATATTCAGAGGATGAGGTGGTGGTAGGCAGCATGGTTTCCAGCAGAGTTTTCAGCTGGGTTTTCAACAAGGCCGAGGTTTTAGGCCAGCCCAAAAGGAGTCACAGTAGAGCACGGTAGGGCAGCCCGCAGCTTTTCCAGGTTTTAGGTGTTATAATTGTGGGCAGCCAGGGCATCTAGCCAGAAATTGTGCGCATCCTCGGGAATACAGTTATGGTAGAGGGGCACAGTAGTAGCAGCAGCAGCCATTTCAGCAGCTAGCAGCAGAACGAGGTAGAGATCCACCTTTCCAGAGGGGACGAGGTCAAGTTATGGCTATTACCAGAGCACATGCGGAGGATCCAACCTGATTGAAGATATATTACCTCTTTTTGATTTTTCTGCTAGAGGGTTGATTGATCCAGGTGCATCGCATTCATTTATTTCTGAAGATTTTATGGATAGCATGTGTAGACACCCGATTATGGCCCATAAGTTGAGTTGTATTCTCTTATTGAGCCCCAAGTTGGTCACTAACTTTGAGCCCATCTATTAATCTTTGTTTTGAGCCCATCAAGAAGCCCAAGTTCACTTTATCTCATCCATTATCCTTTTTAAAGAGTCCATGAGCTTTAACTCCTCATTATTCTCCCACATGATTGGCCAATTATTGAGAATAATCGATTTTGCATAAGGCGACGGGTCATGACGCCGTGTTAGTCTTATCGTGTCCAGCTTAGCCATCGCGATAGTCCATGCATATCCATGGACGTGCCCTTAGGGTCGCAACCATAATGGCCGCTATGACTATCCTTGTCGCGCCCCTATGATCTGTCACGTCAACAACCGTGTGCGCTGGCCTCCGCAACAACCTCCTATTTACCTTACAATGGCATTATCTTCATCCCTAAGCAACCTCCACAACCCCCAGCCGCGGTTTGAGGGTCCATGGAACCTTGGAGCCTCCCTAGGACTCTTTCCCACGGATTTACATCATTTTATCATTTCATTTTGGGTCATTATCTCCCATGGACGGAATAATATCTCCCATTCTCTATATAAGGGAGGCTTCTTCTTCAGAGGAAGGGGAGCCCCATTTTTTCCACGAAGTGCTACCGAAATCTCACCAAACCTCACACTTAGCTCGTGGCTCATCCATTCCACCACCTTTCCTCTTATCCTCTTCACTAAGAGATGGCACATTCTCCATCTATGGAGCTTGGTGGAGGAGGAGGCGACTTCTGAGGCTTCTCCAGCGACCAAGGACATCACACAGCAGCCTAGAAGTTGCCCCATTGGGGCTCCTTCTTCCCTTCTTCCCCTCATTTCTCTTCCCATGCATTTTGTTATTTCTTTTAGATAGGAACGCATTTTACTTTCCTGCCCACATTTTCATACTACCCAAGGGGTTTAAAACCACCCTCAGGTTCGTTCCCTCCATGCTCTCTCCTTTCATTTCATTTTTAGATAGATACTACACTTAAATATGGACTAGCAGGGTTATTTTTGTTGTTTTCTTCATCTTGGCAGGCATCCAAAGCAAGGATCGACGAGAGGCTCTTGTTCTCTGGCCGGCCAGAGGACAGGAAGAAGGTCCACCAAGAATTCTCCCGCACTGTAGAGAACGCGGCAGGAAAGGGCGCCGCAACAACAAGAACGCGCCCCCGTCGGGCGTCGCGACCTCAGCTTTATTGCGACGGGGAAACCCGTCACGGTCTCAGTAAGTGCCCTGTTCTCATTCCTTTTCCTAGAAACGTTAGCCTAGTTTAATTATTAATCATGGCAACTTGTTAGGTGGCGATCACATCTTATTTCCATACTCTTTGAGTCAATTTTAAATCATGTTGTGTGTCTCGAGGGGTGCGCAACCCCGTGATTACACCTTTTGGCGATCACAGTGGGACCTTCAAGGCTAGCCTCGTCGACTTTGTTTGTTTGCCTACCATCATGATGTGTTTATGTGCTTTGTAGAACCCTGTTAGGTGTATTTCTATATTTTTTATCTATTTTATGCTCTCAGTTGTTGACGCGATGGATCGCGTGGTCGCGACACTATCGCGTCCATAAAGGCGGACGCGACTTCAGGTACACGTTCTACCTCTCCCCTTTACATTGTTGCTTCACTGAGAGTGCTTCCATGTCTTGTTCATGCTATGTTGCCATGTATATTTGCATTCCTGTTTGTTAGAATCCTGCTAGGGTTCGAATTTTCCATTTATTTTCACTGTTTGCTTTCGGGTCTTATCGCGACGGGTCGTGCTGCCGTGACACTGTTGCGCCGTGGGCATGAGACGCATCCTCAGTATGTTTTGATGTTATTGTTTTATGTCTGTCCATCCGTTTCTGTTTGCGTAGGGAGTCTTTCTGTATAGTTTACTTTACTCCATGCTTGTATTGCGTTTTAGGCTAGCCTATTTGCTCTTTGTTTGCGTGTAGCTATAGGTCTCTACACTCTGTTCTTATCGCGGCTGGGTTTCTCGTCGCAATAAGGTCGCGACGGATCTGGTCATCGCGACCTCAGCCGAGGCCTGTCAGTTATTGTTTGTTAGTTTAGGTTAGACATTTGCATGCACCTCAGTGCACCTAGGTTCATGCATACACTTCTGTCTCGTGTAGTTTAGGTTTTCCTCCTTGGTAGAGTAGACGCTCTCACCCGCAAGCACTCATGGGCTGACCAGGGCCTCCTACCGAGGGCCTCCGTAAGTCCCTGTGGCCGTACGCATGTTGCGGTTTTCCGGGCTGGTTGTACCCATCATACCCCATAGTTCAGGTCGTTTTACGCGTGAGTTGTGTGTTCCCTTAGTGTCACCGGAGTACTTGAGTTCATACCCATTAGGGTCCCATTTGACCGAGTGAAATTTCATTAATCAATCCATTAAAGGTTAAGTGCGAACCCTAAGAGTTTGGACGGTAATCATGATAACTTGAGTGCTTGTTTGGTGCACCCCTTCTTATCTTACAGTCCTTTTTTGTTGTGTTAAAGTCTAGGGGATTGTTTGGTAATTGTGTCGTCTCCCCAAACTGCTTAGGGGTTATGTATGCGTCATTCTCTAGGGTTCTCGAGTCAGTCCCCTCCAACTATTGTACTATATCACAATCCCTTGTTCGGTATGGATCACTTCCACGTCCTTACCGGTTACTCTTTGCCCATCGGGCTTCTTGAGGATGTGGCCCAACCTTCCGCGGCCACTCTCTCGGGGCATGTCTAGCCCCCTACCGTCATTGATGGTCAGTCTCGCCCTCCTTTTCCTTCTGGGGTGGATGACCCGCATGCTCAATTCAGTCAACGCCTCCCACATTTGAGCCCGGACCAAGTTCGGGAGTTTCTGGCCGCTGCCAAAGGCAAGCATCCCCTATCTCCGCCATCTCATAATTTAACCCAGCAGGCCGCCTCCTCTGCCCCTGCTACCTCTGCGCCGTATGTCCCTTCCACTATGGCAGATCCTACTCCCTTGCGTCTACGGGATATTCACTTTTCTGAGTCCAACTACCTTCCGGCATGGGAGGTTCGGCCCAAATCCCCTCCAGTCTCCTCGTTCTATCAGGACGAACCTACTTCCTTTCCCCGTGAGAGGTCCTACTCCTTGGAGCCATCCCACTCCCTCGTTCCCACTCACCACGCCACATCCCCCTCTGACTTCCTTGCAGAGTGGACGTCTATGAAGAGTGAGCTTCATGACCTCCAGAGACAATTGGACCCACGGAAGGCCGCCGATATTCCCCTTCCTTCCTTTCAACACCTCCGGATCCCACCCCAGTCGAAACTCCCTGTCTACTGGCGATATTCTGGGGTAGGCGACCCCTATGTGCATCTGAAAGATTTTGTGTATGAATCAGCTCCGCACAAGTATGACCTCCACCTTATGGCGTACATGTTTCATAAGTCATTGGATGGGTCGGCCCTCAAGTGGTTTTACTCTTTGCCCCCTGAGGAAGCCGAGGATTTCCAAATTGTCCAAGAGAGATTCCTACAGCAGTTTCAAGATCAGGTCGGACCCAAGTATTCTTTTGTTGATTTAGTGGCTGAAAAGATGAAGCCCGATGAGGAATTTGCGGTCTATGCTGACCGGTGGCGTGCCCTAGCTGCGAAGGTCTGCTGCCCAATGCCTGAGGAGGAGAAGGTTAAGTTGATAATTGCCAATGCCACACCAACCTACCGAGCCATTTTAGCCATGAATGACATCACCACAATACACTAACTATACAACCGGGCCCGCTTCATTCAGACCCAACTTAAGGACTCGCCCATCTATTCCATGTTTGAAACCCCGAAGTCCCACTATCCTAAGAAACCATAGGGTCCTGTCACCGAGGGGGTCCAAACCAATGAGCAAGTAGGTGCAGTCAATAATCCTCAGGGCCCGGTAGGTAGGTCACCCTTTAATTAACAGCCACAGCAGCCATGGAACAATAGACAACCACCTCCTAAGGCCCAGAACCCCCAACAAGACCAACGCCAATATAATCAGGTCTCTCCACCTCAAAATGGCTATGCCCCTAGGAAGCCCAATGGACCCAAGAGAGCTCAATACCCTCCCCTTCCAGAGAGTCTAGCCGACATTTTCGCATCTCTTATGTCCCTTAATGCCACTAGATTACCTCCTAAGAAGGGAAACTGGATCATGGCGGCGGATCAAACAAAATATTGTGTATACCACTGTCATCCAGGGCACAATGTATCGGATTGCTTCCAATTCAGGGACATCATATATGACCTCCATGAGCAAAATCAAATTGATTGGGCTGAAATGAAGAGGCTAATCCAGACACTAAGGGACCAACAGGGGCAGAGGCAGCAACAGCAGTAGCAAAGGCGGCAGCAGTAATTCCAGTAGCAACAACAACAATTCCAGCAGCAACATCAGTAGTTCCAACAACCATTCCAACAGCAGTACCAGCAACAACAGCAGCCACAACAGCCACAGCAACCAGCAAATGACCTCGGCATAATTAGCAATCCTATGCCGCAGCACCAACCCGCTCCGAATCCCCAACCTACTCCACCACCTCCCCCGCCCGCTCAAGTCAACCCTGTCATCCACCACCCACAACCGCTTGGGCCTACGATGATGAGCATGAAGTAGGCCAACTTCTGGCTATTTCCCACACCGTACCTGCCTCCACCATGCCCACATTGCCACCATTACATCGCCACTCTACAACACCCCCGTCATACCATTCGTCACTCCATCACCCTTTAACATTCCATTCTCCCCTACGCCAGCACCCCTAATACCCAATCCCTCCATCATTGACACCACCCCACCTCCACTTCACCACAACCTGGCCCTACGGAGTGGGCGGATGTTCCACTGGATGTACCCCAATGCATCTGTGTCTTTTCCAGGTCAGTCGACCCAAAATTCCAGCAGCAACCCACAGTAGCAACAAGATGTCGAGAAGATAGATCCGATCCCAGGGACTCAATATGATATACTGAAGCATTTAGACCAGACTCCAGTGAAAATATCTATCCTTGAACTGATCAAGAGGTCACAGACCCACCAAGATGCCTTAAAGGCTTTTCTGCAAAGGGTCATGGTAAGTGAAGATATGAACCCCGACAATCTACCCTCGGTCTTATCCATTGTTTACAAAAGACCGACGATTACCTTCACAGATGGTGAGTTGGCTCCCCCGAAGGCCAGGAGGATGCCTTTATGTGTGACTCTGACAATAAATAAGGTGGTCGTTGATGCCGCATTAGTTGATACAGGGGCGTCTATAAATGTGTGCCCTCTAAGCACTCTTCGGTCTTGCAATATCTCTGAGCACCGCTTGCAGCCGACTCCCACTACTATAGTGGCTTATGATAATTCCTGACGGGCCTGCCACGGTGTTGTCTCCTTACAAGTAGAACTAGGGCCGTTTGTAATGACAGTGGATTTCTATGTCCTTGACATTGACCAGACTTTCAAAGCCATTCTAGGTCGACCTTGGAATGAAGTGCTAGGGGCAGTCCCCTCCACAGCACACCAATGCTTAAAATTTCCTTTCCAAGGACGTATAGTCAAGGTCAAGAGTACAGCAACTACCCATACTGTGGAAGCCATTGAGAAAATCATGCCGGCAGTCTAGCCATCTAATGAGCCCATTATCTCGGTCCTTGATGTGAATTATCTATGGGCTTACACTTTCTCCTCCGGCCACCAAACTGTGTCCCCATCATTGGCTTCTATCAAGAAGGGCATACCGTCAGACATCAAGGGCTGGAACATCATGCTCAAGATTGGCTACCAGCCGGGAAAAGGTCTCGGAGCTCACCTCCAGGGGAGAACTCAGGTCATCGCCAATTCCAAGCAAATCACAAGGCGTGGCCTAAGATACACGGAAGAACTCAAGTCATGGGCAGCCTACTCATCTACTCCAAATTTAGACCAAGAACCTCTCACCTGAGCATTATATGATCATTTTGTAACACCATTACTGTAGAGTTACCGGTATCGGCATATCAAGTTCTAGAGGCCCAGCAGCCCGGAAAGAAGAAGAAGCTAAAGGGGCAGAGGTAGGGGAATCAGACCTAGAAGATCTAGTGACAGCACTCAGTCTCTTGTTCCGGGATGGTAGTCTCACACAGCCCCCGGTAGTGGCAGAATCAGTAGGATCAGCACCAGCAACCACCTCCAAGCGATAGTTGCTTGGGTACGGTGAGGATATTGAGGCATCACATCCAATCAACCCAGTAGAGGAGTTCTGGCCAGGGCATTCCCTGCCTTCTAACCACTTTGTATTTTCAATCCTTATTTCCAAATTCTCTTTCATCCCTCTTTCTCCTCCTCTTATTCTCCAATTCTCCCCTGACGCTCTTGAAGCGTTAACCACCTCCTCATCCTTTTTCACCCTTTCTTTTAATGGCACGGTTCTTTCCTTCTCCCGCTGCCTCCACATGTAGGGTAGTTGGTTTCCTTTCTTAGTTTAGTATGTTGTGTCTAATTCAAAAAAAAAAAAAAGAAACAACAACAAACAACAACAAAAAAAAAACTCTCTATTCCTCCTCGACAATTGACGGCGATCCCCATCTTTCCTTCCCATTCTTTGGACGGCAATCCCCGTCTTTCCTTTCCCTTTTGTCGGACGGCGATCCCCGTCCTTCCCCCTCCAAGCAGCAATCCCCGATTCCATTTCCATTGTAATCCCCACTTTCGACGGTGATCCCCGTCTCTATGTTCCCTTGCTCTTGACGGCGATCCTGGTCACCCGCACACTCCTCTTCCCTCTGACGACGATCCCTGTCACCCTTTGCTTTCTCCCTCGGCGATCCCCGTCCTTCTTTCTCCCTCTGCTTGAGCGGCGATCCCCACTCCCTGACCAGCATGGTCATTTTGGATGCTCTGGGTGAGGAGCCTTCTGTTCCCCTGCACCCCAACTCTGCTGCAGGCACCCTAAGCTCGGGTGGCCTGCCTCTGCCTCCAGACCCATCAGAGAACTACCACAGCCGTGCTGCACCCCTTCCTTTCCCTTTCAATAAACCTCTAAATATTTCTCTAGAGTCCTCTGTAAATATTAGCTCTATTTTAGGGTCAAGGGTAGGATCTAGCGAGTCCATGTCCCCGTCTAGGAAGAGTAAGGGTAGTGGTATACCCCGTAGATATTTAGTGGATTTGGTACAAAGGTGTGGCGCTCTTCTGGCTGTCGAAGAGTTTATCCAAGAAGCAGTCATTCTAAACATAGAAGCTCAACACGAAGAGGAAAGGCTAGATGATGGATTTGAGGTATATGAAATCTTAACTGAGGAGGACCCAGGGAATGAAGAAGACGGTGAGATAGAGGACGCTGCCGAGATGTATGCCAGTGGCATGAGGAGATTCGATGAACCAACATTGGCAGTAGACGAACCTACCAAAGAGGTAAACATTGGGACAGAAGAAGAACCCAGGCTCTTGACCATAGCTTCCAATCTCCCTCCTGAGGAAGTAGAGGCACTCATAGAAATGTTAAGGAAGTACAAGGATTCTTTTGCCTAGTCATACGATGACATGCCCAGCATTGACCTCGAGTTAGTGGAACATAGGTTGATCTTGAAGCCAGGGGCAATAGCCGTTAAACAAAAATTGAGGCATTTTCTTCCCCACATTGCTTTGAAGATGACGGAGGAGATCGATAAACTACACAAGGCTAAGTTCATCTGTGTAGTCCTCTACCCTTTGTGAGTGGCTAACATAGTCCCAGTGATGAAAAAGGACGGAAGAGTGCGGATCTGTATTGACTTCTGGGACTTGAATAGGGCATGTCCAAAGGACAACTTCCCATTACCTCACTTGGATGTTTTAATTGATAACACCGCTGGGTTCGAAACCCTCTCATTCATGGATGGTTACTCAAGATATAATCAAATCTGTCTAGCCTCGGAGGACCAAGAGAAAACCTCCTTCACCACGCCCTGGGGTACTTATTGCTATGTGGTCATGCCATTTGGATTAAAGAATGTCGGCGCCACTTATCAAAGGGCAATGTTAGCAATCTTCCACGATATGATTCATATTGATGTTGAAGTTTTACATGAATGATATTGTGGTGAAGTCTCGAACCCGAAGTGAACATTCCTCCATGCTTGCCAAAGTGTTTCGACGCGCACGAGAATACCAGTTGAAGATGAATCTGAAGAAGTGCATATTTGGGGTTTCCTCAGGCAAGCTGTTAGGGTTTATAGTTAGCAAGCGGGAGATTCAGATAGACCCGAATAAGGCCAAGGCAATAAATGAGATGCCTCCTCCTAAGAACATATCTAAACATCGAGGATTGATTGGTCAGCTACAGTTCATAAGGAGATTCATATCTCAGCATTCTCAAAGATGGCGTCCTTCCTATGAACTGTTAAAAGGAGGAGCCAAATTCGAATGGAATAATAAGTGCCAAGAAGCCTTTGATGAGCTCAAGAGTTATCTGATGAATCCGCCTGTGCTGCAAGTGCTTGTCCCAGGAAAACCCCTCATCCTATATTTGTCGACTATTGAGGACTCCCTAGGAGCTGTCCTTGCACAACATGATGATTCTGGAAAGGAGAGGGCAGTTTATTACCTATCTAGGCTATTCAATCCCTCTGAGCCCAAGCTCACCACAATGGAGAAAACATGTGCAGCGCTAGTGTGGGTAGTGCAGAAATTGAAGCACTACTTCCTAGCCCATCAGGTGAGTTCGATTTCTAGAATGGACCCTATTAGGTATCTCCTGGAGAAGCCAGTCCTCGCCGACAAATTGGCAAGTTGGCAGAGCTTCTTGTCTCAATTCGATATCACCTTTGTAGTCCAGAAGGCTATAAAAGGGTATGCCATTGTTGAGCACCTTGCTCACCTTCCTCTTTCTCATAGTGATATGGTCCAGAAAGATTTTCCTTATGAAACCTGTCACTTATCTCTCGCGATCCCTTCTGGTGACTCCATTTTGGTGGAGCTCTCAATTCTAGGGGATGGGGCATAGGTGATGTCTTGCTCACCCCAGAAGGGATCACCATTCCACTAGCTTATCAACTTTAGTTCCCTGCCACCAATAATGTCTCTGAAAACGAGGCTCCCCTAGCCGGTCTAAAACTGGCCTATCTCTTAGGTGCACGTCATCTCGATATCATAAGAGATTCTCAACTCGTTCTTTGGAAGGTCCTTTCTACTTATCGCACTCGTGACCCTAAACTCAAGCCTTATCAAGATCTGGTCACTCTCCTAGCCAAGCAGTTCTGCAAGCTTATCTACATTCACACTCCTCGCTCTCAGAACATTCTGGCCGATGCCCTAGCATCTCTAGCCTCATCTCTCTCCTTCCCTCTTAGCCGCAGCACTGAGACTATCATTATCCAGAGGTTAGAAGCACCTTCCACTCAGGATTGTTGGTTCAATAACCTCAGGAGCTCTTTAGTCTTGAAAGCAAAGAGAAGAGAAGCGAAGGAAGTAATGCTTATGGAGCTAGGAGAAATGATGGAAGGAGAAAGGACCATGGTACCATGAGATCGAGCAATACTGCAAGGACGGTACCTTCCCAGAAGAAGCTGAGGCTGAGGATAGAAGAGCCATCCGTAGAGCTGCGCTAAGGTATACCATCGTTGGAGAAGTGTTGTATAGACACGCTCTAAACGGGATGCTCCTCAGAAGTTTGTCGGATGAAGAAGCCTGGAAGGTAGTGGAAGGAGCGATGTAACGACCCGACCTCTCGGAGCCCTCGCCGGGGACCCCGAGGGTCGCGCCGCCACCCACGGATCCGAAGACCCGGAAGGGTCATATGAAAAAGTCTGGTGAGATATGTACTAAGTTCAAATAACTATAATAATATGTACATTATACAAAAGGGTTGTACAATGCATCCCAAGCAAAAGCACAGGTACAAGAGAAAAGGTGCAGTCCTTAAGGGGCATACCCCGAGGACTTGCAAAACACAACTCTCAGCTCACTTGGGTACAAGAGCTCACAACACTCGCTCTCACTGCTGCTGACAACAACACGGCGCCACAGCCACCTCCGCAACCCGTCCGACACCAAGCTACCGTGACGATGAGCCCCTAGCTGAAGGAAGTAGGGGGGTGAGCCTCGCGAACAAGGCCCAGTAGGGATTACCAGTCCCTCACTGGCCAGAGCAGCAGGAACTCTGAAAATAGGAAACTACACTAGAAAACTGTAAAGCAAGGAACTCCTACAGCATGGTACTACTAAGCAGCGGAAGAGAACAGTACAACGCCATGACTACCAACCAAGGTCGTGGCACACACATGACTCCCGTAGAAACCAACGGAGTCGGACACAAAGCGGAAGCAGTGCTCAGTACACCTACCGAGACCACGGAACAACCAAGTGAGAACGACGTCTCACCACAAGCACGGCCACCTCAGACCTTTACAAGGTCGAGGGCCCACAAGTAGAACCACCCCGGACCCCGGACACACCGCCAGGTCGGGAAGCTACACAGGTCGGTGCCATCACGGGCTGGCACCCAAGAATGGGACCACGGAACCGAGAGAACACCGATGCGGAAACCACCAGAAGCACGGGTCTACCCAAGGCCAGACCAACGACGCCCATGGGAGCTAAGAACAACCAGGCTAAAACCACTGTGCAAGCTAGGGCAACAAGGAACACTCTGAAACGTCGTGAGGAAAACGTCGTCACAACAACAGCAACCAAGCCACCGCCGCTAGCAGCCAAGAGAGGGGGACCCGTAGTCCACGAGCTCTGCTCGCTAGCCTAGCTCCTGCCTCCACCCCCGCGAAGGGCGAGACAGAGCCGCCACAGAAACACACAACACCGCAGCCTAGCCAAGCTGCAGCCTCACGCCTAGCACCACTACGTGGCTCCGGAACGAACGCAGAGAGAGGCAGTGAGACAAAGGACTGTCTGTTCTGTGCCAGGAAAGCACTCTGAACCCCTCGGTGTCCCAGACCCAGACAAGAGAGCTCTACAAACGACTCAGCGCCGCTGTCCAAACCTCGTTTTCCCCTCAGCTCCAGAGTCCGCTCACGTGGGCTGCCAACTCGAGCACGCTCGTAGCCCAGATACCTCCCTCAACGGGCTCCTGAGGATGGGGGTCCCAGGAAATGGAGACAACCACTGAACGGGACAAGCCCTCAAGTTCCAAGCACCGAGCGAACAGGCGGGGCAGCACAACAAGAACAACGCCGAACCACTGGCTTGTAACCACGACAAGCCAAGCAGGCGAGAAGCACGCACAAACCCTCAACAGGGTTGTCGACCAACCAACCACGCACGGAAAATCTGGAGTCTCAGAACACTACCAGCTGGCATGGAAACCCGTCACTCTACTAATAATCAATTGACCGCCCATCAATCGATTATTAGGCAGACGCGACCCTCCTAGCACCACTGCAAGGACACAGCCACGAAGGTGTCACCTTCGGTCACTGAACACAGAGAGGAAACCAGCCGCGTTCTCTACCAGAAGGTCCTAAGGGCAAAGCTTGCCCTGGGGCACACGCCGACACACAAACCGGCCACGGAAACCACCCGAGGTAGCACAGGCACTGTCGCACCCCCATAGGCCGTCGCGATGCCATCGCGACGCGGAAGGGCACCGTGACAACAGCCTTGATGCGACAGGGCAGCGCATCGCGACAGCCTCCCTGTCGCAACGGGAAACTAAGTCGCGACAGCGACCAATATCGTGACTGCCAACCGCGCCGTGATAAAATTGCGCCTAACCGAGGCGACACCTCTACTGATGTCGCGACGCGCACCGCGGCCGTGACATCAGTCAGGAGGCAGACCAAGGGATGCTCCATTCTGGGCCACCCAGAACCATACAAACATGCACACATGGGGAGGGGAGCATGGGGAAAGCTATAAAGCTAACTACAAAACCCCGAGGACTCCCGATCCACCCGGATTGGGAAGGGCACAAGAAATCCCTACCTTAAACGAAGAACCGAACCCCGTAGGGCCCTTCTCGTAGGAAAGAACACCTCCTCCTCGCTCCACGCACGCTCCACGATACCGGGACACCACGCACGGCCCTCCTCCTCGCCTGAAACACACAAAGGGGAGAAGAGGGGAGGAAGAGGTCGCCGGAGGGAGAGGGAGAAGGGAAGAAGAAGAGAGAGGGGGAAGGGGTAGCCGGCCTGCGCCTTAAGCGCCCGGCACCCAGAACATGACGGACCACCCCGCCGCGTTACGGACCTTAACGCGATGAGTCAACGGATCGCGATAAGAACGCAGCCTACAAGGGTGCCGCGACAAATGCGACAAGCTGTACTAACACACCTGCCACCCTGACATGCGTCAGACGACCGGACAGCGCAACATGACAAAACATTGTCACAGCCCATTGACCGAGTGCGACAGCAAGACGTGACGGAGAACCAGGGCCCGACCAACACACGACCCACAAACTCGCCGCGACACGGATGACTGTCACGTCGGGCACCCCCGACGCGACACCAACGCATCACCCAGCCTGGACGCGTCAGTGTCCAGTCATCCCATGACACCAGACGAAAGCCACGAAATTGGGTCTTACATTCTACCCCCCTTAAAACAATTTTGTCCTCGAAATTGGGGCAAGCCCAAAGGATCTCGAGGCACGAAACGGAGCACAGGGAGCAAACGTAAGACCAGCGCGAAAAAGCCACTAAGTCTCAACACGACTTCCTCATGGCAACAATTGCACAGCCAAACACGAGCGAAGCACACGAAACCGGAAAACCAACGGCTCACCCAACGGGCTCCAAACACACGGGTGGAGCACCCAACCGAAAACTCTACGGTTCGCAACATGCTCCAATGTACCTAGAGCACCAAGCCGAGAAACCAACGACTCACTCTAGTCACACGTGGGGCATCCAAACGGGACGACAACCCCACCGGTGCCGAGCGACGCCAAATCCGGCCCGAACAGAAGAAAACGCCAACCGAAATTTTCACAGTTGCAGTCACCAACAGACCTCACTATGGTGACCCAACGCCTAGCAACCCACTCTGTCGCCAGCAAAACCCGACAGAGAGCGCAGTTTCCAGAAGCAACACGAAAAACATTGGTCAGCAATGCACTCCATCGCCAGCGAAACCTGACGGAGTACATCGTTGCCGACAACCACAAGGGAAAACACCTGAGAGTCGAATACAACACTCGAGAAAAATGGTCTCACGCCATGAGCCACAGCTAGCATCGGTCACCACTCGACCGAGTAGCCACACGAGAGACACAAACCAGAGCGAGGACACACTCGCGGAGAATTCTCAACACATGAAACAGCATCCACTGTCACCACTAGGTCTCACACAGACCTTCCTTGCGGCCCAACAGGGATAGAAAATGCATGCGAAGAGCCCACAACACGCAAAAATGGCATCCATTGTCACCACTAGGTCTCACCCAGACCTTCCTCGTAGTCCGACAAGGATACCAAACGCACGCGGAGCCACAAAAACTAGGAGTCACATGCTCCACAGCGTTGCACACCACGACGGAAGCACAGAAGACGTCTGAGGTTAAGCGAAAGCCGAGCACCTCACGACGTCGACAAACCACATGGTCGAGTACTAGCAAGCCAATAGGCCTCACTATCATCAGATGAACCGACAGGAGACTTCGCCATCGGCTTCTAGACTCACCAACACCACGCACAACAAAAACCAACGAAGGTTGGCAGCACACCCGCCACGCGCACACAGAGCTCAGTGTGGGTACCGACGTGCCAACCACGAAAAGACACACAACCACGGGGGAACCGAAACAACCGCAGAGGTCCAGAACAACCCGACCTCAGAGGGACCCAAACCGAAGCAGGGTACCACAACCGAACACACTCGCTCTAAAAGCAAGAGGGGAAACCTAGACATAGGTCATGACCAAAGCCTGGCGTACCACCGATAGGGCTACCTAGATATGGCAAAGCAGCCACCCCACAGCGGTAATGGTACAACCACAGGACTCAGGCTATCACACATGTCCCAGAAGCGGAAAGCCCAACACCTCCAACACCGAGCAAACTCGGGAAATGACGAACAAATCTCACGAACAGACACACGGCACAACACATGGTGGTACCACAAGCACCAGGAGCCACCCAAGGTACAACACAATGCACCAAGGCTCCAGACGGCACAAAATTGAAACGCTTGAGCATGAGTACACGGTGCTACCACAAACACCAAAAGTAAACAAAGTGCAACCTAGGTGCACCAGGGGCCAAAGCAACACTACGGCTAACAGGAAGGACTCTCCACAGGAGGCCTACCGAAAGCCACACGCCAAGAACTGCAAGCCTGAAAGAGCGTAATAGGCCACGTCGGCCCCAGCCCTTGAGGCACAAAACACGAAGAATCGAAGAAAATGCTCAAGGCGCAGCACACACAGTGGCACCAATGGCCCGAGGCGACACAGGCCCCACCGAAGGGGACTCTCTACCAGAGACCCACAACGGAAGCATACGGAAAGCGACAACTACTACTTCAAGAGCGCGACAACCACGTACGCTCCAAGAAGAACACAAAACACGGAGCACCGACTCTGCCACACAGGGAGTGAAAACTATAGCAACTCCCTCGTGCGCAAGAGAAAGAAGCACCACCTCTATCACAACTGATAGAGAGGCTAAACACCAAAACGACGGCAAGAAAAGCCTCCAAGGCACAAGCCGATGCACCACCGAGCATACAACGGAACAATGCTTGCACGAGCAAGCCAATCACGAAAAACCAATGCACAGTGGAATAACACACACGAGCGGCCCAACAAGAAAACAATGCTACCTCGCACCAAACCAATAGGGACCCAATGCCCCGAATTGAGCCTGGCAGGTAGCGAGAAGCCATTACGACGGCAAATGGCACAAACAGGTCCAACGACCAACGGTGCCATACAAAAACAACGGCACGAGGGGAGCAAACAACTCGACCTAAAAACAACTCCAGGGAAGGTGACTCCACCAGAAGGTCGCAACGATGCACACCTCGGCAACACAACACCATAGTGGAACACCACCACCCCGAGCAACCGACGAAAAGCAGAGGAAGGAGACACGCACGAGTCTCTTCCACACATGAGAGGCAAAACCACAATGCGAGACTAACACTTCCATATGAAGCACAGCCAGCCGAGCACCACGACACTCACCAGACCACCATCTGCGAGAGCACACCGGGCGCAAGAACAAAGCAAACCATTCAAGCCACGGGGACACACAAGTCCTGCCAGCGTGGCCGAGAAACTTGGAAATGACTAACAAGACAAGATGGCCAACGCGGCAGCCAGACGCACGGCCAAGGGCACAACACCTTGACCGACGCCCAAGCAGACTGTAACAAAGACAGTCCAATGTAACAAAGACAGTCCAATTGGCAACACGACAGCTCATCTCCACAGAGAGAGAGAGCAATGACAACCAAAACAACACGAAGCAGCCTTGGGGAGAACCTCCACCAAAAAGCGCCAAGAGCCATCCTGGGAGAACCTCACCAGAACGCGGCCCAACCAAACGGCACACTTCGAATCACAGGGGCAACTCAACAGTGGCCCGAAACGAACACATAGCACTCCTGGGAAGAACCTTTGCTAGAAGTGACAAAGGGCGAACCTGGGAAGAACCTTCACCAGAATGCACAACCCCCCACGATCAAAGAACACAGACCATCAGAGAGAACACTATAGAAAGCAGAACTGCAGAAGCAACACAAGTCGGTCCTGGGAGAACCTCCACCAGAACCACGAAGGCACCGCTCTGGGAAAAACCCTCGAGAATGCACCAGGCAAACCAACAGCACACCTTAGACTCTGAGGTAGCACGGCAACAGCAGAAACGAACACGAAACAGTCCTGAGAGAAACACTCACAGGACAACAAATAGTTCTGGGAAACCTCCACGAAACACAGGGCAACCAAGCGATGCACCTCAGCCTAGAGGGCAAGCAACAGCAAACAGAAACGAGCACAACATGTGTTGAGGAACCTCACTCCCGCCAGAACCAACAGAGAAGAACTCTGGGAGCACCTCAACAGAGCTCACTACCAGTCAGCGCCAGGCTGACAATGAAAACACAAACAAATGTTGCAACGCTCGACCAGCAGTGCAACACAGCATGCAAGACACCTGCTCAGCTCGGCGTCCTGAGCACAACGCACAATGGCGCACAGGGCCAAACACACAACAACCACAACACACACAACAACCACAACACACACCCCAACAACAAAGGGTTAGCCAACAAGGCAGAGACACCTTCCACAGGTTCCACGGGCAACAACCCAGCATCGGTGAAGGCCACACAACACACAGGCTCTCTCAGCCTTCACGATGCACACACACTCAAATGCGCCGAAGACGACCAGGAGCACCGCACCTGGACTGGCTCGCAAGCGTCCTCCACACAAGGAAGACCACTGCCAGCGAGTCCAGCGCCAACCGCGTCGCTACGGCACGAACACGCCGAGCGACCACGCTCGCCACACACACGGCACAGCAACAACTGCAACCTGCAACACCCACGCTGAATCATGCAAGGAAGAAGCGCACACCTGCAAAACATTTGAAAGCACAAGCCTAACACTAGTCGGACGGTGTCAGCAGCGCACTAGTACCTCCTTTGGGACAAAACTATAGTATAAATCCTTACAAATCTCAGTAGACCCCGCTCTGATACCACTGTAACGACCCGACCACTCGGACCCCCGCCGGGGACCCCGAGGGTCGCGCCGCCACCCACGGATCCAAAGACTCGGAAGGGTCATATGAAAAAGTCTAGTGAGATATGTACTGAGTTCAAATAACTATAATAATCTGTACATTATACAAAAGGTTGTACAACGCGTCCCAAGCAAAAGCACAGGTACGAGAGAAAAGGTGATGTCCTTAAGGGGCATACCCTGAAGACTTGCAAAACACAACTCTCAGCTCACTCGGGTACAAGAGCTCACAACACTCGCTCTCACTGCTTCTGACACTAACACGGCGCCACAGCCACCTCCGCAACCCATCCGACACCAAGCTACCGCGACGATGAGCCCCTAGCTGAAGGAAGTAGGGGGGTGAGCCTCGCGAACAAGGCCCAGTAGGGATTACCAGTCCCTCACTGGCCAGAGCAGCAGGAACTCTGAAAACAGGAAACTACACTAGAAAGCTGTAAAGCAAGGAACTCCTACAGCATGGTACTACTAAGCAGCGGAGGAGAATAGTACAACGCCATGACTACCAACCAAGGTCGTGGCACACACATGACTCCCACAGAAACCAACGGAGTCGGACACAAAGCGGAAGCAGTGCTCAGTACACCTACCGAGACCACGGAACAACCAAGTGAGAACGATGTTCACCGCAAACACGGCCACCTCAAACCTCTACAAGGTTGAGGGCACAAGCAGAACCACCCCGGACCCCAGGACACACCGCCAGGTCAGGAAGCTACACACGCGGTGCCATCACGGGTGGACCCAAGAATGGGACCACTAAAACGAGGAGACACCGATGCAGGACCACCAGAAGCACGGGTCTACCCAAGGCCAGACCAACGACGCCCACGGGAGTTAAGCACAGTCAGGCTAAAACTGCCTTGCAAGCTAGGGCAACAAGGAACACTCGAAAACGTCATGAGGAAAATGTCGTCACAACAACAGTAACCAAGCCACCACCGCTAGCAGCCAAGAGAGGGGGACCCGTAGTCCACGAGCTCTGCTCACTAGCCTAGCTCCTGCCTCCACCCCCGCGAAGGGTGAGACAGAGCCGCCACAGAAACACACAACACACGCAACACCGTAGCCTGGCCAAGCTGAGGCCTCACGCCTAGCACCATTACGTGGCTCCGGAACCAACGCAGAGAGAGGCAGTGAGACAAAGGACTGTCTGGTCTGCGCCAGGAAAGCACTCCAAACCCCTCGGCGTCCCAGACCCAGACAAGAGAGCTCTACAAACGACTCAGCGCTGCTGTCCAAACCTCGTTTTCCCCTCAGCTCCAGAGTCTGCTCACGTGGGTTGCCAACTCAAGCACGCTCGTGGCCCGGATACCTCCCTCAACTTGCTCCCGAGCGTTTATTGTCAGCCTGGTGCTGACTGGTTGTGAACTCTAGTGAGGTGCTCCTGGAGTTCTTCTCTGTTGGTTCTAGTGGGAGACAGGCCGTACTGACACGCCTGCCACCCTGACAAACGTCAGACGACCGAAGCGACACACGACAAAACACTGTCGTGACCCATTGACCGGGCGCTACAAGAACGCGACGGGAAACCCGGGGGCGAAAAGAACGCGACGCACAGACTCGCCGCGACATGGATGACTGTCACATCGGGCACCCCCGATGCGACACTGACACGTCGCCTAGCCTGGACGCGTCAGTGGCCAGTCATCCCAGACGTCAGACGGAAAGCCGGGAAGTCGGGTCTTACAATTGGGCTGTTAATGAGCTCAAAGCAAGGCTAATGATGGGCTCAAGGTGAATGACCAACTAGGGGCTTACTAAGTTAACAAGAAATGTAGTTTGACTTATAAGCCAGAATCGGGTGTCTAAAGATTGCCCCTCCTTGACTCCTACTTTGCAAGGGAGCATAGCGGAAGTGTAGCGGAGATGTCATGAAGTGACGGCAAAGCAGAAATGATGCGAAGTGGACTGAAAAATAGGAGTCAAGGTAAAGAGACACCCGACCTAACCAACAAGCAATTGGAATCTTCATGAAAACCCCGAGTTAGTTGCTCAAACAGAATGCAAAGAAAAGCACGAGTCTAGACGAGAAGGAGAAAGAAAAGGATGATCAACCTCCCGATTGAGAGGTACCCTAGCCGATTGGCCTACAGGTTTCGTTTTGGAGGGACATGTGCGTGCCAAGCAGGTAACTCATGACTCTGTCCTGGGAGCGGTTCGCAACCAAAGCGGATCAAAGGAGTAAGATGAAAATTGGATAGAGAATCTAGACAGGGAAGTTCTTAACAAACTGACAAGAGTAACTCGCCCGGAGGCAAACCTTCCGATTCAGAATAGAATAGGATTTCTTGTTTGAAACATGAAGAATGATTAGGCACTCAATAAGGGCTCACCATCAGCCAAGGATGAGTTATGAAAGCTCAAAGACCTACATGATGCATGCTGAGCTAAAAGAAAGGAAATCATCAAAACGAATGCAAAGAAAAAGAGGAAATAGAAAATAGATCAAGGATAATAATGCTAAGCCGAAGTAAGAGCGGGTCAAGAAACCACCTGCAACTACAGTGTAGGCCTGAATCTATCATCCCCCGAACTTACTCAACCTAATGGCCTATCCAACGATTAGCAATGTGCACCTAGATTATCACTCTTTTTGGTAAAGGGGAACTCCAATCCCATAGCACATTGAGAACCAGCCGATCCTTGAAGCGATATAATAAACAAAATACCATACATACATGAACTGACAGCAAGAGGGCACACAGTTTGATGTAAAGGTATTTGTCAGAAATAGAGTAAAATGTGATGACATGGGTGGTCGCCTTTAAGTTAATCACGATGGTCATGATTGTCGCGATACCAGTCGAAGAAACGCAACGTATGTGTCAGTCGTGATTCAACGTTCAACCCGAGAACAATAAAACATGCATCGATTTTCATGGAAGGCTTATAACTTGAAATCTAGGGCTCTTGGGACAAAGTGGTGAACATGAAACTTGTAGGGGACAATGAATAGAAGAGAACTATGCCTTTGGACCAGATTAATTTGGTCTCGGTAGGTGTGTATAACAGGATGAACATAAATAGCCCTAGACATACGTGATGACAGGAAAATGCTTATATCTCCTAGCATGCTTGATGGAAAATAGGCAAATCAAGTGCAAAGCAAACTAGACATGATGGTCTACACGATGGTAAGAGATTTGTTCATCTTTAGCCCGAGAATACCTACCTTTGAGTAGATCTAACACAAGTCAGCGCACAGGTTGCAACAGAGCAAGGTTGAGGAAGAAGCTCGGTTCTCCAGCCGTTTTCCTCTGCTCCTGGTGCCCTAGCTTAGCTCCCCACGACCCCAACACGATGGTGAACCTTCCCCTTTAGTCCTATGATGATTATTTATATGTTTAGGGTTAATTTGAAGTCCTAATGAGAGTAGGAAGGGTGGGGTGCAGTTCTGGCTGGTTTCTTCCATGTTTTGGAGATTCCTCCTCCCAATTGGAGTAGAAATACGATTAGAAAGTTCTTGCTATGGTTGGTCACAAATTTGATTGCCATTCTTTTAATGGGGTCCCAGGAAATGAAGACAACCACTGAACGGGACAAGCCCTTAAGTGCCAAGCACCGGGCGAACAGGCGGGGCAACACAACAAGAACTACGCCGAACTGCTGACTTGTAACCACGACAAGCCCAGCAGACGAGAAGCACGCACAAACCCTCAACAGGGTTGTCAGCCAACCAACCACGCACGAAAAAGCCGGAGTCTCAGAACACTACTAGCTGGCACAGAAACCCGTCGCTCTGCTAATAATTGATTGATCTCCCATCAATCGATTATTAGACAGGCGTGACCCTCCTAGCACCACTGCCAGGACATGGCCATGAAGGTGTCACCTTCGGTCACTGAACGCAGAGAGGCAACCAGTCACGTTCCCTACCAGAAGGTCCTAAGGGCAAAGCTTGCCCTGGGCCACATGCCGACACACAAACCGGCCACGGAAACCACCCAAGGCAGCACAGGCACTATCACGCCCCCACAGGCCGTCGCAATGCCATCGCGACAGGGAAGCACGCTGCGACAATAGCCTTGATGCGACGGGGCAGCGTGTCGCAACAACCTCCCTGTCGCGAGGGGAAACTAGGTCGTGACAGGGACCCTTATCGCGACCGCCAACCGCGTCGTGAAAAGGTCGCGCCCGACCGGGGTGAAGCCTCTACTGATGTCGCGACGCGCACCGCGGCCGCGACATCAGTCGGGAGGCAGACCAAGGGATGCTCCACCGGGCCGCCCAAGAATATACAAAACATGCACACACTGGGAGGGGAGCATAGGGAAAGCTGTAAAGCTAACTACAAACCCCGAGGACTCCTGATCCACCGGATGGGAAAGGCACAAGAAATCCCTACCTTAAACAAAGAACCGAACCCCGTAGGGCCCTTCTCGTAGGAAAGAACACCTCCTCCTCGCACCACGCACGCTCCACGACGTCAGGACACCACGCACAGCCCTCCTCCTCACCTGAAACACATAAAGGGGAGAAGAGGGGAGGAAGAGGTCTCCGAAGGGAGAGGGAGAAGGGAAGAAGAAGAGAGAGGGGGAAGGGGTAGCTGGCCTGCGCCTTAAGCGCTCGGCATCGAGAACGCGACGGATCGCCCCGTCGCGTTACAGACCTTAACACGACGGGTCAATGGACCGCGATAAGAACGGGCCCTACAAGGGCACCGTCACAACGTGACAAGCCGTACTGACACACCTGCCACCCTAATAAGTGTCAGACGACCGGACAGCGCAACACGACAAAACACTGTCGTGGCCCATTGACCGGGCGCGACAGCAAAACGCAATGGAGAACCAGGGTGCGACCAACACGCGACCCACAAACTCACCGCGACACGGATGACTGTCGCGACATGACACCAACGCATCACCCAGCCTGGACGCGTCAGTGGCCAGTCATCCCATGACACCGGACGGAAGCCGGGAAATCGGGTCTTACAAGCGCACTCCAGTATTTGTGGAGGGCATGTGAATAGCCAAATGCTAGCTAAGAAAATCCTTATGCAGGGCTATTACTGGCCCACCCTAGAAGAAAATTGTGCCATCTACGTCCGCAATGTGTTAAGTGCCAAATCCATGTCGATAAAATCCATGATCCATCCTTCTCCTTACATCCACTATCCTCCCCTTGGCCATTTTCCATGTGGGCCTTCTATATCATTAGACCTCTTGGTGATCCCAATGCTCAAATCAAGCAAAAATCATTCATTCTCACCGCAACTGAGTACTTCACCAAGTGGGCCGAAGCAGAAGCATTTAGAGAAATCAAAGGTTCAACCGTGTGTCGGTTCATCATGAAGAACATCATCTCGCAGTTTGGAGTGCTAAGTGGCATCGTCACTAACAACGGACCCCAGTTCATATCTCAAGAGCTTCAGAACCTATGTAAGAAATTCAACATCTCTCTGCATCATTCGTCTCCATATTATCCGCAGGGCAATGGTCAAGCCAAAGCCACAAACAAAACACTTTTAAAAATTCTAAAGAAAACTTGTGAGTCTCATAAATTTGTTGATTGGCCTGAGAAATTAATTGAGGCTCTATGGGCCTACCGTACCTCCGTCCGCACACCCACAGGGCAAACTCCTTTTTCACTTACTTATGGGATGGAGGCGGTTTGTCCACATGAGATCCTCATTCCTTCGCTAAGGGTGCAGCTGGACAAGGAACTTAACCTCGATGAACGTCGAGAGGCGTTACTTACATAGCTGGAACTCCTAGACGAGCTGCATCTGGCCGTGGCCGATCATATACTTTCATATCAAAATAGACTCTCAAAATCTTTTCAAAAGAAAGTGGTTGAATGCAAATTTCAAGAAGGAGACATGGTCTTGAAGCAAATTTTCATAAAACCGGGAGGTCCTAGGTCGAAATTGCAAGCAAACTGGGAAGGGCCGTACGTCATTAAGGATGTGTACCCTGGGAATGCATATACGCTAGTAAATGCCGAGGGTGAGGAGCTCTCTCACCCGTGGAATGGGTTGTACCTTAAAAGATTCTACCCTTAATAAAAGATTTTCAATAGTGGCACCATTTTTGCAAAGGAACGCTAGCTGTTGTGAGTCTCACATCTGTCTTATTACTATCAGGTAACCCCCGGGTTCGGCCAACACACACAACACGGAAACCCGCGGTCAATTTCCCTTAAGACACAGGTGTTCCTACTTAGCCCTAGTGTAGGAAAGCGAAGGTCTTTTCTTTTCCTGCTTGGACAAGGTCTAGGGACAAAATGATGCTAACTTGTAGACAAATGAGGGTGTAAATCACGTGTGCATGAAGTCTCAAGAGAGACGATCAGTCCGAAAGAAAGAAGAAATAACAAAAGAACAACAAATTAGTAAAAGAAAAATGAGAATAGGGGCATGGCAAAGAGTGGCAGTACAGTTCCCCATGGGACGCCCTTGAGTCCGGTCGTACGCATGCCCCAAATAAAAGAAAAGACCACAAAGTCTCTGGACAACAAACGGAACCCATGTGAGATAAACCCTCGTGAGTCAAACAAGTTGGTGTCCCAAGCACCGATGCCAAGTCTTATCCCCTTAAGTCTTCCTATCCCCACTAATGATCGGAACGCTCCCACACTTGGTATGTATAGGAACACTAGTGACTAGGGGCAATCAGCCAAGGGAGCCAAAAACAAATGCACACTGCACCCAGAGGGTATTTAATAGTTTAAGATGGGAGGTGAGGTTAACAACTAACTGTCCAAATACAGAAGGTGTCGCTAGAGAAAATCTCAAAATCCAAAACAAAATCAGAAAATCTAACAATCTAAAAAAAATAGAAATTCTCAAAACAAAAAAAAATCATAAAATCTAAAAATCCAAAAAAAAACAAAAAATCCAAAAAAAAAAAAACAGAAAATCTCAAATCTAAAAAAAATCAGAAATCTCAAAATTCCAAAAAAATTTAGAAAATCTTAAATCCAAAAGAAATTAGATGTACATATCGCTTTCTTTTAGCATGCATTGTTTCTGTTTACTTTCCGCCTATCTAATAAGGCTCAACCCCTTGACTATTATGAAGTTGAAGTCATTTTTTGCTTAATGCAAAGGGCTGAGCCAAAGATCAGATCTAACCTGTTTTTCTAAGTGTGCAGGGCAGAAACTTTTGAACAACACAACGATGTACTCAGTGTCCTCTTTCTCTCGCTCACTCGGATCTCATCTCTCACTCGTGTCAATTGCAAATTCATTCATTCAATCACAAACATTGGCAAAAGTAAAAGATCCACTAAAGATAAGCATCATGTACAAAGATAAGGGGGAGGTGGCTCACAAGCTCCTCACTGTCCACCACCACTCTCCCTGGATCCCTCCTGCCTCTCGGGCGGTGGTGGCATCTCGCCACCACCTCTACCACTTCGAGTACTCGTCTCTCCTGCCAGGCGTCTCTCCTCATCCTCGTTCCTCCTACGACTGGAGGAACCAGTTAATTACTGTCTAACCAAGGCACCACTCACCCCTCTCACACCGCTCCTGCTCTTGCTCCTACTCCGAGCAGCCTGGCTCATGGTCGTCACTAGACCTCGAAGCTCCTCAATCCTAATCTGTTGCAGTGCCACCTCGGTGCACATTCGGGACAACTCCGCCTGATCTGTTGGTGGCCCCTGCGTGCGCGACGTCACCATCCCCATCGATAGCTCCCCCACCCAGGACAACACCGCATCCAACTGCGAGCGTAACAGTGCCACCTCTGCTGCTGCCATCTCTGCATCTGTGCAACCCTAGTCACCTCCGCTAATGATGGCCTCGCCTATGTGCACAGCTGGTCCACCTCTGCTACCGCCGTCTCTGCCTAGAGGCGCCACTGCGCGATCGACGCTGTCGTCGCATCGGCCTGCTCTCACCAGTGGGTCGCCTGACAAGTGGCGGTCCTCAACTCTTTGACCTGTGAGAAGTATGTCAGTGCCAAATCTAAATCAAATTCAGTTTATGTCTATATCATACTTACCCTCTCTGCCAGCTCCATCTCTTCCTCCTCAGCCCTCCTCAGTGCACCCGCCAGTGGGTCTTCTAGATCTGACTGAGAGCCCTCTGCTACTGTCTGGAATGAGGATGCACCGGTCTGTGTCATCCTCACCTTCGCCAACTCCGCACGCTGCACATACAACACTCATTAATTCCTCAATAAGCTGAAATTATTGGTAAACTACTGAAGTCTGAGTAAGTACTTACCAGCTGCTCTATCTCTCTCTAAGCCACTTCTGATCCTGCACTGCGGAGTGCAGCAAGGCCTGGAGCGAGGTGATCTGCCCGGCTACGTCCACCTGCAAGTCATCAAATTGTGTCAGCTCAATTCAATTAGAATAATTCCCAAAGTTTGGATTTAGAAGTCTACATGTCGTCTCGCACCCTGTAGACCCTCGCCCCATACTTCAAGGCAAAGGACTCAGGTAGCGTCATCTGACTCAGCGTCAGACCGGACCCGTCTGCCTCTATGCTCCCAGTCGGCAATCTAATCTCGGGCCCGCTCGTGCCAGTCAGTGGTGTCGTGGAGTCCCCGGAAGCTCCGGCCTGGCCTAGGGGTCTGGCCTCTGCTAGGGAACTCCACAGCACTCTGACGGAGGCCGAGGGACCTCTGAGTCAGGTGCAGGTGGAGAGGTAGCACAAGGTTAAGAGCATGAACCCACAGCGCCCTACCGAAGTAGGGTTGGGCCTGCTCCAACCAGGGCTGTCCTTCGTCCCCCTCCTCTAGGTATGGCTGCCACACCACGTGCATGCCAAAGGCACATTTGATTAGTAGACAAACAGTTAAAATAAATCAAATTGAACTAAGAGAGAGGATAGGATACTTACATCTAGCTGAGGATAGACGTCTCCACGTCCTGGATGGACGCCAGCTGCTCCTCCGGAGGGTGCATGTCTCGGCACGACACCCAGTGTCGAGCTAAGGGCACGAGGCCCGGTCACTATAGGGTCTCCCTCCTCAGGCCGGGGAGGTGGAGATAGGTCCAGACTTGCATGAATACGTAGGAAGTCAGATCATAGTTGTAATATAACGGTAGTTTAAGTAAAGAGGCAAGAGGAAGAGAAGTGTACCTGAAGGAAGGGGAAGAATCCGCTAATGGAAGTCTGCCGGTCGGAGGAGCCCAGATTGTCGAACTGATGCACCAGGAATGCAGCTCCCCACACATAGCCCCCCACCTAGTCTAGATCCTCTAGCAGCGGTAGAACCGGCAGTGGACCGCGTCGCCCCTCGTAGCAAACAGAAGTCTGCCAAGGAAGAATGTGAGGAAGCGGCACAGGTCCAGGTCTGCCTGAGCCCCTGACTCACTAGCTAAGGTCTCCCTGCATCCACTCGCCAGCCTCTCGAGCTGCTCATCCACTAGCTAAGGTCTCCCTGCATCCACTCGCCAGCCTCTCGAGCTGCTCATCCACTGTCTCTCCCACCTCCCTGACAGTCTGTACACGCCCTAAACTCTCCTGTAGATCTACCCTGAGGATGAGAGAAGACCTAGGACCTACTGTCAAGTCTAGGAGCCTGCGCGTTATACCCTAGTAGCATGGGTAGGTGAACCCGCTCACTGGACACCCATACACCCTCAGGCTTGTGATCCTACTTACATCCTCCAGGTTGGGGATCATGTGTCCCCATGGGAACATGAAGGCAGCCACCTCCACATCCCACCTACTGTGCAGGGCCTAGGTGAGTGGGGCATCCGCCCTCATCCGATCCATCCGGAGCACCTCCCCAAACCCCATCTCATCTAGTCTATCCCTTTGAAACCCGGGGAGGGCAAGATACACTGCCAACACTAAGAGCCATGAGACCCGGGCCCTCATCTCACCCTGCAAGCATAGAAGGAGCAATTAGTCAGCTTAAGCATGTTTGTCTAGGGTCCTCGGCTGAGGTCGCGCCGCCCAAGTAGGTCGCAACCTTATCGCGACACCCTGAGGCATCATGACATGGTTGCGACCGCCCTGGTAACCGCGACCTTGTCGCGACGGCCCTTGGCCGACGGATGACAATGTCGCGGTTCCTGACCCCATCACGACCACTGGTGTCACGATGGGGCGGGCCGATGTATTCTCAGACGGTGGCCGACCAGACTTTCCTTTGTTCAGTGGCCATTCTCTTAGGCAAATCACCCTACATTAGCCCTTTTTGGGGATTCTTCTTTCATTCACACCATCGATTTAAAGAGATAGGGCTTCAAGAACTCACCTTTCTCATGGCGGCTTCCCGTGCCTCGGCCACCGCCGCGAGGTCCACTGCCGGGGCCTATTCTTCCTCCATCTCAATTTTCGACACCTCCTCTGTTGCCGGAGGCGTTGCCTCGCGACGCCGAGAAGTCCTCCTCACCGTCGCCCTTTTTCCCCTTCCACTGTTGCCTCCACCGCCGCTTCCCTCCATCTCTGCTGTGAGGATGAGAGTAAGTGAGAGAGGGAGAAGGTGAGTGAGTGAGCAAGAGAGAGTGCACACAGGGAGGAAGAGCCGGAGGAGTAGGAGCCAAGGAATCGTCGGAGCTCGGATGCAAAGAGAGCACTGTGAGTGCGAAAGTGGGGAAGAAGGGGCTTGCTGCGTGTTGAATCTTCAGTTTATGTCGCAATGGCCATAGGCGTCGCGTTAATATTGCGGCGGCCATATAGGTTGTGACAATGTCGTGACCTATCGACCCGTCGCGACCTTAAGGCAACGTCTGTTTTGGTCGCGACTTCAACTGAACAATGCAAATAAGGAATAAAATGCTGATTTTATTGATTCAATTTGTCTATTACGACTCCTAATCATGCCTACAATCAATCAAGCTATCCTTTCAAGCCCTAACTACCATCTTTCACATCCCCTATCTCTCTCAAGCACCCGGTGCAGCACCAGACCCTGAGGGTACTATTGGTCGGACCCTCTTCAAAGCCAGTTGATACTCGCGGGTCACATCATCATCCTCTGTCACTTCCACTGAGATGATGCCCGTGGCACACCCCTCTCAATGGACTATGGTGCTCCTCACATCCCGTTCATCCTGTTCATCGTTCATCTTCCGTGCTTGGATTAGCGGGTAGTGGAAGAGAGTTGGCACTACTGTGCGTGCTGCACCACATTGAAGGTAGCACCGGTCGGGGTTGTAGAGGACCAGTGCTTCGTCACCGATCAGTCGTAAAGCCAAGCCGATATGTTGAGGAAGATGGATCATCTTGTTGTGGAGAAATCTCGGGCATATCTC
This sequence comes from Colocasia esculenta, assembly GCA_014218235.1. Classification (NCBI taxonomy): domain Eukaryota; kingdom Viridiplantae; phylum Streptophyta; class Magnoliopsida; order Alismatales; family Araceae; genus Colocasia; species Colocasia esculenta. The sequence goes on from CM024757.1 coordinate 47,748,297, forward strand.
GAACCGCTCCACTGTCATTGTCTTGAAGTAGATCCTCCACTCTTTCAACCCCTTCATCATTGCCATTGCGCACCATGCCTGAGTAGTCATATGAAGTGGAGCATCGACAAAGGCGAGCGGGTGATGGAGCATGCTCATGCACTTGATGGAAGGATCATTCGTTGCCTTGAAGTTGATATGCATCCCCATCCAGCACTCAAGGGCGACCACAGAACCGAAGAAATGACCGCTAGTAGCTGCAGAGGAGAGTCTAGCATAGAGGTAACCAAGGACAGCCTGAGAAATGCTCATACCTTCCCACGCACAGCTGATGGCGCTTAGGTTGGATGCAGAGAGAAGATGGTCTTGTGCGGAGAAGAGGATGACGCCGCATATGTAGATAGCGGCTGCCTTGGTGATGGCGAGATAGTTTCCGGTCTTCCTCTTACATTGTGAGGCGATCCACTGAGAGATGGGAATGAGATGGACATAGCTAGAGCTAGTCATGGTGCGCAGGTCATCAGACTTGGTGGTGATCTCCCCGAGGATGTCCCAGGAGTTGATGCGATACTCCTCCCCTTTCTTGTCTTTTGGAAGCCCCAGTATGAGCTCCAGCTCCTCCAATAGAATCATGGCCTCGAACGAGGGAAAAATGAAAGTATGGGTCTGCGGGTGCCACAGCTCCACGAGCGCGGTAAGGCTATCGCACACATGCACCATCTTATGATAGTTCTTGGCCAGCGTGAGAACAGTAGTGAGCTTCCACTCATGCAGTAAGTTCGTAGATGCCACGGGGAGCGCATTGACCATGGGCTCTAACCATGGGATCTTGGAGAAGCGCCTATTTCCCGGGAGGATCTAGAAGAAGAATAAGGGGTTGGCAGAAGAAGAGAGGAAGAAGAACAAGAACAAGAAGAAGAGGAGAGAGGAAAAAAAAAAGTAGAGAGAAAAAGCACTCACTTGAAGATCCGGTCTGGCGCTAATATGGCTGGGCATGGAGGAGAGGCGAAGAAGCTCTATATGGGCCTTCTCGCTGCTTTGGGGCCTCTATAAGGCATGGAGCCAGCTTGGGAGGAAGAAAAGGATCTCTTCATGGCTTAGGGAGAGAGAAAACCAAGAGAGAAGATGAGAGAAGTTGAGCTCTGAAATAGACCCCTACACACCCTATTTATAGAGCTCTAGGAGGCCTAATCCCCCATCCCAACTCGTCCATAGGAGTTAGAGTAGTCCTAGGATAGGTTTAAGAGTCCTAAACTTAATGGGTTTAGAGCTTAGGATAAGGATAAGCTTGTTTTTTAAGGCATATTACGCAGAATAATGTCACGACGCCCTGATTCGACATGTTAGGGTCTCGACCGTACAGGGTGTCGCGACACTGTCGCGACCCACAGATGTGTCGCGTTTCTATGTTTTGTGTTTTCTTGCATCTGTGTATAGTTTGGTTGTGTTATTATTGTATATATTTTCTTCGTTGTCTTAGATCGTTGCTTTGATTATTTATCAGAAAATTGTAATCACGGGGTTGTGTTCCCCTCAAAACACACAACATGTTTTAAAATTAAAATAAATAGCATGGAGGTATAGATGGATGTGAATGCCACCTAGCTAGTTGCCTTGATTAAGAATTAAATAGGCTAACTACACTAGGAAAAGAAATGAGAATATAGGCACTTACTATAGTCGCGATGGGGTGACCCGTCACGATGAAGCTGATGTCGCAACATCCGAACAGGGCACATCTGTGTTGTCGCGACCTGTGTGCCTGTCGCATTCTCTGCAGTACAGGAGAATGATGGCTGGACCTTCTTTCTGCCCTCCGGCCGGCTAGAGGACAAGAGCTCCTCGTCGACTGATGCTTATGTACCTGCCAAGACAAAGAAAACAAGACAACAAACCCTGTTAGACCAATATTTGAGTGTAATATCTATCCAAAAATGAAGAGAAAGGTGGGAGCATGGGGGGAACGAACCTGGGGGGTGGCTTTTAAACCCCTAGGGTGTATAAAAACAAAGGAAGGAAAGAGTGAATTCGTCCTATCTAAGAAAAGCAAATAACATGCATGAAGGATGAGATGAGGGTGAAGAGAGGAAGAAAGAGCCTTATTGGGGGCGACTCCCTGGCTTCAGATGATGCCCTTAGATGGTGTAAGGGGCCTTAGAGGTCGCCTCCTCCTCCTCCAAGCTCCATGGATGAAGAAAGTATCATAGCTTGGTGAAGAAAATAGGTGGAAATGAGAGGGAATGGGAGGGCCATGAGCTAAGTGTCAGGTCAGGGAAAATTTTGACAGCACTTCGAGGCAAAAAAATGGGGGCCCCTCCTCTGAAGAAGAAGGGTTGCTTATATAGAGCATGAGAGAGAAAATCCCGTCCATGGGAAATAATGACCACAAATGAAAGATAAATCTAAAGGAAATTCGTGGGGAAGAGTCCTAGGGAGGCCTCAAGATCCCCTACAACCCTAAACTGTGGCCAAAGGGTTGGGAGGTTGCTTTGGGATGAGGATAATGCCAATAGAGGATAAATAGGAGGTGGTTGCGGAGGCCAGCGCACGGGGCTATAATCGCGACGGGTCGTAGGGGAGCGACAAGGATAGTCGCGATGGCCAAAATGGTCGCGACCCTAAGGGCACATGCATGGATATGCATGGACTGTCACGACAGCCATGGGGGGCGTGATTGAGACTAATGCGGCACTACGACACGTTAAGGAAAATCGATTATTCTTGAATTTTTGACCAATCATAAGGGAGAATAATCAATAATGGGACATAAGGACTCTTCAAGGGATAATTGGACGGGATTTGGGCTTTTAATGGGCTCAAAGGAAGGCTAATGAGTGGGTTCAAGGTGAGTGACCAACTAGGGGCTCATTAAGAGAACAAGAATAATGGTTCGACTTATAGGCCAGAATCGGGCGTCTACAGATTGCCCCTCCTTGGCTTCCACTTCGCAAGGGAGCGTAGCGGAAGTGTAGAGGAGGTGTCATGAAATGACGGCGAAGCAGAAATGACGTGGAGTGGACTAAAAAGATGGGAGCCAAGGTAAAGAGACACCCGATCTAACTAATAAGCAATTGGAATCTTCTTGAAAGCCCCGAGTTAGCTGCTCGAGCAGAATGCAAGGAAGACACAGGTCTGGATGAGAAGGAGAAGGAAAAGGATGATCAACCCCTCGATTGAGAGGTACCCTAGCCGATTGGCCTGCAGGTTTCATTTTGGAGGGACATGTGCATGCCAGGCAGGTAACACAGACTCTATCCTGGGAGCGATTCGCAACCAAAACAGATCAGAAGGAACAAGGATGAAAATTGTATAGAGAATCCAGATAAGGAAATACTTGATAAACTGACAAGAGCAACTCGCTCGGAGGCAAACCTTCCGATTCGGAGTGGAATAGGGTTTCTTGTTCAGAACATGAAGAATGGTTGGGTACTCAACAAGAGCTCACCATTAACCAGGGATGAGTCATGATAGCTCAAAGTCCTACATGATGCATGCTGGGCTAAAGAAAAGAAATCATTAAATCAAATGCAAAGAAAGGAGAAAATAGAAAATATATCAAGGATAATATTGCTAAATTGGACAAGAATGGGTCGAGAGTCTTCCTACAACTGCTGTGCAAGACAGAGTCCATCATCCCCAAACTTTCCAACCTAACTGCCTATCCGACGATTAGCAATGCGCACCTAGATCATCATAGTTTTTTATGAAGGGAAACTCAGATCCCAGAGCACATTGAGAACCAGCCGGTCCTTGAAGCGATATAATAAGTAAAATACCATATAGTAATGCTAGGGAGAAGGAATAGAGATACTTACCTGACTTACCTGTGAAGCTCCATTTTTTGTGATTTTTTTTTGTTTTCTGATTTTTTGTTTGTTTTGTGATTTTCCTGATAAACAATCAAAGCAACAACTATAACACGAAGAAAATATACACAAACACAACCGAACTATGCACAGACACATAAGACACATACAATAGAAAGGCGACGCACCTGGGGGTCACGACACTATCGCGACGACCTAGATGGTCGCGACCTTAATGCGTCAGATCGTGGCGTCGCGACATCATTCTGCGTGATAAACACCAAAAATCCGAGCTTACCCTTATCCTAAGGCTATCCTCTCTACCATTAGGACTCTTAAACCTATCCTAGAGCAACTCTAACACCTAGGGATGGATTTGGATGGGATTAGCACCCCTAGGACTCTATAAACAGGGCTGTAGGGGGTTATTTTCGCAGCTCACTTTCTCTCTCTTCCTATCTCTTGGTTTTCTCTCTCTCCAAGCCATGAAGAGAGCTTCTTCCTCTTCCCAAGCTGCCTCCATCCCCTATGGCAGTCCCAAAGCAGTGAGGACGGCCTATGCAGAGCTCCTTCGCCTCTCCTCCATCCCCGGGTACATCAGCGTAAGGCCGGATCTTCAAGTAAGTACTTCCCCTCTCTAGCCACTTGATTTTCTCTCTCTTCTTCTTCTTCTTCCCCTACTTCTTCTTCTTCTTCTTCTTCTGCCAACCTCTCTTCTATCCCTTTTTCTAGATGCTCCCAGGCCATAGACGCTATTCCAAAATCCCCTGGCTCGAACCCATGATCAGAGCCCTCCCCGTGGCGTCCACGTACCATCTGTGCGAATGAAAACTTACCGCGGTCCTCGTGCTTGCCAAGAATTATCACAAGGTGGTACATGTGTGGGACAGCCTTACCGCGCTTGTGGAGCTGTGGCACCCATAGACCCACACCTTCATCTTCCCTTCTTTTGAGGCCACCATACTGCTGGAGTAACTGGAGCTTATGTTGGGGCTCCCAAAGGACAAAAGAAGAAAGGAGTACTGCATTTCCCACACCGTGGCTCCTATCGATTCTTGGGCTATTCTAAGCGACATCACCACCAAGACCGAGGACCTGCGCACCATGACCAGTCAAATGCATATTCATCTCATTCCTATCTCCCAGTGGATCATGTCTCAGTGCAAGCGCAAGACCAAGAACTACCTTGCCATAGCCAAGGCTGCCGCCCTCTGCATATGCGGCATCATCCTCTTCCCTGCACAAGACAACCTCCTATTCGTGTCAAACCTTAGCATCATCTCCAGCGTATGGGAAGGTATGTCTATCTCCCAAGCCGTCCTTGGATATCTCTATGCTGGATTATCTTCTGCAGCCACAGACGGTCCTTTCTTTGGTTCTGTCATTGCCCTCGAGTGCTGGATGGGTAAGTACATCAACTTCCAAGCGACAGACGACCCCTCTATCCAATGCAATAGCATGCTTCATCATCCTCTAGCTTTTGTCGGCGCACCCCTTACATGACACCACAAGCATGGTGCAAGACAGAAATGATCAAGGAACTGAAAGAATGGAGGATCTATTTCAAGACAATACCGGTGGAGAAATTTGAAATGCGCCTGAGGTTCCTCCACAACAGGATGATCTGCCTCCCACAGTGCACCGGCATGGCTTTGCGACTCATCGGCGATGAAGCACTGGTGCTATACAACCCTGATAGGTGCCACCTTCAATGTGGTGCCGAACGCACAATTGTGCCACCACTCTCTCACTACCCACCAATGCAAGCACAGAAGAGGAACGACGATCAGGATGAACGAGATGTGAGAAGCGCCATCGTCCACTGGGAGGGATACGCTACGAGCATTATTTCAGCGGAAGTGGCGGAAGACGAGGATGTGGTTCGGGAGTATCATAAAAAATTGAGGAGGATCCAGCCAGACATACTTGCGGAGTTCGAGGTGGCATCAGGCGGTTGAGATGGGTTTGAGAGATGAAGGCATTGTATCAGATGGTAGTTAGGACTGAAAAGGTGTTTGATTGATTATAGTGATTAGAGATTGTAACTAAGCTTTTGAATCAATAAAATCAGGATTTTCTTCACTGTGATTGCTCTGTTGATGTGGCGACCACTACAGACGTGGCCTACAGGTCACGACGGGGTGCCTACCTGGCCGTCACGACAAGGACGCAACGTCTATAGCCGTCGCGACACGAACTGAGGGATTCAAAATGCAAAAACTCCTTTCTTCCTTCCCCTGTGCGTTCAAACGTGCAAGAAAGACCCGAGCTCTGGCGATTCTCCCCCTTTGCTCCGATCTCCTCTCTCCCTACACACTCTCTTTCTCACTTGCTCCTTCACTCTCCCTCTCTTCTCACTCTCTTCTCTCCCTCCCCCCTCTCTTTGGTGGCAATGGAAGGAGGTGGTAGCAGCGGTGGCGACGGTGGAAGGGGGAAGAACGCTAAGGTGAGGAGGCCTTCCCGGCGGTGAGAGGAGGCTCCTCAATTGAAAGGTTGTGGAATTCCCTATATGCTAATCTAGAAGGGGGGGGTTGAATAGATTACCGTTGATTAACAATTATTATCACCTTATTTTTGCGAAAACACATACTGTAGAACCTGTAACAGATTTTGAACTCAACTTTGATGTGTGTGAATTGACAATAGATGAAGAAGCAATCTATCATACGTGTGTAGAGACAACGTGCCTACCAAACATCTACCGTAGAAACGTGCAAACCATAGGACACGGAGTTTTAACGTGGTTCGGAGTACACAACTTGTGTATCTTACATCCACGGTCCACACACACACGCAGAACAGACTGCTTGTCAACTAGTTTGCGACAACAACACACACACACGAGATGTCTGATGTGCAACCACGATCAGAACAACTCAAAACCACGTGATTCAAGCACAAGGCCGCTTGAAACACAATCACACACACACACAGATAATAGAAAAGTGAAAACTGGAAGAGTTCTGAGTGAAAAGAATGAATCCTGATTGAGAACTTTTCTGGAGAACGTCTAGATAGAGTTCAAACTTCGTCTTGATAGCCTTGGGTTGATGGAGAAGCTTGAATCCACGACGTATTGTCTTCAACTCTTCTGGAACAACGGTTCTTTCTCTCTCTGAACAACAGGGTGAAGCAGAGCAGCAGCAATACCTCTTCTCCTTAGGTTTTCTTTAGGGTTGATGATGGTGGCTGCATCTGTACGAAAATACCTCCAAAAATTTCCTTTTATATGGGTGTTCAAGTATGGAGAGTCGTGGTTTAAGGAAACACCCACATAGGGAACACACGGAGATCTCGTATCTAGATTCTCTATTCGTCTGTCGACAGGTCTCATATCATCTGTCGACAGGAACTTGTTTTCTAGAAGGCCTGTTTGCTGACTGCATGGATCTGTCGACAGGTACAGCTGGGTCTGTCGACAGGTGCCTGTTTTCCAGAACTTGTTTGTTCTATTTGTGCTAATCTGTCGACAGGGCTTGAAGGAGCTATCGACAGGTGCTCTCTTTTTATGCTTTTCTTATTCTTTTTCTCTTGTTGTGGTACAAGGTCTTGAATGCAGTCTCACCTACATTAGAGAACATGATTAGTGAGACATAATCAACATATTTATCATCAATCAAAGTATGTGTATCATTTGCATCCACTTGTCATTGTCATCATGGTTTACACATTTGTCATGCATCAATTTTGGTCCATGATTTTGTCATAATCAAAAATAAGGATATGTAATTTAGCTTAGCATTCTCATAAGGATTCTTCAATGAGAACTCAACATTCTCCCCTTTTTTGATGATGACAAAATTTTCAATTTGACCACAATTGATGTTCTCCCCCTTTTGACAACATTCAAAAAGATAACACATGCATAGAGCAATGGAACAGGAAGAGAAATTGTGCATGTCATTAATTTGGCATTCAGTACACAGTTGCACATATGACACATGAGTAATTGCAAAGAAGATAACAGGACAATTGACTTGGAAAGCAAGTGAGAACATCTAGAACATGACCAAAACACTAAAGACATCTAGACCAATCATCCTAAACAGCATCATCGCCCAGTGGTGTTGAGGCCCGACGAAGCCCATGAAGATCAGTAGACATCCGTGTGAGTTTGAACTGTAGCTGGGCTTGGGTGTCTGCCAAAGCTTCAATACTTGAATCAACAGTGTCCAACCGTGTAGTTAGCCTATCAAAGCCCGTGTTCATATGAAGTTGCATCTGTGCAAGTTGGGCTGTGATAAACTCTCTGAGTGAAGGCTCAGTAGATGGTGGATCACTGGGTGGAACAATGTCTTCATCTCCCGGAGTATCTAGTGGCTCTGACTGGGAGTCTTCATCAGTAGGTTCATTGTCATCTTCTTCTCCATTATCAAAATCCTCGACCTCTTCAGCAGTGGACGGTGCTTTGCCTTTAAGGTCTCTAGTGACAACCCCTTCAACCAGCTTATAGCCCATCCTCTGGGCAGCAGTAAGATCATAAGAGCTGCGGCTTTTGAGCTCAGTCATCTTCTCATCAGGAATGGGAATGCCAATGAACAGGAGAAGAGACGTAATGGGGCAAGCATAAGGCATAGACCTATGGGGATTGCGAAGGCATGCCCGGATGTGAGAGACCATTAGAAGTGGTAGGTTCACTGGAGTACAGTTGAGAAATGCATGAAATAAGGACTTGTGAATAGCAGTCACAAGCTCCCTACTGCCATCCTTAGGGACAATGATTGTAGTGAAGATATGGTGGATGAGACGATGAAGTGGAGGAAACTTGTTGGCATTCAGGGGCCTACGATCCGTAGGGTCGTAAGGCTGCAAAGTAATGAGTTGGTGGTATTCAGATGCTTCGGGATGATGTATCAGGATATCAAGGCCCGAATTAGGGATTTACAGTGCAGTGGAGAGCAAGTTGGGAGTGATCAAAAAATGAGTCTGTCTCACCATGGTATAGAGGTCACCATTGGTGGACAGTCTAAGATTATTGAAGAACTCAGTCACAGCGGTTGGGGAGTACCATTTGTGATGGTAACAAAAATGGGACCAACCCTGGACGTCAAATAAAGGCTGCAACCCTGGAAAGAGATCCTCCAGTGACATGAAGTCAATGTAGCGGGGTTGCACAAACTTGGTGTAGGTGCCATGATCAGGAAGAAGCTTCAGATGAGTAGGAATGTGCAGTTCCGGCAGACGATCCTCCCTGTGCTTGGTGTGGTGCTCTGTGGGAGCCCTAGAACCGTCGCCATCTTGGGAGGAGCGAGGACGACGTCGGGAGGCAAGCTTCTTCGCCTTAGGATCCATCTCAGGAAGGGATCTGGGTGTTGAGAGGCTCGGGAAATGGAAGGAGACATAAGGAAGAAGAGCGACCACGAAGTGCAGGCGCTCTGCTCTCGCCCTGGAGAAAGGGGGTGTTGGGGAGAACCAGAAGAAGGAAGGGCGTTTGGAAGGGGGGAAGGGAGGAAGGGTTCGTGGGAACCTTTTAAAGAAGGTTTGAGAGAATTTGAAAGTGTTGGGTCCCACGAGATCAGCCCTAAAAGCTCGCCCATTGGGCTTCCAAAAAGTGCCCTGCCTGCGGCTGTCGACAGGTGAATAGTTCCCTATCGACAGGCACATACAAGAAGTGTGCCAGTGATGGGTTTTTGATGGAATTTCAAGGCCATGAGCATAAAATGAGGTGTTAAGATGAAACATAGCTAAATGCACATTATAATAAGTCATAGCCACAAATATTGAGACCACATCGAGCAACGATAAAGATTTGGAAATAAATTTCCCGGACTCTGAAGTTGCCACATGAGAAATGCAGGGAATAAAATCATGAGGTTGTAAGATGACCCCCTTGAATAAGGCCATTGCAAGAAATTATTTTTCTTAGTGGATGACAATCAGAAGATGTATGAAGGATAGTTCTGCATGGGTAATTAAGTGCTAACCACTAAGTGCCCTTGACAAGACAAATTGAGGAGACCACAATCTATTTTTTGACATGAAAAGGGCATGGGAGTGAAAAAGTGGTAATTAGGATCAGTTGACCTTTTGACGTGAAGATAGACATTTGTGATGCCCGTATCCCCAGTTACTCGGTTGATATGTCCATCATACCATTGTACAGAGATAATGAGTAAGCCTTTTAACGCGAAGATAGACATTTGTGATGCCCATATCCCCGGTTACTTAGCAATACTCAACATTGCTCTGCCTTTATTCTCCTTTTTTTAATTTGATGGGATTTTTTATTTTTTCCCTTTTTTTGTTAAATTTTTTGTGTCTTCTCCATAATAATTTTTACAAATCACATCAAGGTCAGGAAGTGGATGATACTTAAAAAACTAATGAAAGACTTACCCTTCAATGACCTTAGGATTGAGCACATGACTTTGAAAATAATGATTCACAAGAGATTTATTCAAGTGAGTTAGGTTAGACTCATGGGTGTTGTTGGATGCACTTAAAATGAAACAACCTAGACTCACACAAGAATAGTATGCCAAAGTCATTGTGATGCAGACAAAGTCTTGGATATGTTGTGGATAAAAAAAATTATAATGTATGCAATCATCATTTTTCACCTTAAATACTCATGAGAAGTATGCTCATCAAAGGATTGGCAATTAAGTGAGGAATGACTTGACAAACATGGATCTGTCGACAGAGGGAATGGACCCTGTCGACAGATGCACACAAATGAAGAGTGCTGAGTTCTATCTGAAGAAATCTGTCGACAGATAGGATGGGCCCTGTCGACAGATGCACACAGTGCTGGTTTTCTGGGTTCTGTTAGGGATTTTCTGTCGACAGTTTGCAATATTGCTGTCGACAGGGATGTGTGCAGGACAGATTTTAAGGCCAGGAGGAGATAGAAAAAGGTGCTCCAAGCTAGGAAAAAGTGAGATGATGACATGAAAGTGTTTCCCTCAAAAAGTCACTCATCTAGCTAGAGTTTCCTCCCCCATAGTGTGTGCAAGTGGAGACTAAACATTCAAAGCAACTTCACTAGATTTCCACAGATTTATCAAGCATTAGCACACAAATTCATGAATAAGTAGCAGAACATGAAATTTCCATTTCTTTGAAAAAGGGAATGGGCAAAGTGAAATGAATCTATATACCTTATTCAGAGTAGATGACCCTTATTTGCAATTAACTATGGATACGTGGCGGAGAATATTTTCTCATGCATAATGAGAGTTTCCAAACAAGCATAACTTGTTCTCCACATTCACACTTCACCATTCATATACCACATAGTTATTGCTCACAAGGTACATGTACTCCAAAGTTGGGTATTGAAATCATTGCATTTTGCATAAGCCCAATTCTCTTCTCAATGTAGTGAACCTATCCTCAGCCAATGGTTTTGTAAATATATCAGCCAGTTGTTTGTAGTGGGTATGAAGCTAAGTTCCAAAGTTTTGTTGGCCACTTCATCTCTCAAGAAATGATGTCTGATTTCTATGTGCTTTGTTCTGGAGTGTTGGATTGGGTTCTTTGATAGATTTATAGCACTAGTATTGTCACATAGGATAGGTGTGCATCCAATGTCAATATTGTAGTCAGACAATTGACTTTTTATCCACAACACTTGAGCCGCACAACTCCCTGCAGCAACATATTCTGCTTCTGCGGTGGAGAGTGCAACCGAGTGTTGCTTCTTGGATGCCCACGAAACCATGCAACCACCAAGCAGTTGGCAATAGCCACTAGTGCTCTTCCTGTCAATTTTACATCCAGCATAGTCAGCATTAGAATATGATATCAGTTCAAAACTACTTCCAGCTGGATACCAAAGGCCCAAAGCACACGTACCTGAGAGATATCTGAATATTCGCTTAACTGCAATCAGATGGCTTTCCATTGGACTAGATTGATATCTAGCACAAAGGCAAACATTGAATTGTATGTCTGGTCTACTTGCAGTAAGATAAAGGAGTGAGCCATCATACCTCGGAATTGTTTTGCATCAACTGGTTTACCTTTCTCATCATTTTCCAGTTTTATGCTTGTGCTCATTGGTGTTGAGGCAGGCTTAGCTTGTTCAAACTGAAACCTTTTCAGTAGCTCCTTGACGTATTTTTCTTGATTGATAAAAAAACCATCCTCCAGTTGTTTAACCTGCAAAACAAGAAAAAATTGAAGCTCCCCCATTAAACTCATCTCAAATTCACTGTGCATATGTTTTGAAAATTCTTCATACAGTGATGGGTTAGTAGAACCAAATATGATATTGACCACATAGACTTGAACAACAATAATGTGATTGCGGACTTTTTTAGTAAAAGAGTTTGGTCTACTTTACCTCTTGAGTGGTGTTTGCTTACCAGAAATGTGCTTAGCCTGTCGTACCAAGCTCAGGGTGCCTATTTCAAACCATAAAGTGTTGTGTGCAATTTAAACACATGGTTAGGTTTATCATGATCCTCAAAGCCAGGTGGTTGAGAGACATAGACTTCCTCTTTAATGTAGCCATTCAGGAAGACAGTTTTAACATCCATTTGAAAAGTTTGAACTTGTTTGAGCATGCATATGCTAACAAGATTCTAACTGCTTCTAGCCTAGCTACAGGAGCAAAGGATTCTTCGAAGTCCACACCAAATTCCTGATTATAACCCTTTGCAACCAGTCTAGCCTTATTTCTCACCACTTTTCCCTCTTCATTTAGTTTATTCCTAAAACCCATCTTGTCCCTATGATAGAAATTTCAGGGTTCTAGGAACTAGACTCCAGACATTATTTCTCTAAAATTGCCCAAGCTCCTCATGCATAGCATCAATCCATGAGTTTTCCTTTAGAGCTTCTTCAACATTTTTGGGTTCCACTTGAGAAACAAAGCTAGATGATTCTGTTCAACTATTTCCCTGACTTGAAACCTAGTTTGAACTTTTTCATTCACATCTCCTATTATGTTCTCAAGTGGATGATCTTTAGAGTACCTGACATTTGTGATTGTTGAAGGTCCGGGTTGATCTTGTACTTGAGGAGATTGTTCTGGAGGAGGGTGTGCTTGAGGAGTTTCAACTTGAGGTTCATCCTCTTGTGGATCTTCATCAGGTTCTTCTTCTCCTTTTTTGAAGAGGATGTGATGGTCCTCATCATCGTGGTACCTGCGAAGATATCCACTTTTAGCTTTTGGTGCTGTTTGAGAGTTCTTCTTGGCTTTCACTTGAAGTGGTTCTGCAAGGATTGTTTTATCATCTTCATCGGGAGTCCTGTGAGAATTGAAATTGTCAGATTTTGCATGACGTTCATCAAAAAACAACATGTGGAGTTTCTTCCACAGTTTTATTCTTGATATTAAACACCCTATAAGCTCTAGAGTGTTCTGAGTATCCAAGAAGAATGTCTGGATCACTTTTGGCCTCAACCTTGTCTAGATCAATTTTATCATTGTTATGTATGAACACTTTTGAGCCAAAAACTCTAAAATACCCAATACTAGGTTTCTTACTTTTTAGAAGTTCATAGGGAGTTTTCTTTATGATAGGTCTTACCATGGCTCTATTGAGTATGTAGCATGAAGTGTTCACCGCTTTTGCCCAAAACGTCCTGGCAAGTTGACTTTCAACCAAAAGAGTGCGAGCCATTTCCACAAAAGTTCTGTTCTTTCTCTCCACTACTCCATTTTGTTCAAAGTCCTTGGAGAGGAGAATAAATGTTCTATCCCGTGGTGCCTGCAGAAATCATAAAAAGAATTGTTATCAAATTCTCCCCCTGTGATCAGTGCAGATTGAGCATATTTTGTGAACATTTCCATGCTCAATTTTATTGAAGAATTCCTCAAACAGTCTCATTGCTTCATTTTTGTGTGCGAGGAACTTTACCCATGTGAACCTAGAGAAGTCATCAACAATGACAAAACCAAAGTGTTTTCCATTGAGACTTAGTGTTCTAGTAGGTCCAAACAAGTCTATGTGCAGAAGTTCATAGGGTTTAGAAGTGCTTACTGGTGCTTTTGATTTGAAGGATTTCCTTGTTTGTTTTCCCTATGCATATGCATCACAAAAACTTTCATTTTTCTTAAAGGAAATATCAGGGAGTCCACTTACCAACTTCAGCTTCATGATCTTATGCAGGACATTGTAGCTTGCATGGCCAAGCCTACGATGCCACAGTGTGAGCTCATCCTGTTTGTTTGCTACAAGACACAAGTTCTCATTTTTTGGATCATCTAAGTCAACCAAATAGATATTATTCACCCTTTTTCCAGAAAACTTTAGACTTCCTATTTCGTTATCAATGATTTGACATGAGTTGGATTCAAAGACAACTTTATGACCATTATCACACAGTTGGCTTATGCTAAGCAAATTGTGATGAAGGCCATCTACAAGCAGTACATTGTCTATAGAGTTAGAGGCATACTGTAACATCCCATGTTACCCTGACCAGTCGCCCTCCATCAAGGGTGGCGACATAGGGTATGTCGCCTTCTGAAGACGACATGTGTCTTGTTGCCTTCCGGTTGGGAAGGCGACTGGCCCTATGTCACCTTCTGTCTGTGCTACCAGCCGCATGCACCTTTGTCATGTAGTTTTCTGAAGAGGGATGACAGGTGTCAGCTTCTGGCAGTAAGGAGGCGACAAGTCCTATGTCGTCTTCTGGTGTCAGGCCTGCATGGCTGACACATGGCGATGTCGTAGGTCGACTTGACCGTTGAGCAGGGGATAGCGACATGTCCTATGTCGCCTTCAGGTTACTGAAGGCGACGAGGCCCATGTCGCCCTCTCATGTTCAAAGGGTTAAGTGTTCAGGCCGAGAGCACAAGCCTCAGTTCGCCCCTTTGCTCTGTGCAAGCCTTATCTCCGGCAAACTGAAGCTTGGGAGCTCCGTGGAGGCTTGGGAGGAGGTGGTTGACCATCTTGCAAGGTAGGTTGATGTGGTTTGTTTACTCTTGAGTGTTCTCTATTGCTTGTTCCCTCTCTCACTGTTCTTCCTCTCTTTTGGCATGCAATGGATGCTCTTCAAGGGAGAGGATTTGCTCGTTTCGTGGGAGAAGGCTTGTGGAGCGTCGGAGCTCGGAGGAGGAGGGTTGCTAACCTACGAGAAGGACCCTTGAGGTTGGATCTTCATCTCGAGGTAGGGAACCCAAACCTTCCCCCTAGTTCCACTTGCTAGGATCCTCACCTCTTCCAAGTCTAGAACTTGCATGCTAGGTTGTTTTCATGCTTTGGTTATGGATGTGGTTGTGTGGTGCTTTGCATGCAATGGTTGCTTGGGTTTGAGGGTTCTCCATGTTGAGTGAGATGCATGTGAGTGTAGTTATTGTGCATGCTTGTTGGGGTTTCTAGAGGGTGGTTGAGCTCTTTAGAACCATGTTTAATAGCCTACATGTTTCCCTCCCCGCAGTTGTGATTGTAGTGTGGTTGAGGCCCTGAAGAAGGGAGCCTCGGTGTGTTGCACCCTGGTAAGGCGACACCTTTGGTGTTGCCACCCAGGTGCGACACATCGATGCGTCGCCTTCAGGAACTCCCGAAGGCGACAGCATCTATGTCGCCACCTTGGTGGCGACATGGGGGCCGTCGCCTTCTGCATGTTTTTCCTGTTCCGGTTCCTGTGTCTGTTCAGGAGCACTGACCTGATAGCGACAATGGCCTTGTCGCTATCAAATCAGTAGGGTTGCGCCGCCTTGGTTGTCGCCATCCTGATGGCGACACGGGGCCTGTCACCTTCTCAGTCAGAGAAGGGACCTTGCCACCTGCTCAGTGTCTTGCTTTCACTGCGACTCGGTTTTCTTGGCACTTGTGTTGTTTCCTAGTACAGTGCTACTGCTAGTCTCTCTCTCTTCGCCCGGTGCTAGGCACTTGAGGGCTTGTCCGCGAGACAGGTTGTTACCGTTACCTGGGACCCCCGGTTCCCGCGTGCTTGTGTCAGAGGGTGTTGCTCCAGGCGGCGAGGTTTGCTCGAGTCGTTGACTTTGGTAGCAGTAGGGGAAAATGGTGGGACAGCGACGTGGTCGTTTGTGGAGCTCTCTTAGCTGAGACTGGTACGCCGGTAGTGTGTGACTCGTACGGTGCAGTTCAGCTAGTCCGTTCTCACTGCCTCACTCTACGTGGTTCCGGTACCACCTAGAGGGGCCAGGCATGGGACCGTAGTCCGGCCAGACTACGGTAGTTGTGGTTACTTGTGGTTCCGCGTCTCACTCCGACGGGAGGTGTCAGACATGGACCGTTGGTTGAGGGTAAGACGCGTGGCGCACCTAACCAGTTGACTAGAGTAGTGTACTGTAGCTAGTGTGCTTGTCCAGGCAGTTTGCTGTCTGCGGTTACAGCTGGGTTCTTGTGGTGCCTTGGTTTACAAGGGTTTTCTGGTCCCGCCGAGTGGCTTAGACCGACGACTGTGTAGTTCTTTCACGCTTCCGCACTTTACTCTATTTAGTAGACTAGGCTTTACTGCTTTATTTAATTATTGTGCTAGTCTATATGCTTGTGGAATCAGTGGGAGATTGGTATCCCTACTGGGCTTCTTCGTGAAGCTCACTCCCTGTTTTGCAGGTGAGACTTCACAGCAGTTCCCTCCGCGGCGTAGCGAGGAGACGGGCCCGCAGTAGTCGGCGTCTCTAGTGGCAGTGTTTCCCCCAGTTCTGTACTTCACCCTCGGGGTATGCCCCTAAGGGACGTGTTATTCCTTTTCCGTTCTGCATTTGTACCTTTACTACTTTTGGACTTGTACTAGACTTGCACGTTGTGTTAGACTTCTTCTTGCACTAGTTGGTACATCTTTAGTACGTTTGTTGTTACTTACTTTCCGTCACATATCTCGTTAGACCGATCTGTTAGCCCTTCCGGGTCTCCGAACCCATGGGCGGCGGTGCCGACGGTCGGATCCTTGGTGGGAGCCGGGGACCCGGGCGCCGGGGCCGTTACACATACTTACCAATCTTACCTGTGCCGATAATCTGGCCTTTATTGTTGCCTTCGAAAACTACTTGACCTCCGTCTCTCTCCACCAGCAGACAGAATTTTTCTTTGTCTCCCGTCATATGCCTCGAGCAGCCACTATCCAAGTACCATTTGTTTTGATTTTGGGCTGCTAGGCATTCCTGCATATGTGGATCAGACAAGAGGTTTTGATACCCAAATTACTTTGGGTCCCACTATATCATTCATGCCAAACAGTAAATGCTTCGGAATCCAAATTTGTTTGAGTTTCAGTTTATTTAGACTATTCTAGCATTGTTTTTCATTGTATCCAACTTTCTTACAGAAATTGCATGATAAAGTATTTTTCATGACAATGGGCTTTTTGTTTTGAGGAACATGCATGGGCATTTTACCTTTTTGTTGCCTGGTCAGCTTTCCTTTAGAAGCTGGTTTCCAGTCCTGTCGACAACCCTCATTGGGGCTATTGACAGGTTTTGCAGTTTTGTTAGCAACAAATTTGGTATTCTTGGGATCCTGTTTCTTGCCCTTGGCTTGACTTTTATTGTTCATTGACGGGATTTGTTTACTTGTGCTTGGGCTGGAATCAACAAAAGATGTCAACAGATTTTTACCAATTACTTTTGGTTTAACAGGTTGATTTCCAACCCCATGTTTTGCAACAAACACATTAGATCCCAAGATTGCATCAAGATTTTGTTTACTTTTGACAAACATAGTTAGATCTTCAGATTTTTCCTTAAGATGCTCTTCAGCCTTCTTCAACTTTTCTTTTACTTCAGTAAGTTCAACTTGGAGAGTTTCAAGGGAGTTGCTTAGATCATCTTTTTTCTTTTTGAACTTCTTGGAGTTTCAGTTTCATGCCATCCATTTCCTCACTGTGTGCTTGTTCATCAGTTCTCATCATTTCAATTTCTTTATTCAAGGATGCAATTTGTTCATTATGATTGGTGTTATGAACAAGGGAATTGACTTTCTTTTTGAGTGCTTTATTTTCTGACTTATATTCACAGAATTTTTCAAATAAAACAGTATAAGCTTCTTCCCATTCATCAACAGAATAAGTTTCAAAGGAAGAATTTACCTCATTGGAGTTGTCGCTTCTAGCCATTAGACACTGAACTTCATCATCTCCAAAGGTAGCTTGACAGTTCTCATCTTCATCTTCATCACTCCAAGTTGCCAACATTGCCTTGGCTTTCTTGAAGGTGAATTTCTCCTTTTTCAGTTTCTTCTTTAGCTCGGGGCACTCTCCTCTCATGTGCACTTGTTTCTTGCACTCATAGCACACAACATCAGACTTTTTGTTAGAATCAGATTTATTAGCAAAATCTTTCTTTTGGAAAGGTTTAGAGTTATCTGACCCTCTCCTTTTGAATTTCATGAACTTTTTGAATTGTCTAGTGAGCATGGCCATTTCATCATCCTCACTCTCACTAGATGATTCAAACTCCTCACTTTCCTGAGGTGCATCCTTTTTAGAACCTGAAGAACTTTTCTTGGAAGCCTTTAAAGCAATTAACTTTCTAGGATTTTCTTCAGTTTCCTTTCTTTTCACATTTATTTCGTAAGTCATTAGAGAGCCAATCAGTTCATCCAATTTCATTTTTGAGAGATCTTTAGAATCCTCAATGACAGTGGCTTTGGTGTTCCATGAGGATGGAAAAGACCGAAGTATCTTCCTCACCAAATCACTCTCTGAGTATTCCTTCTTAAGACCTTTCAGACCATTTATAATTAGCATGAATCTTGCAAACATGTCAGAGATAGTTTCATCATTGTTCATTTTAAACATTTCATATTCAGAGACTAACATGCTTGCTTTGGATTCCCTTACCTCGAACGTACCTTCGTAGATCAATTCAAGTTTGTCCCACATCTCTTTTGCTGAGGTGCACGTGGAGACTCTTGAATATTCCTTTGGGTGGACCGCGCACTGCATCATGTTGAGGGTGCTCCAGTTGAGTGTCCCCTTTGCAATCTGGTCCTTTGTCCAGGTATCTTCGTCCTCAGGAAGGGTGTATGCTCCTTTGCTGACGATCTTCCAAAGCTCGAAGTTTTATGCTCTTAGGAATACCTACATACGGTTTTTCCAGTATGTATAGTCAGTGCCATCAAAGAAGGGTGGCCTGGTCACTGAGTGTCCCTCAGCCATGTACCCCTTGTTAGATTCCATGAGATCGAAGTTCTCCTGACCGTAAGATCAAACAACTATAACAGTAAATCGGAGAAACCTCGCTCTGATACCAATTGAATGGTTGCGGAATTCCCTATATGGTAATCTAGAAGGGGGGGGTTGAATAGATTATCGTTGATTAACAATTATTATCACCTTCTTTTTGCGAAAACACAGACTGTAGAACCTGTAACAGATTTTGAACTCAACTTTGATGTGTGTGAATTGACAATAGATGAAGAAGCAATCTATCATACGTGTGTAGAGACAACGTGCCTACCAAACATCTACCGTAGAAACGTGCAAACCATAGGACACGGAGTTTTAACGTGGTTCGGAGTACACAACTTGTGTATCCTTCATCCATGGTCCACACACACACGCAAAACAGACTGCTTGTCAACTAGTTCGTGACAACAACACACACACACGAGATGTCTGATGTGCAACCACGATCAGAACAACTCAAAACCACGTGATTCAAGCACAAGGCCGCTTGAAACACAATCACATACACACAGATAATAGAAAAGTGAAAACTGGAAGAGTTCTGAGTGAAAAGAATGAATCCTAATTGAGAACTCTTCTGGAGAACGTCTAGATGGAGTTCAAACTTCGTCTTGATAGCCCTGGGTTGATGGAGAAGCTTGAATCCACGACGTACTGTCTTCAACTCTGCTGGAACAACGGTTCTTTCTCTCTCTGAACAGCAGGGTGAAGCAGAGCAGCAGCAATACCTCTTCTCCTTAGGTTTTCTTTAGGGTTGATGATGGTGGCTGCTTCTGTACGAAAATATCTCCAAAATTTTCCTTTTATATGGGTGTTCAAGTATGGAGAGTCGTGGTTTAAGGAAACACCCACATAGGGAACACACGAAGATCTCGTATCTAGATTCTCTGTTCATCTGTCGACAAGTCTCATATCATCTATCGACAGGAACTTGTTTTCTAGAAGGCCTGTTTGCTGACTGCATGGATCTGTCGACAGGTACAGCTGGGTCTGTCGACAGGTGCCTGTTTTCCAGAACTTGTTTGTTCTATTTGTGCTGATCTGTCGACAGGGCTTGAAGGAGCTATCGACAAGTGCTCTCTTTTTATGCTTTTCTTATTCTTTTTCTCTTGTTGTGGTACAAGGTCTTGAATGCAGTCTCGCCTACATTAGAGAACATGATTACTGAGACATAATCAACATATTTATCATCAATCAAAGTATGTGTATCATTTGCATCCACTTGTCATTGTCATCATGGTTTACACATTTGTCATGCATCAATTTTGGTCCATGATTTTGTCATAATCAAAAACAGGATATGTCATTTAGCTTAGCATTCTCATAAGGATTCTTCAATGAGAACTCAACACGACAGTGGAGGAAACCCCAGAGATCGAGATGGCGGAGGAGGAAGCGCCCCCCGTGGACGTGGAAGCGGCGGCGATGGCGCGGGAAGCCGCCATGAAAAAGGTAAGTCCTTAAGACCCTAACCCTTTAATTCGGGGTGTTGGATGAGTGTGGATGCCCTATTATGGGCCTATGTAGGGCGAGATGCCCAGAAAAAGCACCTCCGGATAGGGAAAGCGCTAGTCGGTCCGCATCTGAGAATGCGACAGTCCGCCTTGTCGCGACACCAGCTATCGCGACGGGATCAAAGACCGCGACCTATTAACGACGGCCGATGGCTGTCGCGACAAGGTCGCCATCACCAAGGTAATCACTGATGACCAAACTGTCCCATAATAAATAATTCATTTATTTGTATATTAATTTTGATGATTAACAAAATAGTATTAATGGATTACTTGAGCCTTGAGAACAGGAAATAAAAGAAAAATGAAAGTTCAAGATGATGAACAGTCCATCCCCATGTACTTTTAAATTAATTACATGCTTATTTTGGTGATAAACAAAACACTGTCAAAAGTTTTTCTAACTATGTTTTATTTAGCCTTAAGCACAGGAAATACCCAAAGAAAGTCAAGCATTTGTGGTAAGTACTTACATACATTGTTTTCAGAAGAGCTATAACGATTCCTTCATTAACTGTAACGATTTCCTCACAAGTACAACGATTTACTTGTAAGATTGAATAACCTTGCTGTGTCAAACAAGTCGACATTATAACGACTCTGTAAGTTATCGTAACGACTCCTTCAGAAGTTATAACGACTTGCTCATTATAACGACTCTGTAAGTTATCGTAACGACTCCTTCAGAAGTTATAACGACTTGCTCATTATAACAACTCTGTAAGTTGTCATAACAACTCCTTCAGAAGTTATAACGACTTGCTCGTCATAACGATTCAGTAAGTCATCGTAACGATTTCTTCAGAAAGTTATAACGACTTGCTCGTCATAACGATTCTGTAAGTCATCGTAACGATTTCTTCAGAAGTTATAACGACTTGCTCGTCATAACGATTGTAAGTCATCGTAACGATTTCTTCAGAAAGTTATAACGACTTGCTCGTCATAACGATTCTGTAAGTCATCGTAACGATTTCTTCAGAAGTTATAATGACTTGCTCGTCATAACGATTCTGTAAGTCATCGTAACGATTTCTTTAGAAAGTTATAACGACTTGCTCGTCATAACGATTCTGTAAGTCATCGTAACGATTTCTTCAGAAGTTATAATGACTTGCTCGTCATAACGATTCTGTAGGTCATCGTAACGATTTCTTTAGAAAGTTATAACGACTTGCTCGTCATAACGATTCTGTAAGTCATCGTAACGATTTCTTTAGAAAGTTATAACGACTTGCTCGTCATAACGATTCTGTAAGTCATCGTAACGATTTCTTTAGAAAGTTATAACGACTTGCTCGTCATAACGATTCTGTAAGTCAGCGTAACGATTCCTTTAGAAAGTTGTAACGACTTGTTTATCATAACGTTTCTATAAGTAAGCGTAACGATTCTTTTAGGAGTTATAACGACTTGGTTGTGATAACGATTTCATAAGTTATCATAACGACTTCTTCTGAGACTATAGCAATTTGTTCACAATGATTCTATCAGACTATCATAACGATTGCATAAGTCATGTTTCTATTAATTAATTGTTTATCTTGATTTAAGATACGTTGAATAGTCAAAGTTGCATCACGTCTGTTTGACTGCCATGCATTTAATAAAGACTGAACGTATCTCTGCATGGATACGGAACATATCTTCCATTCTCGTGTATCCTCTGCATGCATCTTTTAGAACGATAAACTGTTACTACTATATTTGTATCTATCTGCTCTGACGTTGATTGACATCTGGAGATAGTATAGCTGTCTACCATTAAAGCTCAACCTTGCAGAACCTTGAGGATGTACTATCCTACAACATTGGACACAGAAAGAACTACAAGCCAACTCAGAAGATCTCATCACTTTGCGTGCTCCAAAGAACAAAAGACTGTCGACAGGAAGCTTCCACAAATACTTCAGTCTAACGTACACCAAAGCTGTGAGACAACGGTCATCTCTTCGACCTCATTCAAATTGGAGATATAAATACAAGACGAAGTTCTGAAGACAAAACACACACAGAAGAAGAAAGCATTATTCATATTCAAGAGAGACCAGAACTCTGCAGCTTTCAAGTCTTCAAGATCTCTAGAGCCAGAAATTCATTCCTTTCGATCTTGGCTCATAGCTCATTGTGCTGTGAGAAGAAAAATTAAGGAAGAGCTAGATTAGTTCTGAGAGAGTGCACATTGTGTAGATCTTTGTCTCTCAGTGCTTGTAGCTTCAGATTGAGTGTTGTAAAAGCTTGATCTAGGGGCTAGTCATTTCTTTCAAGATTTTCTGGTGTTTTTCCCTTCAGGAGTGAAGGAAGACCTGGTGGTTTCCAGGGTGGTGTTTTTCCCTTCAGGAGTGAAGGAAGACCTGGTGGTACCAGGGTGTTGTGTTCCCTTCAGGAGTGAAGGAAGACCAGCTGAGCTGGGTGGTTGTTTTTGTCCATAGGGGGACTGTACCCTAGTTAGTGAAATCCTGAGGGTTGCTCAGGGACTGGACGTAGGACTCCTAAGGAGAGGAGATCCGAACCAGGATAAATTTGTGTGTTGTGTGATTGTCTTCATTGTGTGATTGTTGTTTTTACTAACCATTACTAATCTCTTTCAAGAACTCTTTATGTTTGTTTGAGTTCAGGTTTTTATCAGATAAATTTTATTTAAAGACCCATTCACCCCCCCCCTCTGGGTTAGTCAACCGGGCAACACAAGACAATCAGGTAAGTCTCATCTCTCATTCTGTCCAAGTCTTTGTATCGACTTCTTTGATAAGCAGAACGATTTCCTCTTTGACCGGAAAACTCAAAACAAATCGATATCGCAACGATTCCTTAAGACATCGCAACGATTTCTTTAGAACTCGTAACGACTTGACTGCCGTAACGATTTCTTTAGATCTCGTAACGATTTCTTTAAAACTCGCAACGACTCTCTAGCCGTAACGATTTCTTTAGACCTCGTAACGATTTCTTTAGAACTCGCAACGACTCTCTAGCCGTAACGATTTCATTAGACCTCGTAACGATTTCTTTAGAACTCGCAACGACTCTCTAGCCGTAACGATTTCTTTAGACCTCGTAACGATTTCTTTAGAACGCGCAACAACTCTCTAGCCGTAACGATTTCTTTAGACCTCGTAACGATTTCTTTAGAACTCGCAACGACTCTCTAGCCGTAACGATTTCTTTAGACCTCTTAACGATTTCTTTAGAACTCGCAACGACTCTCTAGCCGTAACGATTTCTTTAGACCTCGTAACGATTTCTTTAGAACTCGCAACGACTCTCTAGCCGTAACGATTTCTTTAGAACTCGTAACGACTTCTTTGATTCTCATAACGATTTGCTTTGTGCAATGATTTGTTAACTTTTCATAACGATTTCTTTATCATTCATAACGACTTGATTGCTGTAACGATTTCTTTAGAGTTCATAACGATTTCTTTACAGTTCATAACTACTTGATAGTCTAACGATTTCTTTACAGTTCATAACGACTTGATAAGTGTTCATAACGACTGCTAAATTCAACGATTTCTTTATCTTCTAACGACTTGATTGCTGTAACGATTTCTTTAGAGTTCATAACGATTTCTTTACAGTTCATAACTACTTGATAGTCATAACGATTTCTTTACATTCATAACGACTGATAAGTGTTCATAACGACTTGCTAATTCATACGATTCTTTATCATTCATAACGACTTGATTGCTGTAACGATTTCTTTAGAGTTCATACGATTCTTTACGTTCATAACTACTTGATAGTCATAACGATTTCTTTACAGTTCATAACGACTTGATAAGTGTTCATAACGACTTGCTATAACTCATAACGATTTCATAAGTCATGAAAGCATTGGGATTATTTATATCGAATTTCTTGCTGTATCAATATAATGCTTTTTAATAGCGTTGAAAAGTCAAAGTCATATCTTGTCTGTTGACTGCTACGCATTAAATGCTCTCTGATCGTATCTCCCATGCATGCAGACATATCTTCCATTTCCATGCTACTCTGTCTACGTACTTTTTAGACAGAACGGAGCCTTGCTATATATTGCAATATATGTTCCATCTGTAACTAACAATCGACGGCAGTCCTAGCTGTCCTCTATTTATTGTTGATATGCTTGCAGATATCTGACAAGACTCATCTGTACAACGTTAGATACAAGATACAAGATTCCAAAACATTTCTCTGGCGTGTACTAAAGATAAAAGACTGAAGATCAGAAGCTTCCTTGGTGACCAGTCTAACGTACACCAGGATAAGAGACAACGGACACTTCAACGTTCAAATTGAATCAGAAGTATAAATAAAAGACTCAAGACGGAGAAGATCATACAAGACAGAGAGAACAAGACTTGCAATTTTTGAAAGAAAGAATACCATCTCTTCGAGTCTTCAGAAGATTGAAAAGAAGAGCGAAGCTTCCACTCCAACCTTGTTCTTAGCTCTTAGCTCTCAGTGATCAAAAGGAGTTTTCTATTGTGAGAGCTTGTGTAGTCCTTGGAGAGAAAACCTTGTTAAATCTCTTTCTCTCTCGGCCTTGGTAGCTTCAGTTTGTAGCTGGTCAAGCTAGAGTCTGAAGCTTGTTCCCACACGTTTTTTTCTCTTTAGTTGTGTTCCCTTCTGGACGAAGGAAGCCTGGTGGTATCCAGGGTGGTTGTTTTCCCTTCAGGTTGAAGGAAGACCAGTTGAGGCTGGGTGTAAGGATCCCCTAAGGGGGATTGTACCCTTGGTAGTAAATCCTGAGTTAACTCTAACCTTGTTATTAAGTGTGCAATCCTTTCAGTAAACAGGTTTTAATCAGAGATCAAAGTTTTAATAACCATTCACCCCCCCCCCCTCTCTGGGCTAGCTAGCTGGGCAACAAGTGGTATCAGAGCCCGTCTCTTCGACAAAGAAGAAGATCCAACGTTCTGAAGAGCAAAGATCTATGGCAGCCCAAAACAACTTCGAAGGTCAGTCAGTCAACAGCCTCCCTTGTTCGATGGAGAAGACTACACCTACTGGATGACTAGAATGGAATATTTTCTACAAGGTCATGATTACACAATCTGGTCCATGTAGAAGAAGGTGATCTTTTGGTCACAAACGCTAAGGCTCAGTGGACAGATGATGATAGGAAAAGAATATCCTTAAACTGCAAAGCCAAGAGCATATATGTTGTGCCCTAAGCAAGAAAGAATTCAATAGAGTCTCAGCCTGCAAATCCGCATGGAGATGTGGGAAAAGCTCATAATTACCTATGAAGGGACAGACAGGTAAAGGAAACGAGAATAGATATTCTAGTAGCTCAATATGAAAGATTCCAGATGCAGTCAGGTGAATCAATAACTCAGATGTTCAGCAGATTCACAGACATTACAAATGGATTAGCTGGATTGGGAAAGGTTTATGATGTACCAGACATGGTTAGAAAAGTCCTCAGATCTCTACCATCTTCATGGACTCCAAAGGTAACAGCCATTGAAGAAGCCAATGATTTAAAATTAATGTCATTGGAAAAGCTAATAGGATCTCTCATGGCTCACGAGATAAACATGGAGAGATTAGGAGAATCCTCCAGCAGAAGGAACAATCAAATGCTCTCAAAGCAAGTGAAGACAATTCAGAAGAATCTTTGGATAATAGTGAAAGTAGTAAAGACAATGATGATGAAGAAGCCATGCTGTCTCGAAGACTTCAAAGGATTCTTGCAAGAAGAAGAAGTATCAGTCCGGAAGAAGATTTTTCAAGAAAAACAAAGACTCAGAAGACCAGAAGTAAAGGATCAGAAGAAGGAGAAGTGATCTGTTATGAATGCAAGAAGCTGGACACATCAAGGCAGACTGTTCCAACGCTTAAGAAAAATGATCACAAAAAGAGGGACAACTTCAGAAGATTCAAGAAGTTAAAAAGAAGGCAATGGCAGCTGCTTGGGAGAACAGCAGTGACTCAGACAGTGAGTCAAGCTCAAGCAGTGAAGGTGAAGAAGTCAACTTGGCTTTCATGGCCAACACCGAAGACAAGGGAAAATCAAATCATCCAAATGGTATTTGGATAGTGGATGCTCAGGCACATGTCAGGGAACCAGAAGCTTTTTGTTAATCTCCAAGATGAAGAAGGAACAATCACATATGGAGATAATGGAAAGGCACAGTAATAGGAATGGATCCGTAAACATCAAAGGAAGATCAGTAATTGAAGATGTAATGCTGGTCAAAGGGTTCAAGCATAATCTCATCAGCATCAGCCAGTTGTGTGGCAAAGGCCATCAGATTCAGTTCCAAGAATCAAAGTGCAGTATATTAAAGGATGGAGCAGTCATTTTTGAAGCTTATAGAGAAAGAAATCTGTATGTACTCTATCTAGAAGAACTCAAGGATCAAGACGTGTGTTTGCAGCTAACAAGATCAATCAACAGAGTTGTGGCACAGAAGATTCGGCCACTGCAGCTTGGACGGTTTGAATAAGCTCAGAAAAAAAGCTAGTTGAAGGATTGCCAAAGGTCAATTCTAGCTTGGACAGCATTTGCAAACCTTGTGCAAGAGGAAAGCACACCAAGCTCTTTCAAGTCAAAGACTGTAGTAACCACCTCAAAGCCATTAGAACTACTTCATATGGATTTATTCGGGCCATGAGGACTACCAGTCTAGGAGGAAGAATTTTGGATTTGTAATAGTTGATTTATTCAAGATTCACTTGGGTATCCTTTCTAGAGCACAAAGATGACACATGGACAATTTTGTCAGCTTCAGCAAGAAAGTTCAGAAAGATCAGAAGTTCACAATTGTCTCTATCCGATCAGATAATGTGGTGAGTTTCAAATGAAAAGTTTGCAAAGTTCTGTGATGATCAAGGAATTGAGCACAACTTCTCAGCCCCAAGGACACCTCAACAGAATGGAATTGCTGAGAGGAAAAATAGAACTCTTTTGGATATGGCAAGAACCATGTTATCAGAATATGATTTGCCATATACTTCTGGGCCGAAGCTATCAACACTGCATGTTATATCATTAATAGAGTGATGATCAGGCCAATTCTGAAGAAGACTGCTTATGAACTCTACAGAGGAAAGAAGCCAAAGATCAGCCATTTCAGAATATTTGGATGTCCTTGCTTCATCCACAACAATGGAAAAAGGGACATTGGTAAGTTGGATGCCAAATCAGATGAGGCATCTTTATGGGGTACTCTTCTAAACCCAAAGGTTATAGAGTTTTCAATAAACGTCCTTATTAATTGAACAATCTGTACATGTTATTTTTGATGAATCTAACCCTTCCTTGAAAAAGGAAGAAATTAGTGACATTGATGATGCAGATGACTTGTCTGAAAAATTAAAGAATACCTCAATTAAGGACAAGGATGATCCCTCCTCTGGAAGAACTGCAGCAAACTGAAATTCAACATGAAAATCTTCCAAAAGAATGGAGACATCAGAAAGATCACCCTCCTGAAAACATTATTGGTGATCCATCTGTAGGGGTAAGACAAGAGGTAATGTAATTCCTTGTGATTATTTAGCCTTTGTTTCTCAAATAGAGCCTAAGACAGTCATGAAGCTTTATCTGATGAATCTTGGATATTAGCCATGCAAGATGAACTAAATCAGTTCAAGAGAAACCAAGTATGGTCACTTGTTCCTAGACCATCCCATCATTCAGTTATTGGCACCAAGTGGGTGTTCAGAATAAACTGGGTGAGTCTGGAATAATCTTAAGGAACAAGGCCAGACTGGTAGCTCAAGGCTACTCCCAAGAGAAGGCATAGATTTCGATGAAACCTATGCACCTGTAGCTAGACTTGAGGCTATTAGGATTTTACTTGCTTATGCATCTGCATTTGATTTAAAACTATTTCAAATGGATGTCAAATCAGCCTTTTTAAATGGTTTTATCAAGGAGGAAGTTTATGTTGAACAACCTCCAGGTTTTGATGATCTCGAATTTCCAAATCATGTATTTAAACTACATAAGGCTTTATATGTTTAAAGCAAGCACCTAGAGCCTGGTATGAAAGGCTCAGTACTTTCTTATTAGATCATGGTTTCACTAGAGTAAAGTAGATAGTACATTATTTATAAAGTCTAAGGATAACATATACTTCTTGTGCAAATATATGAGATGATATTATTTTTGGATCTACTGATGAATCTCTTTGCAAGTACTTTGAAAAGCTTATGCAGGGAGAATTTGAAATGAGCTTGATGGGGGAGCTAAGCTACTTCCTTGGATTGCAAATTAAGCAAGGGAAGGATGGCACTCATATCTGTCAAGCCAAGTACACCAAAGAGCTGTTAAAGAAATTTGGATTTGAAGATGCAAAGCCATTATCAACCCCAATGAGCGCATCAACCAGAATGGACAGTGACCAAAAAGGTAAAAAGGTAGATCAAAAGAATTATCGAGGTATGATAGGATCATTACTTTACTTAACTGCAAGTAGACCAGATATTTTGTTTAGTGTGTGCATGTGTGCTAGATATCAGGCAGACCCTAGAGAGTCTCATTTATTTCAGTAAAAAGAATATTTAGATATCTGGCTAAAACTCATGATTTAGGTCTCTGGTATCCTAGATCTTGTGAAATAGAATTAGTAGGATATTCAGATGCTGATTATGCTGGATGCAAAGTAGATAGAAAAAGCACCAGCGGTTGTTGTCAGTTTTCTTGCAGGATGTTTAATATCATGGTCATCCAAGAAACAAAATTCAGTAGTTTTATCAACAGCTGAGGCAGAATATGTTGCTGCTGGAAGTTGCTGTACACAACTTCTTTGGATAAAGCAACAACTTGAGGATTTCGGAATTCACATCAAATCAATTCCACTATTGTGTGATAATACAAGTGCCATCAACCTCACCAAAAATCCAGTTCAGCACTCAAGGACTAAGCACATTGAGGTAAGATATCATTTTATTCGAGACCACGTAGCTAGTGGTAATTTAGAATTTCTTTTATAGATACAAATGGTCAATTAGCAGACATCTTCACAAAAGCCCTACCTGAAGAGAGATTTACATCTCTTAGAAGAGAATTAGGGATGTGCAATGTGTGAAAAGATCTCTGTAATTTTATTGGCATAAAAAATTTCAGATAGAAATGAATTTCCCTCTTTAACAATGAGCAAAATTCAGTTTGTCTACATTCCTTGACCGCTATCGTATTAAAAGCTGTTTGACCTGTCAAACGATTTTGTCGTTTCCTGGCTTTAACCGCCTTTGGTGCTTCACTTTTCGATAAAATAATATAATAATTTATTCAAATCGTTCTGAGAACGACTTGTCTTCTACCTTTACCCTTTTATCCTCTATCCGTTCACCCAAAGCCGATGCCCTAACAATTTGGGATCGACTCTCTGCAACTTTCGAAGCTTTCTCCTCTTCCGCGAAGAATCCCTTCGAGAGCTTCCCCTCTTCCATCATTTCCCTTCACCAGAATCTCCTTCTCCTCTAACCCATGGCCGCTCCGATGATCTCCGGAAGCGTAGGGGGCTACAGTGCTGAGTATTTGTCCCCAAGGAGCAAGAGAGGTTTACGTTTGTGAAGACGAATTTGCGGAAATAAGGCAGTGGATGTTCAGAATCTTGAGAAGAGTGGCATGTCCAGTTTAGTCGAAGCCTTGAGAAGAATGCAGTGGATGGATTTTGTTACTCTCACCGAGGTATGCTACCCGGACCTTGTGAAAGCCTTTTTCATTTGTTTGAAATCAGAGGCAGATGGGTCCCTTGTCTCCACAGTAAAGGCACCCAGATCAAGATAGATTATGATCTATTGCATGAGTTGTTTGGAGTGAAGATCAGGCTTTAGTGGTGTGGACTCAGTAAATGATGAAGCTAAGGGTCTTGGCATTATTGGTCCAGGGTTAAGCTGAAGGATGGAAAATTGGATATAAATCAGATGTCAGCTTTCAATCGATTGCTCCACTTTATTGTCTGCCAAATCATAATTCCTCGGAGTGCTAATTTTTCTTCATGCACTAGGGCAGACTCAGACTTGATGTTCTGGGTAATCCAGAACAAGGAGATAAATCTGCCGCAGTTATGATTGAGAGAATGAAATTTGCCAGTACTCAAATCTGGGAACAAAGAGCAAGCTAATGTTTCCTTGCCTTATGCTCATCTACTCACCAGGATTTTCAAGCATTTCGGAGTAGATGTGTCTGGAGCTGTAGTAGAGAAGATGGGCCAGTCTATAAGGTCCAAAATTTGAAGAATAGTGGTTTTTCAGTGCAAGATGGAATTTGGTCAAAGTCCTCTGTGGCTGAAGGAGAAGCAATTATTGGGATATCCCAGAAGTTCAAGAAGAAGCAGCAGCAGAAGAAGCAGCAGCAGCAGCAGAAAAAGAAGCGCAGCAGCAGAGCAAGCAGCGGCAGCAGTTGTTCAAGCAGCAGCAGTACCAGTTGTGTCCAGCCAGGCAGAAGTTTCAGTCTCACCTGTTGTGGAGATTATCTCTCATTCTCCAGAAGTTCAGATGGAAGAAGGTGCAGCTGGTGTGGCAGACTCTTTGCCCACACCTTAGTCGCCTCAATCATAAGAGAAGTATTGGATTCCATTCCCTCCACCTTAGCTACTTCTAAAGAAGGTGGATGTGTTGAAGAAGAAGTTATGGCACCAGGCCATATAGAAATTCAGTCTGAACCAATTGCTAATGTTGAGATACAAGCAGGTACTCAACAAGATGTGGTCATGGAAGAAGCTCCTAGCCAAGGGGAGCAAAGTCTCTTTGAACCTGAAGTGGCAGAAGGCCACTTGGAGGAAGTTGTTTTGGAAGAAGCTCCTGCTCAGGGGAGCAAGAAAGTGTTGAACTCCCCGCTCCTAGTCAGGGGGAGCAAGTAGGCATTGAGGAAATTCCACCTCCTGCCAGTGTTCCTGTTAGTGAAGGCCCAGTGCAAGCAATATCAATCTTGAGGACCTGTCATTCAGCAAGGGAAGCAAAAGAGAGTGGCTCACAAAAGGCCAAGAAAGAGTCACAGAAAAGTCAATCTGAAGCCTATTATGGCATTGCTGAAAGCTCAAGGAGAAGTCTTGTCATCCGTTCAGACAAGTGTTCAGGGCATTATTTCTAATCAAGCTTCAACCTCCTCTGACCTATCCTCATTTCGAAATGCAATGAGGTGGTTCAATAAAGAGATGTCTGATATGAAGAATTTGCTGGCTATCTTTCAAGGTCTAGTGGTGTCCCTCCTGCACCCACTCAGAGCAGTCCAGCTGAAGTTCCTAGGCCACCAGGGCCTCCAGCAGAAGTCTCTCGGCCAACAGGGCCACCAGTTCAAGCTTCAGGGTCATCAGGACCCTCTTCAGTTGTCAGAGCAGTCAAAGGGAAGAGCCCATGTCAGCTACTTCGGCCCCTGACACTTCAAATCTTGCAACTCCAGTTTTATCCTCACCTACCTCTCCTTCTACAGCCCCTCCTGCACCACCAACCATTAAACATCATGTGCCTCGCACTCAACCATCTTCCTCTCTCACTACATCTCAACCCTCTTTCTCTCCTACTCCCTCTCACACATCAGGTCCATCATCATTTTCACCCTCATCACCTCTCACTCAACCCACTCAAGTTCACCCTCCTTCTTCCTTCAATCCCAAACACCTTTTCTATCCTCCTACTCCTCCTTCCTCTGTTACTTTTATTCCAGAAAATCCTCCTCTACTTGGTGTCTTTGACACAAAACTTGCCGGATGACTTTGAGAGAAATACCCTTTCCACCATTCTCTTCACTGCCACTCATATCCACAGGACTGATCCTCCCAGTCCTGCCAAGAAAAAGAGGAAACAATCATCCTCTGCTTCTATCTCCTCCTCCTTATTTCCTCCTCTTTGGTACTCTCTTACCCTTGAACCTCACAAAAGATTCCTTTATAAGGAATATCTTCAAAAGTGCATCCTCTCCACCATTTATGGTATTCCCTTCCTCAACCTTTCTGAGCACCTAAATATTGTTCTTCCTCTTACCCAGTTATCCCACTTTCATAAATCCAAAATCTTTGAGGGGACTGAGTTCAAGACTGAAGATCAGTGGGCAAATGTCAAGGGCAACAAAGCTCAATACAACAAGTTCTTGACTGCCAGGGCCGAATCCATTACACATGGAGCTCATTCTCTCACTCTCTCTGAGTGGTTCTTTCTCAAGCATAAGAATTTGTGGGGTCCTTTCATCTTGAAAGAGATCCGCATTGCCAAAAGCTTCCAGCAGTACAGTGACTTCTGCTTCCTGAACAAACTGCCAGAAGTCCAGTTCTCTCAATTCCATTCAGCTATAGTAATGTTAAGATCCGAACGTCCAGTGAATATTCCCCTAACAGTGAATTTTGCTGATATCCGGGTTGACTCTCTAGTCCTTTTGCCAAAGCTGCATTCCCTAGTATTTGATTCAGATGCAGGATCCCATGCATTTGACATGTTTGCCAAGCAGATGGGTAGAATGTCAGCCAAGCAGAGCAGACTGCCCTCCTTCCTGCGGTTTATCTTCAGAGAATACCACTCTGGCCGCATCTCCTCTCAGGTTTTGGCTCCACTCATTTCTGAGTGTGAAAGGCTTACTCCCTCCGTGTGGGCAATCATCTACAAGGAAACCCACCTTCAGTTAGAGGCCATCAACAGTTCCTTGGTTCATCAAAATAAGCCCTCTCTCTCAGCTGAAGCCTTCATGGATCTCAACTCCATAAATCCTATTCAAGAGATTTATGTTCAGTGGGCAGCTAGATATACAGCTTTCTTCGCTCTGAAGCAGGATCTGATAGATCAGAAGATCTTCTATCCAATCTCTTTGGATAGATTTCTCCATCGTGCCAGCTTCGGAAAAAGCACTTACTTCAGATTCATTCTGGACCCAGATCAGTATGCAGAATTCTTGGATCAGCAAAGGGCTTTGTACATTCAAAGGGCCACCCAATCCATGGGTCCTAACTTCTCTGTTGCTTCTGGGGTTTTCCAACAGACGTTTGAAGACCTTGAGATCAAGGCATGGGCTGTCATCTCACAGCATGCCTCCTTGTTATCTCCCTTGTACTACCTTTCTCATACTTAATACAATGATATCTCTCTTCTTTGTCTCACAGCCTATCTTTTTGCTTATTGACAAAATGGGGGAGAAAACTAAAGTCAATCTGAAAAACATGAATGTTTAATTTTTTTTGTATGATGTTTAGTATATTTTGTCATCATCAAAAAGGGGGAGATTGATGACCAAACTGTCCCCATAATAAATAATTCATTTATTTGTATATTAATTTTGATGATTAACAAAATAGTACTAATGGATTACTTGAGCCTTGAGAACAGGAAATAAAAGAAAAATGAAAGTTCAAGACAATCAGGTAAGTCTCATCTCTCATTCTGTCCAAGTCTTTGTATCGACTTCTTTGATAAGCAGAACGATTTCCTCTTTGACCGGAAAACTCAAAACAAATCGATATCGCAACGATTCCTTAAGACATCGCAACGATTTCTTTAGAACCCGTAACGACTTGACTGCCGTAACGATTTCTTTAGAACTCGTAATGATTTCTTTAGAACTCACAACGACTCTCTAGCCGTAACGATTTCTTTAGACCTCGTAACGATTTCTTTAGAACTCGCAACGACTCTCTAGCCGTAATGATTTCTTTAGACCTCGTAACGATTTCTTTAGAACTCGCAACGACTCTCTAGCCGTAACAATTTCTTTAGACCTCGTAACGATTTCTTTAGAACTCGCAACGACTCTCTAGCCGTAACGATTTCTTTAGACCTCGTAACGATTTCTTAGAACTCGCAACGACTCTCTAGCCGTAACGATTTCTTTAGACCTCGTAACGATTTCTTTAGAACTCGCAACGACTCTCTAGCCGTAACGATTTCTTTAGACCTCGTAACGATTTCT
Organism: Colocasia esculenta; assembly: GCA_014218235.1. NCBI lineage: Eukaryota > Viridiplantae > Streptophyta > Magnoliopsida > Alismatales > Araceae > Colocasia > Colocasia esculenta. Next base: position 47,782,487 of record CM024757.1, read on the forward strand.
TTAGAACTCGCAACGACTCTCTAGCGTAACGATTTCTTTAGAACTCGTAACGACTTCTTTGATTCTCATAACGATTTGCTTTGTGCAATGATTGTTAGACTTTCATAACGATTCTTAATATTCATAACGACTTGATTGTTGTAACGATTTCTTTAGAGTTCATAACGATTTCTTTACAGTTCATAACTACTTGATAGTCATAACGATTTCTTTACAGTTCATAACGACTTGATATGTTCATAACGACTTGCTATAATTCATAACGATTTCTTTATCATTCATAACGACTTGATTGCTGTAACGATTTCTTTAGAGTTCATAACGATTTCTTTACAGTTCATAACTACTTATAGTCATAACGATTTCTTTACATTCATAACGACTTGATAAGTGTTCATAACGACTTGCTATAACTCATAACGATTTCATAAGTCATGAAAGCATCGGGATTATTTATATCGAATTTCTTGCTGTATCAGTATAATGCTTTTAATAGCGTTGAAAAGTCAAAGTCATATCTTGTCTGTTGACTGCTACGCATTAAATGCTCTCTGATCGTATCTCCCATGCATGCAGACAATATCTTCCATTTCCATGCTACTCTGTCTACGTACTTTTTAGACAGAACGGAGCCTTGCTATATATTGCAATATATGTTCCATCTGTAACTAACATCGACGGCAGTCCTAGCTGTCCTCTATTTATTGTTGATATGCTTGCAGATATCTGACAAGACTCATCTGTACAACGTTAGATACAAGATACAAGATTCCAAAACATTTCTCTGGCGTGTACTAAAGGATAAAAGACTGAAGATCAGAAGCTTCCTTGGTGACCAGTCTAACGTACACCAGGATAAGAGACAACGGACACTTCAACGTTCAAATTTGAATCAGAAGTATAAATAAAAGACTCAAGACGGAGAAGATCATACAAGACAGAGAGAACAAGACTTGCAATTTTTGAAAAGAAAGAATACCATCTCTTCGAGTCTTCAAAAGATTGAAAAGAAGAGCGAAGCTTCCACTCCAACCTTGTTCTTAGCTCTTAGCTCTCAGTGATCAAAAGGAGTTTCTATTTGTGAGAGCTTGTGTAGTCCTTGGAGAGAAAACCTTGTTAAATCTCTTTCTCTCTCGGGCCTTGGTAGCTTCAGTTTGTAGCTGGTCAAGCTAGAGTCTGAAGCTTGTTCCCACACGTTTTCTTCTTTAGTTGTGTTCCCTTCTGGACGAAGGAAGACCTGGTGGTATCCAGGGTGGTTGTTTTCCCTTCAGGTTGAAGGAAGACCAGTTGAGGCTGGGTGTAAGGATCCATAAGGGGGATTGTACCCTTGGTAGTAAAATCCTGAGGTATTGCTCAGGGACTGGACGTAGGTCTCCTGTGGAGAGGAGTTCCGAACCAGGAAAAAATCCTTGTGTCTTGTGGATGTGTTTTGTGTGATTGTTGTTATTTGCTCTAACTCTAACCTTGTTATTAAGTTGTGCAATCCTTTCAGTAAACAGGTTTTAATCAGAGATCAAAGTTTTAATAACCCATTCACCCCCCCCTCTGGGCTAGCTAGCTGGGCAACAATCACGACTTGTCACGGCCCATCGGCATAGCGACAGGTCGCGGCCATCCTAGACGGTGCGACCTCAGCCGAGAGACCAACAAAGCATGCTTAAACTGACCAAATGGCTGATTTATGCTTGCAGGGAGAAATGAGGGCTCGGGTTTCCTGGATTCTGGTCCTGGCCATGTATTTAGCCTTCCCCACGTTCCAGAGAGAGGGGTTGGATGACATGGGATTTGAGGAGGTACTTAGGATGGAGAGGATGAGGGCGGATGCCCCACTCACCCAGGCCCTGCACAGTAGGTAGGACGCGGAGGCGACTGCCTTCGTGTTTCCATGGGGACATATGATCTCCAGCTTGGAGGACGTAAGCCACATCATGGGCCTGAGAGTGTATGGACTCCCGGTGAGTGGGTACACCTACCCGTGCTACAGGGAGTTAGCCCATAGGCTGCTAGGTTTAACTGTAGGGCAGTGGTCTTCCCTCATCTCTAGAGTGGAGCTGCAGGAGAGTCTAGGGCTTTTTTAGACGGGTAGGGAGGTGGCGGAGACGGTGGATGAGCAGCTACAGAGGCTGGCGAGGGGTTGTAGGGAGACCTTAGCTGACGAGCCTAGGGCACAGGCAGATTTGGATCTGCGGCGGTTCCTCACCTTCTTTCTGGGCAGACTCCTGTTTGCCACGAGGGGTGACGCAGTCCACTGCTGGTTCCTGCCATTGTTGGAGGATCTGGGTCAGGTAGGGGACTATGCGTGGGGAGCGGCGTTCTTGGTGCATCAATTTGAGAGCCTGGGATCTTCCGACTGACAGACGTCCATCAGCGGATTCTTCCCCTTTCTTCAGGTACTCTCCTTACTCTTGCCTCTTTACTTAAACAGATTTTTGATACTATAATTGAGATCTGACCGTGGCTTCATGTTCTTGAAGGTTTGGACCTACCTTCACCTCCCCGGCCTGAGGAGGGGGACACTGGAGCGATCGGGCCTCGTGCCCAAAGCTCGACGCTGGGTGCCGTGTCATGACACGCACCCCTTGGAGGAGCAGCTAGCGTCTATCCAGGATGCCATTGATGTCTACCCTCAGCTGGATGTGAGTATTCTACCCCTTCTCTGAGTTCAATTTGATTTAAATTAATTACTTGAATACTGATCAGATGTGCTTTGATATGCAGGTGGTGTGGCAGCCATACCTAGAGGAGGGGGATGAGGGATAGCCCTGGTTAGAGCAGGCCCGCCCCTACTTTGGTAGGACAGTGTGGGTTCATGTTCTAAACCTTGTGTTACCTCTCCACCTGTATCTGACTCAGAGGTCGCTCGGCCTCCATTAGAGTGCGGTGGAGTTCCCTAACCGAGGTCAGACCCTTAGACCTGGCCGGAGCTTCCGGGGACTCCACAACAATACTGATTGGCATGAGCGGGCCCGCGAGCAGATAGAGGATTGGGAGCACAGAGGTCGACAGGTCCCGTCCGATGCCGACTCAGATGACACATACCTGCAAGCCTTCACCTTGAAGTATGGGGTGAAGGTTTATAGGGGCGTGAGGCGACAGGTAAACTTCTAAACTCAGACCTAATGAATGGTTCTAATTGGATTGAGCTGACGGTTTCGGATGAATTGCAGGTGGACGTGGTCTGGGAGATCGCCTCACTCCGGCCTTACTACACTCGGTAGTACAGGACGGGATGCAGTAAGGAGGGAGGTAGAGCAGCTAGTAAGTACCAACTCAACTTTGGTAGCTCACCAATTTCTTTTAGCTGACTGAGAAACTGACAAGTGTTACATGTGCAGCGTGTGGAGCTGGAGAGTGTAAATAGGGCACAGACAGGTGCATCCTCATCTAAGACAGCAGCGGAGAGCTCCTAGTCAGATCTAGAGGACCAGCTGGCGAGCGCAGTGAGGAGGGCCGAGGAGGCTCATGCTGAACTGGCAGAGAGGGTAAGTATGACAGTGATCTGAACTCCATTTGATCTAGACTTGACACTTACATGCTTTTTGGTACAGGTGACAGAGCTGAGGACCGGCACCGACCGAGTAGCGCATTTGCAGGAGCAGGTCGACATAGCGACCGCGACCCGATGGCGTACGGAGGCGAAGACAGCGACAGTGGAGGCAGCTCGGTGGCGCATCCAGGCGGAGGCAACGATGGCGCAGGTGGGTGAGCTAACGAGGGAGCTAGCGACCCTGCATGCGCAGGGATCGCTGGTGGACCCGGGGGAGCTGGCTCGACTGCGTGCCGACCTAGCCATGCAGCAGTCCCTGGTCGTGGAGTTGCGGAGCTGCATTGTCACGTCCCAAGAATTACGCAGTGGATATTAATGATGCGGAATATAATTCGAGTCGATATCCAGAGACGTGAACAGTCGGCAAATAAGCCTCTAGCTAGCACGCACTAATTGAACAACATCATACATCATCATAGGGCCCAAATATTGAACTCAATTAATCTTGTATTCAAATCTCAACTCATTGTATTCCAAATGGAAACTATTACAGGATTAAGACTCAATAAAAAGAAAAGTATATTTTTCTCCTCACTTCCTACTACATGATTCTAACACTCAAAGCAAACTACTATAACTGGACTCGTAGTTGGGACGCTCATCACTTGGACGCATTCCCATCCTCGACTTGCTTCTCCTCTTGAATGTCATAATCACCTAGAAGGGTTAAAAGTAGGGGATGAGCAAACTAGCCCAGTAGGATTTATATCTCAATGTGCGGGCAATGATATAAGTGATTAGCAATTTAGAACTAGGTAAGCACGATGAATGTCATGATATGCATGTACGAATAAAACTCATTAAAACATGATACATGAAACAAGCTAGAGAGAGAGTGATCGTAATAGAGTAAGAATATAACGAGCAATATGTTGTCAAGAGTAAGGCATGTAACAAGCATGCAAGATATCATGCAAATTGCAATAAATGCAGAATGGCCATATCACGCAAGCAAGCAAGCAAGAATGTACGAGCACGATCAAGTAACACTAACCAGGCACGTAGACACTAATGTACACCAAGAAAAGATCCATCAAGAATGTACACCAGGACACGTGTATGTGGTTATTGTATCTATCATTCAACAAGCAAGCAAGACTCCCAGCGTAGATGCAACGCCAATAGTCATTATACCCCATGGTTAACAGTATTTTTATGACTCTCCGTCATTCGGGCTAGACTGGAGCCCTTTGACACTCGTCGTGCCCGATCAGCATCTCATTTCAATTTTTAAATGTAGATACCCACAGTCATTAATAATGGCCAGTGAGAGTTTCAAAATGTAGCATGTGTAATGTCATGTTCATGTTGATGATGAGAACAAGAAATAATTAAATTGAACATGATTTCATGATAACAATGGTCAAGAGATAAATTCGGCAGCATAGCGGTACAATTGATACTTTAGTTTAATCTTTACATTAATGGCTTTAGTGTAGATTGTAAATCGCACTCACGAGCACAAGAAGAGAAAGGAAGTGCACGCTATCTCCAGGGAACTTCAATGGTACAACCAACTCGTCGGCCATGTGGGAATCCATGGTCAGAGGAGATTTACGGAGGCCTTGGAGAACAGGTCACTAGTCTACTGATTCGGAATGACTGGTAGAGAGCTTCCAAATTCCCAAGAAAGGGCTGCCTAGACATGTAAGTGTGTAGTGATGTACACGTGTCTCAATTCACAAACCACCGGTTCTAAACTCGCAGAAAACACTTAACATGAAGGCATGACATGAAACTATGCATTTTAACTAATCAGGGTTTGCAAGATTTTAATATAACAAATTATCATTTTAAACATGGTAGAATAATAGGAAGATTAAATCATGAGTTGCATGAATGGATCATATCATTTAAGGAGCAATTAGAATAACATTCATGTAATTAAAACTTTTAAATGGGTTAACCACTTTTAAGCCATTAAAATAACCATCATGCAATGATCAGACCTAAGACATGTGAATTACACGCTAAATATCATATTTAAACAGACCTCAAGTATAGCGGTAAGATTTGCAAGAAAAATAAGTGGGGTTTCATTCAAAATTCTGAGATCGTGACGCACCCCAGTAAGGGTCACGACGGGGTCGGGACAGAACGCGATAAGGCAGTCAGAACAGGCAGAGAGATAGCGATGGGGCGCTCGTCGTGTTCAGAATGTGACGGGTTTGCTGTCGTGACAAGACCTCAGAACGCGGCCTATCGGGCCATTGCGTTCACAGGGTCTGCGCCTGAATCCGATAGAGAAAAGACATGCTCTTGGATTGCGGGCCAGGACTGCCTTATATTGACACAGGGTGCTTCAAAAATAGAGAACAAATTGTACAATACATGAAAATAACGAAACTAGTTTTAAACCAACCCATACATGCAAGGGTGCTTTCAGTAAATCGGAATTAGAAAACAATGATGGTTTCAACAGGCTTTAATCAAGTCAAACACAAACGTAAGAGCCAAGTGCAACCCGAAAATGCAGCATCATGCAGTGACCCTCTTACCATGCTTATAACTCTCTAACTAATGACATTTAGATAAACTGTTCAACACAAAACATGACGAGGACAACTAGTAGAAAAACTTTCATGTTGTGGGTTTGCTCTAATTCGGTCTCTAATCACATGCAACATATAAAGAATGGGAAAAGCCCTAACAGTGCGCAACTTGAGGAAAACACTTATAATTCAAAATCTACTCATTGAAATTCGATGAAACTAGTGGAAAATGAAAGTTAACTTGATGCTCTACACATTGGTATAGGATATGTTAATGTTTGGCCTGATAAAACCTACCTTTTGGGTCGATGAAGTCTCATTTTTCCAGAAAACCTGTGTTCAGACCACTATTTGAAGAATGCTTAATACTCCATGTATACTGCATGGAATTTGGGCATTCCACTTGGGTTAGAACGTAGGCTTGACCCTCTTTCCAGGGGTATATTCCTTGCAAGGTTTGGTTAGGGTTTGACCTACCTTTGGTCGACTTCAAGATGACTATCTGTGCAGGTCACAACAGACACAACGGGGAAGAAGAACAGCTTGGTGTGGGGATCTCCTGCTCCCCCAACTGCCAAGAACTCCTCCACACGACCCCAACAAGATGTAAACTCGTCCCCAAGGGTTTGGTGGAGAGTATTTAAGCTACTATGGTGTTTAGGAGTCCTATTGTGACTAGGAAAGAAGAGTTGCGGTTTTGGCTTGTTAGTTTCCTAATTTGAGGATTTCTTCCTCCATTAGAGTGTGTGAGGCTTTAGGAAAACTCCTACTCTAGTTAAGCACGAATTTGGGTTGCCAAGAATGCATGTTTTTATCCCAATTCAACTCAAATTGCCTCTTTCTAATTTTAGCCTATTTAGAGTTACAAATTTCCATGCATTTTCTAGCTTTATTTGATTTTTGGGCCAAATGATGTTCATTGGCCCAATAATGATATTGGGTCATTAATATATAATGTTGTAAGTCTCTCCAACACTTTTATTTAATTTTTTATATCATCATATTTTCGTGTTAACGGTTTTCCGACTTGTTTCCTAATTTGAATAATCGGTCACCATAACTCTTAAACCTAGCCCAATTAACTTTTATTGACCCAAATTTCTTGATGGGTCATTAGAGGTTATTATTTGAAGTCCGTAAATGATTTTTATTTAATTTTATGACTCGTCCAAGTACGTGTGATAATGATTTTTCGACTTATTTATGAATTACGATAATAAGTCGCAAAACACTTTAAACTTGACTAATCCAATTTTTCTTGGCACAAATTTCTTTGTGAAACATTTAGTAATAATGTTTGGGGTTGATTTATAATTTTTACGGAATTTTCCGATGTGTTTTAGCACATACGATAATGATACGTATGCTTTAAATACTCTGATATTATGGAAATTATTTATTTCTATTTATTTGAGTTTTTATGTAATTAAAATTTCTGGGGTGCTACATGCATGGAGATGGTGAGCCAGGCTGCTCGGAGTAGGAGCCAGAGCCAGGTTCGGGCGAACGGGGCGAGCGGCGCCTCGGTCAGGCAGTTTTTGGCCGGTTCCTCCAGTCGGCGGAGGAACGAGGAGGAGGAGAGGCGCTTAGCAGGGGAGACAAGCTCTAGGAGTGGTAGGGGTGGGGGTGAGATGCTACCCCCGCCTGAGAGGCAGGAGGGATCTGGGGAGAGTAGCGGTGAACAGTGAGGAGCTTGTGAACCACCTCCCCCTCATCTTTGTACATGATGTTTATTTTTAGTGGATCTTTTATGTTTTATGCCAATGTTTGTGATTATTAGAATGAATTGTAATTGACACGAGTGTGACATGAGATCCAAGAGAGAGAGAGAGAGAGAGAGAGAGAGAGATAGAGAGAGAGAGAGAGAGAGAGAGAGAGAGAGAGAGAGAGAGAGAGAGAGAGAGAGAGAGAGAGAGAGAGAGAGAATAAACTGAGTACATCGTTGCGCTTGTTCCAGAGTTTCCTGCCCCTGCACACTTAGCAAAACAAGTTAGATCTGCTCTTCGACTTAGGCCCTTGCATTAAACAAGGAGTGACTGTAACTTCATAGCAGTCAAGGGGCTGAGCCTTATTAAATAGGCAAAAGACAAAAGGAAATAATGCATGATATGTGCATCTAATTTTTTTTTGGATTTTTGAGATTTTCTTTTTTTTTATTTTGATATTTTCTAATTTTTTGGATTTTTTTGATTTTCTAAAAAAATTGGATTTTTGTGATTTTCTAAAATTTTTTGGATTTTCTAAATTTTTATTTTAGGATTTTTTAATTTTTTGGATTTTCTAATTTTTTGAATTTTGGAATTTTCTATAACGACACCTTCTGCATTTGAGTGATCAGCACGGAATCTCACTTTCCATCTTACACTATCAAAACGCCTTCTAGGTACAGTGTGCGTTAGTTCTTGGCCCCTGATCGCCAGTGTTCTTACATAGACCAGGCGTAGGGGATTCCAGTCTTTAGTGGGGATAGGAAGAATTAAGGGGATAAGACTTGGCATCTGTGCTTGGGACACTGTGTAAGACCCTCGAATTTCCGTCGTATTTTTTTTTCGTATTTATGTTTGTATATTGTGTTGAGTCTATATGTACGTATTTTACGTGGATATTAAAATAGTATAAATACGTGTACATGTGTTTATATTGAACATAAATAATGTACTTATTGCATGATGGTAGTGTGGGTACGATACTATATGTACATTGCATGTATATATGTCCGGTATGCATGGTTTTCTGCATAAATTAGGGTTCTGGCCGAAGGCCCTATTGGCGTCAATCCCCAGGCCGTCGAGGTGGTGTCAGCGTCCAGCCCTGGACGCCTACACTAGATCCGGCGTCCAGCGATCTGGACGCCAACCTCTCTGACCTGCATGCGCAGCAGAGCTGCTATCTTCTGAAACAAGGCATGGCAACCATTGGGGGGATGTCCCCCAACGGCTCTGAAGGTGTCAAATCGGTATGGTGAGTGGGTGAGGGGCTCTTCTTAGGGTCCAACCCGAAATTGGCTCCTCTCACTTCTCCCTTCACCTTGTGAGAAGAGGAAAAGAAGAGAGAAAACCCTAGAGAGCATTCTGTGAGAAAAACCCCAGTTTGAACCCCTAAAATCCGACCCTTGGAAGCTGGTTTTAGAAATCTTCTGCATCAAGGAGGGAGCTGAAGCAAAGGGGAAGGCCTCCCCATCATCTCCTCGGCGTGGAGATCACCCAGGAGCTCGGAGGAAGGCGTTCTTGGAGGTGCTTCTGCAACTTCTTGGGACTGCCCAAGGAGGTCTTCTTCGAGCCATAGATCTCTTGGAGGATTTTTAAAGAGGCAAGTGACCTATCCATGGTGTCCCCGTATGAGTCTAGGATGTTTCTATCATTTTTATGAAATTTATTTCGAGTCCTAGACCCTCCATTTCACCCAAATTTCAGAGCTCGGGTCTGTGTTTTTCACAGACCTGAGTAAACGGCAATGTCCCTGGACGCCTAGGATGAGCTTGGCGTCCATCGACCGTGCCGCTGACTCTGAGTCAGCGGCCAGAGACTGCCGCCTAGTTCTTCAGGACAGAACAGTGAGCTGTTCTGTCCCTCTTATACATTTAATTCCGGTATGTTTATACGTTGAGGATATATGGTATTCCTATAAGCTATGTATATGGTACATTGTGGTTGTGGATGTATGTGAGTTGTGTGGGTGAATGTGGCTAATGATGTCTTGTAAGCATGTGAGAATAACTTGTAGATCATCTTGCAAAATCCATGATTCATGATTTAGATTAATGTGAATGCCTTGATTTCGGTCTATTCATGAAGAGTTGTGGGACATGTATGTGTGTTCTGAAATTTTGGAAATTATACATGCTTGTGAAATTGCTAATAAGTCGGTTCGGTAATATGAAAGCATGTAAAATGGTTGTGGTAAACGATTTATAAATGTATGAATTAGGGAATTTTGTACTCTAAATTCATGTGTATACATTGGTAGTTTATGTTTAAACAGCAAGTGATAAGTTACATGATGTGTGAATTCCATGTTGATGAAAAATGTGAATAACATGCTAATTATGTGTTTGATTTTCTGTAAATCCTATTTAGCTCAGAAAAATCTGAAAAATTGAGGGTATGATCATGAGCCCGAAAGCAGCCTGTGGTTAAATTTTCAGACCATTTGGACCCGTAAATAGAGAGTTATGAGTTTTCATGTGAATGTGAATAATTCGTACATATGATCGCAATGTGACTAGATTTTTGTTTAAATCAGCATGATTTGGATGTTCACTGTGTGTTAAAGCCTGAAACTCTGTAGTACCATGTTAGTAAAAACAGAGGAGTTCATGTGAGTGAGGAAGTGAATGTGATGGAAGTGTAAAGTGTGAAAACCATGTGTAAAACGCTAATTGTGTAAAAGTGTAAATTGTGCCAATGTGATACTGCTTCCGAGAAGGCAGTGGAACTGTATCAGGGAAAAGTCCCCTGAGAAAGTTCATTGTGTTAAGTGACCCTAAGGGCATTAGGGGGAAATCCTGGAGGTGGACAAGTACCACTGGTTAGGGTGGAGACTTGTTCTCCCGGTCTGCGCAGTCCAAGAGTCACCATTGCATTGCCTAGATGGTGCCTATGTGTTATGTGATGTGAATGTGTCCTTCTTTGGTGGTTTGGACTATGTGTCACGGCACCTAAATTGTGTAAATATGTGTAAAGTGTAATGTGTAAAGTGTATGTGACCATGTGTAATGTGTAAGTGACATGTGGATGTATATGTGTAAAGTGTAACCATGTGAAAAGAGGAAATTGTGTAAAAAGGGAATGTGAAATTCTAGATGTGTAAATGTGTAATGAAACCATGTGAGACTAAATCTGAAACCAAGTAAATTCTGAAAATGCATGTTATTATTCTCATGTTATGTATGCAAAAGTGCGTAGAATCCATGTTAGAGACAACTAATGAACATGTGTGTGAAAAGGGCATGATGGATTGTTCACATGTGATGTTTAAGCAACATAGCTCTCATGTGTAGGTTTATAGTCATTGAACCATGTAAAAATCAGCAACCTAAAGCATGTTGAAAAGTTTGGTATGTACTTAAGAACGTGTGGAATCCATGCTAATTACGTTCCCCGTGCATGTATGTCAATTGTTCATGTGAATAGTTCTCACGTTTTGATCAAAGTCCCATGAGTAAATTGAATAGAGATCATGTGATAGGTGGGTTTCATCTTAAAAATCTGAAAGCATGCCTTATGTATAAAACTGTAGAACCTTCATGATAGGTTGAAAACTTGCATTGACTAGCATGCTTGTGTGTGAAATCTGTAAATGTGCATGTAGAAACCACTAGGACTTGTACGTGAATATCATATATAGTGTTGCTTGCTGAGTCTTTAAGACTCACTCTTGCTTCAGCGTACAGGTTTAGACGGTGACGAGACCTTCGTGGAGGAGACAGTGGAGATAGACTCCGAGCGCGGAGTTTAGCTTGTGGAGTTGTGCATCCCTTTTGTTGTAATCTTCATAGTATGTACTTGAAACATTATATTAGAAGTATCATGAAGAAAATGTACTATGTGGACATTGGACATTTTGTATTTTATTCAGCATTTAAATTATGAGAACTTTAATTCTTTCTTTGCAAATTGTAAACTGCATGTATGTCTAATGTGGATGATGAATGAATGGAGATAGTTCTCTTTTACTTCCGCTACTCTGTTATGTATATTCGCGTGTATCTCAACTGTTTGTATCGTTGGGTAAATGTCCCACTGTGGCAGCACACTCGTTATATTGACGTGGGTCGGTATGACCGTACCGGTGTAACGAGGGCCGTCACACACTGCCTTGTTCAACTCGCAAGGGTGTATCACACATGGATTCCGTCTGTTGTCCAGAGACTTTGTGGTCATTGCTTTTTGTTTAGGGCATGCGTGCAACCAGGCTCAAGGGCGTCCCGCGGGGAACTGTACTGCCACTCTTTGCCATGCCCCTATTCTCATTTTTTCTTTCATTCATTTGCTATTCTCTTTTTGTTATTTCTTTCTTTTGAACTGACTGTTCCTCTTGGAGACTTCATTCACACATGATTTACACCCTCCCTTGTCTACAAGTCAGCATCCTTTTGCCCCTAAACCTTGTCTAAATGGGAGAAGAAAAGATGTTCATTCCCCTACACTACGGCTAAGTAGGAACAAATTTGACTAAGGGGAATTCAGCCCAGGTTGTCGTGTTGTGTGTGTTAACTGAACCCAGAAATTGTCTGACAGCCATAAAGCAGACGTGATGTTTGCAACTGCTAGCATTCCTTTGCAAAACAGTGCCGCTATTGAAAATCTTTTATTAAGGGTAGAATCTTTTAAGATATAACTCATTCCACGGGTGAGAGAGCTCCTCACCATCAGCATTGACTCGCCTATACGTATTCCCAGGGTACACTTCCTTGACGACGTACGGCCCTTCCCAATTTGCTTGCAGTTTTGACCTAGGACCTCCAGGTTTTATGAAAATTTGCTTCAAAACCATGTCTCCTTCTTGGAATTTGTGTTCAATTACTTTCTTTTGAAAATATCTTGAGAGTCTATTTTGATACGAAAGCACGTGATCGGTCGTGGCTAAACACCGTTCGTCTAAAAGTTCCAGCTGAATAAGTTACGCCTCTCGACGTTCATCGAGGTTAAGTTCCTTGTCCAGTTGTACCCTTAGAGAAGGAATAAGGATCTCATGTGGACAGACCGCCTCCATCCCATAAGTAAGTGAAAAGGGAGTTTTCCCAGTGGGCATGCAGACGGAAGTACGGTAGGCCTATAGAGCCAAAATCAATTTCTCAGGCCAATCCGCAAATTTATGAGACTCACAAATTTTCTTTAAAATTTTCAAAAGCGTTTTGTTTGTGGCTTCGGCTTGACCGTTGCTCTGTGGATAGTATGGAGAAGAATGATGCAGAGAAATGTTGAATTTCTTACATAGGTCCTGAAGCTCTTGAGATATGAACTGGGGTCCATTGTCGGTGACGATGCCGCTTGGTACTCCAAACCGCGAGATGATGTTCCTCATGATGAACCTGCACACTGTTGAACCTTTGATCTCTGCAAATGCTTCGGCTTCGGCCCACTTGGTGAAATACTCAGTAGCAGTAAGGATGAAGGATTTTTGTTTAATTTGAGCATTAGGATCACCGAGAGGCCCAATGATATCAAAGGCCCACATGGAGAATGACCAAGGGGAAGATAGTGGATGTAAGGAGGAAGATGGAGCATGGATCTTATCGGCATGGAGCTGGCACTTGATGTACCTACGAACGTAGATGGCGCATTCTTCTTCTAGGGTTGGCCAGTAATAGCCCTGCTTAAGGATTTTCTTAGCTAGCATTTGGCTATTCACATGCCCTCCACACTCACTGGAATGGGCTCCTTCCACAACTCTCTAGGCTTCTTGGTCCGACAAACATCTGAGAAGCATTCCATTTAGAGCACGCCTATACAATACTCCTGCAATGATGGTATACATTAGCGCAGCTCTATGGATGGATCTTCTATCCTCAACCTCAGCTTCTTCTGGGAAGGTACCGTCCTTGCAATACTGCTCGATCTCATGGTACCATGGCCTTTCTTCTTCCATCATTTCTCCTAACTCCACAAGCATTACTTCCTTCGCTTCTCTTCTCTCTGCCTTCAAGACTAAAGAGCTCCTGAGGTTATTGAACCAAGGATCCTGAGTGGAGGGTGCTTCTAATCTCTGGACAATGATAGTCTCAGCACTGCGACTGAGAGGGAAGGAGAGAGACGAGGCCAGAGATGTCAGGGCATTGGCTAGGATATTCTGAGAGCGAGGAGTATGAATGTAGATAAGTTTGCGGAATTTCTTAGCTAGGAGAGTGACCAGATCTTGATAAGGTTGAGCTTAGGGTCACGAGTGCGGTAGGTCCTTTCTAGGTAGAAAGGACCTACCGAAGGACGAGTTGAGAGTCTCCTATGATCTTGAGGTGACGCGCGCCTAAGAGATAGGCAAGCTTTAGACTGGCTAGGAGAGCCTCATATTCAGAAACATTATTAGTGGTAGGGAACTGAAGTTGATATGCTAGTGGAATGGTGATCCCTTCTGGGGTGAGCAAGACAGCACCTATGCCCCGTCCCTTAGAATTGAGAGCTCCATCGAAATGGAGTGACCAGAAGGGATCGCGAGAGATAAGTGACAGGTTTTCATCAGGAAATTCTTCCTGGACCATGTCACTATGAGGAAGTGGGAGGTGAGCAAGGTGCTCAGCAATGGCATACCCTTTTATAGCCTTCTGGACTATAAAGGTGATATCGAATTGAGACAAGAAGCTCTGCCAACGTGCCAATCTGTCGGTGAGGACTGGCTTCTCTAGGAGATACCTAATAGGATCCATTCTAGAAATCAAACTCACATGATGGGCTAGGAAGTAGTGCTTCAATTTCTGCACTACCCACACTAGCGCTGCACACGTTTTCTCCATTGTGGTGAGCTTGAGCTCGGAAGGATTGAAGAGCCTAGATAGGTAATAGACTGCCCTCTCTTTGCCAAAATCATCATGCTGAGCAAGGACAGTTCCTAGGGAGTCCTCAATAGTCGACAGATATAGGATCAGGGGTTTTTCTGGAACAGGCGCCTGCAGCACGGGCGGATTCATCAGATAGCTCTTAAGCTCATCAAAGGCTTCTTGGCACTTAGCATTCCATTCAAATTTGGCTCCTCCTTTTAACAGTTCATAGAAAGGACGACACCTTTGAGAATGTTGAGATATGAATCTCCTTATGAACTGTAGTCGACCAATCAGCCCTCGAAGCTCAGATATGTTCTTAAGAGGAGACATCTCATTTATTGCCTTGGCCTTGTTTGGGTCTATTTGAATCCCCCGCTTGCTGACTATGAAACCCAACAGCTTGCCTGAGGAACCCCAAATACGCACTTTTTTGGATTCATCTTCAATTGATACTCTTGTGCGCACTGAAACACCCTAGCAAGCACAGAGGAGTCTTCACTTCGGGTCCGAGACTTCACCACAATATCGTCCACGTAAACCTCGACATCAATATGAATCATATCGTGGAAGATTGCTAACATTGCCCTTTGATACGTGGCGCCAGCATTCTTCAGTCCAAATGGCATGACCACATAACAGTAAGTTCCCTAGGGTGTGGTGAAGGAGGTTTTCTCTTGGTCCTCCGGAGCTAGACGGATTTGATTGTATCCTGAGTAACCATCCATGAATGAAAGGGTTTCTTACCCTGCGGTGTTATCAATTAAGACATCCAAATGAGGTAATGGGAAATCGTCCTTTGAGCATGCTCTATTTAAGTCTCAGAAGTCTATGCAAATTTGTACTCTTCCATCCTTTTTCATCACCGGGACTATATTAGCCACCCACAATGGATAGAGGACTACACGGATGAACTTAGCTTTGTGTAGTTTATCAATTTTCTCCTTCATCTTCAAAGCAATGTGGGGGAGAAAACGCCTTAATTTTTTCTTAACGGCTATTGCCCCTGGCTTCAAGATCAGCCTATGTTCCACTAACTCAGGGTCAATGCCGGGCATGTCATCGTATGACCAGGCAAAAGAATCCTTGTATTCCCTTAACATCTCTACGAGTGCTTCTTCTTCTTCAAGAGGGAGATTGGAAGCTATAGTTAGGAGCATGGGTTCTTCTTCTGTCCCAATGTTTACCTCTTTAGTGGGTTCGTCCACTGCCGATGTAGGTTCATCAAATCTCCTCATGCCATTGGCATACATCTCGGCAGCGTCCTCTATTTCACCGTCTTCTTAATTCATTGGGTCCTCCTCAGTTAAGATTTCATATATCCCAAATCCGTCGTCTAGCCCCTCCACTCCATGCTGAGCTTCTATGTTCAGGATGACTACTTCTTGGACAAACTCTTCAACAACTAGAAGAGCGCCACACCTTTGCACCAGATCCATTAAATATCTACAGGGTATGCCACTACCCTTATTCTTCCTAGATGGGGACGGGGACTTGCTGAATTCTACCCTTGAACCTAAACTAGGGTTGATATCTACAGAGGACTCTTGAGAAGCGTCTAGAGGATTATTGGAAGGGAAGGAAAGGGGTGCGGCACGGCCGTAGGGGTCCTCCGATGGGACTGGAGGCAGAGGCAGGCCACCCGAGCTCAGGGTGCCTGCAGCAGAGTCAGGGTGCAAGGGAACAGAAGGCCCCTCACCCAAATCGCCCAACGTGACCATGCTGGTCAGTGAGCGAGGATCGCTTTTCAAGCAGGAGGAGGAGGAGAAGGTGGGGATCGCCGCCGAAGAAAGAGTGCACGAATAACGGGGATCACCGTCAAGAGCAAGGGAAAGAGGGAACGGGGATCGCTGTCTGAGATTTGAAAGCGGGGAGTGTAAGGCCCTTGATTTTTATTTTGCTTGCTTAAAAATATAAATTTTGTCGGCCAGTCGGCGTCAACATCGGCTGACGTTGACTAGGATTATGCAGCAATATCGATGGAGCCCACTTTGGATAGGCGACCATAGATATAGACGCCAATATCCCAGACCAGTTACGTTTCCAGATCCGGAAACGCCTCCGAAAATTTCGCTATTTGTTTTAGAAACCGTCCCCAACGGCTCTAAGACTTACCACTTTAGCATGTCTGGCCCCCAACCCTTTATATTACCCAGTTTTCGGCCAGATCCATCCTTTTGACTCTTGGGTCAAAAACCTAGCTCTTCTATGCGAAAAACCCTAACTTGAATCTGAGAGATCCGACTTCGGGAGGCTTCATCCGGTGATCTACATCGACTGGTGACAACTCTGAACATCCGGGAACGACTTCCCCACGCTGGTGTGCAGTGAAGATCAACAGAGAACCCGAATAAGGAGGGATTTGAAGGCTCTTTGGCACAGGCCGAGGAGGGCTTCTCCGGCTTGAATCGTCACTTGTGGATTTTACAAGAGGCAAGTACCCCACTCACATTAACCCTACATGTGTCTAGTATGTCCCAGGAATTTTACGGATTTTTTTTCGTGTCCTGGAACCCCCCCATTCAAGTGATTTGTTAGCATTCAGTCTGTGTTTATGCAGATAGGATATTAACGGCAGGATCCCTTGCCGCTAATATCATGCGTTGGCGGCATCATATATTGTCGTTAACCTATAGACGGCTACCCCATGCCGTCAAGTTCTTCAGACTGTAACAGTGTGCAGGTCTGCCCTTCTATAAGCTAACTTTCGAGATTTCCGCATAAGGATATACAGTAAATTTCATATAATATGTAAATATACATTTTGTGTGTACTGTGAGTTATTGTGAATTTTTTTAATTTGCCTTAATTATTAGAATTCTTTGAATGTCCGACCGACAGAATTTTAATCTTGAAAAATCTCGTTTGTGAAATATGTATAGAATTTAACTGCCATGAAATTTTTGTACACTGTTTATGAGGTCTAATGCATGATATAAAAATTTGAGTAATTTATAATATCTGTATAGTTTATAAAATTTTCTGAACCGAAAAATAGTGAATATGTCTACTCAATGTAGAAAAGTTAATAATTCATGCAAAACTAGTTAAATTCCTATAAATTGTGATATAATTAGTACTGTTAGTATTCATGTGTGTAATAAGTTGTGGGTCCGAACAATGAAAATTTATGTCAGTTTGACTATTCTTACAATTGATAACACCACTGTTAGAATTTTCTGAAATTATGCGTGATGCAGAAAAATGTAAATCTTGGTATGCATGATGGTTAAACTGTGATGAATTTTTGGTTAAATTTCTGTACTGAACTGATGACAATAGCTAGATATATAATTGTTTTATGTTAGATATTAACAAATAATGCATGTTAATATGATTAGTGTTAATTCTGTAAATTTCAGCATGATTAGAATTGTTGTAAAACTTGATTAATACTGAAGACAGTAGTACCATGCTAGGTAATACTAAGAATGTAAATGTGCGAACATGAGATGAATGTGTAAGAATTTTGTATTTAGAAGTGTGTTGAAACTTGAGAAAATGTATTAATTGCCAATGGGTGACACTGCTACCTTAGAGGGCTGTGGAACTGTACTGTGGTAAAGTCCCCACGGAAAGTTCAAAGTGTGTGATGTCCCATGGGCATTGGGATTAAATCCTGGAGGCGAACAAGTATCGCTGGTTAGGGTGGAGAGTGCTTCTCCCGGTTCTACGCAGTAACTAAGATTTATCACTGGAATGCCTAGGTGATGGATATGTGATGTGATTAGTGTGTGTCCTTCTAAAGTGGTTTGGGCTATGTGTCACGGCATTAAGAAAAAGTGAAAATGTGTTTAAGTGAAAAGAAATGTGTAAATTGTGAACCTGTGTAAGTGAATATGTTTTCATGAAATTCTTATGAAAACATGCAAAAAGGATATAAATTTCTTGTGAATGTGACATAATAGTAGCAAAACAGCGAGCTTTTCACTAATGTAAATGTGTTATCTATGTGAGAATTTATTTTAGAATTCATGTTAAATTAGTCGTTATGATATGTGTAAAATTATGTGTAAAATGATCAACATTTAGCATATGAATGGTTGAATGAAATCAGTTTAGCATGTTGAAAGTGTGTAGAAAGCATGTGATAGGATTAGGTTATTTTGTATAAAACAGAATTCCATGTGTAATATGCGTAGAAATTATGCATAGCTTTCTATTTGAATAAACTGTCCATTTCATGCATTATGTGTTAATGGTGTAGTATAAGGAGATGGCGATTACTTGATACATGTATGTTAGTGTGCTTGGTGTTACTTGTTGAGTTCTTTTGAACTCATTCTTGCTTTGGCGTACAGGTGCAGACGTTTCTACTTCTTCCGAGGAGATCGTTAGGAGCGACTCGGAGCGAGAGTAGGAGAGCTTGTTGGGATTTAGCATTGTACTTTTCCTTACTTCATAGTATGTAATAAAGACTCTGCGTAGTCTCAGTGGACAATGTATTTATTTTATTTCAGTTATGAAAAGTTAGTTCTTTTTCTTCTATATGGACTGTGAATAGAATGTGGATGATGGAATAAGATTTCTTTTCAGTTCTTTAAATTCCGCTGTCATGTGATATACTTATATTTGTGTATGTTTCAGCCTACTGTACTAGTGTTGGGTAAATGTCCCACTGTGGCGATGCTTTCTATATCGATGTGGGTTGGTGGAACCGTACCGATATAAAGAGGGTTGTTACAGAGATTGGTATCAGAGAGTCAGGCTGAAATTGTACATAAATATGCACATACCATCATCTTCATTATATGCTAAGTCTGTGTAGATTGTCCACATAGATAAGTAATTAGTTAGAAATTAGATAGTTAGTTCTAAATGGTGATTAATCCGTTTTGCAGGATATGGCTTCGCGTGGTAGGCGTGGTGTTCCTGCTCGTGATGGCGAGCAGAGGAGAGATGAGCCTCGGCGTGAGGATCAGGGTGAGCAGCAGGCCCCTGCACCCCAGGGTCCTGTACTTCCCCACCGCCACCAGTAGACTATGGAGTGTTCATGCAGGGTTTGGTGCAGGCCATGCAAACGCAGGCCCACACTCAGGCTGCACTCCAGGCTCAGTTGGAGGCTCAGGTTAGAATAATAAGATAAAGTAGTCTGTATTATTAAATGCATGATTGTTATGTTATATGTGTTAATTATGTTGCTTGTTGTAGCAGGCTCAGGTACCAGCTCCCAGGCTGACCATGGTGGACCCTCCATCATGGAAAGGTTCAAGAGGATGTCGCCACCCTCTTTTAAGGGGGAGAGCGATCCGCTTCTGCAGAGAGCTGGATGAGGGAGATCGAAAAGATCTTCCGGGCTATTAGGTGTGCGAGGATGACAAGGTCACTTTAGCCACCTATATGCTACAGGTATGTGTAATTTAATCTAGTGGTTATTACTTTAAGTATAGATTATGTTGGTTAGTTCTCATGGATGGTTTTGGCAGGAGCGAGCCGACGTGTGGTGGTCCTCGTTGTTACGTACTCGGTTCGAGGATGGTGCTGTGGAAGTTGGTTGGGATGAGTTCGTGAGGCTTTTCCGAGCCAAGTTTGTTCCGGAGCACATCCAGGACAAGATGGAGCAGGAGTTCCTCTCGTTAACTCAAGGCTCCATGACTGTGCTGGAGTACGAGGCTAGGTTTGCCGAGCTATCAAAGTACGCCCCCCATATTGTAGCTGATGAGCGCAGGAAGGCGAAGAAATTCGTGATGGGTCTGAAACCATCGCTGAGGACGAGGTTGGTAGCTTTCGACCATCGTACTCTCGAGCAGGCGCTCAGCGCGGCGTGTCGGCAGGAGGGAGAGATGGAGCAGTATCTGGAGGAGAAGAAGGCTTCTCAAAAGAGGCCAGCAGCTCCTTTCCAGAGGCAGGAGAGGAAGAAGGCGACTTTCCAGTCACCGCAGCGTCCTGTGGCATCAGGCAGTGGTCAGGTATCTTCTCAACGTTCCCTAGTAGTAAGAAGGAGTGTCCTCATTGCGGGAGGGCACATGGCGGTACGGAGTGTTGGCTGGTAGCAGGAAGTGCTTGAAGTGCGGGAGCAGTGACCATAAGATCAAGGATTGTCCGAGGCTTCAGCAGGGAGCCCAGCGTGGACCAGCCCCAGTAGCAGCAGCAGCAGCGCCAGCGACAGGACGACCAGGGAGACCTCGAGCCCCAGCTCGAGTGTTTGCTTTAGCTCGTGAGGACGCCGAGCAGGCGGATCATGTCACCGAAGGTACGGTTTTGTTCTTAGGTGTGCATGCTCGGGTTTTGTTCGATACGGGTGCTACTCACTCGTTCATTTCCGAGCGTTTTGCTAGGCAGTTAGCTTTAGAGTCAGGATTAGAGTCTGAGGATTTAGAAGTCCCTTTGTCTGTGCATACACCTGCGGGTACGGTATCGACTAGGAAGTGTATTCCGTCTTTACCGGTGTGCATTGAGGATAGAGTCTAGAAGGGTGTTCTTCTTGCTTAAGATGAAGGACTATGATGCTATTCTTGGTCTAGATTGGCTAAAAGCACTATGCATTGGTAGATTGTCGTGGGAAGAAGATTGTTTTCCGCATTCCTGGTGAGGATGAATTTTCTCATCTTTGCCGAGGAACTTAGCAGGAAAGTTTGTCATCTCTGCCATGAGGGCAATGAGAATGATGAACAAGGGTTGTGACGCTTTTCTTGCCAGCGTGGTTTTAATACCCAAGGCTGATGAGTCACTTACTCTTGCAGAGATAGATGTAGTGCAGGATTTTCCAGATGTCTTTCCTGATGATTTATCTGGACTGCCACCGGCTAGAGAGATAGAGTTCACTTAGAGTTGCTTCCAGGCATCTCTCCTATCTCGAAGGCACCTTATCGGATGGCACCTGCGGAATTAGCTGAGTTAAGGAGGCAGTTGCAGGATTTGTTAGATAAGGGATTTATTCGCCCTAGTGTTTCCCCTTGGGGCGCACCTGTCTTATTCGTGAAGAAGAAGGATGGGTCACTTCGGTTATGCATAGATTATAGAAAGCTAAACCAAGTGACGGTGAAGAACAGGTATCCCTTACCTCGGATTGATGATTTGTTTGACCAGCTCCAGAATGCATCGGTCTTTTCTAAGATTGATTTGCGTTCTGGCTATCATCAGTTGAGGATTAGGAGTGAGGATGTGTCCAAGACGGCATTTAGAACCCGTTATGGACACTATGAGTTTTTGGTCCTTCCGTTTGGTCTAACCAACGCCCCTGCAGCGTTCATGGATCTCATGAACAGGGTGTTTAGACCATATCTAGATAGTTTTGTTGTAGTCTTCATTGATGACGTGCTGGTCTACTCTCCGGATGAGGCCACACATCGTCAGCATTTGAGGATAGTATTAGAGGTTCTTCGTGAGCACAAGCTGTATGCAAAATTCAGCAAGTGCGATTTTTGGATGCGCGAGGTTCATTTCCTTGGGCATGTTATCTCCGGTGCTGGTGTAGCAGTGGATCCAGTGAAAGTCCAAGCTGTTATGGATTGGGAGAGTCCCAAGACTCCTTCGGAGATTCGGAGTTTTCTTGGTTTGGCGGGTTATTATCGGCGTTTTATTGAGGGATTTTCATCCATCGCCGCTCCATTGACTCAGCTGACCAGGAAGGGAGTGAAGTTTGTCTGGTCCGAGGAGTGTGAGAGTAGTTTTCAATTATTGAAGACTAAACTCACATCGGCTCCTGTGTTAGTTCTACCGAGCGGTGTAGAGGATTTTGCTATCTACACGGATGCATCTCGGATTGGCCTTGGCTGTGTGTTGATGCAGCAAGGAAGGGTGGTAGCATATGCTTCGAGGCAATTGAAGGAGCATGAGCGAAACTATCCGACTCATGATCTTGAGCTTGCGGCAGTGGTTCATGCACTGAAAATCTGGAGGCACTAT
The DNA here is from genome assembly GCA_014218235.1 of Colocasia esculenta. NCBI lineage: Eukaryota > Viridiplantae > Streptophyta > Magnoliopsida > Alismatales > Araceae > Colocasia > Colocasia esculenta. The sequence goes on from CM024757.1 coordinate 47,804,847, forward strand.
CTTTATGGTGTCAGATTTGAGGTGTTCACTGATCACAAGAGCCTAAAGTATCTTTTCTCCCAAAAGGAATTAAACCTTAGGCAGAGAAGATGGATTGAGTTCCTGAAGGACTATGGCTTCGACCTCCAGTATCATCCTGGAAAGGCGAATGTCGTAGCAGATGCCCTTAGTAGAAAGAGGTCGTCTCTCCAGCAGGACTGGAAGATGTTGGAGGATGCAGCGTGTGCGATGACCGAGTTGGAGCCATCATTGTGCCGAGCTTTTGTGGCTCAGCTGTCCATTAGGTCATCGGTGTTGGATGAGGTGATCGAGCATCAGAAAGCCGACCCTAGACTCCAAGAGTTAGTGGGCAAAGCGGGTATTGCTCGTGATGAGGATGGTGTGATTCGGTTCCATCATCGTGTCTGTGTTCCAGACATTGTAGATATTCGTGAGCATGTTTTAGCAGAAGCTCATAGATCTAGGTTCTCTATTCATCCGGGTAACACTAAGATGTACCAGGATTTAAAGAGATCATTTTGGTGGTCTGGCATGAAGAAGGATGTAGCTGAGTTTGTGTCTAGATGTCTAGTATGCCAGCAAGTGAAGGCCGAGCGGCAGCGACCATCTGGTCTTATGCAGAAGATGGAGATCCCAGTTTGGAAGTGGGAAGCTGTCACTATGGATTTTGTTACGGGTTTGCCTCGATCTAGACGAGGTAATGACTCGATTTGGGTAGTGGTAGATCGATTCTCGAAGACTGCGCATTTCTTGCCTATGAAGAAGAAGCAGTCAGTAGAGAGTTAGCTAGACTGTATGTTAGTAGTATTATTAGATTGCATGGGGTACCGAAGTCTATCATTTCGGATCGAGATCCGAGATTTACTTCAAGGCTATGGAAGGGTCTTCAGGATGCGTTAGGTTCGGAGCTGAAGCTCAGTTCGGCATTTCATCCCCAGACAGATGGACAGTCCGAGAGGACTATCCAGACACTTGAGGATATGTTGAGGGCTTGTGTGCTGGATTGGAAGGATGATTGGGAGCGCCATTTACCTCTAGTGGAGTTCGCATATAACAACAGCTTTCATGCGAGCATTGGCATGGCTCCATTTGAGGCTTTGTATGGTAGGCCTTGCAGATCTCCTTTGTGTTGGGAGGAGACCGGTGATAGGCAGTTGATCGGTCCGGAGTTAGTTCAGGAGACTTCGGATAAGGTCCAGCTTATTAGAAAGAGGCTTGTTGCGGCACAGGATAGACAGAAGAGTTATGCCGACAACAGGAGGAAGGATTTGGAATTCGAGGTAGGTGAGCATGTCTTTTTGAAGATTTCGCCTACGCGTGGTGTAGTTAGATTGGCAGGCATAGTAAGTTGAGCCCTAGATTCATTGGCCCGTATGAGATTCTCCGACGATTGGGCAACGTGGCATATGAGCTAGCTTTACCTCCAGCATTGGCTAGCGTTCATCCTGTTTTTCACGTATCTATACTCAGGAAGTATGTCAGAGATCCGTCTCATGTTATTAGCCATGAGCCAGTGGAGATCCAGCCAGATCTTTCTTATGTAGAGCAACCAGTAGCTATTCTTGATCGGAAGGTTCAACATCTCCGAAACAAGAGCATTGCGTCAGTAAAGGTCTTATGGCGTAACTTCTCGCGAGAGGAGGCTACTTGGGAGCTTGAGGATGCAATGAAAAAGAAGTATCCTCAGTTGTTTGAGTAGTGTCAGTCTAACTTCGAGAACGAAGTTTCTTTAAGGGGGAGAGGGTGTAAGGCCCTTGATTTTTATTTGCTTGCTTAAAATATATATGCATATAAGTGTATACTATTGAAGTATAGATTATTGTGCATAGTATTTTTATTATACGAATTGTAGGAATTAGTATTATTGTAATGTACATATTGTATACAAGTATATATATATATAAATATATATTTATGTGTGTGGTGTTTATAGATTCTACATATTTTAAGTGAAATTTTATCGGCCAGTCGGCGTCAACATCGGCTAACGTTGACTAGGATTAGGCAGCAATATCGATGGACGCCCACTTTGGATAGGCGACCATAGATATGGACGCCAATATCCCAGACCAGTTACGTTTCCAGATCCAGAAACGCCTCCGAAAATTTCGCTATTTGTTTTAGAAACCGTCCCCAACGGCTCTAAGACTTACCCCTTTAGCATGTCTGGCCCCCAACCCTTTATATTACCCAGTTTTCGGCCAGATCCATCCTTTTGACTCTTGGGTCAAAAACCTAGCTCTTCTATGCGAAAAACCCAACTTGAATCTGAGAGATCCGACTTCGGGAGGCTTCATCCGGTGATCTGCATCGACTGGTGACAACTCTGAACATCCGGGAACGACTTCCCCACGCTGGTGTGCAGTGAAGATCAACAGAGAACCCGAATAAGGAGGGATTTGAAGGCTCTTTGGCACAGGCCGAGGAGGGCTTCTCCGGCTTGAATCGTCACTTGTGGATTTTACAAGAGGCAAGTACCCCACTCACATCAACCCTACATGTGTCTAGTATGTCCCAGGAATTTTACGGATTTTTTTTCGTGTCCTGGAACCCCCCCATTCAAGTGATTTGTTAGCATTCAGTCTGTGTTTATGCAGACAGGATATTAACAGCAGGATCCCTTGCCGCTAATATCATGCGTTGGCGGCATCATATATTGCCGTTAACCTATAGACGGCTACCCCATGCCGTCAAGTTCTTCAGACTGCAACAATGTGCAGGTCTGCCCTTCTATAAGCTAACTTTCGAGATTTTTCGCATGAGGATATACAGTAAATTTCATATAATATGTAAATATACATATTTGTGTGTACTGTGAGTTATTGTGAATTTTGTAATTTGCCTTAATTATTAAAATTCTTTGAATGTCCGACCGACAGAATTTAATCTTGAAAAATCTCGTTTGTGAAATATGTATAGAATTTAACTGCCATGAAATTTCTGTACACTGTTTATGAGGTCTAATGCATGATATAAAAATTTGAGTAATTTTAATATCTGTATAGTTTATAAATTTTCTGAACCGAAAAATAGTGAATATGTCTACTCAATGTAGAAAAGTTAATAATTCATGCAAAACTAGTTAAATTCCTATAAATTGAGATATAATTAGTACTGTCAGTATTCATGTGTGTAATAAGTTGTGGGTCCGAACAATGAAAATTTATGTCAGTTTGACTATTCTTACAATTGATAACACCACTGTTAGAATTTTCTGAAATTATGTGTGATGCAGAAAAATGTAAATCTTGGTATGCATGATGGTTAAACTGTGATGAATTTCTGGTTAAATTTCTGTACTGAACTGATGACAATAGCTATATATATAATTGTTTTATGTTAGATATTAACAAATAATGCATGTTAATATGATTAGTGTTAAATTCTGTAAATTTCAGCATGATTAGAATTGTTGTAAAACTTGATTAATACTGAAGACAGTAGTACCATGCTAGGTAATACTAAAGAATGTAAATGTGCGAACATGAGATGAATGTGTAAGAATTTTGTATTTAGAAGTGTGTTGAAACTTGAGAAAATGTATTAATTTGCCAATGGGTGACACTGCTACCTTAGAGGGCTGTGGAACTGTACTGTGGTAAAGTCCCCACGGGAAAGTTCAAAGTGTGTGATGTCCCATGGGCATTGGGATTAAATCCTGGAGGCGAACAAGTATCGCTGGTTAGGGTGGAGAGTGCTTCTCCCGGTTCTGCGCAGTAACTAAGATTTATCACTGGAATGCCTAGGTGATAGATATGTGATGTGATTAGTGTGTGTCCTTCTAAAGTGGTTTGGGCTATGTGTCACGGCATTAAGAAAAAGTGAAAATGTGTTTAAGTGAAAAGAAATGTGTAAATTGTGAACCTGTGTAAGTGAATATGTGTTCATGAAATTCTTATGAAAACATGCAAAAAGGATAAATTTCTTGTGAATGTGACATAATAGTAGCAAAACAGCGAGCTTTTCACTAATGTAAATGTGTTATCTATGTGAGAATTTATTTTAGAATTCATGTTAAATTAGTCTTATGATATGTGTAAAATTATGTGTAAAATGATCAACATTTAGCATATGAATGGTTGAATGAAATCAGTTTAGCATGTTGAAAGTGTGTAGAAAGCATGTGATAGGATTAGGTTATTTGTATAAAAACGGAATTCCATGTGTAATATGCGTAGAAATTATGCATAGGTTTCTATTTGAATAAACTGTCCATTTCATGCATTATGTGTTAATGGTGTAGTATAAGGAGATGGCGATTACTTGATACATGTATGTTTAGTGTGCTTGGTGTTACTTGTTGAGTTCTTTTGAACTCATTCTTGCTTCGGCGTACAGGTGCAGACATTTCTACTTCTTTCGAGGAGATCGTTAGGAGCGACTCGGAGCGAGAGTAGGAGAGCTTGTTGTGGATTTAGCATTGTACTTTTCCTTACTTCATAGTATGTAATAAAGACTCTGCGTAGTCTCATGTGGACAATGTATTTATTTTATTTCAGTTATGAAAAGTTAGTTCTTTTTTCTTCTATACGGACTGTGAATAGAATGTGGATGATGGAATAAGATTTCTTTTCAGTTCTTTAAATTCCGCTGTCATGTGATATACTTATATTTGTGTATATTTCATCCTATCGTACTAGTGTTGGGTAAATGTCCCACTGTGGCGATGCTTTCTATATCGACGTGGGTTGGTGGAACCGTACCGATATAAAGAGGGTCGTTACAAGGAGTGACAGGGATCGTCGTCAAGCACGGGGATCGCAGCGGAAACAGAAGTGGGAGATTGATGCTTGAGAGGAAGGAAAGACGGGGATCGCCGTCTGACAAAGGAGTAAGGGGAAAGATGGGGATCGCCGTCCAAAGAAAGGGGAGGAAAAATGGGGATCGCCATTCGATAGCTGGGGGGAATGAGAGGGAAAGGGAGCTTTTTTTTTTTTGAATTAGACAGATCATACTAAACTAAGAAAAGGAAATTAACTATCCTACATACGGAGGCATCGGGAGAAGGAAAGAACAGTGCCATAAAGGAGATGACGAAATGGGGCGAGGGAGTGGTTAACGCTTCGAGAGCGTTAGAGGAGAATTGGAGAATAAGAGGAGGAGAAAGAGGGATAAAGGAGAATTTATAAACAAGGATTGAGAATAGGGAATGACTAAAAGGCCAGGGGCGCCCTGGCCAGAACTCCTCTACCAGATTGATGGGGTTTAATGTTTCAAATTCTCACCATACCCAAGCAACTATCGCTTGGAGGTGGTTGTTGATGCCGATTGTGCTGATTCTGCCACTGCTGGGGGCTGTGTGATACTACCTTCCCTGAACAAGAGACTGATCGCTATCATTAAGTCTTCTAAATCTGACTCCTCTGCCTTTGCCTCTTCAGCCTTCTTCTTCTTGCCGGGCCGTTGGGTCTCCAAAACTTGATATGCTGACATCGGTGCTTCTGCCATGACGGTGTTGTACCCTGGTTGTACGGGTCCTCTGACAAAGTGATCATACAATGTCCAGACAAGGGGCTCTTGGTCTGACGTTAAAGTAGACGAGTATGCTGCCCATTCCATGTATCCCAGGCCACGCTTAGTGATTTGCTTGGAATTAGGGATGACCTGAGTTCTCCCCTGGAGGTGAGCTTCTAGACCCTGTCCCAGCTGGTAGCCAATCTTGAGCATGATGTTCCAACCTTTGGTGTCTAACGACATACCCTTCATGACAGCAGCCAATGACGGGGACATTGTTTGGTGACTGGAGGAAAAGGTATAAGCCCACGGATAATTCACATCAAGCACTGAGATGATGGGCTTATTTGATGGCCAAACCGTCAGCATGATTTTCTCAATGGCCTCCACAGTATGAGTAGTTGCTGCACTTTTAACTTTGACTATGTGCCCTTGGAATGGAAATTTCAAACATTGATGTGTCGTGGAGGGGACTGCCCCTAATGCTTCAATCCAAGGGCGACCCAAGATAGCCTTAAAAGTCGGGTCAATGTCAAGCACATAAAAATCCACCGTCATAACAAGTGGGCCTAATTCTGTCTGTAGGGAGACAACATTGTGACAAGCTCGCCGGGAGTTATCGTAGGCCGCTATAGTGGTGGGAGTTGGTTGCAAGCGGCGTTCGGAAATGTTGCATAACCGCAGGGTACTTAGAGGGCACACATTTATGGAAGCCCCTGTATCAACCAAGGTGGCATCGACGGCCACCTTATTTATCGTCAAAGTTACACACAAAGGCATCTTTCGAGCTTCGGGGGGAGCTAGCTCACTATATGTGAAAGTAATTGTTGGTATCTTGTTTACAATAGAATGGACTGAAGGTAGGTTGTCGGGGTTCATATCTTCATTTACCATAACCCTCTGCAGAAAAACCTTCAAGGCATCTTGATGGGTCTGTGACCTTTTGATCAGCTCGAGGATGGATATTTTAGCTGGAGTCTGATCCAGATGCTTTAGTATATCATATTGGGTCCCTAGGATCGGATCTATCTCCTCGAGTTCCTGTTGATGTTGTTGATTATTGCAGCTGGAATTTTGGGCCGGCTGACCCGGCATAGACACGGATGCGTTAGGATACATCCAATGGAACATTCGCCCACTCCGTAGGGCGAGGTTATGGTGAAGTGGGGGCAGAGAGGTGTCAATGATAGAGGGATTGGCTATTATGGGTAGAGGCATAGTGGAGAATGGGATGTTAAGGGGTGACAGAATGACGGGTGGTATGATGGAGGTATTATAGAGTGGCGAGGTAATGGTAGTGATGGTGGGTGTGGTGGAGGTAGGTGTGACGTGAGAAATGGCCAAAAGTTGGCCCACTTCATGCTCATCGTCATAAGCCCATGCGGCTGTGGGTGGCGGATGGTGGATGACGGGGTTGACTTGAGCGGGTGGAGGAGGTGGTGGAGCAGGTTGGGGGTTCGGAGCGGGTGTAGACGTGAGATTTGGCTCATCCCCGCATGGTTCTTTGGCCCAATAAATCCTGTTTGACCGTTTGTTGACTTGCCTCGGATGCCATGTAGACGGCAGCATCGATTGCCGCCGACAACATGTTGACGGCAAGCCCCCTGGACGTTGACCCATCTTGACGTCCACATCTATGGACGTCTGCATGTGGTTGACGGCAGTATCGATTGACGTCAACATGGTTTACTTGGTCTGCGCAACAACCCCAAGAATCTAGCCCACTTGCGCCATTCTCTCACCCATGTAGCGTGTGGGGCCATTCCCAACGGGCATATGGGCCACCTTGGCACTCCCTTGACCCAGTAAAAATCCTACTTGGCCTCCCCCCATTGGTTGGAGCCTTTATGCATGAATTGCCAAGTGTGCAAAGTGTGTTTCTTCACACTAAGCATCCAAGGCTTTTGAACTCCGACCCCACTGCCTATTTAACTCCCTCTCTGGCCTTCTAAGTGGGAAAGGCTGGACATCCACATGCTGCTACCTTGAGAGAAGAGAGAGAAACTAGCACCCTAGCTTCCACAACTCACCCTCTTCTTCTTCTCGCCATTTGGGATGTTCAGGAGGCTTCTTCCCGATCTGGAGGAGCCTTGCAAAGAGCTACAATGCCAACAAACAAGGATCAACACCTCCTTCTTCCTTTTTTTCCTTTCCCTTCCTTTAATATTTGCATGTTGCACACACCTTCCCACACACTCTAGGCACATAGGCCACTTCCCTACACACCTAGAAAGGGGTTTCCCAACCAAAAACAGAGGGAAGAAGGGTGGTCATAGCACTTGGCCACCCCTCTTCTCAAGTCCGCATCCGGTACAGGACTCTCCTTTTGGGCTATCTTTTTCCATTTCTGAGCATTTACCACGCTTTCCTTAGACTAATAGAGTGTCTTTTTGTGGCAGGAACGATTCGCAGAAGACCGCGGAGCTCTTCTTCTTTGGCCGGCCGAAGGAGGAGAAGTTGAAGCCTCATCTCCATCCGTTGTGCGAGGTTGCTGCACCCACGCGATCACATCATTCCTTGGGCACAGGTAAGGCCCTGGCGATCACAAACTCCCTTCCTCTTTGCTGGTTTTCTTTGTTTCCTCTCTAGTCAACCTAGTCAACCGGAGAGTCAACGAGGTCAACCAGCGACCCATCATCGCCAACGAGAGATCAGCGACGTCCATGAGCACCCAGAGAACTCCACAGTCGACCGGGGGGTACGGCGCGGGAATGAGCGTCCACAGTCTCCTCTTTGGCGATCACGGTGGGACAACTTTTGCCACTGTGGTCTGTCTGCGCCCAGGTAGACGGCAAGCGATCTTGCCGTTTACTCAGGTAAACATCCAGATTTCCTGTCGTTTATTTACTCTTAGCATCCATATAGGTTGTCATTTACTTCCTATTCGCGTCCGTCGATCTTGACGTCTTTCTATTTCTGATGAATTGTGTGTCACCCTGCATGCCGTCTAGTTTCACATAAGCATGTTTGTGATTGTTTTGTTCTGATTTTGTTTTTTGTTTGCTTACTGATTGCTTCTAACGGTCCTCAGTCACTGGGGGATCCTTCTTCTCACCTGTTCTAGCCTCCCCTCACATTCTAGGATAACCCTTCTTTGGCTTACAACCTTTTACTCGGGGATTCCCTCTCGAGTAAATTGGGTTGGTTCTGAAGAAAACTCTGTAAGTCCCTAAATTCCGTAGATTCCCTTACGGTATGGGGTAGGAGGGCCTTCACCCTCCCTGTCTAGCTTGCCTACTCACCCGGTTTGAGTTAGATTTGAGAGAATCGGCCTTCGCAAGACTAATTAACACATAACTTTGATCTTTAAAATCTTGGGGACGTTGTTTGAAAACATTGTTTGGTAGAAACCCACATTTCTCCTAAAACAGTGTAATTACTTCAACTTTAACTAGTCTAAAATCAGTAGGTTGTGTGCTAATGGATGCTTGGTTAAGTTCTTTGAATATGGTGGATAATTCGGCTTTTGAGTATGAAGATAATGCTCATAAGTTTGTCGGGATGGTTGATACCAACAACCAGCCCGAAGAGTCAGTTCACTCATCTTCTTCCTCTCAAGCTGATTTTGAGGGGAGCGTGAGTTTAAGGGTCAATCCCACCTATGCACAAGACACTCAAGAAGACCCTGAATTCTTCAAGCTCCTCTCCGTTACTCGCCCGAGGACATCATTTCAATGCTTTCTAAGCATACTGTCCAGGCGGCAGCCTCTCCCTCCTCTTCGTCCCCTTCTCCTTTCCAAGCTTCCTCATCCAGGCCCATTCCTAGGCCTGCTACCCCTTCACGAGTTCCCATCTCCCCTGTCCCCTTTTCCACTCCAATTCCCTCCACTCCTTTGCCTACCCCTGTCCCAACTCCTTCCTTCTCCTACCCACCTCATGCTCATCCTGTGCCCCCCACTCAATCTGAATCTGTCTCCCGTTCGGAGATGGAGGGGCTTATTAGGAAGCTTTTGGCTGAATCTCTGTCCCTTTCAAAGCCTCATTCCCTCCAGAACTATTGCAAGCTTCCCAATGCCTACATTCCTCCGAGTTTCAAGGCCCCGAAGTACCGCAAGTATGACGGGACCTCTCATCCCCAATTCCATCTTGCCGGATTTACCATGGATTCCCATTGATGGTTGTACAATCGGGTTCTTTTAGTTCACCTCTTCCAACAATCGTTAGAAGGGGAGGCTTTGAGGTGGTTCACCTCCTTACCCGCATCGGACCTCATTAATTTTGACATCGTCTCCGAGCGATTCATCTCGCACTTCTCGTATATGGCCACCCAAGTCCCTACACTTCCTGACTTGGTGGCGGAAAAGATGAAGCCGAACGAAGACTTTGTCACATTTGCCAACCGATGGAGATCCATGGCATCGAGGGCAGACATACCTATCCCAGAGTCCCAGGCCATAACTATGTTGGTTACCAACACCACCCCTGTGCTCCGCTCTGTCTTGATGCTGAGCGAGTTCCCCTCATTCGCACATCTCTACAACCGAGCCAGGGTGGTCCAGAACCAGATTAAGGACTCTTCTCTGCCACACTTCTTTGAAGGGAAGCCCAAGGGACGCAAGGCTCCCGTGGCACCTACCACCGAGGGGGGTGACCGTCAATGAGTCCATGAATGCTTGCAGTCTGCCATTGAGGCCTCCAAACAAGCCCTCCAATCCTCCATCCAATCCTTCCAACCTTCACCAGTTCCCGTCACACCCCTCCAAGCCTTACTCTGCAGTCCCCCCTCCTGCTGGCTACCCCGGCCTGGCCCTAAGAGGTCTCACTACCCTCCTCTACCTGAGACCCTTGAGGACGTATTCTTTGCCCTCATGTCCTGTGATGCTATCCAACTCCCCCCACAAAGGGAGAACATCAATCCAAGGGTGGACACCTCCAAATATTGTCCTTACCATAGGGCCCATGGTCATCAGCTCAACAACTGCTTCACCTTCCGTGACTGGGTGTATGACATGAACGACCAGGGAAGGATTAACTTGGAGGACGTCAAGGTAGCCATAGCAAAGTCTAGGTATACCAAGAAAGAGCTGGGTATCGTCCAAAACCCTCTCCCCAACTATCAAAGCAACAATCCCTCCTCCTCTAAGTCCCAGGAAAACGTCCACACCATGACGCATTCAGAACCCCAGGTTGTGAGGAGAGAACAAAAGTGGGGGGTAGAAGGCTTTGAAGAATGGTACCCATGTCCTTCCGTAGAGTCTGAGGGACCCTCCGCCACTGTAGATGCCATTTTAGAGGAACGGCCTTTAGTCCTCATCCGACCTACCCGTCAAGAGGCCTACCCTCCTACCTTCCCTATCCATGAGCCGTTTACCCCTGAGACCAGACCTCTCCAGCTAATTCTCCCTAAGTCTCAAGAAGATGTTCATGTCACACTTAGGAACCGGATCGTTCCTCCACCCCCGCGGCCTTTGCAAGATGAGGAGGATAGTGGACCTCCACCACCTTCCGGCACCGAATATGATATTCTTCAACACCTAGATAAGACGCCCACGAGGGTGTCTATTTTAGAATTGATTCGGAGGTCGTCATCTCACCAGTTCACCCTCCTCCAATTCCTCCAGAAAATCATGGTCAATGATGACCTCCCTCCAGTGGGGTCACCAATGCCATTCTTTCCCTCACCCAAGGACCTTCAATCTCTTTTTCGGACAAAGATCTTGCAGCTCCCGAGTGTCGTTCGCTTCCTCTCTATCTTACCATCAACCTCAATGGGGTTTCGGTAGACTCCACTCTCATCGACACCGGGGCATTCATCAACGTATGTCCGATGAAGACCCTCAAGAAATTGGGTTTGGGGGAAGATAATCTGGAGAAAATCTGATCCACAATTGCTGCCTATGACAACTCCAAGAGGGTTGCCAAGGGTAAGATTGCTCTTCAGCTTGAGATCTGGCCTGTTACCATGTCTTCTGAGTTTCTAGTCCTCGACGTCGATCCGGCCTACAAGGCCATTCTCGGTCATCCCTAGCTGGAACAAACCTTAAGGGTCCATTCCACCACCCATCAGTGTTTCAAGTTTCCTTTCAATGGGCGGATTATCAAAATTAAGAGCATTCCTACCTTGGAAACTCTCAACTCCATCACTTCGGAGAAGATGCCGCATTTGTTCATTCCAGACAAGGGGAAGAAGCCTGTCATGTCAATCTTTGACTTCCCCTTGCCCTGTGATCTCAGCCAACCTCCCCAGTCAGCTGAAGAATCCCATGTCCCATGTCCCCAAGGGAAAGGTTGGGAGGTAATGGCTAGAATCGGCTATATACATGGCCGAGGATTGGGTAAGAACCAGCAGGGTCCTGTCTACCACATCCAAGTCAAGAGGCCGCTAGATAGGGCTGGCTTAGGCTTCCATCCGAACCCCATTCATCCAGATCCATTTATTCCCTACCAGCCTCTTACTTGGACCTTGAGCGAGCATTTCACTCGGGGACCCCCTCAACCAGGAACTCGGGAGCCGGTGGTTGAAGAGCTGTCCGACTCGGAGAGCGATGAAGAAGAGGACACTCAATTAGAGGAAGTCTCTGAAGATTTTGGCCTTCTCTCGCTCTTCGGTTCTGACTCTCCATCTTCTCCTTCTCCTTCACAATCTCACCCAACTAAGGTGTGCCCGACACCTGACTCCCCTCCACCTTCAACTTCTTCTTTCTCCCTTCTTTCTCCACCCGTTCTTTCTCCATTCCTTACATGGCCGGTCGAGGCCGCCTTGAGTTAGAAACTCATGGTTTTAGGCCTTGACTCACAAAAAAAAAAAAATGCCAATTCTCAAAGGTGGGAATGTGAGGTCTCCATCGAGCACCCTTCCGCTCTGGAGTCTCTTCCGCTCGGCCAGGGGCCGATGCTCTCTAGCTTAGACTCCTTTCCTCACCCCTCTAGGGGCAGTTCCCCTGTACATAGTTTTGTACATAGCAATCCCCTACATAGTGGTCTAGATTTTAGCTTAGAGTCGGGTCTAGAGTCTAGTCTAGGGTCCGGTCTAGGATTAGAAGAGTCTAGATCCTCTCAACCATGTGTGCGCAAGGACAAGGGTAGGCAAGTTCCTGCCCATTATGTCATGGCCTTGGCTGAGAGGTGTGCCAAGTTAAGTCAAGTCCCAGAGTTTCTTGAGGAGCCTGCCCTTGTTGAATCTGATTTTGAAGAAGGCGACTCTGTAGATGACGGTTTAGGAGTTTATCTGCTGGATTTTGATGAAAAGGGTGAGCTGGGAGATCCTGGGTCAGAAGAAGAGGACCCAGTGAGCTCCTATGTGGATGGCACAAAGAGGTTCGACGAGCCAACCATAGCTGCGGACGAGCCCACTAAAGAGGTCAACCTTGGCACTGAAGAATCCCCGAAGGTAGTTTTGATTAGTGCCAACTTGAGTGTTGAAGAAGAAGAAGCTCTGGTAGCTATTCTCAAAGAATTCTCCAATGGTTTTGCTTGGTCCTATAGGGACATGCCAGGACTTGACACCTCTTTGGTCGAGCACCAGGTTGGTTCTAAAAGCCGACGCGAAGGCCCTCAAACAAAAGCTGAGAAGGCTACATCCCAAGCTTGCACTCAAGATCAAAGAGGAGGTTGACAAGTTGCATAAAGCTAAATTCATTAGGGTTGTGTTGTATTCACAATGGGTAGCTAATATCGTCCCTGTGATGAAGAAGGACGGTAAGGTTAGAATCTATATAGATTTCCGTGACCTTAATCGTGCTTGCCCAAAGGACGATTTCCCTCTCCCACACATAGATGTCCTAGTGGACAACACTGCCGGTTTTGAGATGTTGTCTTTCATGGATGGTTTCTCTGGGTATAACCAGATCCGTTTGGCGGAGGAAGACCAGGAGAAAACTTCTTTCACAACGCCCTGGGGGACCTAATGTTATGTCGTCATGCCCTTCAGATTGAAGATTGCAGGAGCAACCTATCAAAGGGCAATGATGGCGATTTTTCATGACATGATGCATGTGCACATGGAGGTCTATGTAGACGATGTCTTGGTTAAATCAAAAACTCGACATGGCCATGCTGAGGTCCTCCGGGCAGTTCTCCAACGGTCTAGAGAACACAATCTTAAGATGAACCCCAAGAAGTGTGTCTTTGGTGTCTCCTCGGGGAAGTTGCCGGGGTTCATAGTAAGCAAGCGGGGAATTGAGATTGATCCCAACAAGGCCAAAGCAATAATCGACATGCCTCCTCCTAGGAATATCAGAGAAGTTAGAGGGCTAATAGGCAGACTTCAGTTTATTAGGAGATTCATCTCCCAGCATTCAATCCGCTGTAAGCCTTTCTATGAGATTCTTAGAGGAGAGGCTAAGTTTGATTGGAATGAGAAATGTCAAAAGGCCTTTGATGAGTTGAAGAGCTATCTGTTCAATCCCCTGTTCTCGCTCCTCCGGTCCTGGGTCGGCCTTTACTGCTCTATGTGTCAACCACTAAAGATTCAACTGGAGCAGTTTTGGCCCAATACGACGACGAGAAGAAGGAGAGAGCGGTGTATTGTTTATCCAAGTTGTTCAATGAAGCTGAAAAGAAATACACTGCCATGGAAAGGACGTGTGCGGCCGTCGTCTGGGTTGCCCAGAAGTTAAGGCATTATTTCCTGGCTCATGAAGTGAAACTTCTGGCGTGTATGGACCCAATTTGTACTTGCTTGAGAAGCCTGTCCTGACTGATCAGTTGATGAGGTGGCAGAGTTTCCTCAATCAATTTGATATCACCTACGTCAACCAAAAGTCGATCAAGGGGCACGCTATTGCTGAGCATTTAGCCTACCACCCCTTACCTTCATGCTCTCCCGTTGATGAAAGCTTTCCCGATGAAGAGTTAGGAACCATTATCGATGGTGAACCTTCGTGGGTACTTTACTTCGACGGGGCCCTCAATTCCAAAGGGTGTGGAATAGGGGCAGTCCTCCTCTCACCGGAAGGGGTAGTCATTCCGCACGCCTACCAGTTAACCTTCCGAGCCACGAACAATGTGGCCGAGTATGAGGCGCTCTTAGTTGGACTAAAAATGGCACTGTTGCTCGGAGTCAAGGAGTTAAGGATAATTGGTGATTTGCAGTTGATACTCCGCTTCTTCCATTCCCTTCCCTTTGCAAACGTCTCTGTCCAAAGGTTGAGAGTCCCTTCCCATGAGATCCTTGTTTTCTCAACTTTCCTTCTCTATCCCTTCGGGTCCATGCAAAGAGCCAGAAATCGACCTCGAAGATGGCCATCCTTGGTTTTTACATTGACAACTCTCAAAGATGGATCCTTCCCCGGTCTGCAGATAGACGATTTGCCGCATCTCGGAGTGTTACAAGATCAAGGTCATCTGTACAAAAAGTCTCTCAGTGGGGTCTATCTTCGTTGCCTCGATGAAATCGAGTCTCAAGATGTTGTTGAAGCCGCTCACTCTAGTGAATGTGGTGGCCATGTTAATGGTAGAGCAATTGCCCAAAAGTTGCTAAGACACTATTATTGGCGTACCATGGAAGAAGACTGTCATCATTTTGTCCGTCACTATGCTAAATGCCAATTGCACGGTGATAAAATTCTTGCTCCTTCCTCTTCTCTTCACCCTCTCATCGCCCCATGGCCTTTCGCCATGTGGGCATTCGACGT